>JAYESA010000005.1:102492913-103237462 GCA_036927795.1 Iris macrosiphon | reverse complement strand
ATTGATTGCGTAAGATTGTTAGTTAGATAGTAAACCTAGACAGCGTTCTACCGTCGATGCTATGGCGTAGGCTGGACGTACCCACGACTCATGCCCGATTTTTCGGGTGCGGATCGTGACAAAGATCATGACCGAGGGTCGCATTATCCTGGTTAGTGATATTTGCAAGGACCGAAGAGTTTCTTTGGGAGGCCGAGTGTTGGGCATCTGTCTACTCGTAATGCCACTTCCGAGCTACAATATAGTACTCGGGATGGATTGGTTGAGTAGACATCATTCTAGTATCGATTATCGAGGAGGCAAATTTTTATTTAAGGCGCCAGGAGAGCCAGAGTTTGAGTACGTCAGAGGAGTAGCTGAGCAGAGCGAAGGAGAGTTCTGCGAAGCTTTGGTAGAAGAGCAGAAGCCACCACTGTCACTACCACATTTTCTAGGAAGGTTATTTTAGTCATTTGGTAATTTATTAAATATTGTGCATATTAAATATTTATTTATTGTATTATTTATTTATGGTTAGCATGTTAGATTTGTTTTGGACTTGTGTTAGTGGACCTAACTAGTTTAATTTAGAATCATGGACCAACATTTTATTCCACTTAGAATTGAGCCCAATAATTAGAAGCCCAATTATAAGGAGGAGAATTAATTATGTTAAACCCATTAGACTAGAAGCTTTCCTCCTTAATTGTTTTTCATGAGAGGCCCCAAGGGGTATTTTAGACTTTACAAAGTAGCTTGAGGGAGGGGGCAAGTAAGGCCTATATAAAGGGGATAAAAACTTTCTCTCTTTTTACTTTTTATTCCAAATCTAGATCTAGAATTTTCCTCAATAAATTATCACCCAATTCCTTCCAAAATAATCATTGGAGGCTAGTAGAGCAAAGATATAGAAGAAGGAAGCATGGATCTACAAAGAGGAGCAAGGATCTACAAGTTGGAGGCCAATTTTACCAATTTTGGAGGTTTCATTGGAAATCCATCTCCCAATAGGTATAATTCAATTTTCCCCCTTAATTTAGGTTCTAAATCTGAGATTTAACTATGAGAAATTAATCCATATGCATAGGCTACCCATAGAATTTGGTTTTGTGTTCATAGGAAGCATATTAAGAAAGTTATGGTATTTTTTCTGTCAATTTTGGGAGAATTCCGAGATTGACATTTATTGTGTATCAATTGGTCATATAGATCAATTTGGCATGTGTTTGTGTATTTGGGGCTAGTGTCGTATCCACAATTGGGTACATGTAGGTTGTATCCCAATAATTTGGTGATACGTGTTGATTTGAGAATTTTTCCTCCAACACGGGACTTTGAGTATGTCACATTTTGACACGGACACGTAAATTTGTGTTTGACTCTTCGTATTATTCATAAATAATATATTAGACTTGTTCGTGTCCTTCGGGGTACGTTTGGATGTGTTGTTGACTCGTGTCACAAGCGTATCCTAGATCTAGTGGGATACGGGGTGATACGTTCTATGAGATGTACAATTTAATGGTAGATCTATTTCTCTTATGATCTTATTCATGGTGAGGTATAATTATATATATATATATATATATATATATATATATATATATATATATATATATATATACATATATATATATACATACATACATATATATACATACATACATATATATATATATATATATATATATATATATATATATATGTATATATTAAGTAGATATGTATATGTTGTATATATTTATATTTATATTTATATCTATATAATATATGTTATATATTGTGTACGTATACGCATGTGTATGTATTTATGATGTATATATATATATGTATGTGAGGAGGATGTGTGTATGTATATTTATTAGTAGTAATTATATACATATAATTAGTATATATATTATTGTATATATATAAGTGTGAGAGAGATTGAGAGAATAGGAGTTTTAGCTATAGTCTAATACCAACAGTTATTAGCGACCGCAGCAGCATCTAATATAAACAGCAGCGGCAACAACAGTTATTAGCGACAATAACAGCATCTAATAGCAACAGCAGCGGCGTCGCCAAAGCAGCAACAACAGCATACAGCAACATCGACAACAGTTTAGCGACAGCAGTAGAAACTGTCGCTGAAACAGCAGAGTATCAGCAGTATCGATAGTTTCAGTGATAGTAGACAGCGACTATTAATGATAGTTTGGCAGTTTTTAATAATATTAGATATTTAAATATATAGATATATATGTATATATATATATGGTAATTAATATATATATATATATATATATATATATATATATATATATATAGGGTATTAGTATAATGTATATATGGATATATATTAATAATTGGTAGATATATACTATACGATAGTAGTTAGTTGTTAGCATATAGTATTATTGGATAGTTAGTATAACTAATTATCCATTGTTATGGGTATCTCTAGTTATATATATATTGATATGTATGTATGTACGTATATATGTATTAGTAGTTAGTGTGTAGTTGGTAGTTAGTAGTTTGTATTTATTCTATTAGTACATACTAGAAGTTATATTGGATTAATATATGTATACATATAGTTATTGATGGGTAGTTAGTATATATATGAAGTTTTTGGCAATTACCTTGAGATACCAAGGTAAGTCTCAAGATATACCATGGTATGAGTAGTAGGTATTGGCATAGTAATAGGATAGTTGTAAACTAATTATGGGTTGGTATTAAGGTGACTAAAATAAGGTATATAGTACGGTATAAATATTAAGCGCATGGTATTTATAATTATTGTTGGGTAGTTAGTATAAATAAGGTTTTGAATTTACCTTGAGATACCATGGTAAATGCCTAGGTATTGAGGATAATCAAGATATTGGATTTGGGTATCAAGATAGAGGTTTAGTGTTGCGATACCAAGTTTGTTCGAAACCAAGGTATCCATTTAGCATTTGTAATTATGATTTATATATTTAATATTGCTTTATTATAGATATGTGATATTTACCTATTGTTTGCGTATCCTGAGATACGGTATCCTAGTATCCTAAGATGTAATTTGTATGGCCTAGATTCATAGTGTATGAACCCAACATCATTGAGATAGACTCATACAACCTAGAAATAGATAGTTTGACATAGTTAACCCTAGTTTGACTATAGTTTGACCAGTTTGACTTAGAGTTGACCTAGTTTAACTTTTGACTTAAAAATGGCTTGTTAACCTAGAAGTTGACTAGTCTAACTTATTTTCTTTCCGGAACCTTGTATTGATGTTGTATTCCATATCTAAGTCTTCGTGGCACCATATCAGACATCAGTGAGACTATTCTTAGGATTTCAAGTGAGTACATTCTCTGATAGTTTCTCATTTATGATATCCTCTATGTTCATTGTATCTAGTATAGATATTCATGTCTTCTTGACACGATGGTTACACGGATTGGTATATCTGGATCTCGTC
Organism: Iris macrosiphon; assembly: GCA_036927795.1. NCBI lineage: Eukaryota > Viridiplantae > Streptophyta > Magnoliopsida > Asparagales > Iridaceae > Iris > Iris macrosiphon. Next base: position 103,234,023 of record JAYESA010000005.1, on the reverse strand, counting down.
ATGAGATGTTATTCCTTGGTATATGGAGTATCTTGTATAAGCATTATTTTATTGATTATTGTGTATATGTACAAACACTAATTCTCGAAAAGACTAGCTATCTTCTTGGGGAATCTCGTACCATAGCATACCGTTGTTGGATCTATTATACCAGTCGAGGGTGGGGAGTACTTTAGTGTAGATATGTGATCATACTCTTATTGTATCAAGTATTGTTTATTGAATAGTGTTAATCATACACCGCACATATGATTAGCCAGGCCATATATATTGTATCATGTTCCCAAGCCGATTACATGTTAAAGCTAGTACTCACACACTTAGTCATTAGTATTCTTGTTCATTGTCATATTGTTCATTATTGTATTCATTCAAGTATTTCCTTTTGGTATATCTCTCGTATCTATTGTGCATCTTGTATATTCACATCTATTTACTGTTACATAGTTTTTATCATTGATTAGAACTGTTGTTAGAGATGTACTTCACTCCATTCCTAACCGGAAAATATTTTTCAGAGGAACCGAGAGGTTGGTGTCCGATATACTATGGACTTCGACTTATAGATAGTGCAGACTTGGACCCACTAGTTCTGGAGTGATTGTCGAAAGGTTTATCTGGATCACTAGTTTTCATAGTTAGTCTCTTTAGCATTTTGGTACCGGATTTATTTCCGGCATATAGTATGAGATTGGATATTATTTTTATTATTTATATATATATTGAATGGATAGTTATGTAGACTTCTTTGATATCTTCTCATGCTTTAGAATGTGATTGAGTTTTGTATTTTAATATTGTTGACAGATTTTATATTATTATGTGATGTTTTGATAGTTTAGTTGACCAAGACATTGTTCTACTGCCGATGCTACGGCGTAGGCTGGGCGTTATTTCTGACTTGCATCCCTATACTGAGTGGGGGTATTGACACGTTTTTAGGGGTGGCCCATGCAGGTCAGGCTTTGCAAGTTGCGCGATGTCGTGGTAGTACGACGACTTAGTTGTACTACTGCGAGCCTGCGATAGGATATAGGATCTAGGATATAGGATATAAGATATTAGGCTGAGAGGATACTCAATCAAAAATTTCTTGAGATATTCCTGGGATGACCCTTGAGAATCTTATTACAATTCCCATTTCAAATATTTTCCCTTGTTTTTGTCCGCTCTCCCTAGTTGTTGTTGAATTTGATTTTTGGTGATCGATTGTTGAATTTGATTCTTGGTGATCGGTTGATTTTAATTCTTGGTATTCGTTATTAAGTTTGATTTCATATTGAGAGATTTTTACGGACTAAGTTACGGTATCATCTGATGATATATGTTGATGAGGACAGTGAGAAAGGTGAAACGTCTGCTTTGGTTATGGAGCATAGAGTTTATCGTAGCCGTATTAGCCATTGTAGCAGAAACGTAGGTACCTAACTTCGGATGTACATATCTTAGTTATAAAATTTAGAATTTTTTGTAGCTATACTAGTTGGCACAACAAGGATTCTAGACCAAATGATTATATAGGTGCATACCTAAGTTATGGGATCTATCGTTTATCGCAGCTATGCTTACTAGCGTGGCGAGGATTCTCAGTGTCATGATTTCGGACAGACGTATATGATTATCAGATTGTATCTTAAATTGGTCCTTAAAGTATCATCTCAATACTTATTCATTTCAGTTATTATATGACTTTGTTCCATCATTCTTTAGCTTAGTAGTAGAGATACTTTCACTTTTTTAGTCCAGTTCCTTATAGAGCTTCATTCTATTAGGGTTCCTTGTAAGTGTGATAATTAGTGACTTACAATTAGGTCTTTGTTTTGAGTATCAGTATTGCCTTTTGAGAGTATGAATTGTGAGTCTATAAGTGGTGCTTAATTGGGCATGTGAGCAATATGCATAAATCTAGGGATAACTCATAGCGTAGTACCTTGTAGCAATAGTTCTATGATAGGTGTCATTATAGATAGTATTGGTACTATAGGTATAAGGGGGAGCAGAGAGTATCAGTAGGGGTTCAATGAGTTAGTATCAGAGTTAGCATGCCAGTTTTGGATAGTCATGAATTCATGTAGTTGGGTGAGCCATGTAAATATTTAAGTATCAAGAAAATTGTGTTGGAAATCAATGGAGCATGATATACAATTGGGTGGTTGATACTCGGGTGTGTCAAGAGTAAAGAAATTATATGCATAAAGGGTATTAGTAAGTGTGCCATAGTAGAAGGTACCCATAAGTGTATAGGAGAGTGTGAGGGAATAATAATACATTGTGCTAAATAGTAAGGCTTGTGTTATAGGTGAAAGTAGAGTGTTGATGTGAGTAGATAGGAGGGTACCAGTATATGACTAGTGATGAGTATATTACTGGATATTGAGGTTAGTAATGTGTTGGAGGCAATAGGTGGAAGAGTATCTAGAAATTGTGTGTATGATACACAGTGGATGATAAGTGTCAGTATGGAAGTTCATGAGTATCAGGAAGTGGAAGCTTGAGTGTTAATATTATGTCATGGGTTGAGAAATATCATGATTGGTCATGAAAGATATGTAGTGTATGTCTGATTTATGTATCCGTCTGTAAAAGGTTTGAGAAGAAATATATATGCATCAATAAAGATATGGAACCATATGTCTGCCTTTGAGAGTAAAGTAAAAAATGTGTATTATAGAAATTAATAACTAGTGCATTGGATGCAAGTGATCATGATTTCTAATGAGTGTGATAAGGTAATCTAATGTTGAAGCTAGTATCCAGAATAGTAGTAGTGTTGTGGTAAACTGTTGTAAGTATTAAGAAGCTTGTGACCTAGAACATTAAGAACATATGTTGTGTAGTTAGGAATTTAGTGTTACTATATCAATAGTGCTACTGTTTCTATATCAGAGATTAGTTGAGTAATGTACTAGTAATAGTAAGTACCTTATGTAATGATGTTGGATTGGTGTGTCAGTTAATGGATAAAAAATTATTTGGAAGTAATAGTGCAAGTGATCTACGCAGTAGAGGAGGGAGACAATATATATATATAGAAGTAAGTAAGTATAGTACCTTGCTAAATTTGATTATAGAGTTCGTATGTATCAGAGAATAATCCGAGGGTATAAGGATACCTGTGAGATATCATGGTGTTATAATGACTAGAAGATAATTGTGTATTTATTGTGATACTAATGTATAGATGAGAACCTTAGGATGATTAACAAATGTTAGAGGATGAGTTTCACCAAGTATCAGATAGAAAGAGATACCCTAGTAACAAGAGACATAGTACCTCAAGTATTATGAAAGTTAGGCAAGCATTTTAGTAATTAGTATAATAATATAGAGGAGAGACGTGAGTAACTTGGTATGAGGATATCATCTAAAAATATACATATGAGAGCTGGTGCCTTGTGTAGACAGTAACAAGATTTAAGTAAGACATCCTATCGGGAGTATTAAGTTGGACGGGGGTGTGCTAATAAAATACATGATTAAAAAAGTATACAAGTGTTTCTTACAAGAGAATGATTCAGAAATTTTGGTTATTAAAACAGAACAAGAAGGTAGTATCTTAGCAGTATTTTGTATAGTATCCTAAGTAGCAAGTGCCAATGAGTTAAGCATTTACATGACCTAGAATTATAGTATACCATGAGTATTAGAAACTCTCAGTATTAAAAATATCTTGATGATTAATGAATGCTTAGTATGATGGAATAGTCCACAAGTGGCATAACATGTTATCCTGTACCAGTAGAGGGAGACACTCAGCAGGACAAAGACTAAATTTCATGATAGTTAAGAGACCATATTCAGGTATGATTTCTCTTTCAGTGGAATGGTAGGATTGTATAGGATATATACTATTTAGACTATGATTGATGGGGTTTGACCATAGTAAGATTTATTTGAATAGGATATGAGTGGCCTAAGAGAGAGGGGTGAGAGTTTTAATTTCGAGGACAGAATTCTTCTAAGGGGGTAGATTTGTCACTACCATATTTTCTAGGAAGGATATTTTAGTTATTTGGTAATTTATTAAATATTATGCATGTAAAATATTTATTATTGTATTATTTATTTAATGTTAGAATGTTAGATTTATTTTGGACTTGTGTTAGTGGACCTAACTAGTCTAGTTTAGACTCATGGACCAACATTTAATTCTAGTTAGAATTGAGCCCAATAATTAGAAGCCCAATTATTAGGAGAATGATTAATTATGTTAAACCCATTAGACTATAAGCTTCCCTCCTTAATTAATTTCTTCATGAGAGGCCCCAAGGGTTATTTTAGACTTTACATAGTAGCTTGAGGGAGGGGGCAAGTGAGGCCTATATAAAGGGGATGAAAACTTTCTCTCTATTCATTTTTTATTCCAAATCTAGATCTAGAATTGCCCTCAACAAATTTTCACCCAATTCCTTCGCAAATAATAATTGGAGGCTAGTAGAGAAAGTATCTAGAAGGAGGAAGCATGGATCTACAAAGAGGAGCAAGTATCTACAAGTTGGAGGCCATTTTCACCAATTTTGGAGTTTTATTGGGAATCCATCTTCTAATAGGTATAATTCAGTTTTTTCTCTTAATTTAGATTCTAAATCTGAGATTTAACCATGAGAAATCAACCCATATGTATAGGCTACCCATAGGATTTGGTTTTGTGTTCATAGGAGACATATTGAGAAAGTTATGGTACTTTTTGTGTCAATTTTGGGGGAATACTGAGATTGACATTTATTGTGTGTGTCAATTGATCCTATAGATCAATTTGGCATGTGTTTGTGTGTTTGGGGCTAGTGTTGTGACCATAATTGGGTACGCATAGGTCGTATTCCAACAATTTGGTGATACCTGTTGTTTGGGGAGTTTTTCTTCCGACACGGGACTTTGAGCATATCACATTTTGATACGGACACGTAGATTTGTTTTGACTCTTCGTATTATTCATAAATAATATATTAGACTTGCTCGTGTCTTTCGGGGTACGTTTGGATGTGTGGTGGACTCGTGTCGCAAGCGTATCCTAGATCTAGTGGGATACGGGGCGATTCGTTCCATGAGATGTACAATTTAATGGTATATCTATTTCTCTTGTGATCTTATTCATGGTGAGGTATATATATATATATATATATGTATATATATATATATATATATATATATATATATATATATATATATATATATATATATATATATATATATATATTATTGTGTATATATATTTATGTAATATTGTGTCTTAGATCTATGTATATATGTATATACTATTTGTGTATATTTGTTATGTAGCTATTCTTCTACATGTAAGGTATATTTATATATTATAGTATGTATATATATGTATATGTTAAGTAGATATGTATATGTTGTATATATATATATATATATATATATATATATATATATATATATAATGTATGTTATATATTGTATACGTATACGTATGTGTGTTGTTATATATATGTTACTATATGTATGTGTATGTATTTATGATGTACATATATATGTTTATGAGGAGGATGTGTGTATGTATATTTATTAGTAGTAATTATATACATATAATTAGTATATATATATTATTGTATATATATATATATTATTGTATATATATATATATATATATATATATATATATATATATAAGTGAGAGAGAGAGAGAATAGGAGTTTTAGCTACAGTCCAATTGCAACAGTTATTAGCGACATCAGCAGCATCTAATAGCAACAACAGCGGCAACAATAGTTATTAGCGACAGTAGCAGCATCTAATCGCAACAGCAGCGGCAACAACAGTTATTAGCGACAGCAACAACATTTAATAGCAACAGCAGCGGCAACAACAGTTATTAGCAACAGTAGCCGCAGCAGCAATAGCAACAGCAGTAGCGTCGCTAAAGCAGCAGCAGCAGCAGCAATAGCATACAACAGCAGCGACAATAGTTTAGCGACAGCAGCAGCAACTATCGCGAAAACAGCTGAGTATCAGTAGTTTCAACGACAGTGGACAACTGCTATTAATGACAGTTTGACAGTTTTTAATAATATTAGATATTTAAATATATATATATATGTATATATATATATATGGTAATTAATATATATATATATGGTATAAGTATAATGTATATATGGATATATATTAATAATTGGTAGATATATACTCTATGATAATAGTTAGTTATTAGCATATAGTATTATTGGATAGTTAGTATAACTAATTATCTATTGTTATGGGTATCTCTAGTTATATATATGTAGATATGTATATATGTACGTATATATGTATTAGTAGTTAGTGTGTAGTTGGTAGTTAGTATTTATTCTATTAGTACATACTAGAAGTTATATTGGATTTATATATATATACATATAGTTATTGATGAGTAGTTAGTATATATATGAAGTTTTTTGGCAATTACCTTGAGATATCAGGGTAAGTATCAAGATATACCAAGATATGAGCATAGTAAGAGGATAGTTGTAAACTAATTATGGGTTGGTATTAAGGTGACTAAAATAAGGTATAATATAGTATTATATAAATATTAAATACATGGTAGTTTATAATTATTGTTATGTAGTTAGTATAAATAAGGTTTTGAATTTACCTTGAGATACCAAGATAAATGCCAAGGTATTGAGGATAACCACGGTATTGGGTTTGGGTATCAAGATAGAGGTTTAGTGTTGCGATACCAAGTTGGTTCGAAACCAAGGTATCCATTTAGCATTTGTAATTAAGATTTATATATTTAATATTGCTTTATTATAGATATGTGATATTTATCTATTGTTTGCGTATCCTGAGATACGCTATCCTAGTATCCTAAGATGTAGTTTCTATGGCCTAGATTCATAGTGTATGAACCCATCATCATTGAGATAGGCTTATGCAACCTAGAAATATGTAGTTTGACATAGTTGACCCTAGTTTGACCATAGTTGGACCGGTTTGACTTAGAGTTGACCTAGTTTGACTTTTGACTTAGAATTGGCTTGTTGACTTAGAACTTGACTAGTATAACTTATTTTCTTTCCGGAACCTTGTATTGATGTTGTATTCCATATCTAGGTCTTCGAGGCACCATATCAAACATCTGTGAGACTATTCTTTGGACTTCAGGCGAGTACATTCTCTGATAGTTTCTCATTTATGATATCCTCTATGTTCATTGTATATAATTAGATATTCATGTCTTCTTGACACGATGGTTAGACGGATTGGTATATCCGGATCTTGTCATAAGATGTTATTACTTGGTATATCGTGTATCTTGTGCAAGCATTATTTTATTAATTATTTTGTACATATACAGATACTGATTCTCGGGAAGACTAGCTATCTTCTTGGGGAATCTCGTGCCATAGCATACCGTGGTTGGATCTATTATACCAATCGAGGGTGGGGAGTACTTTAGTATAGATATGTGATCATGCCCTCATTGTATCAAGTATTCTTTATTGAATAGTATTAATCATACACCGCACGTATAATTAGCTAGGCCATATATATTGTATCATATTCCTAAGCTGATCACATGTTAAAGCTAGTACTTACACACTTAGTCATTAGTATTCTTGTCCATTTACATATTGTTCATTATTGTATTCATTCCAGTATTTTCTTATGGTATAACTTTCGTATCTATTGTGCATCTTGTATATTCATATCTATTTACTATTACATAGTTTTTATCATTGATTAGAACTGTTGTTAGAGATGTACTTCGCTCCATTCCTGACTGGAAAACATTTTTCAGAGGATTCGAGAGATTGGTGTCCAACATACTATGGACTTTGACTTATAGATTGTGCAGAGTTGGACCCACTAGTTCTGGAGTGATTGCCAGGAGTTTTATCCAGATTTCTAGTTTTCATAGTTAGTCTATTTAGCATTTTGGTACCAAATTTATTTCCGGCATATTGTATGTGATTGGATATTATTTCTATTATTTATATATATATTGAATGGATAGTTATGTAGACTTCCTTGATATCATCTCGTGCTTTAGAATGTGATTGAGTTTTGTGTTGAGATATTTTTGTCAGATTTTATATTATTGTGAGATATTTAGATAGTATAGTTGACCAAGACAGCGTTCTACCACCGATGCTGCGGCGTAGGCTGAACGTTGTTCCCGACTTGTATCCCAACACCGGGTGCGGGTTATGACATGTTTTTAGTGATGGCCCATGCAGGTCAGGCTTCGTGTCACGCTCCAGTCCCAAAATACACAGGACCAGGCCACGTGGCATTGGCCAGCTGACACGTCTCCGAGGATATCCCACTTTAATGGATCCTAGCGAAGCGTCCTACGTTGTCCTAAATCTAACAAGTCTGATAAAATATTATACAACAGGCAGAGTCTAATATCATCCACAAATACAACAAAAAATACTGGAAATATAAGAACAGAGTCGAATGTCATAGTACAAACCGAAATATGTCCGGTGGGAATAAACCCACTACAAATGATAAAATAGAGTACTGAAGACGGAAATAAAGAGTGTGACTAGAGCAATTGCTATCAATATAAGAAGCTCCAGTCCTAGGCGGAAGGCCTACTAAGTAATCAGGGAAACTCTGACGGTAGCACCTCTAGCTCCTCCTGGAGAGCGTACCTCGTCTCCACTCCTGGTCTGTACACAGTGGGGTAATATGCCTTGTCCAAATCTGAAAATGAACCAGGTCCTCAGAGGGACGTAACAAGAGATAAAATACATGCGATAGATAGTACTGAATAAAGTAAAGGGGTGTGCTAACCATCTAAGTGAATGCAATGTGAGGACAACCTTGGAACGTATAGGAAGGTGTAGACATAACGTCCATACTCCGAATAGCACGGTAACTGTCCATGTAACGTCCATCATTCCGAAGAATGAGGTATTTGCAATGTATATACGTCCGTAACACTCCGAAGAGCGCGGTATCTGAATATAGGAAGTCATCGAATCCGTGGCTCCTTTGGATACTACGGAGTTCGATGTGTGTATCCTATACGTTTATCAGTTGTTCTTCCCGCCCAATGTGGATACACAAGTCGAATACACGACATGAGTATCCCGTATCTATATGCCAAGTCACATCTAACTAGATTACTCTAGATTACGTGTTAGTCCGTGATGCATGTCGTACACACCGATAGCGAATCAGGTACATGGACCCGCATCTCAACATGAATTTACCATCGTGATTCGTGTATAGTGTCACGGTCTAGGAAGATATCAGAATACCCTTACAGTAGTAGGTGAGTCACCTAGTAGCGAAGTCAAGTACACAACTCATTGACGCATTCGTCGATTGCACCCGAGTCAATCTAGGACGCGCACAGTTTATGTATATTGCAATATTTATCATTTAAATTAAATAGTATTCTAGCAAGGTATACTTGCCTGAATTCGGTAGCTGCGAATGCCAATGTCCTGCTCCTGAAGCCTCGTCTGTACGGTCCAGCAATCCTAGATATGATATAATAATATCAACGTTAGTCACTACAATAGCACGACCAAGACACACTACTTGCAGCAATAACTGACGTAGGGGCTTGACTGTACATTAGTGGAACCACGTAGTACATATATTTATATATATATATATATCACATATATACATATATGTACATTAATATATTTTTAAACATAATAAAAATACGTATGTTTAATATTACACATTAAAATAGCATTTATATATATATCTCAATAATAATCCAATAAATATGTACATATATATATACTCATTAAATATATTTACATATTTAAAATACATAATACCATATATATTAATTTAATACATAGTCATATATATTTACATATTTAAAATAACAATTTATATGTATATACACATAATGGAAAATGTACTAATATATATACTATATTAATACACAAAAGTATGTATTATATTTATATACATATATATACACATATTTATTTAATACACATTATTATACTAAATACATAGAGTATATATATATATATATATATATATATATATATATATATATATATATATATATATATATATATATATATAAGTACATTTATACATACAAATTATATATATTTACACAATATACTATATATGTTATATATATATATATATATATATATATATATATATATATATATATTTATATATACAAATTATATATATTTACACAATATACTATATATACCATATATATATTCATATATACATATATTTATTTACTCATATAAAATGTATATTTATATGTATACACACAAAAATATATATACATACATATATATACATATATATATATATATATATATATATATATATATATATATATATATATATATATATATATATATATATATATATATATAATAGGCATTAATATATAATAAGTATTTAAATACAAGTATACAGTATGTACTATACATATACATATATCTCTAGCATATATAAAGTATACAAAATACAGTGTATATATATAGAATACTTTATTTATACAGAAATATATACCTAAATACTAAACAGAATACTGAAAACATATACATATACATGTATATATATACAATGCAACCCAAATATACCATGTATTTACACTGTATTCATATATTTAAAGGTATACCTAGGTCCAGGGGGTCGAGGTGGGTCCGCCGGGCGGATCGTCACCGGCATGGGTGGCCGGGCGGAGCTCCGGCAGCGCGGGAGAAGAGTCGGCAGCAGCAACAGCAGTCTGTCATGGTTGCACTGCGGGGGTCGTGGCGGCCGGCTACGGGGTCGACCGGGGGCGAGCCGCGGCGGGAATGGAGGGTACTGGCCGGGGGAGGCGTCGGTGAAGCACGGCGGCCAGGCGAGCTACGGTGGTGAACTGGTCGGGGCTCGGGTGGTCGGCTCGACTTCGGGGGGGGTGAGGCTGTAGGTGAGGACGGGGGTGCTGGAGGCGGTTGTAGGCGGAGATGGGGCTGAGGGCGATGGCTGTAGGTGGGGGAGTGGTCGCTGGACGGAGTAGGGTCGTCGCGGGGGTGGTCGGAGGCGGGGGCTGGCCGGAGGAGGGCGGCGAGAGTTCGGGTAGGGTGATCGGGCAGTATGTGTGTAGGTGTTTGAATCTTAGGGTTTGTTGAGTATTTTGGGTTTGTGTATGAATTAAGTGATGTGACATATAGTATATATAGGTGAGAGAGAAGGGGGGCTGCCTTGGGATTAGGGCCGGCTGGGTATGTGCCTAGGGTTGTATGAGGGTCTCTACATGTTGGACATGTGGCTAGGATTAAAGGTATTTGAAATGTCTGGTTAGGATGTGCCCTCCAAAAATGGTGTAAGTACATGAAAAATGGGGGGAAATTTTTGTGGACCGATCAAATAATGGGGGCTCTCTTCTTCATGTGGTTGGGCCAATGAGAGGGGGGCACCTCATTGCTAAATTACACAAAGGCCCCTAAACAATTAGAAAATTATACAATATCTGTAATTGAGGATTTGATGTGACAAAACACCATGTTTGGTATTTTGTATTGGACTAGAATGGTGTATGGTATTTCGTATGAGGCTTGTTGGTGTGTGTGTGGGTTTGGGTTGGAGTTGGGTCTAATTTGAGTGAGGTTGGGTCACTATATTAATTAAATTATAATTAATGCACCGGGTGTCCCTAAATTAATTTAATAAATACAGGGGGTCTAAATTGGGTGGCACAAGTATCATTGGCGTGGTAGGCTTAGAGTATAATAATGCCATGATCGGGGTTGGTCAAAACGGGTTGAGGTTGGGTCTCAATTTCGATTGGAACGGACAACGGACATAAATATGCAATTAAATTAATTTACGTACGGACGTTTGTAACGACTTTTGTGCGACTAAAATCAGGCACAAAAATCAGTATCTAGGGATTACACAAAGATCATTATGGTAGGTTGGTATGTCTAGGCCAAGTGTATAAAATTTGTTTTAGGGTAACAGCTAGGGTAGTATCCTAAATATCGGGACAACGGTAAGGTGTCCTAATTAACCCTAATCATGCTATCTAAGTTAATTAAATCTGAATTTTGGTCAAGGGGGTTTACAACATACCCTCCTTAGAGCATTTCTTCCTCGAAATTAAAATAGACATATGGAAAACAAATATTGATTGTTATAAAATGCTATCACATACCTAGATCTTCGAAGTGATGGAGAAAGCGCTGTTGAATATCGTCCTCTCGTTCCCAGGTTGATTCACCTGGTGCATGATGCCTCCATACGACATGAACTAGAGGGATAGTCTGGCCTCGCAGTACCTTCTCACTTCGGTCTAGGATCTCTACTGGCTTCTCCTGGTCTGACAAACTCCGCCCGACGGTAATCTCCGAGTGGTCAAGCACATGACTCAGATCCGGTATGTACCTCCTCAGCTGAGATATATGGAATACGTCATAAACTCCTTCCAGTGTCTGTGGCAAGGCTAATCAGTAAGCAACTTCTCCGACGCGCTCTAGCACATCGAATGGTCCGATGTACCTCGGACTCAGCTTTCCTCTGCCTCCAAATCTGATGGTTCCTCTGGTAGGTGAGATCTTCAGGAACACATGATCTCCAACCTGGAACTCTAGGGGTCGTCGATGCACATTCGCCTAATGCTTCTGCCTGTCCTGTGCTGTTCGTAGATGCCCTTGGATCTTCTTCACCTTATCCACTATATGGACGACCAACTCTGGCCCTAGAATCAGCCTCTCGCCTACATCGCTCCAACATACTGCGGAATGACACATCCTACCATACAATGCCTCATAGGAAGCCATCTGGATGCTCGCCTGATAGCTATTGTTGTAGAAAAGTTCGACCAAGTAAAAATGGTCCTTCCAGGAACCGCTGAAGTCAAGCATGCATGCCCTCAACATATCCTCCAACGTCTAAATGGTACGCTCGGACTGGCCATCTGTCTGCGGGTGGTACGAAGTATTAAACTTTAGGCGGTTACCAAGACTTTCTTGCATACTCCGTCAAAAGTATATTATGAACCTTATATCACTGTCAGACACTATACTGACTGGCACTCCATGTAGTCGCACAATCTCCCTCATATACATGTCTGCCAAGACTTCTGTAGATTGCCTTACCCTGAAGGGTAAAAAGTGGGCGGACTTGGTGAGTCGATCTACGATTACCCATACCGCGTTGCGACCACTCGGACTTCTCGGGAAACCCGTAACGAAGTCCATGGTAATGTGCTCCTATTTTTACTCCGGTATCGGGAGCGGTTGAAGTAATTCGGCAGACCTCTGATGCTCAGCCTTGACTTGCTGACACACCAGATACTTAGCCATAAAGCGGGCTATCTCCCTCTTTATCCCATGCCACCAATAGTACTGTCTTAGGTCTCTGTACATCTTTGTGCCTCCTAGATGAATAGAGTATGTTGAACTTTGCGCCTCCGTCATCAGCTCCTGGCGAAGCCCTCCTTTCGGAACATAGATACGATCTCCATATCTCAAAGTCCCGTCCTCGTGTATACGCAGTCCCGTCTGTATTCCAGCCTCTGTCCTCTATCGAAGCCTCTGAAATCTTGTGTCTGTCGGCAAAGCAACCTTGATCCTCTCCACCAATGTCGATTGTACCTGGTAACTCGACATCTGGCCGTCTACTTCGGGTATAATGACCTCTATACCCAACTGTTCTAGATCTCTCAACAGATGTTGTTGGGTAGTCAGGAAAAATATTATGGGCTTCTTTCTTAAAGCATCGGCTACCATATTAGCCTTACCTGGATGGTACTGTAGCTTGATCTCGAAGTTCGCCATCACTTTGAGCCAACATCTCTGCCTCTGGTTCAGGTCCTTCTGGGTGTAGACGTACTTAAGGCTCTTGTGATCGGTGAATATCTCCATGCGCTTTCCGCACAGGTAGTGCCTCCAAAGCTTCAAAGCAAAGATCACTGCGGCAAACTCCACATCGTGGGTAGGGTAGTTCTTCTCATGGGTCGTCAGCTGCCTAGAGGTATAGGCCACAACCTTCCCATGCTGCATCAAGATGCATCCTAATCCTTTCCTGGACGCATCGCTATAGATCACGAATCCTCCGGGTCCAGAAGGTATGGTCAAGATGGGTGCTGTAGTCAGACGCTTCTTCAGCTCATCGAATGTCGTCTGACACTCCTTTGTCCAGGTGAACTCCTGCTCCTTGGGGGTCAAGCGGGTCATCGGCTCCGTGATCCTTGCGAAGTTCTCTACGAACCTCTAGTAATATTCGACAAGTCCTAGGAAACTCCTCACCTCCGAGACGTTGGTAGGGGTCGGCCACGTCTCTACTGAAGAAATCTTCGGGGATCTACCGAAATGCCATCTCCTGAGATAACGTATCCAAGAAAAGTGACATGATCTAGGAGAAACTTGCACTTGCTCAGCTTGGCATAAAGCCTCTCACGTCTCAGCGTCTCTAGCACTAGCCTCAAGTGTTCCCCGTGCTCCTCGTGGCTCTTCGAATACACCAAGATGTCGTCGATGAAGACTACCACGAACTGGTCCAGATACTGGTGGAAGACTCTGTTCATCAGGTTCATAAACACAGCAGGCGTATTTGTCAATCCAAAAGGCATCACTAAGAACTCGTAGTGTCCATAACGAGTCCTGAACGCTGTCTTTGGAATATCTTCCCTCCGTACCTTTACCTGATGATAGCCCGATCTCAAGTCGATCTTCGTGAACACCACTGCTCCTGTCAGCTGGTCAACCAGATCGTCAATCCGCTGTAGAGGGTACTTGTTCTTGATAGTCAAAGTATTAAGGGCTCTGTAATTAATGCACATCCGGAATGTCCCATCCTTCTTTGGTACAAATAATACTGGTACTCCCCAGGGTGATGCACTAGGACGGACGAATTCCTTGATCTGCAACTCCTCTAACTGTAGCTTCAGTTTGTCAAGCTCTTTCTTTGCCAACCGGCACACATTTGAAGATACCGATGCTGCTACAGGTACTAGCTCAATAGTGAACTCCACCTCTCTATCAGGGGGTAGGCCTGGCAACTCCTCTAAAAAACATCCTCGAACTCTGCGACAATTTTTGGGGGTACCGTCTCCATAGCCATGTAAGCTCCAGCTATCTGTCCTACTCCTCGCTCGATCGTGCCCCGCATGTACTTGAACTCCGAGTGTCCTGGCGGTCTAAAAGTAACGCTACCCTTCCGGCAATCTAGTTCGGCATTGTACTGGCTTAACCAGTCCATGCCCAAAACAACGTCGAAAGTTGGCATTAGGAGTACCAAAAATCGCGCTCTCATCTCTCTACCACAAACTACTACCGAGCACGTTCTAATAGTGCTGGTAACCGGTACGATGCCTTCTCCGGTAAGAATCTTCCAACTCTTAGGTAAGGGGGAAGTTGCTACTCTATGCATAGCTATGAAGCTACTAGATATGAAAGACAGTGTAGCTCCAGAATCAAACAGTGCAGTTGCATATAATGATGCAACTAAAATGGTACCTGTGATAGCCTCCCCTTCTGGTTCCTCCTCGATAGTTGCTAAAGCAAAGGCTTGCCCGTGCCTCTGCCCTCCAGCCTGCTGTCTGGCCTGGTTGAAATGTACCTCCTGTGGGACCAAGGGTGGTCCTCTCTGAAGTCCTCCGGTAGCTAGTGGACGCTGACCTCCAGCTGGGGGTAGTATCCTCAAGGGTGGTGCTGCTGGCGTCTGCTCGGTCTGTGGTGCTGCATCTCTGAACTGTGGGCAGTCTCAGGCAAGGTGCTAGCTCGCTCCACAGATCATGCAGAGCCCGAGCTTCTTCCGACAGTCTCTAACAATGTGTCCCCTCTTGCCACAATGGTGACAAGTCGGGAGCTCCTTCTGCTGGTACGGCATTGTCCTCTGTTGCGCCTGCGCTCCTGGACGGTGGATGGGTCCTCTTGCTCCGTGTTGGGCTCTGGCTGGTACGTTCGTGCTGAAACGTCTCGCTCCTTCGCCTATGGCCTCCTGGATCCTCGCCTCTGATAGGACCTCTTCGTAAGAGATCCTCGCCTGAGTAGTGGTATACCTATCCAGCTCGAAGGAAAGGTCGTGGTGGAATCTCCTGGCCTTCTCCAGGTCGTTGGGTATCAGGGCGGCACCGAATCGGCTGAGTCGGCTGAACTCCGCATCGTAGGCGTCCACGGTCAAGTTCCCTTGCTCCAGGTGCAGGAACTGGGAGTATAGGGCGTTCCTGACCGTAGCGGGGAAATACTTCGCATTTAAGTACTCCAGAAACTCCTCCCAAGTCTATGTCTTGCTGACGCTGCGCTCCATGGAATCCTACCAGTGATGGGTGTTGCAATTGAGTTGGGCCCTCACTGCGGTCATCCAGAGGTCTGGATGTAGCTGCGAACCCTCCAGTAGCATCTCCGTATTGGAGACCCAGTCTGAGATCTCCTCTGCAGTCTCCTTGCCCAAAAAGGTTCCCAGGCCCATCTGTCGGAAACCTCGTACATTACCCACTGGCTGGATAGGTGCAAGTGCTGGTGCTGCTGCTTGGGCAGGTGCCCTCTTTAGTACCGCCATCAGGCCCTATCTCAGGGTCTCAGTCAGATGCTACTTTGCCTGCATCATCGTCTGAAAGAACTGGAACATCTGTGGCTGTCCCTCTGCTGGTGGCATCTGGGGTAGAAATGGTGGTGGTGGGGGTAGTGGTACCTCCGGCTGCCTTATCGGCGTCTCTTCGGATGTCGGCCTCTCGAACTGCAGAATCGACATAGCTCTCGATGTATGTCACTCGAAGTGCTACATCGGTACAGTCTGGGAAGTCTGGCCTTTTGGCTGCTTTATTCCGTCGTCGGGAGAGGTCTGATGCCAGTGTATCATCGGGGCCTGGGGGATCACCGGTGCCTGTGGCTGAGGCTGCTCTCCGGGTGGTCCTTGGGATGTCTCCTTCCTCAATGCGAGGGCGGATGGCACTATGGTACCATGTGCCTCGCGTCTGCTGCGTAGGTTCATCTTGCTGTAAGATATAGAACTTTATTAAAAGAGTACAGAATCAATCAAACAGGATGCAGATATTTTAAAATACGTAAGAGGTTCAAAGGCGTAATAAAGTGGATGAGACCTAGTAATTTCTATCCTATTTCAGGCTCGCTGGGCACGTTACCATACCACAAGCGATAAACATTTAATTTTGAAGACCTGCATGGGCCACCACTAAAACCATGTCATGCCCCACTCCCAAAATACACGGGACCAGACCACGTGGCATTGGCCAGCTGACATGTCTCCGAGGATATCCCAATTTAATGGATCCTAGCGAAGCTTGCTACGCTGTCCTAAATCTAACAAGTCTAATAAAATATCATACAACAGACATAGTCTAATCTCATCCAAAAATACAACAAGAAATAATAAAATAAAATACTGGAATATAAGAACAGAGTCGAATGTCATAGTATAAATCGAAATATGTCCGGTAGGAACAAACCCACTACAAATGATGAAATAGAGTACTGAAGACAGAAATAAAGAGTGTAACTAGAGCAACTGCTATCTAGATAAGAAGCTCCAGTCCTAGGCGGAAGGCCAACCAAGTAATCAGGGAAACTCCGACGGTAGCACCTCTAGCTCCTCCTCGAGAGCGTACCTCGTCTCTACCCCTGGTCCGTACACAGTGGGGTAATACGCCTCGTCCAAATCTGGAAGTAAACCAGGTCCTCAGAGAGACGTAACAAGATACAAAATGCATGCGATAGATAGTACTGAATAAAGTAAAGGGGTGTGCTAACCATCTAAGTGAATGCAATATAAGGACAACCTTGGAACGTAAAGGTAGGTGTAGGCATAATATCCATACTCCGAAGAGCACGATATATGTCCATGTAACGTCCATTATTTCGAAGAATGAGGTATCTGCAATGTATATACGTCCGTAACACTTCGAAGAGCGCGGTATCTGAATATAGGAAGTCATCGGATCCGTGGCTCCTCTGGATACTACGGAGTCCGATGTGTGTATCCCAAACGTTTATCAGTTGTCCTCCCCGCCCAATATGGATACACAAGTCGAATACATGATGTGAGTATCTCGTATCTAAATGCTAAGTCACATCTAACTAGATTACTCTAGATTACATGCTAGTCCATGATGCATGTCGTACGCACCGATAGCGAATCGGGTATGCGGACCCGCATCCCAATATGAATTTACCATCGTGATTTGTGTATAGTGTCACGATCTAGGAAGATATCAGAATACCCTCACAGTAGTAGGTGAGTCAGCTAGCAGCTAAGTCAAGTACACTACTCATCGACGCATTCGTCGACTGCACCCGAGTCAATCTTAGATGCGCACAGTTTATGTATATTGCAACATTTATCATTTAAATTAAACAGTAATCCAGCAAGGTATACTTACCTGAATCCGGTAGCTGCGAATGCCAATGTCCTGCTCCTGAAGCCTCGTCTGTTCGGTCCATCAATCCTAGATATGATATAATAATATCAACGTCAGTCACTACAATAGCACGACCATGACACACTACTTGCAGTAATAACTGACGTTGGGGCTTGACTGTACATCAGTGGAACTACGTAATACGTATATTTATATATATATATATATATCACATATATACATATATGTACATTAATATATTTTTAAACATAATAAAAATACGTATGTTTAATATTACATATTAAAATAGCATTTATATATATATATATCTCAATAATAATCCAATAAATATGTACATATACATATACTCATTAAATATATTTACATATTTAAAACACATAATACCATATATATTTATTTAATACATAGTCATATATATTTACAAATTTAAAATAACAATTTATATGTATATACACATAATGGAAAATGTACTAATATATATACTATATTAATACACACAAGTATGTATTATTTTTATATACATATATGTACACATATTTATTTAATACACATTATTATACTAAATACATAGAGTATATATACATTTATATATATATATATATATATATATATATATATATATATATATATATATATATATATATATATATATATATATATATATATATACATACATACAAATTATATATATTTACACAATATACTATATATGCTAAATATATATATATATATATATATATATATATATATATATATATATATATATATATATATATATATCTATATCTATATCTATATATATATATATATATATTTATATATACAAATTATATATATTTACACAATATACTATATATGCCATATATATATTTACATATACATATATTTATTTACTCATAAAAAATGTATATTTATATGTATACACACAAAATTATATATACATACATATATATACATACATATATATATATACATATATATATATATATATATATATATATATATATATATATATATATATATACATAATAGGCATTAATGTATAATAAGTATTTAAATACAAGTATACAGTATATACTATAAATATACATATATCTCTAGCATATATAAAGTATACAAAATACAGTGTATATATAAAGAATACTGTATTTATACAGAAATATATACCAAAATACTAAACAGAATACTGAAAACATATACATATACATGTATATATATACAATGCAACCCAAATATACCATGTATTTATACTGTATTCATATATTTAAAGGTATACCTAGCTCCAGGGGGTCGAGGTGGGTCCGCCGGGCGGATCGTCGTCGGCGTGGGTGGCCGAGAGGAGCTCCGGCAGCGCGGGGGAAGAGTCGGCAGCAGTAGCAGCAGTCTGTAGTGGTTGCACTGTGGGGGTCATGGCGGCCGGCTGCGGCGTCGACCGGGGGCGAGCCGTAGCGGGAACGAAGGGGACTGGCCGGGGGAGGCATCGGTGAAGCACGGCGGCCGGACGAGCTACGGTGGTGAACTGGTCGGGGCTCGGGTGGTCGGCTCAACTTGGGGGGGTGAGGCTCTAGGTGAAGATGGGGGTGCTGGAGGCGGGTGTAGGCGGATATAGGGCTGAGGGCGGAGGCTATAGGTGGGGGAGTAGTCGCTGGACGTAGTAGGGACGTCGCAGGGATGGCCGGAGGTGGAGGCTGGCCGGAGGAGGGCGGCAGGAGTTCGGGTAGGGTGATCGGGCTGTATGTGTTTAGGTGTTAGAATCTTAGGGTTTGTTGAGTCTTTTGGGTTTGTGTGTGAAATAAGTGATGTGACATATTGTATATGTAGGTGAGAGAGAGGGGGATGCCTTGGGATTAGGGCCGGCTGGGTATGTGCCTAGGGTTGTGTGAGGGTCTTTATATGTTGGACATGTGGCTAGGATTAAAGGCATTTGAAATGCAGGGTTAGGATGTGCCCTCCAAAAATGGTGTAAGTACATAAAAAATGGGGGAAAATTCTTGTGGACCGGTCAAATAATGGGGCTCTCTTGTTCATGTGGTTGGGCCAATGAGAGCGGGGCACCTCATTGCTAAATTCCAAAAAGGCCCCTGAACAATTAAGAAATTGTACAATATCTGGAATTGAGGATTTGATGTGACAAAATACCAAGTTTGGTATTTTGTATTAGACTAGAATAGTGTATGGTGTTTTGTATGAGGCTTGTGGGTGTGTGTGTGGGTTTGGGTTGAAGTTGGGTCTAATTTGAGTGAGGTTGGGTCACTACATTAATTAAATTATAATTAATGCACCGGGTGTCCCTAAATTAATTTAATAAATACAGGGGGTCTAAATTGGGTGGCACAAGTGTCATTGGAGTGGTAGGCTTAGAGTATAATAATGCCATTATTGGGGTTGGTCAAAATGGGTTGAGGTTGGGTCTCAATTTCGATTGGAACAGACAATGGACGTAAATATGCAATTAATTTAATTTACGTACGGACGTTTGTAACGACTTTTGTGCGACTAAAATCAAGCACAAAAATTAGTATCTGGGGGTTATACAAAGGTCATAATGGTTGGTTGGTATGTCTAGGCCAAGTATATGGAATTTGTTTCAGGGTAACAGCTAGGGTAGTGTCCTAAATATTGGGACAACGGTAAGGTATCCTAAATAATAAAAATACTGCACAAATATTCAATACTCTGTATAATAAATCCTAATTGCAACTAATTAACCCTGATCATGCTATCTAAGTTAATTAAACCTAAATTTTGGTCGAGAGGGTTTATACTTCATAAGTTGCACGATGTCGTGGTAGTACGATGACTTAGTTGTATAGATATGGAGTTCTCTATAGATTTGGTCCTAGACGCAGAGCCAATATCACAACATGTCTATAGAGTGAACAACACAAACTAGAAGAGTTGAAGAAGCAGGTGGATGCGTTACAGGACAAGGGCTTCATCCGCTCCAGTTCATCACCCTAGGGTGCTCTGGTACTTTTTGTACCAAAAAAGAATGGGTCGGTACACATGTGTATCGACTACAGCGCACTTAACAACCTCACTATCAAGAATAAATACCCGTTGCCACGAATTAACAATTTATTGATTAGTTGATTGGAGCGAAGGTATTCTCAAATATAGACTTGAGGTCGGGGTACCACCAGGTAAAATTAAAGAAGGAAGACATTCCAAAGACAGCTTTTAGGACTCGGTATGGGTAGTTTGAGTTCTTGGTGATGCCGTTTGGGTTGACCAATGTTCCAGCGGTATTCATGAACCTGATGAATAAGGTATTTCATCAGTACTTGGATCAGTTTATGGTAGTATTCATTGATAACATACTGATATATTTGAAGAACCCGGAGGAGCATGAGAAGCACCTGAGGATAGTTCTGGAGACCCTTAGGAAGGAGAAGCTTTATGGCAAGCTTTCAAAGTGTGAGTTCTTCCTTGATAAGTTTGAATTCCTCTGGCATGTGATTACAGGAGATGGGATCTCAGTAGACCCGAAGAAGATTTCAGCAGTTGAGTTGTGGTCTACCCCGAGTTCAGTAGCGGAAATCAGGAGTTTTCTTGGATTGGCAGGCTACTATCGGAAATTTATTCAAGATTTTTCCAGGAATATAGAGACAATGACTAGACTAACCAGGAAGGACGTGGAGTTATTCTGGACTGCGGATTATCAGTCTGCTTTTTAGGAGCTGAAGAAGAGTTTGACTACAGCTCCAATATTGACATTGCCATCAGGAGCAGGAGGATTTTCTATATACAGTGATGCATCGGGTAAGGGTTTGGGTTATGTGTTACAGTAGAACGGGAAGGTGATTGCCTATGCTTCAAGTTAATTATTCCTGCATAAGAAGAATTATCCTACCCATAACTTAGAGTTGACAACAGTTAGTTTTGCTCTTAAATTGTGGAAATACTACTTGTAGGGAGAGATGGTAGAGATCTTTATAGATCACAAGAGCTTGAAGTATGTATTTACACAAAAATCTCAACATGAGGCAGAGACAGTGGTTGGAGTTGATGAAGGACTTTGATATTTTTTTGTAGTACCATCCAGGAAACCGCTGAACGCTACGTCAAACTCGCCTGAATGCTGCGTCGAACCCGCTGAACGCTGAACCAAGCCCGACTGCGTTCGCTTGGAGACGTCGCGACCAGCTGCTGTCGACGCCGAGTACCCCGCCGCTCGTCAACACCACTTCAATCGACCGACCACCCCCCGATCGTTGACATCATCGTCCTCATCATCGTGCCGCGTGCAGGTTCGCTCCTGTCCACGTTCCCGTCATTTCCTGTGATATATATATATATAACTATAAGGACATATGTATATACATATTTGTATGCGTATTGGTATATTGGTATGTATATTATATGTTCCCAGCTAATATCTATATACATACGTATAAGTAGTGTATAGGTATTCCCTAGTATATAAACACGTGTATTATAATCATAATTAATGAATATTAATGTAGATGCCTATGAATCGTATAATTCTCAATCAGCATAATACATACGTATATAGAAATGTGCATCGTATGAATTGAATTAAGTATAAACATATAAATATCTATTAATTGTGTAATTAATTAGTACCACGAGATACGTTAGCCGTAGTATATACTATATAATATATGCCCTATATGACTTGAATGTAACTACGAAAACCCCGTAGTTACATTGACCTGTGACCATGTAGTATTTTAGCAGACTGCCATATGTATACCGACGTACTGGCAAGACCATATTATTGACTGTCTGTTATGCACAACAACGACAGACGCGACCACCCCTAGTGTAGCCTGTTGAGATCATTATGTTGATTGTGTGCTAGAGTATTGTCTGATGAAGTATTGTATTATATGCTATGTCTATAGGACTGTTGGATCATTCAGACGACACCTTGGAACCCAGACAGTAGTATTGCCAGCTAAGGACCACAGGCGAGTACATTCTTTGACAGTTTCCATTATGTTGATTATCTCTAAAATTCTTGTTGTATAGCGTACATGACTCTGACACTGTTCTTTACACG
This sequence comes from Iris macrosiphon, assembly GCA_036927795.1. Lineage (NCBI taxonomy): Eukaryota > Viridiplantae > Streptophyta > Magnoliopsida > Asparagales > Iridaceae > Iris > Iris macrosiphon. The sequence continues at coordinate 103,210,705 of JAYESA010000005.1, read as the reverse complement.
AGTTGGCATCATTGAGACCTGTCACGAGGAGTCGTGATTGGAATCCATCGTGCTAGCTGGGGAAAATAGGGAAATATGAGTAGTTTATGTGATCATATCCAACTTTACATGCAGCATTAGCTCACCCACATATCACGTCGGTGCAGCCTTACCCTTACATGCCTCATCGATGTTACATCTGGTTAGCCTGACCTGTTGGGGATGATCGCTAATCCATGTAATGAGTCATATAGTTCCAAGCCGATCACATGATATACTGATGTTTCACACACTTAGATAGATAATTTCTTGACATGTATCTTGATAGATTAATCTTGTATTTCCATATGTTCTACTTGTTGTTATTATACACACTTACATACCAGTTCTTTGTACTTGCGTACACTTGTAGTTCTATTCCTTGTCAGATGCATATTGATGATGATGTTCCAGTACTTGTTCCAGTATTTCTTATGGCCAGTATTTTATTCTGTCTTGTATTTCTTTATACTGTATTATAGTTTCTGTCAATATATGTGGAACTGCTGTTAGAGGTGTATTTTCGTTCCAATCCTGATTAGATATTTTTTCCAGAGAATCTTGAGGATTTCTGTACCACGCACTACGGACCAGGTATAGATGCAGACTATGTACCAGAGATCCTAGAGGAGACTATGCTTCTAGATGAGACATTGCCTACAGCTATCTAGATAGTATTTATTTATGCTTGAGACTTATGGAGGTTATTTCAGTTTATGTTTAGACTTATGTTAAGTTTAATTGGAGACTTGTGTTTGACAGTTAGACTGTGATTTATCTTTATGTTTGAGACATGGTGTTTAACTATGTGATTTCCTTTTATCTTTTATCGTGCCTTATAGTTATTGTGATTGAGTTACTTATGAGATTATTGTGAGATGTATGTTGACCTCCTTATGGAGATGGACATCATTGACAGGTGTTAGCTGTATAGTATTACTGTAACATAGACAACGTTCTACCGCCGATGCTGCGGCGTAGACTGGACGTACCACGCTCTCGTGCCCCTATACCGGGTGCGGGTCGTGACACATTTTTAGTGGTGGCCCATGCAGGTCTAGCTTCGCAAGTTATGCGATATCGTGGTAGTGCGACAACTTAGTTGTACTGCTGCGAGCCTGTGCTAGGATATAGGAAATAGGATCTTGGATGAGAATATGCTCAATCACACTAGGAAATTCTGAACTTCATATTGCTATTCTAATGGATTGCTTCCTTTAGCACTGTAGTGTCCTTCCTTGATAATATCACATCTATCACCTTAATTGATTCTTTGATCTGTATTCAGGATGTCACCGAATACTAGATCCATGAGAATGGAAGCAGCCAATTCAGAGAGGACTGCCACCTCTCAACCTGACGAACAGATACCTGGAGATTCTCCTACATCTCCTGTTCGTGTGGGAGTGTCTGCAACTAACGGGATTCCTCCTCCACCTATACAGAGGATTGCCCCAGCTATAACAGACAACCTTCCACCACCATCGACACCGATTCCCGGAGGAGTGCCCGCTGACGGGGCACAAATGTTCGCACTGATACAGGGCATGCTAGAGGCCCAGAGAGTAACAGCAGAGGCTCAGCGTGTTCAAGCTGAGGCTCAGAGAATGCAAGCAGAAGCAGACCAGGCGCAGACCAAACTGATAAGAGAGAGCATGGAGAATGCTTATCAGGTGACTCTCCAGGCTGTGGAGAGAGTAGCACGACAACCCAACATCAAGGTCAACAACAACAGAGGCCCAGTACCATAGTGGACTTTAAGAGGATGATGCCTCGAGAGTTCAAAGGCACAGAAGGAATACTATATGTTGACGAATGGTTAGAAGACATAGGAAGAAATCTGCGCTTATCACAGATTCCAGAGATTCTTCAGATAGAGGCCGCTGGCAGCCAGATGTTTGATATCGCACTGACGTGGTATCGTACAGAGCCGAGACTCGCCACTGAAGGACTTACTTGGGAGGACTTTAAGGAACTCTTCAAAGAGAAATTCTTTCCTGACGTAGCCCTGGGAGCATTATAAAGTCAGTTCCATGACTTAGTCCAAGGAGGCATGTCATTCGACGAATATGCTGCAGAGTTTTGTCGATTGGGTCAATTTGCACCATCGATGGTTCGAGACCCAGGAGACAGAGCTCAGAAATTCAGGAAGGGATTAAATAGGGAGATCAAATCTCATACTTCGGGATGACATACTGCTATATTTGAGAGTATTCTGATGGATGCCGAGATTGCCGAAGACGACTTGGACCTCAGGCCCAAGAGAGGACGTGATACATTTGGAGCAACAGGAGGTAACACAGGACCAGCCAAGCACCTACACTTTCAATAACAACATAGGCCGTACCAGCAGCAACACCAGCAACAACATCAGCAGCAACACCAACAACAACACCAGCAACAACACCTGCAGCAACACCAGCAACAGGCACCAGTTCGAGGATATGCTCAACAACAGCAACCACAAAGACATAATCAACTCATTGCCCCATGTTCATATTGCGGAAAGATGGGACATACAAGAGACATCTGCAGGAAAAGGTTGGGCACTTGCTTATCGTGTGGATCAGCAGCACATCAACTGAGGGACTGCCCAGCTATTCAGACTCGCCAAGGAGGAGGAGCAGCTCAGAGAGGACCAGCCAGAGCACCTATTATACCAGGAGGCCAGCAGAAAGGACCTCCACTTCCATCACAGCAGGAGAGGTTTGCTCAGCAGCAGCAACAACAGAGAGGAGCACCACAAGGACGAGCTTACGCCATGACCACTGAGGAGGCCGAGCCAGCTGGAGACGTAATTTTAGGTTCAGTTTTACTTGATTCTATTCCAACACTTGCATTATTTGATTCTGGCACTTCCCATAGTTTCGTATCTGTATCCTATGTCATTAAACATCATTTGGAAACGAAACTATTAGATAGGACTTGCAAGATCACGACAGTAGGAGGCATTATCCTAGTCCGTGATTATTGCAAGGACTGGAGAGTGTCATTGGAAGGCTGAGAATTGAGCGTGAGTTTACTCGTCATGCCACTTCCAGAATACGATATTGTACTCGGAATGGACTGGTTAAGTAAACACCATGCTTCTACAGATTGTCACGGAGGTAGAGTAGTATTTCGACCACCAGGAGAGCTAGAGTTTGAGATTGCCAGAGGAGCAGAGGAGCAGAGCAGAGGCACTTTTTGCGGAGCCAGGGTAGAAGAAGAAGAGATAACGCATCCACTTATAGTGGAGTTCCTGGATGTATTTTCAGAGGAGTTGCCAGGTTTGCCACTAGACAGAGATGTTGAGTTCTCTATAAACTTGATACCAGGAGCGGAGCCTATTTTGCAATATGTCTATAGAGTTAACAATAATGAGTTGGTAGAACTAAAGAAACAAGTTAAGGAGCTGCAAGACAAAGGTTTTATTATGTCCAGTTCATCGCCATGGGGAGCACCGGTATTATTTATACCAAAGAAGGATGACACGTTACGTATGTGTATCGATTATAGAACTTTTAATAACCTCATTGTCAAAAACAAATACCCACTACCGAGGATAGATGATCTTTTCGATCAATTGAACGGAGCAAAGATGTTTTCAAAAATAGACTTGAGGTCCGGCTATCACCAAGTGAAAGTGAAGAAAGAAGACATACCGAAGACCGCCTTTTAAACCAGATATGGCCAGTTTGAATTTACAATAATGCCGTTTGGTTTAACCAATGCACCAGCAGTATTTATGAACTTGATGAACAAGGTGTTCCACCAGTACCTTAACAAGTTCGTAGTAGTATTTATTGACGACATTCTAGTATATTCAAAAAACCCCAGAAGAACATGAAGAGCACCTGAGAATAGTCTTGGAAACACTCAAGAGAGAGAAATTATATGGGAAGCTTTCAAAGTGCGAGTTCTTTCTTGAAAAGGTTGAATTTCTTGGAAACATGGTAACGGGTGACGAAATTTCAGTTAACCCAAAGAAGATAGAGGCAGTGAAGTTATGGGCTACCCCTGGTACGGTAGCTGAAATCAGAAGCTTTCTCGGACTAGCAGGATACTATAGAAGATTTGTACAAGACTTCTCCAAGATTATAGAGCCAATGACTAGGCTGACCAAGAAGGATGTGGAATTTGTCTGGACAGAAGAATGCCAAACCGTATTCGATGAGCTAAAGAGGAGATTAACGATAATACCAGTTTTGACGTTGCCATCAGGGACAGGTGGATTCACTATCTACAGTGATGCTTCAGGAAAAGGGTTGGGATGCGTTCTTCAATAACACGGGAAAGTAATTGCCTATGCTTCAAGACAATTATGCCCTCATGAAAAGAACTACCCCACTCATGATCTGGAGTTAGCTGCAGTTATCTTTGCCCTAAAACTGTGGAAGCACTATCTGTACGGAGAGCATATGGAAATCTTCACAGACCACAAGAGCTTAAAGTACGTGTTTACACAGAAGGAGCTGAATATGAGACAGAGAAGGTGGTTAGAATTAATAAAAGACTTTGATATCTCATTACAGTATCATCCAGGGAAAGCCAACGTAGTCGCGGATGCCTTGAGCAGGTACCCAATGGCTATGTTCTTGACTTCGGATAGACACTTATTAGCTGATCTTGAGAGCTTAAAAATTGAGGTATTAGTTCCAGGAGCAGAGATTCAGATGTGGGGACTGCAGATTCAATCAGAGCTGATAGACAGAATTAGAGCTGCGCAGTATGATGATGAGACTCTAAGGAATATTAGGGCACAAGTTCAGGCAGGATTAATAGACGATTTTACTATTGCGGGTGATGGATCCTTACGACATGGCATGAGGATGTGTGTGCCAAGCGGAGAGCTGCGAGAAGAAGTTTTACAGGAGGCACACCGCTCTCAGTACTCGATGCATCCCGGAGCCAACAAGATGTATCGAGATTTGAGGAGGCATGTATGGTGGTATAGTATGAAGCGCGAAGTATCACGCTTCGTATCCCGATGTTTAGTGTGCCAACAGGTGAAAGCAGATCGATAAAGGCCAGGGGGATTGCTTCAACCTTTACCCATTCCAGAATGAAAGTGGGAGCACGTGACTATGGACTTCGTTTCGGGACTTCCTCGTTCTCCAGGAGGAAAAGACGCAATTTGGGTCATCGTGGATAGGTTGACCAAATCAGCCCACTTCTTACCTTTTAAAGTGGGTACTTCGACGGAGAAGCTAGCAGAGATGTACGTACAGCAGATTGTCAGATTACATGGAGTTCCTGTGAGTATTATCTCAGATCGGGATAGTCGTTTCACTTCCCATTTCTGGAGGAGCCTACAGTCTAGCTTGGGCACTCAGCTCAAGTTCAGTACCGCATATCACCCTCAGACAGACGGGCAGTCTGAAAGGACAATTCAGAACCTTGAAGACATGCTACGCACTTGCATATTAGATCTCGGAGGCTCTTGGGAGGATCATCTACACTTGGTAGAGTTTGCTTACAATAACAGCTAGCAGGCCAGCATTGAGATGTCACCATTCGAGTATTTATATGGATGGAGGTGTCTTACCCCTTTATCTTGGGATGATGTTGGAGAAAGAGCCTTTTTAGGCCCAGAAATGGTCGTGGATGCAGCAAAAAAGGTGAAACTTATCAGAGACAGACTGCGAGTGGCGCAGGACAGACAAAGACATTAGACAGATAGTCACCATAGACCCCTAGAGTTTCAGGTATTATTTTGATTTGTTTTGTTTGGTTTGTGATTGCTTTGTTTAGGTTGCATGTTAAGATCGTTGTTCTAGATTGGCGATTTGGTGTTCCTACGAATTTCTCCGACACGAGGCATGATTCATTTTGGCAGAGGAGGAAAGCTTAGTTCACGATACATCGGGCCATTCAGTGCTCTTGCAAGGATCGGTACAGTGGCCTATAGACTAGACTTGCCGCCTGCTCTAGATGGAGTGCATAACGTGTTCCACGTGTCACAGCTGAGACGGTACGTGGCAGATCCTAATCACGTATTAAATCACTCAGAGATCGAAGTTGGACCGACACTCAGCTATCCTGAACAACCGGTGGAGATCTTGGATCGTAGAGAGAAGATATTGCTGAACCAGACTATTCCTTTGGTTCGTGTTGCATGGAGAAATCACTCTCCAGGAGAATCAACTTGGGAGAGAGGGGACGAAATGCGCGAGCGGTATCCATATCTCTTCGAGACTTGAGGTATAATTCATTAATTGATTGCTTGTTCTTGTGTTAGTCATTTTAAATTTCGAGGACGAAATTCTTTAAGGAGGGTAGACTTGTCACCCCCACTTTTTGGATTAGGGGTGTTTTTGTCTTTTCGTAATTAATGAGTAAATGACTGCATGATAATTGATTATTCTCAATTTTTGTGATTTTATTTTGTTGCACCTCACCGTCATTTTGAATTTTAGAACCCCACTTGCATTCACTTTTATTAAATTGATTCATAAGTCGAACTTGTACAACTTTTTATTTGTTTGGACACCTTGGTGCAAGAGTACATCGAGGTATCCATCCCGTGGATGATACGTAAATAAACCCAAATTCTCCTTTAGGTGTAAATTCTATAAATTCATGGAAGTGTGTAATACAACCTCAATTTTTCTGAACCATGGCCTCAGACCATCTAACCAAAGCATTCTAGCAATTTCTTTATTAATTAAAATTCCAACCATTGTAATACCCATGAGAAAGCCCAATCCCAAGAAGGCCTTGACCAGACCTAATTCTAGGTCAACCCAAAGTCTACTATGATTACATATATATACATAAGTATTGCTTCCCTATTTCCTTCTCAATCAAAACCTAATACACCAGCCGACCATCTCTGACCCCCCCGACTTTACTGTTCCTCGTCAGACACCGAGCGCCGAACAGCCCGCTGACCCCGAGCGCCGAACAGCCGCTGACCCCGAGCGCAGGACCCGCTGTCCCCGAGCGCAGGACCCGCTGATTCCGAGCGCCGAACAGCCGCTGACCCTGAGCGTCGAACTGCCGCTGACCCCGAGCGCAGGACCCGCTGTCCCCGAGCGCAGGACCCGCTGCCACCGAGCCTGGACGCTGCCCCGCCTGAACGCCGCGTCGAACTCGCCTGAATGCTGCGTCGAACCCACTGAACGCTGAACCAAGACCGACTGCGTTCGCCTGGAGCCGTCGCGACCTACTGCTGTCGACGCCGAGTACCCCGCCGCTCGTCAATGCCACTTCAATCGACCGACCACCCCCTAATCGTTGACATCATCGTCGTCATCATCGTGCCGCGTGCAGGTTCGCTCCTGTCCACGTTCCCGTCATTTCCTGTAATATATATATAACTATAAGGACGTATGTATATACGTATTTGTATGCGTATTGGTATATTGGTATGTATATTATATGTTCCCAGCTAATATCTATATACATACGTATAAGTAGTGTATAGGTATTCCCAAGTATATAAATACGTGTATTATAATCATAATTAATGAATATTAATGCAGATGCCTATGAACCGTATAATTCTCAATCAGCATAATACATACGTATATAGAAATGTGCATCGTATGAATTAAATTAAGTATAAACATATGAATATCTATTAATTATGTAATTAATTAGTACCACGAGATACGTTAGCCGTAGTATGTACTATGTAATATATGCCCTAGATGACTTGCATGTAACCACGGAAACCCCGTAGTTACATTGACCTGTGACCATGTAGTATGTTATCAGACTGCCATATGTACACAGACGTACTGGCAAGACCATATTATTGACTGTCTGTTATGCACAACAATGACAGACGTGACCACCCCTAGTATAGCCTGTTAAGATCATTTTGTTGATTGTGTGCTAGAGTATTGTCTGATGAAGTATTGTATTATATGCTATGTCTATAGGACTGTTGGATCATTCAGACAATACCTTGGAACCTAGACAGTGGTATTGCCAGCTAAGGACCACAGGCGAGTACATTCTCTGACAGTTTCCATTATATTGATTATCTCTATAATTCTTGTTGTATAGCGTACATGACTCTGACACTGTTCTTTACACGAGTTGGCATCATTGAGACCTGTCACGAGGAGTCGTGATTGGAATCCATCGTGCTAGCTGGGGAAAATGGGGAAATATGAGTAGTTTATGTGATCATACCCAACTTTACATGCAGCATTAGCTCACCCATATCTCACGTCGGTGCAGCCTTACCCTTACATGCCTCATCGCTGTTATATCTGGTTAGCCTGACCTGTTGGGGATGATCGCTAATCCATATAATGAGTCATATAGTCCCAAGCCGATCACATGATATACTGATGTTTCACACACTTAGATAGATAATTTCTTGACATGTATCTTGATAGATTGATCTTGTATTTCCATATGTTCTAGTTGCTGTTATTATACACACTTACATAATAGTTCTTTGTACTTGCGTACACTTGTAGTTCTATTCCTTGTCAGATGCATATTGATGATGATGTTCCAGTACTTGTTCCAGTATTTCTCATGGCCAGTATTTTATTCTGTCTTGTATTTCTTTACACTGTATTATAATTTTTGTCAATATATGTGGAACTACTGTTAGAGGTGTATTTTTGTTCCAATCCTGACTGGATATTTTTTCCAGAGAATCTTGAGGATTTCTGTACCATGCACTACGGACCAGGTATAGATGCAAACTATGTACCAGAGATCCTAGAGGAGACTATGCTTCTAGATGAGACATTGCCTACATCTATCTAGATAGTATTTATTTATGCTTGAGACTTATGGAGGTTATTTCAGTTTATGTTTAGACTTATGTTAAGTTTAATTGGAGACTTGTGTTTGACAGTTAGACTGTGATTTATCTTTATGTTTGAGACATGGTGTTTAACTATGTCATTTCCTTTTATCTTTTATCGTGCCTTATAGTTGTTGTGATTGAGTTACTTGTGAGATTATTGTGAGATGTATGTTGATCTCCTTATGGAGATGGACATCATTGACAGGTGTTAGCTGTATAGTATTACTGTAACCTAGGCAGCGTTCTACCGCCGATGCTGCGGCGTAGGCTGGACGTACCCACGCACTCGTGCCCCTATACCGGGTGCGGGTCGTGACACCCCTGTTGGCTGACTGGGCAGAATATTTACTATTATGGATTTTTATTTCCAGAAAATAGTTTTTAAATTCAGTTTTTCCTAATTAACTCAAAATAAATGCTACAAAATTAAAAAAATTCCCAGAAAATTTCAAAAAATATATTTGATTATTTAGAACTAAAATAAAAGTTTGGGGTATTTCTAATTATGTTTGACCCTAAACTAAATTCTTGAAAGTCCTAGGAAATTAGGGTTACTAGTTTTTAATTAAACAAAAATTATGGAAGATTCCACTAGCTCCAAATTAACCTAAAAAACATATTTAGGCTAGAATTTCAGGATACAGAGGTTACAAATCCACCCACCTTAAAAGAATTTTATCCTCGAAATTTAAGATCCTCAATAGTTGTATTTATTTATTATATATTTTTTATCAAAATTTAAATTTATCAAACCATATAATCATGAAGTAAATCCATATTGTCATTTCACAAAAATTTCAAAATTCTATAAATATCATATTCCTGAAAATCATTAAATATAAAATCAAATTCCATTCTTATCACAATCTTCTCCAATTTTTTTTAAGTTCATAACTAAATACTAAAAAATTTGATATCCAATCCTCTAATTTAAATCCAATCAATGCACATTTATAAAATTTAAAAAAATCTCATCCTAAAAGTTTGAATTCAAACACTAATCCACTAATCATCTTACTCCTCTAATTTAAGTCAAATCGATGCGTATTTATAAAATTTAAATCATCATTCCAAAAATTGAATTGAAACACTAATCCATTAGTGATCTTATTCCTCGATCCTTTTTCCACACAATACTCAAACAATATAGTACTTACGAAATCTTTAAATGCAACATTAAAATATAAATTTTAAATTTATATCTTGCAGTCAAATAAATATAATGATAGCCCTCTTAAATTCTTCAAAATTTAATGACATTCAATCACATCATAATCTTCATAAAAATCAATGATTTAACAAAATAGTCAACTTTGCCATATTAAATTCTCAACTCTTTATTTAAATTAATATTTATCGTCAAAATTTAAAATCCTTAATAATTTTTTTCTGCCACCATCAAAATTTAAGCAATATAATCATGAAGTCAAACCACTATTGTTATTTAACAAAGTCCTTAAAAATTAACTTCATCCTCATAACTTAAAATTTTAACGTAAATCTTCGAAATTTGAATTTATCTTCAAAATTTAAAATTCAATAGAATTTTTCTCGTAAATTAGATTCACAAGTCATAACTCTTAAATATAATCTAACATTATTTCTTTAAAATTTAAATCTCATTTATAAATCTCTTAAAAAATTTAATAATTAAATACTTCAAATTTAATCTCATATCCAAACTTAAAAATTAAATCCAATCTTCAAGTTTTTTTAAAAAATTCCATCCTTAAATTTTGGAATCTCATATTATAGTCATTTATCACAATAATTTGATTTGTGACCATAGCCATAATTCATTTTATCCTCACTTCTATTGCATATACAAATTCTCGATATTTAAATTAATGATCATCCTTAGAATATCGATTAATGATTCAATCCTAAAAATTTAAAAGTTAAATCCAATCTTCAAAGTAAATCCTACTAATATATATATTTCAAGAATAAATTTAAAAAAATTCAAAGTCTCATCCTCAATAGTTGAATTCCAAATCTATTCAATCAATCATATCTCTCAAAAAATATATATTTAATTTTGACTTCAAATTAAGTCCTTAAAAGTCGAATTCAACAAGTAATAAAATTAAATCTTTATATTGTTATTCCTTTGGTCTAACCAAACCTATAATCCTAGTTTCAATATTATATCGAACTCCTAATACTCAAAATCTTCAACATTATCCTGGAGTTCCTTGAATTATATATCAAAACTTTCAAGATTATCCTAAATTTTAAAAACTTTTAATATTATCCTCAATTTAAAAAAAATTTCAATATTATCCTCAATTTATTATTTTTGTCAGTAATCAAATATGACAACTTCTACCTACCATAAATTTTTATCCTCAAAATAAAATCCTCAAAATTTAACTTCTCGAACAATTAAAATAAAATGTATATACTTTCCTCAAAACTCAAATATTCAAATATTGAAATAAAATTTTAATCACTTCCAAAAATCTTTATAGCTTTGACAATATTTATTGAATTGAATTTGAATCCTCAAAATTTTTAATAACATAAAATCTCAACTCCTCAAAAATTATTAAAAATTAATATTTATTTCCAGTTCTTCAAATCATAAATTTAAATCCACATCTTGTAGTCCAATAACTCTAATGTTAATCTTTCTCACTGTCCTCATTAACATATGTTATCAGATGATACCGTAATTTTAGTCTGTAAAATTTATCTCGATAAGAAATCAAACTCGACAACGACACCAAGAATTAAATTTAATAATCGATCAACAAGAATCAAATTCAATAACAACAAGTGAGAACGGACGGAAACAAGAAAAAAGATTTAAATTGGAAATTATAATAAGATTCTCAAGGGTCGTCCCAGAAATCTCTCAAGGGATTTTATGATTGAGTATCCGCTCTTATCCTAGTATCCTACGACCTATATCCTATCGCAGGCACCCAATAGTACAACTAATACGTCGTACTACCACGACATCGCACAACTTATGAAGCTCGACCTGCATGGGCCACCAATAAAAATGTGTCATGACCCGCACCCGGTATAGGGGCACGAGTACGTGGGTACGTCCAGCCTACGCCGCAGCATTGGCGGTAGAACATTGTCTAGGTCAAAATACTATATAATCAATCTCTCACGAATATCCAACTCCATAAGGAGACACAGATATCCCAACATAATATGAAAATACTCAATCACATAACTAGAGCACGATAATATATCGAAGAATTAAATGAAATACAATCACAAGCCTAACAATAAAAATAGTCTAACCTGCAATCAATAACATCCTAAATCTCCAAGTATGCTGGGAACAAGTCCCCTAAGTTGCAGTCTGGAAAAATATTTTCAGTCAGGATGGAACGAAGTACATCTCTAATAGCAGTTCTAAATCAATGATATAAACAATGTAGAAGTAAATAGATGTAAATATACAAGATGTATATATATGTACAAGAAATACACAATAAAGAAAATACTGGAAATAAATACAAGAATGAACAATATGACAATAAACAAGAATACTAATGACTAAGTGTGTGATTACTAGCTTTAACATGTGATCGGCTTGGGAACTTGTACATGAATAATGGCCTGGTTAGTCATACATGCGGTGTATAACCAACACTAACATGAAAATAAGACTTGTACATGAAGGGTATGATCACATATCTATGCTAAAATACTCCCCACCCTCGACTGGTATAGTAGATCAAACCATGGTACGCTATGGCATGAGATTCCCCAAGAAAATAGCTAGTCTTCCCGAGAATCAGTGTCTATACATATACAAGATAATCAATGAAACAAGACTTACACAAGATACACCATATACAAGGAATAATATCTCATGACGAGATTTGGATATACCAATCTGTGTAACCATCGTGTCAAGAAATATGAATATCTACACTAAATACAATAAACATAGAGGATATCATAAATAAGAAACTATCATAGAATGTACTAGCCTGTGGTACTTAGCTGGTATGAATCAGAGTCCAAGTCACAATCTAAATAGCCTATGTATTATAATTTTACTATGTCAGAAAATAATTTATTTTAATTTATTAAATTATAGAATAATTATTCTAAAATCCTATTTTAATCTTATTATTCTGATTTTTAGGTTAATTCCTAATTTTTTTCCAAAGAAACTAAATTTTACCAATTCGAGACTAATGGCACACAAATCGAGGCGATGTGTTGACCAAAAAGTCAACTGATGCAAACTCGACTTTCATGCATAGTTTATTGTAGATTTCAGCGTTAAAAGTATGCAGTAATTTATGGCTCGTCCGAATTCAAATTTGTATGGAAATTATTCCACATACAAATTTTGTATTGTACAACTGTGGTTAATTTCTAACCTAAAAGTTCTATAGAATTAACAGTATAGAAATATCTTAAATTAAATTTTGGGAAACATTTGTGAATGATCTTGACATTAGCTTTTCAAAACTTTAAATGGTTCATGATTCTGATTCCTGGTTCTCCGGGAATCGCAAAATAATCAAGACGCATCTATTTTCGGATATGCTGTGCTCTACGAATTTTCCAGAATTTAATTCTCATAATTTCATAAAAAACTTATATATTCTGAAAGATAACCTCAATACGGTTCTAATGCAAGAAATTAGGCCACGTTTGGCATCCGAAGCTATAAGTAATGGCTTATGGAAGATGAAGGAATCCTAGATAAAAATTCTCCAAATTCGACTCAAAGAAAACCCTAAAATTTATAAACTAAACCATTATATATAGAGAGGAGAGAGGAAGCAGCCACGGCTCGGATTCTGCCATGTGGCGTGCATCTAAGCAGCCCCGCCCAGATCAGACGGTCCGGGTTTGACCCGGCTTGGCTCAGTTGAGTCCGAGTCGAACTCGGCTCGGCTCGAGGTCGGCTCGGCTGCACCCACACCCACCCTGCGGTTGCTGACAGGTGTGCCCCTCCTAGATCACTGCGAGAGGCAGATGGGTGGTCCCTCTGTTGGCTGACTGGGCAGAATATTTGTAGAAGCATAAAAAATACATTGGATAGTTATACGCAGCATGTTGATGTTGGGCAGCATAAAAAGATGACTTCAGAGCCATCAGCGTGCAAACAGAGCTTTTCCGCTGAGCACAGCATAAAATATAAGCTCAAGGACCATCCGCCTAATGCTGTATGTCCAGGCTGCTTCAGCGTAAAAGGGGTGCTATGTCGCCTTTATGGCATAAAACTCATACGCTTTTAATGCAGCATTGAAGTGTACGAGGGACGCTTCGTATTTCTCGGAATAAACCTGACAAATCGTGTAGTGAACCTGACGTCTGACTCCAGACAAAGAGTACCGCATGACTACCCAGACGACGGCTATAATGATGGCGCGTCACAGTGACCCAGGCTGTCGTTTAGTGCCATTTCCTTGGCGTAAACTACTTTTATGCATACAAAGGAAAACGCTGCCTAGTTTTACACAGGCAGACGTGAGATTCTTACGCTCCACAGAAGACAAGCAGACTGCCACGTCAAAAGCTGCTCTTTATACAGAGCTCGAGGCACGTCTCTGCATTTAATGCGTAGAGTGATGGCAGAGCTCGAGGCACGTCTCAGCATTTAATGCGCAGAGTGATTGCAGAGCTCGAGGCACGTCTATGTATTTAATACACAGAATGGTGACATATCTTCGAGACACGCCTCTGCATTTAATGCACAGAATAATGGCAGATCTTTGAGACACGCCTCAGGAATATGCTGCCTAGTTTTACACAGGCAGACATGAGCTTCTTACGCTCCGCAGAAGACAAACAGACTGCCACGTCATCAGTTGCTCTTCGTACCGGGTTCGAGGCTCGTATCTGCATTTAATACGCAGAATGATGGCAAATCTTCGAAGACATACCTCTGTATTTAATGTGCAGCATGGGGGCAGATCTCTGCATTTAATGCAAGAGATTTGATTATATCTCCAAAAGCCATAATTTTGGCTAAAACGTCCACATTATCACTTTGGCACATTACGCCATCGGGCTATTTTCAGCAATGGGAGCACGCTGTACGCTATCTCCTTGTAATATGCCAACTCAGGCCACATTTGCATTGCTGCGTATTCAGGCTATTCGGTCCAGAATTCGCTCAAGGCCTCAGTCAGGGGAAGAGGATCAACTATTTTCTACGCACACTCGGCTTCTACGCCTACTCGGCTTCTACGCCTACTCGGCTTCTATGCCCACTCGGCTTCTATGCCTACTTGGCTTCTACGCCATGGTGACAGTTATTGGCTTCTACGCCAACCTCTTCTACGCGAAGGATAACTACCTACGTAAATTTTATGCTTTGATCTTCGCAGCAGTTATACGCGTTGTCTCTTAATAGGACACGCGTCATACGCTTATTCAAAAGGTCATATATACGCGGACAATGGTTATTGTAACCATCGTGTAAAAGGGTGCTGTACTTTCCACTACTCGATTTCTACACCGACTGAGTGGTCACTGTCACTAAAACTCTATAAATAGAGACCTCTATTGACAGATGTCCAAGGTCGAGAATTGGTGGAGAAAACGGTCAAAAAAGAGAAGAATCCAGAGCTCAAGCAAAGAGTAGTGATCGACGACTTTGGCATCGAGCATCCACTCTCTTCAGCAACCTTCGAAGCTACTTTCTGTCTTCTACGGCACTTCTTCATCATCGTGTGGTCCAAGGGACAAAGTGATCGACTGCAGATCAGACTCCTATAGCAATATTTATCCAGATTAAAAAATTATACTCGACATCCTTGTATAGGATTAATTGTACAATCTTGTTTGTAAACCAAAAAGCAGGGTTTCGTATAAACCTGTCATTTCTATTTCTTTCGTTTATTATCAAACACAAGATGGCGACTCTGCTGGGGAGGTCTTTCTCTTCTGATGAGGAAGCAATTGCTCAACACGATACGGTATCCGTGGGATCCGTAAAGAAGACACCAGTCGTCCAGTTCGACCAGTCTGCCTACGAAGACATGCTTCGAGCAGGGGGTAGCTCTAACTCTCTCTCTGTCCAAGACAACAGGATGCTGCATAAGGTCTGGATGCCCAAGACATCCCCTACCATTCCTGTCGACCCTCCGACCTCTCCGACCAATGAGGTTGTAGTATCGCTCCCTCCGCGCCTTGCGTGTAAAATTCAGTCTCCCGTCACTGACGGAATAGATAAAACTTCTGGCAATGCCTCAGTGATAATCCAGAAGTATACTCCGTGCTTTATGCGTAAAACTCAGTCTTCCGTCACTGACGGAATAGACAAAACTTTGGAAAATGACTCAGCGCTAGTCCAGAAGCTTACTCCGCGCTCTGCGCGTAAAATCCAGTCTTCCGTCGATGACATGGCAGACAGAATTTCTAACAATGCCTTAGCGTCAAATCAGAAATTCTAAACGTGCTCCGTGCGTAAAAATGCATCTGCCCTCCGTGGAAAAGCAGATGATCCCTGCAATCTACGCAAGGGAAAGCAAGTGGCGGACTACACAGCTTCTCGGCATTTACGCCAGCAAGGGAAGAATCTGCCCACCCTCCGGATTACGCGAGGAGCTGATGGCCGACTGAGAACCTCCTCATCTTTACGCTAGCCAGAACAGAGCTCCAATTTATGCCAGGAGAGTCCCCTCAGCGTAAAGCAGGCTCAGTCTGCGAAAAGACGCACTCCTTGGGGAAATTCTGCCCCTTAGATGGCCAACCTGTTTTATACGGGTGGCACAGGGAAAACTATGGTTCCCAACATCCGCATGCCCACTGGCGTGTACAGAAGGAACAAGCCATCTTCTTCTTCTTCTTCTGTAAATCCTCATGACCTGCATGAGTATCTGATCCAAAAACGCAAGGATAGGGGATCTTCCAACATGTCTATTACGCCTCCTAGCGAGCACTATTGTAATAGCCATAGGGTTGTAATTAATTGTTGTTGTTCAGAAACAAAATGGTCGATTTTCGACCGGTTGAACTACTCTCCGTCTTTCCAGGAAGAAGAGCCCACACATGCATCTGTGAACATTGCTTCACACATACCTAGAGGAAGATCAAGCTCAAGACATCATCCCTCTAGAGCTCCGAGCCGAAGGAGATTCAACCAGCTCCTTAAGAATACTGAAGCTGGGGTGTTCCGCAACACCCGTTCGAGGTCACGACAAATGGCTTCATACACTTCTGATTCTGATGCTGGGGGTCGCCAGTTTCCCGAATCAGATGCTGAAAGTATAGAGTCAACTTCTGCAGAGACCTATACTAATCCTTCAATGACACCCAGGGAGATGGGAGTTTATGCCATTGGAGATGAACGCGAGGAAGCTTCTCCGTCGGGGAGCGCTGAGTAACGCATTACTGTACTGGAGACATCTCTGAAAGAAATGCAATCCATGATGGAGAACATGCACCAGATGATGCTGACTCAACACACAGCTGCTATGGCCCAAGCATCGGTGCCTCCAACTCAGATACGTATGGGGGTGGACTTACCACCATCCAACACGATCCAAGAACCTGCTCTATATTAGGAGTCAGCATTTCCTCCGCTTTCTCACTAGGAGAATGTATTACCTCCCATTGGAGTCGCGATGCAATTGATTCCTCCTCACTCTGTGGTCCCGCTATCGGCTAAAAATCTGATGCAGGCAATACGGGAGTTGAAAGTCCAATTTGATGCCTTGAAGCACAAAGATCAGCTCAAGAAATTGGGAATCAACCAGCCTTACCCGATTATCTGGGAAGAGGCCCCTTTCCCTCCTAGATACAAACCACAGACTATGGCTTTGTTCGAGGGAAAAACATCACCGAGATAGTACATGAACTACTTCAGTATGATGACGGTGTTATTACAAGGGAATGACGCCCTCCTCACTCGGGTGTTCAAGGGCTGTCTCTCGGGAGTGGCTTATCAGTGGTACCGTAGCTTGGCGGACAACTGCATTACTTCCTTTGAAGACTTCAAGGTTTTATTCTTCACACGATCCTACGAGGGAGGGATGGACATGTCTATGTCCTCTCTCATCTAAGTAAAGCAGAGGGAAAAAGAGGACGTTCGCACCTTCATCGAACGTTTTCATCAAGCAACTTTGCAAATGCCTCCCGGAGTTCCAGACTCTGCATTGGTTGACATTTGTAGGAAGAACCTTCTTCCCGTAATCTCGGTATTCACAGGACCATATCAGTTCTATGATTGGCCCTCGTTCATCATCTCAGCGGTAGCCGCCGAGGACAACAGTCGGAAGGTGCGTGATAATGGCATCATGATCTCTGCCTTCGATAGAGGCAAGAGGTTATCCCCCAACAACGACTATCCTCATGGTTCAAAAGGGAAAGAATCTCTAACAATCAATACGTCCAGGCAAAAGACTGCGGCAACCACACAGACGAAAGCTGGGACTTCCAGGCCCATTGAAGTATACTCTTTCGACGACAACGATATTCCAAGCATATTCGAGTGTCTTGTCAAAAGCGACAAGATTACCCTTCCTGAAGAAAAGCGACCTAATGAAGTCGGCAGTACTAACAACCCCAAGTACTGCATATTCCATAGATACATAGACTACCCTACAAAGGCGTGTTATGTACTGAAGAGGAAGATCCAGGAGCTGATCGATGCTAAGGCCATCACTCTGCGCAACAGCGAGAAGACGGTCACAGCCAACATGATCTCTCTACAATTTGGCAATCTGCCTCTCCAAGAAGTCCCGGACGGTGTTACACCTATTTCCCAGACAACGATGAACATCGTTAATCTCCCTCCAGCTAGAGGTCAAAATCATGATCTGGTACCCCTAACTACCCAGCGAGGCGAGATTATGTGGGTTCATCCAGATCTGGTGTCAGACATCGAGGAAGAGACTCGAGCTGCTAGGCTAAGTCCAAGGAGAACTCGAAGCGTAGACCATGTCACATGGTTGTGGTATACTCGATATCAGAAGATGAGGTCTTGGCTTCTGGAACCCGTTCAAGGAAAGCTTACCTCAAAGACTATGGAGCAAGTCAGGAAGATGTACCGACAGACGTCTCAGCTGCCAAGCCTTCAGAACCGGAGCCTGCCATACTAGAGACCGGTCCTTCGAGACCAACTTCGGCGGACAAGAGGAAGCAAAAAGAAGTGCGTTTCGATAAACCGGTAAAAAACGTTCAAAACAAAGGTTTAGAGAAGCGATACAACTTTGACATCCTGGCCCAGCTGGCTAATACACCAGCCAGGTTGTCCATCTTCGAACTACTCAGCTCTCTCAAGACACTCGTCAAGCCCCGAGTAAAGCATTGATGCAGGCGGATTTATACTTGACCCAGCTCAAGTCCCCGGACAAAGAACCCGTGGCATGTCCTCAGTGCCACAGTGTGATAGAGGTGGTCCCGAATATCACTTTCACTCAAGATGACATGTTGTTAAAGCATAACAGGCATGGCAGACCCCTCGATTATACCGAATACGTCGGTTCCATAGAGGTCGACCGAATTCACATAGATCCGGGATTATCGATCAGCATCATTCCTCATAGTCTGCTCAGACCGCTGAGGATTCCTACTAGCGAATTGGCTTACACCACCACTACAATCGTGGGTTTCAACGCCAGAAAAAGTAAGCCGTTAGGGAAAATTCGCCTGAGGATCCAGATTAGCGACCTCAGATCAGTGGCTATGTGTTACGTCATTGATTCAGAGGTGTCCTACAACATTCTGCTGGGTAGACCTTGGATCCACGACCACAACATCGTTCCTTCGACTCTACATCAATGCTTTAAATATGTAGATGCCCAAGGAACAGTACAAACGAAGTTTGCTGACCTGAACCCGTTTAAAGGAGTAGAATCCTACTACTCTGATGCCGTATTGTACTCTCAAGACTACATGGAAAAGGTGTCAGGCGAAGCAGAGAAGGAATCCCACCGGGAGCCAGAAGAACCCTCTGCCGAGCAACCTCTATCAATCAAGGTGAAAGGGCAAACTGCTCGTCCAAAAGCCATCGAGCCTATGGCTATCCACCTGAACAAAACCAGGTCAGGAAAAGGGGTTGATCCTCTAGTGATCACTTTGAACCAGAAGCCTCCACCCTTGGTCATCAACCTTCGGCGCAACAGGCAGTCGATTGATGTAAATGCAACCAGGAACGCGGTTTTGGATGATAATAAAGATCCTTTTTTCCAGTATATTGACGATCAAATTCCAAATCAGGAATTCTCTCCCCATGACGATATAGAACCTATAGCACAAAAATTCCTGGAAGCTATAGATTCCTATTATCCGTATATATAGGAAGTAGTGTCATCATCCGATGTCACCACGATATATGGACCGCATGAGGATTCTATCTTCATTGTCCTGTCTGCCTTCAGCGGTCAGCGTTCAATAGTCTTCGGCCGCATGCGCAACGAACCGACTATACAAAAAGATTCTTTCGACGACGATGTTGGTAAAATTTAAGTTCACAGATACAGCCCGCAAGCTTTGAAGATCATGCAAAGTATGGGTTATGACTTAAAGATGGAATCAGGTCTCAACTACGGGAAAGGAAGACGAATGCCGCTGCACGGTGATCCCTACTGTCAACGAAGTCGTTTTGGGTTACGGTTTACCACCTCCCTTGCAACTTCTGAGTCAAATGAGGATATCTTTTCCTTTTTTCAGAATGGCTCATCGTCCTTCGACTTATCTGATGCTCTCGAACGAACATTGTCAGTAAATACGGTAGTAGCATATTCCTTCGAAGCAGACGAACAAGAATCTGAATGGTATGAGAATGACTCTTGGGCTCAACAAATGTATACACAATGGGAATTCTGGTTTGAGCAGAGAGAACCACCCACTAAAGATGAAGTTATCCGGATCGATGTTGGGGATGAACTTTCGCCAAAGCCTATATTTATCAGTAACAATCTTTCCGAAGAAGAAAGGGAAGAAATTATCCCACTAATAAAAGAATATATCGACGTCTTTACGTGGAATTATGAGGACATGCCAGGTCTTGATCCAAAGGTGGCTACTCATAAACTCAATATATTGCCCGATTCGAAGCCTGTGAAGTAGCACCAACGCCGGTTCTGCCCGGATATGATGGACGCCATCGAAGCTGAAATCAAGAAGTAGATAGCCTGCGGTTTCATCTGGGAAGAACAATATCCTGACTGGGTCGCCAATGTTGTTTCAGTCATAAAAAAAAAGGAAAGTACGTATCTACATCGATTACCGAGATATGAACGCAGCCTGCCCCAAGGATGAGTTTCCTCTTCCCATTACAGACGTCATGATTGACAATACATGCAATTTTGAAAGTATGTCTTTCATAGACGGATTTTTAGGATACAATCAAATCAAGATGTATCCTGAAGACGAGAAGCATACTGCCTTCCGAACGCCACTGGGGGTATATTGCTATACGGTCATGCCCTTCGGATTGAAGATTGCCGGGGCTAAGTACCAATGGGCTATGAGTAACATATTCCATGAGCATTTACGCAAGACAGTAGAATATTACATGGACGATGTAGCTGTCAAAAGATGCCTCAAGGATAATCACATCCACGACTTGAAGACAGTATTTGAGTTGATGCGCCAACATCAACTAAAAATGAATCCTACAAAGTCCTTTCTAGGTGTATCTAGTAGCAAATTCCTGAGATTTGTCATTTCTGCCAAAGGCATTCAAGTGGACCCTGATAAAGTCAAGGCCATCTTAGAAATGCGATCGCCCCGTAATTTGAGAGAACTCAAGAGATTTCAAGGTCGTCTGGCTTATATCCAGGGATTCATATCCAACCTCTTTGGAAGATGTCAGACTTTTTCTCATCTCATGAAGAAAGGTATATCCTTTGTATGGGACGAAGCCTGTTAGCAAGCGTTTAATGATATCAAATGCTACCTCACTAGTCCGCCAGTTCTGGTACCTTCCATCATAGGAAGACCATTCTTGCTGTACATTCGAGCAATGGACGATATGGATCATGAACAGGCTATCTACTATCTGAGCAAAACGATGGTCGGAGCCGAACACCGGTACAATCCAGTGGAGAAAGAGTGCTTGGCTCTGATGTTCGCTATTCAGAAATTGGAACACTATGTCACAGGCCAAACCATCCACGTCATCTCCAGGATCAATCCTCTTCAGGTACTGATGAACAAGCCAAGTATTCTTAATTCCCGACTTGCGACTTGGGCGATGTTATTAACACCGTATGACATGGTGTACGTCCCTCAGAAGTCCATCAAAGGCCAAGCGTTGGCTGATTTCCTAGCTGCTCACCTGATCCCGGAGACCTCCAAACTGTTCGAGGACATTCCCGACGAAGTTGCAGAATATAATTCCACAATGGAAGGTGATGCATGGCAACTATTCTTCGATGGTGCCTCCAGTATTGGTCCCTGGGAAAACGTGGTTTCAGGAGTAGGGATTGTCCTGGTTACTCCTGATAAACTCGTCATCTACCGAGCATATTCTCTTAGCGAGCCCTGTTCTAATAATGTGGCAAAGTATAACGCTCTACTAATCGGGCTCCAAGTCGCTAAAGAATTGGGCGTCAAAACTTTGGAAGCTTTCGGTGATTCTCTGCTGATCGTCAATCAAGTCAGACGAATATATGAAGTCCGAAATCCCGACCTCATCCCTTATCATCGAGCAACGATCGAGATAGCCATGACATTCAAAGGGTTCTTCCTAGAGCATGTACCTCGATCTCAGAATCTGGAAGCTGATGCCCAAGCCAGTCTAGCTGCAGATTTAGCTACTTCTATAAGAAGGCAGAATTCGGTGATCCTTCTTAACAGAGATTTATTCTGTGTGAAAAATAACTTTCACATAGAAAGCAGCTATGCTGTAAACACAATCCTTCCAAGAGAGACTCGAGAAGTCCCTTTATAGATTTCGTAGCATACGGAATCTTGCCGGAGGACCCTAAAGAAGCAGTATCCGTCAAAACACGATCATTACGCTTCTATTTTGATGCATCTTCAAAGTGTCTATACCGTCGGACCTACGACGGACTGCTATTGAGATGTCTCTCCGATGACGAGGCACGACGGATTATACGTGAAGCTCATGACGGCATATGCAGAGCGCATCAACCTAGTCCAAAGCTACAGGATCGTATCAGGAGGATGGGCTATTACTGGCCTACTATGATCACAGAGGCAATAAAGTATGCAAGACAATGCAGAGCCTGTCAGGTCCACGCAGACTTTATCCATCAACCTTCTGAACATCTACATCCTACGGTTGCATCCTGGCCTTTCGAAGCATGGGGTATGGATATCATTGGTCTAATTCACCCGTCTTCTTCTAGAGGTCACCGGTTCATACTGGCCATCACGGAATATTTCTCTAAATGGGCATAAGCGATCCCTCTTGCAGAGGTGAAGACATCTAATGTGATCAGCTTCATTAAGCATCATATTATTTATCGCTTTGGGATACCCCGAAGGATAATTCATGACAATGGACCTCAGTTCATCAGCCAAGTATTTCATCGATTTTGCGATAAAAATCGGATACAAAATGTAGCCTCTACGGCATACAATCCTGCTGCTAATGGTTTGGCGGAAGCCTTCAACAAAACCATTATTAAACTCTTAAAAAAATTCGTCTCTTCGAACAAGAGGGATTGGAATGAGAAGCTAGGAGAATGTCTCTGGGCATACCGCACAACGGTACGAGCACCGACAAGATGCACCCCATTCTCATTAGTTTACGGGTGCAAAGCAGTTCTCCCCATCGAAGTCCAAATTCCGTCACGCAGGATAGCAGTGGCTAATGATCTGACTCAAGAAAAGAATGACCTGTTAAGGCTTCAAGAGTTAGAAGGATTAGACGAGAAATGCCTCCAAGCTCAACAGCGCATTGCGTTCTACCCGGCACGCATTTCCAGATCTTTTAATCAAAAAGTAAAGGAAAGAGTGTTCAAAGTTGGTGAGCTAGTTTTAGCTGTGAGAAGGCCGATGATTCTTACTCACAGGAGTAAGGATAAATTCTAGCCCAAATGGGAAGGCCCTTATGTGATCGAGACGACGTTCTCAAACGGCACTTACAGGATAGCCAAGCCTAATGGAGACCTATTAATGGCTCATATCAATGGCAAATTCCTGAAGAGGTACTATGCTTAACCTCCTTTGCTCAAGTGAAATATGGCGAAAATCTCATTCTGACAAAACTACTTCCAAAACGAAACTAGTTGGATCGTATTCTATCATGTCCATATAACCTCTGAATAGATATGTTTAACTAATTTGGAACTTCAAGACCTATCACGTCCATATTACCTCTGATAGTATTTTGTGTAAAAATTTTAGCTAAAAGCATATTCTATCATGTCCATATGACCCCTGAACAGATATGTCCTGCTAAAACTTACCGAGAGTATATCACGTCCATATTACCTCTGATATCACTTTCACCCAAACCTGTCATTTATATTCCAAAATAATGGGTCCACAAAGTCAGATGAAAGCCTCTTTATTATTCCCAGAAAGAGCAAAATTACATTGGAAAGCAAAAAAGTACATTATTTGTGAGGAGCAGTTAGGTCACAAATCTGCCATGCCAGAGCAGCCATCCTCTCATCCCTGGAGTTCATGACGTCGGTGCGAGCCCGCTCCAACCTTGCTACATCATTGTTCAAAGCGGATAGCTCGGACCGAGTACGTACGAAACTCGCGCGGACAATACCCGCTTGGGTCAGATTCTGCTGGGCATTCTTCCTCCGATTCTTCAGCACATCTCGAGTTTCCGACAAAGAGACAGCCTCCTTCTCCGCTCGAGCGAGTTCATCTCTCAAGCTGCGGACCCTTGATGTCACTTCCTCATAGTCGACTTCGCACTGAGTCAGCTGAGGAATGACGTACTCCAGTTGGGCACGCTCCTGATCCATCTTCTGCTGCAGTTCCTGGACGGATTTGTCCAGAGATTCCAGTAGCCCAGCAAGCTCTGCAGTCAAGGAGTCATCAATGCTGCCTCGAGATAGCTGCAGATATTCGTTAATGGGTTGCTCCAAACCATTAACTATCTCCTCTAGTGTGTCAGCTATCCCAGAGTCGTTGAAGTCTCTGATCGACACTATCGTGAACTGAGATGACCTCCTCAGAGCCTCAAAGCTTAGATTTTTCTCCAACACCATTGATATCAACGTTTTCATGGTGGTATAGAAGATACCAGTATACTGCTCGGTCAGCAGGGCTACATCCGAATGTACGCTGGGAGTGGCTGCAATATTGGCGAACCTCCCTCCAGGAATGACCGCAGACGATGTTGCCACGACCGTCGCCTCAATAGGTGGTGCGACAAAAGAATATGCGCCAACACCGGACGAAGTGACCGGCATACTCAAAGGAGGCATTATCGCAATGACAGGCTCATCCTCCACTTGAGATGTCGGAACCGTCTCGGATGAGCCAGCATCCGAAAGTGTCTCCTCTTCAAAGTCAGGCACCTCCATGTCATCACCAGGAGCCGACACAGAGCCAAAAGGCGTGTCAACACTGCCCTTCCCGAAGATGTCTTCCCCTGAAAAGAAGACAAAAGGAAGTTAATATCGAAATAATGTTAACTTTTCTAAAAAGAGGCGTAAAGACGATATTTACCCATTATCGATGGTGTATATGTTGTGTCTGCAGCCAGTACAGCTAAATCATTTCTTAACGATGCTAAGCAAGCTGTCATACCTGGGGAAGGTGGTGTGTCAACCGACACTGGCAAATATTCTTCCAGGTCCTCGTCAAGTTCTAACCGAGGCTCATCGGCTGGAATCTCGCTGGATGCACTGACAGACACGGCATGGGTCTCTCCCGATGCTGATAAAGGTATATGAAACCTTATTATGCTTGGCCCCGAAGACGATATCGTACCACTGCCCAAAGCAGTAGCAGCGGCAGCAGCCTCGAGCAGAGATTCTCCGGCACCGCCAGCAGAACTGTAGAGGGTCCCTCTCTAAAAGGCGAGGAACCTCCAATCAAAGAATTATCCCCAACAGGGGGGGATACAGGCTCACTTTTAGGAGCCTCATTGCCGGAAATTAGGAGAGGACGAGTAACCGTCTTCTTCTTCCTCTTGCGAGGGGAAGTCTCCTTCAGAGCAGGAGCCCTTCGCTTCCCAGAGATTACCAGAGGCCCTGCAGGCGGAGGTATTTTACCCCTCGGTACCGCCAACAGAGGCTCATCTGGATTGACAAAATCTTCACCCTCGTCAGAAGAGACCGAGGGTATTTCGACTCTTCCCCCAGGCTTGGAAGAGGGCACCCTAAAACTTCCATGCATATCAAAATTGTGATGGAAGGTGTTGGTTGCCACGTAGAACTGGGCATACGAGTGAAGAATACGTAGATCCGTGGAGAGTGAAATGACGGGCACGGTAAAAATTTCTCCAGTGTAACCCATGATGAAGTATCGCCATCCTCTCGCTCCATCAATGAGTCCGTCCCTGGACCTGAAGCTGGTGACGGCATTGCCTACAAGCAACTGGTCGTACCCGAATTGCCTGGCAAACCGATAAGGCAGGTAGGGCTCAAAGAAGCAATGGTCTTCACTTCTATACAGTAAATAGGAAGGTCTAATGCAGACCAACCAATTAAAAGCCTCAGGAGAAAGAACGATCTTCCCGTCGCCCATATCCTGAAGTCTGATCCCCTGTTGATTAAGATGTATAGAGGAGACAGTGCTGAAAAGCTTCCAGCTGTGACTGAAGTTCAGCACCCGCCGACAGTCTAAAATTGTGGTCACATTCTAGGAGGAATTCTTGTAGTTCAGCAAGAAACTATCCCCCAAACTGCTACTAGAGCCGGGAGACATCACTCTGGGGTTATGTAGAATTAACCATCCCATCAAATACAGATATGGTAATTCTACCCTGGGAAAACTATCGCACCGAGTTTCATCGGCAAGCAGCCCATCGGTAATGGCCCTCAGGCCAGCTTGTATACGGCACACCATGGCAGGAAGCAAACCCAGTCTTTCCCCGAACACCAGACACACTGCGGGCCATAGCGTGTTACGGTAAATGCGGTCCTCAGATGCAATCCCGGTTACCACCAATCAGCGCAGCCATATGGAGAGGAAGCCAGCCAGTTGAGCTTCCTTGGACAAAGGCCTGCGGCAATGCCTCAAATAACTGTAGGCCTTAGTGCCTGCAGGATATTTCCCTATCCCTTCGTCAAGGATCTAGTCCGGAGCCCCAGTGTCTTCCATAAGATCGTCGACTACCTGAGCACTAAGCACGCTCAAAAAATTCAAAGGCTGATCCTTCGTATCCAAGACCTTCTCCGGCTTAGCAGTCCTGGCCCGGTGAAAGAAGAGGTAGGACGCCCATTTATTGGTATGAGCCAAATCAGAGGCCTCATCATAAAAATTAGTGCAAGCAAGGTAGTGGCACATCAGCTCCTGGTACACTGCCACTACCCGAGGGTCTGAATCCCCCAACTCCCGGTTCATGGGAACATACTCTTCATATGGAGTATCCCCCATCGGCAGTCTCGAGATCTCTGCCATCTCATGGAGGGCCAATCCCAACTCCCCCAGTGGAGTGGCGAAAGTCCCGGTGAGCGAGATATATAGCTCCATCAGCGCCAGAAATAGGTTGGGGTTGAGAGGTAACCCAACACTGGTAGCACTCATAGCTACGTACAGACCAATGCCCTCCAGCTCGGTCTGAAAATGCTTCAGGGCCCATTCAGCTAAGCGAGCCCATCGAAGATTTGTAGGGGTGATCCACCCACTTGTCCGAGGGTTCACTTAGGGTATACTCCCCCGCGCCCCATGAAATCATTACAGAAAGTCGATAATTAGATCGGCTGCTGTCTTCACTCGGGACACTGCCCGGGTACAATCCACTGAACGGCATCACAGAGACGAAAGGGCGGCTGACAAAGGACCCCTGGTCAGATCCTTTCTGATGAAATATCTTCCTCGGCCGGCCGTGAAGATCGGAAGTCAGCGTCCACGATATCCTCCTAGGATATGTAGCATGGAAGAATGCCGAGATGGGATAGTCTCTCAGCATCTTGGGCAGATACAGAACCAAGCCCCCGGCAGGGAAAACCCAAAGTTCTTTCTTGGGCTATGTCTGGGACTGCTTGTCAATCATGTCCCCGAAAAGAAAAGCCGGCTTTATGTATTGGTCTCCGTCAATGTACGTCAGGGGCTCTCCGTTGATCATGTTTAACAGCGTTCGCTCACCTTGAGCCGATATCAAGATTCTCCTTCCTTCAGTATATTGGGGTCCAGAGATGGGAAATGTCACGTGGGACAAATCCTCCAGGTAGTTGGAGTGCAGCATCCCGGCAGTGGAGCCCATCACCTTAGCTAATGGAGACGTATGAAAGTTAACTGCAAAATGCAAGAAAAATATGTCAGTTTCTATACTAGACAATCTTGCAACATATGCCAAAAATCAACAGTCTGTGCTTTACGCCAAGACTGTAAAAAACTTGATCTTTTACGTTGGAATCTCATTCCAAGGCATAAAATTCAAGACTGGCAGTATACGCAAAGTTTCGACAATCTGTGTTTTACGCCAGACTGCCAAAATTTGAGTTATTACGCCGATATTTCCATCCAGAAGCGTAACACTCAAATTTTATAGTATGCGCCAAACTTTCGACAGCCAAAGCTTTTACGCCCGACTGCGAAAATATGGAGTTTTTGCGCTGACATATTAGAAATATGGGCGTAAAAGATGAAACATCTCTGGGAATCATCTTCCTCGAAGAGGCTATCAGCACAGAAGATGACCTAGCGTGTTCACGTACAACGTGTGCGAAAGATTTTTAGTCGTTCTTTTTTGTCCTAAAAACTCTACCTTTAAGGCCCGACGGAAGCCGCTCTCGCTTGGGCAAAAGAGCGAGAAGAAGAGTCGGTCTTCTTTTCCTTAGAGGAGGAGATCGGTTTCGGGGCCATTGCTGAAATCTCTGAATACTCGGAGAGGAGACGAAGGAGAGAACTCGAACAGTCGAAGGCTTTCTTTTGCAAAAGACGGATGAAAAGTTTTTCTCTGAAAACCTTGGGATATATATAGAGTTCGGATGGACTCTCCGAATCCCGAACCAAATCTTATATTTAATATTTGATTATGATTGGGGACTACGTTAGCCTATTACTCAGAAAAGGCAGACAGTCAGCAAATTCGAAAAGTTTTCGTGCAAAGCAGATTCGTGGTTTTACGCTAAGGAGCTTTCTACGCTCGACAGCTACAGATCTACGGTTTTACGCTCACAGACTATAAGTCTATGATTTTACGCCCGGATGCTTTTATGCTCGGTAGCTTTTACGTTCGAGAGGCTACAAACTTTCGACTTTACGCTCAGAAGCTACAAATCTATGATTTCACACTCGATGGCTTTTACGCTCAGAGGCAACAGATCCACAACTTTACGCTCGGAAGATTTCATTTTCAAAGGCTACAAATCTACAGTTCTACGCCCGGATGCTCTCATGCTCAGTAGCTTTTACGCTCGAGAGGCAACGAACTTATGATTTTATGCTCATCTAGAGTTACAGATCTACGACTTTTCGCATATCTGAAAATATGCAGGCCAGAGTACGCGTACATCTGAATAATTCTCAAGGTGGTCAATTGCAGGAGTTCACACAAAAGATACTCCTTCTTGACCTCAAAATACCCCAAGTACCCGAAGCATACAGAGTTCAACATTGAAAAAATGACTCTTCTCCTTGGGTCGATTGGAAGTTCATCCAGAATCCAGTTTGATAATTTCATCTACAGTTCAAGATGGCGACTCAGTTTTTGACAGCCATTTCTTGCCATGTTCCAAGGGATTTTCGAGAAATCATTCTTGAAGATGATGGTCTGAACTCTGAACAAGAATTATGTTTATCAGAAGTGACAGTTCAGAATTATACGCAGCTTTCCATTCCTAAAAGCAGGACAGTTTGAATACTCGAATGCTAAGCGGCTTTCTACGCATCCCTAGTTATGCATAAAAGACAGGACGGGACCTAGCACTCTTTCTATCAGAGTCGGCGTAAAATTACCAGAGGTGTCGAAGCTACACATATTCAGACTTCACAGCAAAGTATATGACAAGATAATCATATGCACAGAAGAAAGATAATTTTATTAGAATCAAGATTACATATGAGGGAAATCTAGTCTACAAAGGGTTTTTTCTTTATTTTTTTCAAGATTACATATTAGGGAAATCCCGCCTACAAAGGATTTACTCATCGTCATCGAAAGGCCACCCCCAGAGTCTGTTCTGCCAGGTTCTCGCACGGGTGGAGATCTTCATCCATCTTCTCTAGCAGTTAGTCAATTTTTGCAACCGACTACCAAGAAAATGATCAATGGCGGGAGGATACAGAACTGGGCCTGCCTAAATTATGCAGATCCCATGCTCCGTATGCCATGACAGATTGAGTTGAGGTATTTCACTCAACTCGATACTCGAGGATAGTTAGTTTGTCTGCTCTTGTCCACGGATGACAGGAGAAAATATAGCTTGCAAGTTGTGTGGTCGAATGAGACCCTTCCTCTCTATTGGAAGAACCGCCATACAAAGTTGCTGATTATCCCGAGCAAAGGAGGCTATGATATCCTTCCATGATCCATCGTTACAGAAGACATTTGCTCGAAGACGCCGCCTTTTTTGGCTCCTTACATGCTGGAAGAACATGGTCTTCCTCTTCCTCAAATTGACCCAACGAACTCCGGCGATCATCCCTGTGTGGTAAAGGAAATATGGGAAGAACAGGTTAAACTCCTCAGCCTTTTATAAGCAAAAAAGAGTCCACCGAATCCCAACGGACCCCAATAACTTCGCCATGAAGTCAGCCTTGAAGAACGTGTCAGACTTGACTGTTTCATGCTTTATTCAAAGCGTTTCAAATTATGAGGAATTTGAAAGCTTTGAAGGGGGTCTTGTAGAAGCATGAAAAATACGCTGGATAGTTATATGCAGCATATTGATGCTGGGCAGCGTAAAAAGATGACTTCAGAGCCATTGGCGTGCAAACAGAGCTTTTCCGTAAGCACAGCGTAAAATATAAGCTCAAGGACCATCCGCGTAATGCGGTATGTCCAGGCTGCTTCAGCGTAAAAGGGGTGCTATATCTCCTTTATGGCGTAAAACTCATCCGCTTTTAATGCAGCATTGAAGTGTACGAGGGATGCTTCATTTTCCCCGAAATGAACCTAATAAATCGTGCAGTGAACCTGATGTCTGACTCCTGACAAAGAGTACTGCACGATTACCCAGACGACGGCTATAATGATGGTGCGGCACAACGACCCAGGCTGTCATTTAGTGCCATTTCCTTGGCGTAAACTATTTTTACGCAAACAAAGGAATATGCTACCTAGTTTTACACAGGCAGACGTGAGCATCTTACGCTCCGCAGAAGATGAGCAGACTGCCACGTCAAAAGCTGCTCTTCGTACAGAGCTCGAGGCACGTCTCTGTATTTAATATGCAGAGTGATGGAAGAGCTCGAGGCACATCTCTGTATTTAATGTGCAGAGTGATGGCAGAGCTCGAGGCACATCTTTGCATTTAATACGCAGAATGGTGACAGATCTTCGAGACACGCCTCTACATTTAATGTGCAAAATAATGGCAGATCTTCGACACACGCCTCAGGAATACGCTGCCTAGTTTTACACAGGCAAACGTGAGCTTCTTATGCTCCACAGAAGACAAACAGACTGCCACATCATCATTTGCTCTTCGTACAGGATTCGAGGTCCGTATCTGCATTTAATACACAGAATGATGGCAAATCTTCGAAGACACGCCTCTGCATTTAATACGCAGGATGGGGGTAGATCTCTGCATTTCATGCAAGAGATTTAATTATATCTCCAAAAGCCATAATTTTGGCTAAAACGTCCACATCATCATTTTGGCACATTACGCCATCGGGCTATTTTCAACTATGGGAGCACGCTGTACGCTATCTCCTTGGAATATGCCAACTCATGCCACTTTTGCATTGCTGCGTATTAAGGCTATTAGGTCCAGAATTCACTCAAGGCCTCAGTCAGGGGAAGAGGATCAGCTATTTTCTATGCACACTCGGCTTCTACGCCTACTCGGCTTCTACGCCTACTCGGCTTCTATGCCCACTCGGCTTCTATGCCTACTTGGCTTCTACGCCATGGTGACAGTTATTGGCTTCTACACCAACCTCTTCTACGCGAAGGATAACTACCTACGTGGCTTTTATGCCATGATCTTCGCAACAGTTATACGCGTTGTCTCTTAATAGGACACGCATCACACGCTCATTCAATAGGTCATCTATACGCGGGCAATGGTTATTGTAACCATCGTGTAAAAGGGTGCTGTACTTTCTACTACTCGGTTTTTACGCTGACTGAGTAGTCACTGTCACTAAAACTCTATAAATAGAGACCTCTATTAACAGAGGTCCAAGGTCGAGAATTGGTGGAGAAAACGGTCAAAAAAGAGAAGAATCCAGAGCTCAAGCAAAGAGTAGTGATCGACGACTTTGGCATCGAGCATCCACTCTCTTCGGCAACCTTCGAAGCTACTTTCTGTCTTTTATGGCACTTCTTCATCATCGTGTGGTCCAAGGGACAAAGTGATCGACTGCAGATCAGACTCCTATAGCAATATTTATACAAATTAAAAAATTGTACTCGACATCCTCGTGTAGGATTAATTGTACAATCTTGTTTGTAAACCAAAGAGCAAGGTTTCGTATAAACCTGTCGTTTCTATTTCTTTCATTTATTATCAAACAATATTTACTATTATGGGTTTTTATTTTCAGAAAATAGTTTTTAAATTTATTTTTCCCTAATTAACTCAAAATAAATGCTAAAATAATCAAAAAATTCCCAGAAAATTCTAGAAAATATATTTGATTATTTAGAACCTAAAATAAAATTTTGCGGTGTTTTTAATTTTGTTTGACCCTAAAATAAATTCTTGAAAATCCAAAGAAATTTGGGTTTCTAGTTTTTAATTAACCAAAAATTATGGAAAAATTCTACTAGCGCCAAATTAACCTAAAAACCACATTTAAGCTAGAATTTCAGGATACGGAGGTTACACTAGTTATAGTCATCATCGCCATATGACGTATAGTACCTTGTATAGGGTAGTGATCATGTCCGCCTCCATATTTTGATCTTGGGTCGTGACACAAGAATACCTTCACACCATCAAATAAACATTAATAGTCCTCGTTAGGATACAATACACACACTCCATGAACACAATTTAGATTTTTTCCAAATTGAGTCCCAAAATTATGACACAAACTTAGATCTACCAAATTGAGGGCTCATAGTACCGATATTTACTGTCACTACCACATTTCAAAAACAGGGGTATTTTTGACTTTTTACAATATTTAATATTATGGTAGTTAAAATTAATTAATTGCATGATAGTATATTTGATTTAAATAATTATGTGTGATGTGTAAATAAATATAGTTTTATATGCAGTGATTATTTATTTTTTAAGCTAGAAGGCTTGACCTAGAAGCCTAGTAGATGACCACCTGTCTGAATTATAGAATTTTGTATTTAATTATTTATTTAGAATTTTAAATTCTTGGAGTTTGTATTTAATTACCATATTTTATTCAATATTTTTGCGCATTGCTTTTGCTTCGATAATTGGAGCAGTATCCTGACTTTTGTCTTCCAACAAAATTCACAATCTTGCCCTAGACATGCCCGTCTTCCATTCTGCTATTTTTGCAACTCATAATTATGCTCTCTGTACATTATTTCTGGCCGCACAAAAATCGTCGCGGACGTTATTTAATAAATCCCTATTTTGTATCGTTGTGCGTCCAATTGAAATTGGGGACAATCTTGACCTATTTTTCGTGTGGCCCAAATTAGGGAAATATTCTGTTCTGAGTCTTCTTCATTATTGGTATTGATGACCTGACCTGATTTTGGCCCCATGTACTCCTAATTAATTTTAGAACACAACTTGTATTTATTTCTAATTAAATTGAGGATACTATTTAAACCAATTCTGAAAATCCTAATTTAATTCCAGTGTCCTGCAATTGAGCCATACTGATCATACAGCGCCCCTGACCCTACAAAACACCGGACACCAAATCGCCCGCCAAATTTTTGTCATTTTTTATGTGTTTGTGCAATTTCCCAAATTTAAGGGGCTAAGTTGCAATTATTCAATTGTAGGTGTCATCACCCCATTGTCCAAGACCAAATGGAAAGGTTATTTATTTGTGGACCAAATTGCATTTTTCCTCACTCTACTTTACATGAAAATAATTTCCTTCATGAGCAATCCTAGCCACTCATTCTATGGGTCCATCCTCACCATTAGATTCACACACCCTCTCACCCTTTTACTATTTAAAGTCACATCAACCCTAATCCCTAGAAAACCTAGGTAACCACACCCTCCTCATAAGCCTCCACCTCCCTCTCTCCAACGTAGGTATTCCTTTTCTTTCTTCCCTTCTCCTTCTCTTTCTCTTTTCTTCTTCTTCCTCTTCTTCTCCTTTTCATTTATTTGATTTTTCAAATTTAGGGAAAGGGGGGAACTTGAAGTTACTGTTCATCTATCACCATACCACCCAAGCCGACTTCCCCTGCACCCCGGCGGCCGCTGAATGCACCCCGGCGGCCTGCTGGCTGCGGCTCCGGCCTGCTCGCCTTCTCCGGCCCCCTCACGATCCTGCTCCGGCCAGAGCTGACCCGCCGGCTGCTGCTCGGACTACTCCTCTTCCCCCGCGGTTCACCGAGGCACCCCTCCGGCAATCACTGCAGCCGACCACCATTTCTCACCCCGGCTTCCGCTGTACCCGTTCACCCTCGACCCCGACTGACCTCTCCCTCCGCCGTAGCCGACTAACTCCGGCCATCTCCACCTATCACCACCTACATCTACACCACCATCTCCATTAAAATCTAACCCCACCACCGTATCGTCAACTCCGGCCAACCTAAGGCAGCACCACCACCACCCTACCGAGCTGTGCACCTCCGTCTGCTGCTCCTCCCTGTCGTGACCCCGCCGCCTGAGTTCCAGCAAGGCCGACCCCACAGTGAGTTTCCTCCTCCATCCTTCTTTCTATGTGCATATATATGTAGTGTATGAATAAAATGTGTATCTGTATTTGTATATATATTAATGTATAGGTATATGTATAGTATATAAAGAAAATTGGTAATGTACAATTTAATATATGTATATATATATTATCTAATTAATTAAATGTTTTATTAGTATATATATATATAAACGTATCTTGTTGTATATGTATGTATTTAAATATGTAAATGTATCTTATTTATTTATTAGTAATTAATTGTATAATTATAGTATGTATAATAAATTGAATAAGTATGTATTTAAATTAATGCATATGTATATATATGTATATTGGTATATATTTTTGTGTATATGGATATTATTATACATGTATATGGTATAATTATTATCTTGGTATAAAAATATATATGTGTATATATATTTTGTATGGGTATATGTTTAATAAAAATGTATTTTTGGCATAAATAAATAAATATGTAAATACGTATATATATATATATATGTATATGATAAGATTTGGTATATATTCAAATAACCGTATTTTGGTATCAATATATATATGTAGAGTTATACTTTCGTATTGGTATATATATATTTTTGTATAAACCCTTAGCATATTTTTAATATATATATATATACCTCTATTTTGTATATGTATTTAAATTGATATATATATATATATATATATATATATATATATATATATATATATATATATATATTGTAAGTACATATGTTAATTTAGATATGTATATTTAGGTATCTAGCTACTAGGTGACCAGTATCATACCTAGCGTAGTCTCGAACTCAGTGTTTTTAGACTGTGTTAGTGTAGCATCTGATGCAAATGTTGTTTTGCTTGTAATATGTTTATAGGACTGTTGGTTCACCAGGGGATACTCTGGAACAGGACATCAATAATTACCAGCTAAGGACCCGAGGCAAGTACATTCTCCGATAATTTCCAATTTCTTGATAATTTCTATAATTTTAATAATCCTGAAATGTTACAACTGAATCTTCGACACTGTGCTACACGGACTAGTATAGCTTGGATCTGCAGTCATGAGATGTTACATTGATTATCGTATTGACATTGTACACGACATGTATATTAGACATCGTACATGATAAACTGGACTTGCTCGTGTATCGTGATGTGTCATGGTTGGATCCACAGTACTAGTTGGGGGCGGGGAAGTAGTTAGTAAGAAATGTGATCATAACCTCTTATTGTAGTGTAGAACAATTATAAGTGTTAAGTATGCTCTTCACACATGATTAGCCAGGCCCTATAGCTATCGTACATGTTCCCAAGCCGATCACATTTTGAAACTACTATTTCAAACACTTAGAATAGATTACAGTTCCCTATTTTAAATCATATACCACATCACCCGTATATGATACTGTACCTTATTCTTTCTATTTCTTTTATGCACTGACTATATCATATTGCCTATTTTGCATGTCTTTTTACATTGCCTGTCTCTCTATTTTGCCATTTCATTATTCACTGTCTTTTCAGTATCTAGCATCATCTGTTTATTACTTTATAGTCCTTATCAATTACATGGAACTGTTCTTTGAGATTCGTACTTTGCTCCTTCCTGACTGGAAATATTTTTCCAGACTATGCCTAGAGGACCGCTGTCCGACACTTTATGGACCATATGGTGAGTAGCTGCAGACTTGGTTGTTTAGTCGTGATTCTGGGAGGTCTAGCCGGAATCACTAATCCTTCTAGTTTTCTGATTAGTTCTTGTAGCAGACTATTGGTACCGGATTTGTCTCCGGCATTTTTGATGACTTGGATATTGTTGAGTTAGTTATTACTTTTTGGACTTGTGTTGTATTAAATTAAATTTTGTGTTCGATATCTTATCGTGCTGTCATCCTGTGATTGAGTATGTGTTCAATTTATTGTGTCATTCGTCCCTCCTTATGGAGATTGGATGCTTGTGTGAGATTGGCTAGATAGTATCAAGACCTTGACAGCGTTCTACCGCCGATGCTGCGGCGTAGGCTGGACGTACCCACGCACTCGTGCCCCTAAACCGGGTGCGGGTCGTGACACGTTTTTAGTGGTGGCCCATGCAGGTCAGACTTCGCGAGTTGTGCGATGTCGTAGTAGTGTGGCACCTTTGTTACACTATTGCGTGCCTGCGATAGGATCTAGGACATAGGATACTAGGACGAGAGCGAATACTCAATCATAATTCCTTGAGAGATTCCTGGGATGACCCCTGAGAATCTTGTTATAACTTTCAATTCAAAATTATTCCCTTGTTCCGTCCATTCTCACTTATTGATATTGAATTTGATTGTTGTTGATTAGTTATTAAGTTAGGATTTTGGTTTCATGGTAAGGTTTGATTTCATGTCAAGATGAATTTACAGACTCATTTATGGTATTATCTGATGACGCATGTCGATGAGGACAGCGAGGAAGATTAACACTAGGACTATTGGATTACTAGATATGGATTTAAATTATAATTTGAAGCTTGAAAACGAATTGCATTTTTGAATCTTGAGAAGTTGAGATATTATGTTATTAAAATTTTATTTTAAGGAATTCAGATTCAATTTGATGAACATAGACAAAGCTGTAAGGATTTTGAGTGATTAAATTTTGTTTCAGTATTTAAATAATTAACCTTGAGGAAAGTATATGCATTTTACTTAAAATTTATTCGAGGAGTTAGTTTCGAGGACTTTATTTGGAGGATAAAATCTTATAGTGAGAGAGATATATTAGTATATAGTAGATGAGGTGCATATGTAAGTATATGTTGGCTTGAGCATGATTGAGATTTCACTGCCAACTGGCTTAGGTGTTCATCTAGGATTATATTAGAGAGAGCAGTACTTAGTATGATGTGTTGTATTTGATATGCACTTGAGTGATAAGGATAACTAGTATCAACGGTTGTAGTAGGTAAGGAAGCTAGCAGTGAGTATGTTCTAGTAGAACTGTGGTACTTAGAGGGATGGAAGTATCAGACCATGGATGTATCTTTGACCTATGCAATCACAACTAGAGTTTATTTCCAATCTATTTATCTTGAATGATGCTTCCTTAGAACTGTACTGTCCTTCCTTGATGATATCGCATTTTTGCCTAAATTGATTCTTTGGGATCTGTCTTCAGGATGTTGCCGCAGACACGGTCTATGAGAGCGGGAACATCAGCTTTAGAGGGGCCTGCCACCTCTCCACCTGAGGGACAGACAGCCTTAGTTCCTCCTACAGCACCAATGCACGTAGGTGTATCTGCACTTTTCGGGGATCCTCCTCCCCCACCTGTTCAGAAGATTGCCGCAGCTATGACGAACAACCTTCCTCCTCCACCGACTCCGATTCCCGGAGGTTTGCCCATTGACGGGACGCAGATGTTTACCTTGATCCAGGGCATGGTAGATGCCCAGAGAGTGACGACAGACGCTCAACGAGTTCAAGCTGAGGCTCAGAGGGTGCAAGCAGAAGCACACCAGGCATAAACCGAGCTGATGAGAGAAAACATGGAGAATGCCCATCAAGTGACTCTCCAAGCTTTGGAGAGAGTAGCACAGTACCAGCAGTTTCCTGGCCAGCAGCAGAGATCAGGCACTATAGTGGATTTCAAGAGGATGATGCCTCGAGAGTTTAAAGGCACCGAAGGGATACTCTACGCTGACGACTGGCTAGAGGATATAGAGAGGAGCCTGCGATTGACCCAGATTTCGGAGAACTTGCAGATAGAAGCCGCTGGCAGTCAGATGTTCGATATCGCACTCACGTGGTATCGCACGAAGTCGAGAATTACTGCGCTAGGACTTACTTGGGAGACCTTCAAGGAGCTCTTCAAGGAGAAGTTCTTTCCCGACGTGGCATTGGGAACCTTGGAAAGTCAGTTTCATGACTTGGTTCAAGGAAACATGTCAGTCGATGAGTACGCTGCAGAATTCTGTAGATTGAGCCATTTTGCATCGTCTATGATTCGGGACCCAGGAGATCGAGCCCGGAAATTTAGAAAGGGACTGACGAGAGAGATTAGGTCGCGCACTTCTGGTCGTCGTACCGCTACCTTTGAGGCTATCTTGATGGATGCTCAGATTGCAGAAGAGGATCTGGATCTCCGACCTAAGAGAAGTCACAATACTTTTGGAGATACGAATGATAGCACAAGACCAGTCAAGCGTCCCCGTATTCAGCACCAACAACAGTACCAAGTACCATTTCATATTCAGCAACAACCATGGACATTTCAGCATCCACCGCAGTACCTAGCATCAGTTCCTATCCAGCAACATCCAAGGGCATATCAGTATCAACAACAGTACCAGGCACCAGTCCGTGTTCAACAGAATCAGCAATAGCCTCCGAGAGAGACACAGCAGACTTGTCATTTCTGTAAGAAGCCAGGTCACCTTTGGGAGAGCTGTAGAACGAGGCTAGGACTTTGTTTGCACTGCGGCGCTACGGGACATCGAGTAAGGGATTGTCTTCTAGCCCCTTATCTTCCCGGCCAGCGAGCAGCTTCAGATTATAGAGACCCAGTTAGGCTACCTGTGGAACCGTATATTGCTCAACACCCGCGAAGGGAACCACCCCAGCAGGGCGGGGCATTTGCGATGACGGTCGAGGAGAGCGATACTGCAGGTAATGTGTTAGCAAGTTCTGTTCTTTCCTTCCTTCCGTCCCTATCTACTTGATTGATTGATTGATTGATTCCTTAGTACTGTAGCTTGTATGCATGATTTCTTGTTAGAATGTAGTTAGTAGTACCCCTGATCCAGAGACTGCAATACCATGACAAAAGACACCCTGACCGTACATATTCCCCTTAGGTTGCATGTTGTATGATTGTAGGAAGGATTTTTCTTGGACCATGATTATCGAGGTTTGACCATGACGAAGATTCATAAAGGGGTTATGACTTGACAGGAGAGACAAGATGATTAACAAGATGGTTAAAATTCGAGGATAAACACCGATTTAAATAAAGGGCCAAGAATTTAACATGGCAGAATTTATGATTTATTAATTCCAGGAAGATTATGACATGTTTAAATTGGTTATTAAATTTGGAAATTTTGGGAGATTATCAATATATTTATTTGATTGCAAGTTATGAATTTTAGAATTTTATATTTGGATGTTGCATTTAGAGAATCCTTGAGTATCGCATTGTTGAGTATTTTGAGGAAGAGAAAATCGAGAAAATCGAGAAATAAAATTTTGATGGATAAATATTTAAATTCAAACTTGTGAGACAAGATTATATTTTATAATTGTGCATTGAAAAAAAAAATCAAATTGAGGAGTGGATATTAAATTCCGAATATTGAATTGTTAACTAAAAACATTTCGGGAAATTTTGATAAAATGGACCTTGATTTTATTCGAGGATTTTTTGGAATACAACAATTTCAGAATTTTTGACAAATTGTGAAAAGACCTTGTGGATTATAACCTGATTTCATGGATGATGAATTTAAATTTTGAGGGAAAAATAATGTGCATGATTAAATGCTACTATGAAGATTTTGAATTTCGAGGACGAAATTCTTTTAAGGTGGGTAGACTTGTCACTACCACATTTCGAAAACAGGGGTATTTTCGACTTTTTACAATATTTAATATTATGGTAGTTAAAATTAATTAATTGCATGATAGTATATTTGATTTAAATAATTATGTGTGATGTGTAAATAAATATAGTATTATATGCAGTATTTATTTATTTTTTAAGCTAGTA
Source organism: Iris macrosiphon (assembly GCA_036927795.1). NCBI lineage: Eukaryota > Viridiplantae > Streptophyta > Magnoliopsida > Asparagales > Iridaceae > Iris > Iris macrosiphon. The sequence goes on along the minus strand of JAYESA010000005.1, from coordinate 103,170,198 downwards.
GACTTGACCTAGAAGCCTAGTAGATGACCACCTGTCTGAATTATAGAATTTTGTATTTAATTATTTATTTAGAATTTTAAATTCTTGGAGTTTGTATTTAATTACCATATTTTATTCAATATTTTTGCGCATTGCCTTTGCTTCGATAATTGGAGCAGTATCCTGACTTTTGTCTTCCAACAAAATTCACAATCTTGCCCTAGACATGCCCGCCTTCCATTCTGCTATTTTTGTAACTCATAATTATGCTCTCTGTACATTATTTCTGGCCGCACAAAAATCGTCGCGGACGTTATTTAATAAATCTCTATTTTGTATCGTTGTGCGTTCCTATTAAAATTGGGGACAATCTTGACCTATTTTTCGTGCGGCCCAAATTAGGGAAATATTCTGTTCTGAGTCTTCTTCATTATTGGTATTGATGACCTGACCTGATTTTGGCCCCATGTACTCCTAATTAATTTTAGAACACAACTTGCATTTATTTCTAATTAAATTGAGGATACTATTTAAACCAATTCTGAAAATCATAATTTAATTCTAGTGTCCTGCAATTGAGCCATACTGATCATACAGCCCCCCTGACCCTACAAAACACCGGACACCAAATCGCCCGCCAAATTTTTGTCATTTTTTTTGTGTTTGTGCAATTTCCCGAATTTAAGGGGCTAAGTTGCAATTATTCAATTGTAGGTGTCATCACCCCATTGTCCAAGACCAAATAGAAAGGTTATTTATTTGTGGACCAAATTGCATTTTTCCTCACTCTACTTTACATGAAAATAATTTCCTTCATGAGCAATCCTAGCCACTCATTCTATGGGTCCATCCTCACCATTAGATTCACACACCCTCTCACCCTTTTACTATTTAAAGTCACATCAACCCTAATCCCTAGAAAACCTAGGTAACCACACCCTCCTCACAAGCCTCCACCTCCCTCTCTCCAACGTAGGTATTCCTTTTCTTTCTTCCCTTCTCCTTCTCCTTCTCTTTTCTTCTTCTTCTTCCTCTTCTTCTCCTTTTTATTTATTTGATTTTTCAAATTTAGGGAAAGGGGGGAACTTGAAGTTACTGTTCATCTATCACCATACCACCCAAGCCGACTACCCCTGCACCCCGGCGGCCGCTGACTGCACCCCGACGGCCTGCTGGCTGCGGCTCCGGCCTGCTCGCCTTCTCCGCCCCCCTCACGATCCTGCTCCGGCCAGAGCTGACCCGCCGGCTGCTGCTCGGACTACTCCTCTTCCCCCGCGGTTCACCGAGGCACCCCTCCGGCAATCACTGCAGCCGACCACCATTTCTCACCCCGTCTTCCGCTGCACCCGTTCACCCTCGACCCCGACTGACCTCTCCCTCCGCCGTAGCCGACTAATCCGGCCATCTCCACCTATCACCACCTACACCTACACCACCATCTCTATTAAAATCTAACCCCACCACCGTATCGTCAACTCCGGCCAACCTAAGGCAGCACCACTACCACCCAACCGAGCTGTGCACCTCCGTCTGCTGCTCCTCCCTGTCGTGACCCTGCCGCCTGAGTTCCAGCAAGGCCGACCCCACAGTGAGTTTCCTCCTCCATCCTTCTTTCTATGTGCATATATATGTAGTGTATGAATGAAATGTGTATCTGTATTTGTATATATATTAATGTGTAGGTATATGTATAGTATATAAAGAAAATTGGTAATGTATAATTTAATATATGTATATATATATTATCTAATTAATTAAATGTTTTATTAGTATATATATATATAAACGTATCTTGTTGTATATGTATGTATTTAAATATGTAAATGTATCTTATTTATTTATTAGTAATTAATTGTATAATTATAGTATGTATAATAAATTGAATAAGTATGTATTTAAATTAATGCATATGTATATATATGTATATTGGTATATATTTTTGTGTATATGGATATTATTATACATGTATATGGTATAATTATTATCTTGGTATAAAAATATATATGTGTATATATATTTTGTATGGGTATATGTTTAATAAAAACGTATTTTTGGCATAAATAAATAAATATGTAAATACGTATATATATATATATATATATATATGTATATGATAAGATTTGGTATATATTCAAATAACCGTATTTTGGTATCAATATATATATGTAGAGTTATACTTTCGTATTGGTATATATATATTTTTGTATAAACCCTTAGCATATTTTTAATATATATATATATACCTCTATTTTGTATATGTATTTAAATTGATATATATATATATATATATATATATATATATATATATATATATATATATATATATATATATTGTAAGTACATATGTTAATTTAGATATGTATATTTAGGTATCTAGCTACTAGGTGACCTGTATCATACCTAGCGTAGTTCCGAACTCAGTGTTTTTAGACTGTGTTAGTGTAGCATCTGATGCAAATGTTGTTTTGCTTGTAATATGTTTATAGGACTGTTGGTTCACCAGGGGATACTCTGGAACAGGATACCAATAATTACCAGCTAAGGACCCGAGGCAAGTACATTCTCCGATAATTTCTAATTTCTTGATAATTTCTATAATTTCAATAATCCTGAAATGTTACAACTGAATCTTTGACACTGTGCTACACGGACTAGTATAGCTTGGATCTGCAGTCATGAGATGTTACATTGATTATCGTATTGACATTGTACACGACATGTATATTAGACATCGTACATGATAAACTGGACTTGCTCGTGTATCGTGACGTGTCATGGTTGGATCCACAGTACTAGTTGGGGGCGGGGAAGTAGTTAGTAAGAAATGTGATCATAACCTCTTATTGTAGTGTAGAACAATTATAAGTGTTAATCATGCTCTTCACCCATGATTAGCCAGGCCCTATAGCTATCGTACATGTTCCCAAGCCGATCATATTTCAAAACTACTATTTCAAACACTTAGAATAGATTACAGTTCCCTATTTTAAATCATATACCACATCACCCGTATATGATACTGTACCTTGTTCTTTCCATTTCTTTTATGCACTGACTATATCACATTGCCTATTTTGCATGTCTCTTTACATTGCCTGTCTCTCTATTTTGCCATTTCATTATTTCACTGTCTTTTCAGTATCTAGCATCATCTGTTTATTACTTTATAGTCCTTATCAATTACATGGAACTGTTATTTGAGATTCGTACTTTGCTCCTTCCTGACTGGAAATTTTTTTCCAGACTATGCCTAGAGGACCGCTGTCCGACACTTTATGGACCATATGGTGAGTAGCTGCAGACTTGGTTGTTTAGTCGTGATTCCGGGAGGTCTAGCCGGAATCAATAATCCTTCTAGTTTTCTGATTAGTTCTTGTAGCAGACTATTGGTACCGGATTTGTCTCCGGCATTTTTGATGACTTGGATATTGTTGAGTTAGTTATTACTTTTTGGACTTGTGTTGTATTAAATTAAATTTTGTGTTCGATATCTTATCGTGCTGTCATCCTGTGATTGAGTATGTGTTCAATTTATTGTGTCATTCGTGCCTCCTTATGGAGATTGGATGCTTGTGTGAGATTGGCTAGATAGTATCAAGACCTTGATAGCGTTCTACCGCCGATGCTGCGGCGTAGGCTGGACGTACCCACGCACTCGTGCCCCTAAACCGGGTGCGGGTCGTGACATTTACTATTGGAAAGTTAAATCAAACCAAGGAATGGTTCATACATGACCAAGGGTTGTTCATAACCATGAATTTGATGAAATTAAGAGAATTACCTAGTATTTTGCAAGCCTCTTTGGCAAATTTTGAATTTGGACACGGAAGATATAAGTTGGACACAATCTCCTAATAAGCTCCTCCCTATAGATCTTCTTGTGCTCTCGAATATTCTAGGCCTTCATGATGGTAAGAATGAGTATAATTGGAAGTGGATTGAGTAAAATTTCTACAAAAATGGGTTTGGTTGGGAAGGTAGAAGCTTTGGGAAAAATGAGGCTAATGAGTGAAATACAATGAATGGATGAGCCCTAAATTGAACTTATCTCTTATAGTAAGTTTTGGTCAAGCAAAAATATCAAGTTTGCTTCTCTCCATTTGTCATGAATGGAATCTAATTAACTAAAGGAAAGAATCTTTACAACTAAGAGGAATATTCTCTTCATGACAACTAAACTTTACTAATTCTAATTATTAAAGTCATGACTAACAATAATTAGCACTAACTAATACTTGTAAATTTTAATTGGCTAGCCACTAACTAACACTAATATAATTCTAGACAATTACTAATATAAAATAATATCTAAAAAAAATTAACAACATGCAAAATTACCAAAATATTCCTATGGTAGAAAGTGGTATTTACAATCCTACCCCCCTTAGAAAAAAGTTGTCCTAAAAATTTATGGATGGAAGTAGACACGAGCTGAAAGGATAACTCATGGTCTAGAAGATAATCTCACCTCCTTTCTCCTAATTGGTTATAATCTATTCATCGTAATTCTGGCTATAGTCAAACCCTCATCTAACCATGTCTAAGAAAGTCATATCCGACTCATACAACATACAATTCCATTAAAAAGGAAATATTCACAGTTTATCAAATGAGTACGGTTATAATCCTATTTGTCCTGATATTGTAATCTTTACCAAGGATCTAATACTAACTATACCATAGCACCAAAATTTCTCATGCAAACTATAAGGTACTAAAATGGCACACTGATCAATAGGTGAAAGATAAAGAAGAAAAAGGACATAACCTGCTAAATCAACACCTGTTACATCGGTCCCCTCGACCATTATTGTAAAAGTCTTGCCCTGCTGTTGTGTCTTTCTCTGCTGCTACGGGGCAATTTTTGGTGCCACAGGTGGCCTAGCTGTACCTCTCTCGTTGCCTGGAACACCAACACTCATACTCCCCAAGATACTCCCTTGCATACCCTACCTCATTATCACACTGATATACTTAGCTAATATTATCACTCACATTTGTACTCACTGATACTAAATTAACACATTGTACCTATCCCACATCACTCATCCTACTCTTGATATACCCTGGACACTTGCACCCTCTAGGCACCCATTGTACACAGTCACTAACTCCATAAATATACTGGACACATGCTTGATACTCTAGGATACCAATTACTAACTATGCTCTGACACCTATCTTAGAACTATTGTTACAAACAGTAGTACACTATAAGTTTCTTCTAGGCTTATACACTGATACTTAATGCTCATCTACCAAATAAAACCACTCACAGTCCCATAAGCTACACTCCCAATAATCAACACTAATACTCAAATAGATACAAATATGCCTATAAGTTACCAAACAACTACACTATTCAAAGAAGTTTCCTAAGGAAATAATGATGGTAAAGCTCTATAAGGAACTAACCAAAAGAACTAAAGATATCTCTAACCAGAATTAGTAGGGTGATGGAACATAAGTCAATGATAACAAGGTGGAATAATAAAGACGATATGTTAAGAACTAATTTAAGATACAATCTGATAATCATACACGTCTATCTGAAATTATGTTACCCATAATCCTTGATGCGCTAGTAAGCATAGCTGCGATGAACTATAGAGTCCATAACTAAGGTACACACCTCTAGAATTATGGTATCTAAAATTTTTGCCCTGCCGCTTGCTTGGCTGTAAAAACTCTAAATTCCATAACAAAGAGAAGTATATCTAAAATCAGGCTCTATGTCTTCACCACGCCAACTAGTATAGCTGCGATAAACTCTATATTTTATAACTAAATCAGATGGTTACCTTTTTTACTGTTCTTATCCAATTACGTTATCAAAATATACCTCAACTTAGTCCATAAGATTCATCTCGATACAAGAATCAAATTTAACAATAGAAAAGTACAAAGATGAAGGTAAAACAAAGCAAGTGGAGATAGATTCAAAATAAGATTCTCAAGGGTCATCCCAAAAATTTCTCTAAAAATCCAAATTTGTGATTGAGTATTCTCTTATCCTAGTATCCTATATCCTATCGTAGGCTCGTAATGTATAACTAAGTCGTTGCACTATCACGATATTACACTATTCGTGAAGCCTGACCTGCATGGGCCACCATAAAAATATGTCAAGACCCACACCCAGAATAAGGATACGAGTACATGGGTACGTCTAGCCTATGCCGCAATATCGACGTTAGAATGTTGTCTAGGTCACAATACTATCTAATCAATCTCACACACTAATATAAGCTAAACCTGTTAATGATATATCAACTCCAAAATGAGGGCAATATGATTATAATATGAAAATAAATACTCAATCACAATAAAACTAGAGGAATATAATGGCCCAATATCAAATAGAAGAATGGAATAATAAAGCCATAACTAAAAACAAATCCAAGTCTAAATAGTCAACCAACAAAGCACAATAATTCTTAAATATATATAACATGCCAAATGTTTAAGCTGTAGATATATCCAGTACAAAAGCTAAATAATGAAACAAAGGTATCTAGTGACACCGGCTAGTTCTTCCGTTAATCACTCCTGAACTAAAAGGCCTAAAGCTGCAGCTGCTACATGATGTGGTCCGTAATACGTCGGACAACAATCCTCTAAATTATCGTCTGAAAAATATATCCAGTCTTGATGGAACGAGCATACGTCTAACAGCAGTTTTAATTAAATGATAAAGACTATAAAACAGTAATAGAGAGTGCAATACAAGATGAGAATAAATAACTGAATCATAACTGAAAATATTAATATAGAAAATGGATAAACACAACTATATGGTAGGAAAATAAATAAATATAGCAATAGAGAACATCTCAGTGAAAATAAAATAGACATGATGGAACTATACTTATTATATGCCTTGAAGTATTAGTGTTGACATGTGATCGGCTTGGAACTCGCACAATACAGTAGGGCCTAGCTAATCATTTGTGAGGTGTATGATTAACACTCATCGTACTTTTTTTTGCATACTAAGGGTATAATCACACATCTATCTAGTACTTCTCCACCTCCGACTAGTACAAAGGATCCAAACCATGACATGTTCCACAAGAATAACTTGTAAAGTAAGTATAAATTACACAATAAACAGAAAAAGCAACATCTTATAATGGGGATCCATACTATACCAATCTGTGTACCATCGTATCAGAAATCAAGTAGAACATCACTAAGTTCATTAATCATAGTAAATGTCATATAATAAAAACTTTTAGAGAATGTACTCGCCTGTAGTCCAGAGCAATGAATGTCAGACATTGTCCGTATCGATATCTCAAAAACCTAAATATGAATTACGAGTCAAAACAGTATTTTGGAATCATAAACATGTTATACTAGCTTGAAACTAGGTCTCTAAGTTAACACTAGGTCAAATTTAGTCAAATTTGGTCAAACTAGGTCAAATCTAGGTTAACACCATCAAAGTCATTTACTAATTTCTAGGTAGATTTTCCCGACTAACAAGGTTTATAAAGTAATACTAGGTCTTAACAAGTCATTATTTGATTTTTAGGTACTAAATAGGTCAAACTAGTCAATACTAGTTAATACTAGGCCAAACTTGGTTTCAAGGCTATATTAATAAGTTACTAGCATATATTATCCTAATATATACTTCTACCTATAATTTCAAGCAATACCTTGGCCTATAGCTATTTACCTTACCCCGTATCATGGTATCTTTACCCGTATCGCACATTTACCTAATACCTTAGTCTGTATGTCAAATACCTTAACTATGAGTCAATACATTGCTAATACTAGGTTTTAAAGTTATACTAATTAGATATGATATAATAATATCATATATATTATATAGATATACTAATATATAAAATAACTTAGTATAACTATTAATACCTAGCCAATACCTTAGTATTATCGCATTACCTAGCTATTTCATTAATATTACCTCATTACGTTAACCAATACCTTAACATATTATCCTGTATCCTAGTTTCTAGACTAATACCCTAGCTAATACCATTGACTTGACCAATACCCAATACCTTAACTCATACATTGGTACCTAACCCATTATCCAAGCTAGACACTATCTTTACCATGGTATCTTAATCTAATACCTAATATCATAACCTTACCTTAGTATCCTAGTATTACCTCATACTAGTTATAATATTTTGGTATCTTAGTATACTAAATACCTTGATACATCCTAGGATACCACACTCTACTTTACTCAACACATATCTCACTTATTTATACATGGTACCACATTAAGTATCATATGATACCAACCCCCAAGATACTAACCCAAAACCATAAACCACGTATACTTACCTTACATCCCAGATACTCACCCTTCTCATGGCACTTGACATCTTGATATTACCTATTACCTGGTTCTAATATCCAATATCGTAGTATCTTGACCAATACCTTATTCTCCTAGATACTTACCCAACTAACTCTAATACTAATACTTGATACCAAATATGATACCTTACTCAAACCCCACTACTCACTTACCCTCACTCGTGACACTTGAATGTCATGATACCAATATCCTCATGGCACCCAGGTATCATACTTGTACCTTGCCCTAAACTCTAATACCTTGACACATAACTTCCATATACTTGGCTTACTTGATAACCGCTTGTATCAACACTAACACACACACACACACACACACACACACACACTAACTAACACCTATTACCTAACACTTATATATATATATACTTGACAACTAATGATACCTACACTCACTTGATATCCATAGTACATAGGCTCCTAGGATACAAAAAATGCTTATGTTGTATAGTTAGTTCTTTACTTGTAACCAATACTGCACATATTAAACATATTCCAAAAATTTAGGGTTAAAGTATGTTGTATCCATTCGTATCAGCTTTTTCAAAATTCAAATGGATCGTATTTTCGTGTCTGAAAGCTCCCGAAATCGCAAAAATACCGAAACACGATCGTTTTTTGGACACCTGACCATGAAATAATTTTACAAAAAGTTTTAGAATAAATTTGGCCTATTAATTTATATATTTGGAAAACAAACTTCGATACGGTTTAAAAAAAAGTGATTAATCGGAGTCCTGAGTTAGGAGTTATAGCATTTCTAAGTTATTTTGGCTGCTAAAAATGAGGCTAAAAACTGTGCAAATTTGGTTTATTTTGGATAAAAGAACACATGTATACACCCAATTTACCAAATCCACCTATACGTATCATGGTATATCATGATACGGACTTTGTGTGTCCAATTTTGGACACAAGAACACCTTCACACCATCAAATAAATATTAATAGTCCTCATTATGACACAATACATACACTCAATGGACACAATTGGGATTTTTTCCAAATTGTGTCCCAAAATCATGAAACCAACTTAGATCTACCAAATTGAGGGCTCATAGTGCCTAGATCAACCATTGGAAAGTCAAATCTAACCATGGAAAGCTTCCTACATGACCAAAGGGTGTTCATAACCATGAATTTGACAAAATTGAGAGAATTATCTAGTATTTTGGTAGCCTCTTTGTAGAATTTCGAATTTGGACACGGAAGAGACGAGTCGAACATGATCTCCAAACAAGCTCCTCTCTTATAGATCTTCTTGTGCTCTCCAATGCTCTAGGCCTTCATGATGGTGAGAATGAGTCGAATTGAAAGTGGATTGAGTAAAATTTATAGGGAATTAGGTTTGCTTGGGAAGGAAGACGCTTTGGGGAAAATGAGGCTAATGAATGAAATAAAATGAATGGATGAGCCCTAAATTGAACTTATCTCTTATAGTAATATTTGGTAATACCAAAATATCAAGTTTATCCCTCTCCATTTGTCATGAATAGAATCTAATTAACTAAAGAAAAGAATCTCTACAACTAAAAGGAATATTCTCTTCATGACAACTAAACTAAATTAATTCTAATTACTAAAGTCATGACTAATAATAATTAGCACTAACTAATACTTACAAATTCTAATTGGCTAGCCACTAATTAACACTAATATAATTCTAGACAATCACTAATAAAAATTAATATATAAAAAATTTAACAACATGCAAAATTACCAAAATACTCATATAGTGGAAAGTGGTAGTTACAAAGGTTAAGTGCGAGAAGGCGAGAGCGTCTAGTACTAAGGGTGGTCACCACACTGGTGGATCCATTCCAACCGTCGAGCATTTTTGACAGATGATCAGTATTATAATTTTTGATAGATCAATTTTTGGAAATTCTTATTTTTTATTAATTAATTACTTAATTTTGATAGTGTGATTAGGCCATCAGAGCCGCGGAGACCCGAAGACTGTCGACTTTTCCTCAATCTTCCAACGGGCAACAAAAGTATATGTAAGTTGTGTTTAAAAATTTTTGTTAACGATATTTAATTCTATTTTTTTTATAATTTATCTATATTTGATTATCCTAAAAATCTAATCTTAACTTTAATATTGTTACCTATGATATCTAAAAACCATAACTCTAAATCTAACCTACGATATCTAAACTTAACTCTAATCCTAAGCTTAATTGTAGCCAATAAAAAGATTAATCCTAACATACGATATCTAAACCTATTTATATAAGTAAACATAGGAGATGGAAGAGACGTTGGAGGGTGGGGCTGAGAGCAGTATGCCAACTGAGAGAAACGATCGGTAAGTACAAGCTGTCGAGAGAGGAAAATGCGACAGCGTGTACGAGACTGGATCATTGGCATCCCAGCCGTTGGTTCTTTCCAAAGCTCCTCCGACAACTCCTCCAGCTCCATCATAGCCCAGCCTCGATGTTCCTTCTGGTGCTATGAGTTTGGAACAGATCATGATAACTATGTTAGAGGTATAGAGGCAGGTTAGACAACTAATAGAGTCTCATGATCCTGGAGCTCCTCCTCCTCCAGCAGCTCATGCACCTCCGACGGCTCCAACGATGGCTACTTTAGCTCCTCCGACGGATCCTCTGGCTCTATCTCCAATTTCTTCTACTGCTCCATCTGTCTTTCCTGAAGATCTACAACATATCATCATTGCGGTTATGACGCATTATAAGGCTAGCCGACAACCGCCTCCGCCTCCACCTCCACCTCCACCTCCATCATCGACTTAAAGAAGATTTTTTTTTATAATTTGAAAGTTTGTTAGATGTACTAGTTGTATAACTTTATATGTTTGGATTATGGTAGTGTACGATAATTTATGGCTATGCACTTGTATTTAATATGTTCTATTGTATTTGATTATATTTTATGTATTTGAATCTCTGATTGATTTTGTATAATGTTACAGGAGCAGGAAGTGATCCTATTCTGGGAAAAAATATTTATGTTTAGCGACGGATTTACGATAAAGGCTCCATCGCTAAATATGTCTGGTACCAAAAATATGGCAAATATGTATCATAAATAGTCGTTAAATTTGTTGCTATGTCCGTTGTTGTTAGAGACGGATTAGCGACGAAAATTCAGTCGGTAAGCTTTTAGAAAATTTGGTAAAAATGGGCTCACAGTTTTTGTCGCCAATCCGTTGCTAATCCGTCACAAAATACAATAATGTAAATAATATGTCACTAATCCGTCGTTGAGTGTCCTTCGCTAATTCAGCCTCTAATCCGTTGTCACTACGATATTTTGCTAGGAAGAATATTTTTGTCGTTTCATAATTAATTAAATATTATACATATTATATATTTATTTATTGTATTATTTATTATTGTTAGATGTTATATTTGACTATGAACTTGTGTTAGTGGACCTAACTAGATTATACTAGACTTATGGACCAACATTAATTCTAGTTAGATTGAGCCCAACAAACAAGCCCAATAGTTAGCCCATTCATTAGGAGGATGGCTTAATTAGTTAAACCAATTGGATTTGAACCTTTTCTCCTTAATTAATTCCTTCATGACAGCCCCAAGGGGTAATGTGGACTTTTCATAGTAACTTGGAGTAGGGGGCAAGGCCGGCCATAGTAGAGGGAGGAGAGACTTTTTTTGTTCATTTATTCGTCTCAATTCTAGATCTAGAATTTTTCTCTTCCAAATTCCTTTATCCCTACATAAATTTCTACCCAAATTCTATCCCAATTCCTTTTCTACTCACTATTAGAGGCTATTGAACAATGAGAGGCAAGGATCTATAAGGAGGAGGAAGGAGCACAAGTTGATGGCTCTTGACACTCATTTGGAGACTTGCGTTGAGAATTAATCTCCCAAAAGATACAATTTAGTTTTACCTCTCTAATTAGACTCTAAATCTATAGTTTAATCATTAGGAACCCTCCCATATACTAAGGCTACCCATAGAAAGTGAAATTAGGTTCATAGGAGGGCTATGGAGAAAGTTATGTGGTATTTTATGTCAATTTTGGGAAAATTTGAGATTAGCATATTTTATATTTGTCAATAGGTCAATTAGACCAAATTGACATGTGTTTGATTGTGTGAGACTAGTATCATGTCCACAATTGGATACATGTATATTGTATCACGATAAATTGGCGATACGGGTTAATTTTGGGGTTTTCTTCCGTCACGGGGGTTTGAGCATGTCACATTTTGACATGAGCATGTAGTTGAGTATCTAGCTCTTCATAGTATATCTAATTATGATTTTAGACTTGCTCGTGTACTTCAGGATATGTTGGGTGGTGTGGTGGAGCCATATCGCAAGCGTATCATAGATAGAGTGTGATACGGGTACGGTGCACTCCACATATTTGAAACTTTGTATTCTAAATTAATTTACCTTGGTTATAACTATTAGAGTATTATATTTGTAGTTGTTATATGATATATATATGAATATATATATATATATATATACATATATGTATGTATGTATGTATGTATGTATGTATGTATGTATGTATATAGGAGTTATAGTGTGTGTATGTATTTGTGTGTGTGTGTGTGTGTGTGTGTGTGTGTGTTATTATGTTAGTGAGGCAAGGTAGAGGAGAAACTAAGGCCTGGTGCACAGGTAGTGAACAACAAATGCTAGAACAGTAGAAGCAGCAGCAAACACTAGAGCAATAGCAGTAGCATAAATAACAAATGCTAAAACAGAAGCAGCAGCAGCAAATGCTAGTGCAGTAGCAGCAACAACAAATGATAGAGCAGTGAGAGCAGTAGCATATGGGAGCAGTAGCAGCAGTGGAGTGTGCCATGGTTGCTGTGTTAGTTGGAAGGCTGAGGGCTCGGGTTCTGCCCAGTTGTAGACTCATAATTGTAGTAGTAGGTTGGGGTTGTTTGATAGGTTGTCAGTTAGTTTGAGATAGAGTCAACTATTAGTTGATTAGCTCATGTGTTTGTTGAGGTTAGTATGTGTAGAAGCATAAAAAATACGCTTGATAGCTATATGCAGCATGTTGATGCCGTGCAGCGTAAAAAGATGACTTCAGAGCCATCGGCGTGCAAACAGAGCTTTTCCGCTGAGCACAACATAAAATATAAGCTCAAGGACCATCCGCGTAATGCAGTATATCCAGGCTGCTTCAGCGAAAAAAGGGTGCTACATCGCCTTTATGGCGTAAAAGTCATCCGCTTTTAATGCAGCATTGAAGTATACGAGGGACGCTTCATATTCCCCGAAATGAACCTGACAAGTCGTGCAGTGAATCTGACAAATTGTATAGTGAACCTGACGTCTGACTCCTGACAAAGAGTACTGCACGACTACCCAGACGATGGCTATAATAATGGTGTGGCACAGCGACCCAGACTGTCGTCTAGTGACATCTCCTTGGCGTAAACTGCTTTTATGCATACAAGGGAATACGCTGCTTAGTTTTACACAGGCAGACGTGAGCTTCTTACGCTCCGCGGAAGACAAACAGACTGCCACGTCAAAAGCTACTCTTTGTACAGAGCTCGAGGCACGTCTCTCCATTTAATATGCAGAATGATGGCAAATCTTTGGGATGGCAGATCTTCGTGACACGTCTCTGCATTTAATGCGCAGAGTGATGGCAGAGCTCGAGACACGCCTCTGCATTTAATGCACAAAATAATGGTAGATCTTCGAGACATGCCTCTGGAATATGCTGCCTAGTTTTACACAGGCAGACGTGAGCTTCTTACGCTCCGCGGAAGACAAATAGACTGCCACGTCAAAAGCTTTTCTTCGTACAGAGCTCGAGGCACGTCTCTGCATTTAATACGCAGAATGATGGCAAATCTTCGGGACAGCAGATCTTCGTAACACGTCTTTGCATTTAATGCGCAGAGTGATGGCAGAGCTCGAGACACACCTCTGGAATACGCTGCCTAGTTTTACACAGGCAGACATGAGCTTCTTATGCTCTGCGGAAGACAAACAGACTGCCACATCATCAGTTCCTCTTCGTACTGGGTTTGCGTATCTATATTTAATGCACAGAATGATGGCAAATCTTTGGAAAGGCAGATCTTTGTGACACGTCTCTGTATTTAATGCGCATGATGGAGGCAGATCTCTGTATTTAATGCAAGAGATTTGATTATATCTCCAAAAGCCATAATTTTGGCTAAAACATCCACATCATCACTTTGACACATTATGCCAATGGGCTATTTTTAGCTATGGGAGCACGCTATAAGCTATCTCCTTGGAATATGCCAACTCGGGCCACATTTGCATTGGTGCGTATTATGGCTATTCGGTCCAGAATTCGCTCAAGGCCTCAGTCAGGGGAGGAGGATCAGCTATCTTCTACGCCCACTCGGCTTCTATGCCTACTCGGCTTCTATGCCCACTCGGCTTCTATGCCTACTCAGCTTCTACGCCTACTCGGCTTCTATGCCTACTTGGCTTCTACGCCAAGGTGACAGTTATTGGCTTCTACGCCAACCTTTTCTACGCGAGGGATGACCACCTACGTGGCTTTTACGCCGTGATCCTCGTAGCAGTTATACGCATCGTCTCTTAATGGGACACGCGTCTCACGCTCATTCAAAAGGTCATCTATATGCAGGCAACAGTTATTGTAACCATCGTGTAAAAGGGTGCTGTACTTTCCACTACTCGGTTTCTACGTCGACTGAGTGGTCACTGTCACTAAAACTCTATAAATAGAGACCTCTATCAACAGAGGTCCAAGGTTGAAGGACGGAGGATCAGAACCGAGAAGGTCAAAAAATCTATCAACAGAGGTCCAAGGTCAAAAATTGGTAGAGTCAAAGAGTCTTTGAGAGAGAAGAATCCAGAGCTCAGGCAAAGAGTAGTGATTGACGACTTTGGCATCGAGCATCCACTCTCCCTCGCAACCTTTGAAGCTTCTTCTGTCTTCTACGACACTTCTTCATCATCGTGTGGTCCAAGGGACAAAGTGATTGACTGCAGATCAGACTCCTATAGCAATATTTACCCAGATTAAATAAATTGTACTCGACATCCTCGTATAGGATTAATTATATAATCTTGTTTGTAAACCAAAGAGCGAGATTTTCGTATAAAATGTTTTTGTTTCTTATTTCTTTCGTTTATTATCCGAAACAAGATGGTGACTCTGCTGGGGAGATCTTTCTCTTCTGATGAGGAAGCAATTGTCAACACGATATGGTATCCGTAGGATCCGTAAAGAAGACACTGGTCGTCCAGTTCGACCAGTCTGCCTACGAAGATATGCTTCGAACATGGGGTAGCTCTCGCTCTCACTCTGTCCAAGACAACAGGAAGCTGCGTAAGGTCTGGATGCCCAAGACATCCCCTACCATTCCTATCGACTCTCCGACCTTTCTGACCAACGAGGTTGTAGCATCGCTCCCTCCGCGCCTTGCACGTTAAATTCAGTCTCCCGTCACTGACGGAATAGATAAAACTTCTGGCAATGGCTCAGTGCTAATCCAGAAGTATACTCCGTGCCTTGCGCATAAAATTCAGTTACCCGTCACTGACGGAACAGACAAAACTTCGGACAATGCCTCAGCGCTAGTCCCAAAGCCTACTCCGCGCTCTGCGCGTAATATCCAGTCTCCCGTCGATGACGTGGCAGACAGAATTTCTGACAATGCCTTAGCGCCAAATCAGAAGTTCCAAACGCGCTCCGCGCGTAAAGATGAATCTGTCCTCCGCGAAAAAGCAGATGATCCCTCCAATCTACGTAAGGGAAAGCAAGTGGCACAATACTCAAATTCTCGGCCTTTACGCCAGCAAGGGAAGAATCTGCCCGCCTTCCAGATTCCGCGAGGAGCTGACGGCCGACTGAGGACCTCCTCAGCTTTATGCCAGTCTGAGAAGAGCTCCAATTTATGCCAGGAGAGGTCCCTCAGCGTAAAGCAGGCTCAGTTTGCGGAAAGACAAACTCCTCGGGGATTATCCGCAACCCAGATGGCCAACCTGTTGTATACGGGTGGCACATGGAAAACTGTGCTTCCCAATATCCGCATGCCCACTAATACGAACAGAAGGAACAAGCCATCTTCTTCTTCTTCTTCTGCAAATCCTCCTGACCTGCGTGAGTATCTGATCCAGAAACGCAAGGATAGGGGAACTTCCAATATGTCTATTACGCCTCCTAATAAGCACTATTGTAATAGTCATATGATTGTAATTAAATGTTGTTATTCAGAAATAAAACGGTCAATTTTTGACCGGTTGAACTACTCTCCGTCTTTCCAGGAAGAAGAGCCCATACATGCATCTGTGAATATGGCTTCACACATACCTAGAGGAAGATCGAGCTCAAGACGCCATCCCTATAGAACTCCGAGCTGAAGAAGATTCAACCAGCTCCTCAGGAACACTGAAGCTGGGGTGTTCCAAAATACCCATTCGAGGTCGCGACAATCGGCTTCGTACTCTTCTGATTCCGATGATGGGGGTCGCCAGTCTCCCGAATTAGATGCTGAAAGTATAGAGTCAACTACTACAGAGACCTATACTCATCCTTCAATGACACCCAGGGAGATGGGAGTTTATGCCATTGTAGATGAACACGAGGAAGCCTCCCCATCGGGGAACGCTGAGCAACGCATTACTGTACTAGAGACATCTCTAAAAGAAATACAAACCATGATGGAGAACATGCACCAGATGATGCTGACTCAACACACAGCTGCTATGGCTCAAGCATCGGTCCCCCCAACTCAGATACGTGAGGGGGTAGACTTACCGCCATCCAACACGATCCAAGAGCCTGCTCTAGATAAGGAGTCAGCAGTTCCTCCGCTTCCTCACTCGAAGAATGTATTAATGCAACCAATTCCTCACCACTCCGTGGTCCCGCTACTGTCTAAAAATCCGATGCAGGCAGTACGGGAGTTGAAAGCCCAATTTGATGCCTTGAAGCACAAAGATCAGCTCAAGAAATTGGGAATCAACCAGCCTTACCCGGCTATCTGGGAAGAGGCCCCTTTTTCTCCTAGATACAAACCACAGACTATGGCTTTGTTCGAGGGAAAAACATCATCGAGTCAGTACATAAACTACTTTAGTATGATGACGGTGTTATTGCAAGGGAATGACGCCCTCCTCACTCGGGTGTTCAAGGGCTGCCTCTCAGGAGTGGCTTATCAATGGTACCGCAGCCTGGTGGACAACTGCATTACTTCCTTTGAAGACTTCAAAGCTTTATTCTTCGTACGATTCTATGAGGGAGGGATGGACATGTCTATGTCCTCTCTCATCGAAGTAAAGCAGAGGAAAAAAGAGGACGTTCGTGCCTTCATCGAACGTTTTTGTCAAGCTACCTTGCAGATGCCTCCCGGAGTTCCATACTCAGCATTGGTGGACATTTGCAGGAAGAACCTTCTTCCTGTAATCTCGGTGTTCATAGGACCATATCAGTTCCATGATTGGTCCTCTTTTATTATCTCAGCGGTAGCAGCCGAGGACAACAGTCGAAAGGTGCGTGATAATGGCATCATGATCTCTGCCTCCGATAGAGTCAAGAGGTCATACCCCAACAGCGACCATCATCGTGGTTCAAAAAGGAAAGAAGCTCTGACAATCAATACGTCCAGGTAAAAGACTGCGGCAACCACACAGACGAAACCTGGGACTTCCAGGCCCATTAAAGTATACTCTTTCGACAACGACGATATTCCGAGCATATTCGAGTGTCTCGTCAAAAGCGGCAAGATTACCCTTCCCGTGGAGAAGTGGCCTAATAAAGTCGGTAGTACTAACAACCCCAAGTACTACATCTTCCATAGATACATACACCACCCTACAAAGGCGTGTTATGTACTGAAAAGGAAGATCCAGGAGCTGATCGATGCTAAGGCCATCACTCTGCGCAACAGCGAGAAGACAGTCACAGCCAACATGATCTTTCTGTAATTTGGCGATCTGCCTCCCCAAGAAGTCTTGGATGGTGTTATACCTATGTCCCGGACAACGATGAACATCGTTAATCTCCCTACAACTAGAGGTCAAAATCATGACCTGGTACCCCTAACTACCCAGCGAGGCAAGATTATGTGGGTTCATCCAGATCTGGTGTCGGAGATCGAGGAGGAGATTCAAGCTACCAAGGCTAAGTCTAAAAAGAACTCGAAGTGCAGACCGTGTCACATGGTTGCGGTATACTCGATATCAGAAGACGAGGTCTTGCCTACTTGAACCCGTTCAGGGAAAGCTTACCTCAAGGACTATGGAGCAAGTCAGGGAGATGCACCGGCAAACGCTTTAGCTACCAAGCCTTTAGAACTAGAGCCCACCATACTAGAGACCGGTCCTTCGAGACCAACTTCGGTGGACAAGGTGAAGCAAAAAGAAGTACGCTTCGATAAACCTTTGAAAAACATTCAAAACAAAGGTTTAGAGAAGCCATACAACTTTGACATCCTGGCCCAACTGGCTAATACACCAGCCAGGTTGTCCATCTTCGAACTACTCAGGCTCTCTCAAGACACTCGTCAAGCCCTGAGTGAAGCATTGATGCAGGCGGATGCATACTTGACCCAGCTCAAGTCCCCTGACGAAGAACCCATGGAATGTCCTCAGTACCACAGTATGATGGAGGTGGTCCCGAATATCACTTTCACTCAAGATGACATGTTGTTAAAACATAACAGGCATGACAGACCCCTCTATTACACCGGATACGTCGGTTCCATGAAGGTCGACCGAATTCACATAGATCCGGGATCATCGATCAGCATCATTCCTCATAGTCTGCTCAGACCACTGAGGATACCTACCAGCGAATTGGCTTACACCCCCACTACAATCGTGGGTTTCAACGCCAGAAAAAGTAAACCATTAGGGAAAATTCTTTTGAGGATCCAGATTGGCTACCTTAGATCAGTGGCTACATGTTATGTTATTGATTCAGAGGTGTCCTACAACATTCTACTGGGTAGACCTTGGATCCACGACCACAACATCGTTCCTTCGACTCTACATCAATGCTTTAAATATATAGATGCCCAAGGAACAATACAAACGGAGTTTGCTGACCTGAACCAGTTTAGAGGAGTAGAATCCTACTACTCTGATGTCATATTGTACTCTTAAGACTACATGGAAGAGGTGTCAGGCAAAGTAGAGAAAGAATCCCACCGGGAGCCAGAAGAACCCTCTGCCAAGCAACCTCTGTCAATCAAGGTGAAAGGGCAAACTACTAGTCCAAAAGCCATAGAGCCTGTGGCTATCCACCTGAACAAAACCAGGTCAGGAAAAGGAGGTGATCCTCTAGTGATCACTCTGAACCAGAAGCCTCCACCCTTGGTCATCAACCTTCGGCGCGGCAAACAACCGAGTGATATAAATACAACCAGGAACATGGTTTCTGATGATAATAAAGATCCTCTTTTCCAGTATTTTGATGCTTAAATTCCGAATCAGGAATCCTCTCCCCATGACGATATAGAACCTATAGCTTAAAAATTCTTGGAAGCTATAGACTCCTATCATCCATATATGTGGGAAGTAGCATCATCATCCAATGTCACCACGATATATGGACCACATGAGGATTCTATCTTCATTGTCCCGCCTACTCGCAGCAGTCAATATTCAATAGTCTTCGGCCGCATGCGCAACGAACCGACTGTACAAGAAGATTCTTTTGACGACGATATTGGTAAAATATAGGTCCACAGATACAGCCCGCAAGCTTTGAAGATCATGCAAAGAATAGGTTATGACTTGAAGCTGGAACCAGATCTCAACTACGAGAAAGGCAGATGAATACCGCTGCACGGTGATCCCTACTGTCAACGAACTCTTTTTGGGTTAGGGTATACCACCTCCCTTGCAACTTTTCAGTCAAACGAGGATATCTCTTCCTCTTCTCACAGCGACTCGTCGTCCTCTGACTCATCTGATGCTCTCGAACGAACATTATCAGTAAATACTATAGTGGCAGATCCTTTCGAAGCAGACGAGCAAGAATCTGAACCATTTGAGAATGACTTTTGGGCTCAACAGATGGATACATAATGGGAATTTCGGTTCGAGCAGAGAGAACCTCCTACAAAAGATGAAGTTTTCGAGATCGATGTTGGGGATGAACTTTCGCCAAAGTCGATATTTATCAGTAACAATCTTTTCGAAGAAGAAAGGGAAGAAATTATCCAGCTGATAAAAGAATATATCGACATCTTTGCATGGAATTATGAGGATATGCCAGGTCTTGATCCGAAAGTGGCTACTCATAAACTCAATATATTGCCCGATTTGAAGCCTGTGAAGTAGCACCAATGCCAGTTCTGCTCGGACATGATGGACGCCATTGAAGCTGAAGTCAAGAAGTTGATAGCCTGTGATTTCATCCGGGAAGAACAACATCCCGACTGGGTCACCAATGTTGTCCCAGTCATGAAGAAAAATGGGAAAGTACGTGTCTGCATCGATTACCGAGATTTGAATGCAGCCTGCCCCAAGGATGAGTTTCCTCTTCCCATCACAGACGTCATGATTGACAATACATGCAGTTTTGAACGTATGTCTTTCATGGATGGATTTTCAGCATACAATCAAATCAAGATGCATCCTGAAAACGAGAAGCATACTGCCTTCCGGATACCATTGGGGGTATATTGTTATACGGTCATGCCCTTCGGATTAAAGAATGCCGGGGCTATGTACCAACGGGCTATGAGTAACATATTCCATGAGCATTTACGCAAGACAGTGGAATGTTACGTGGACGATATAGCTGTCAAAAGCTGCCTCAAGGATAATCACATCCAAGACTTGAAGACAGTATTCGAGTTGATGCGCCAACATCAACTCAAAATGAATCCTACAAAGTCCTTTCTGGGTGTATCTAGTGGCAAATTCCTGGGATTTGTCATTACCGCCAAAGGCATTCAAGTGGACCCTGATAAAGTCAAGGCCATCTTAGAAATGCGACCGCCACTTAATCTGAGAGAACTCAGAGGATTTTAAGGTCGTCTGGCTTATATCCGGAGATTCATATCCAACCTCTCTGGGAGATGTTAGCCTTTTTCTTGTCTCATGAGGAAAGGTGTATCCTTCGTATGGGACGAAGCTTGTCAGCAAGCATTCGGTGATATCAAACGCTACCTCACTAGTCTGCCAGTTCTGATACCTCCTGTCATAGGAAGACCATTCTTGTTGTATGTTCGAGCGATGGATCATTCACTGGGAGCTCTTCTTGCACAGAAGAACGATATGGGTCATAAACAGGCTATCTACTACCTCAGCAGGATGATGGTCAGAGCCGAACACCGGTATAATCCAGTAGAGAGAATACTTGGCTCTGATGTTCGCTATCGAGAAGATGCGACACTATGTCACGGGCCAGACTATTCATATTATCTTCAGGATCAATCCTCTTCGGGTATTGATGAACAAACCAAGTGTTCTTAATTCCCGACTCGCGACTTGGGCGATGTTATTAATACCGTACGACATGGTGTACGTCCTTCAGAAGTCCATCAAAGGCCAAGCGTTGGCTGACTTCCTAGCTGCTCATCCGATCCCGGAGACCTCCAAACTGTACGAGGACATTTCCGACGAAGTTGCAGAATATAATCCGCAATGGAAAGTGATGCATGGCAACTATTCTTCGATGGTGCCTCCAGAACTGGTCCCAGAGGAAACATAGTTTCAGGAGTAGGGATTGTCCTGGTTACTCCTAATAAACTCGTCATCTACCGAGCATATTCTCTTAACGAGCCCTGCTCTAATAATGTGGCGGAGTATAACGCTCTACTAATCGGTCTCCAAGTGGCAAAAGAATTAGGCGTCGAATCTCTGAAAGCTTTTGGTGATTCTTGCTGATCGTCAATCAAGTCAGAGGAATATATGAAGTCCGAAATCCAGACCTCATCCCCTATCACCGAGCAACAGTCGAGATAGCCATAACATTCAAAGGATTCTTCCTAGAACATGTGCCCCGATCTCAGAATCTGGAAGCTGATGCCCTAGCCAGTCTAGCTACAGATTTAGCTACTCCTATAAGAAGGCAAAATTCGGTGATTCTTCTTAACAGAGATTTATTCTGTGTGAAAAATAACTTTCACATAGAAAGCAGCTACGCTGTGAACACAGATCCTCCCAAGAGAGACTGGAGAAGTTCCTTTATAGATTTCGTGGTATACGGAATCTTGCCGGAGGACCCTAAAGAAGCAGTATCCGTCAAAAGACGATCATTACGCTTCTATCATGACGCTTCTTCACAGTGTATATACCGCCGAACCTACGACGGACTGCTATTTAGATGTCTCTCAGATAACAAGGCACAGGGGATTATCCGTGAAGCTCACGACGACGTATGCGAAGCGCATCAACCCGGTCCTAAGCTACAGGATCGTATCAGGAGAATGGGCTATTACTGGCCTACTATGATCACAAATGCAATAAAGTATGCAAGACAATGCAGAGCCTGTCAGGTCCATGCAGACTTTATCCATCAACCTCCTGAACACCTACACCCTACGGTTGTATCTTGGCCTTTCGAAGCATGGGGTATGGATATCATTGGTCCTATTCACCCATCTTCTTCCAGAGGTCACCGGTTCATACTGGCCATCACGGATTATTTCTCCAAATGGGCAGAGGCGATCCCTCTTGCTGAGGTGAAGGCATCTAATGTGATCAGCTTTATCAAGCATCATGTCATTTATCACTTTGGGATACCCCGAAGGATAATTCATGACAATGGACCTCAGTTCAACAGCCAAGCGTTTCATCGATTTTGCGATAAAAATCGGATACAAAATATGGCCTCTACGACATATAATCCTGCTGCTAATGGTTTGGCGGAAGCTTTCAACAAAACCATTATCAAGCTCTTAAAAAAGTTCGTCTCTTTGAACAAGAGGGATTGGAATGAGAAGCTAGGAGAATGTCTCTGGGCATACCGCACGACGGTACGAGCACCGACAGGTTGTACCCCATTCTCATTGGTTTACGGAAGCGAAGTAGTTCTCCCCATTGAAGTCCAAATCCCGTCACTCAGGATAGCAGTGGCTAATGAGCTGACTCAAGAAAAAAATGACCTGTTAAGGCTTCAAGAGTTAGAAGGATTAGACGAGAAGTGCCTCCAAGCTCAATAACGCATCGCGTTATACCAGGCACGCATTTCCAGATCTTTTAATCAAAAAGTAAAGGAAAGAGTGTTCAAAGTTGGTGAGCTAGTTTTAGCTGTGAGAAGGCCGATGATTCTTACTCACAGGAGTAAGGGTAAATTCTAACCCAAATGGGAAGGCCCTTATGTTATCAAGACGACGTTCTCAAACGACGCTTACAGGTTAGCCAAGCCTAACGGAGACCTATTGATGGCTCCTATCAATGGCAAATTCCTGAAGAGGTACTATGCTTAACCTCCCTTGCTCAAAGTGGAATATGGCAAAAATCTCATTCTGACAAAACTACTTTCAAAACGAAACTAGTTAGATCGTATTCTATCATGTCCATATAACCTCTGAATAGATATGTTTAAACTAATTTGGAACTGAAAGACCTATCACGTCCATATTACCTTTGATAGTATTTTGTGTACAAATTTTAGCTAAAAATATATTCTATCATGTCCATATAACCTCTGAACAGATATGTCCTGCTAAAAACTTATCGAGAGTATATCACGTCCATATTACCTCTGATATCACTTTCACCCAAACTTGTCATTTATATTCCAAAATAATGGGTCCACAAAGTCAGATGAAAACCTCTTTATTATTCCCAAAAAGAGCAAAAGTATATTGAAAAGCAAAAGTACATCATTTGGGAGGAGCAGTTAGGTCGCGAATCTGCCGTGCCAGAGCAGCCATTCTCTCATCCCTGGAGTTCAAGACGTCGGCGCGAGCCCGCTCCAACCTTGCTGCATCATTGTTCAAAGCGGATAGCTCGGCCCGAGCAAGTACAAAATCGACATGGATGACACCCACATGCGTCAGGTCCTGCTGAGTAGTCTTTATTTGATTCTTCAGCACATCTCGGGTTGCCGACAAAGAGACAGCCTCCCCCTCCGCTTGAGCGAGTTCATCTCTCAATCTGCGGACCCTTGCTGTCACCTCCTTATAGTCAAGTTTGCACTGAGTCAGCTAAGGAATGACGTACTCCAGTTGGGCACGACCCTCATCCATCTCCTGCTGCCGTTCCTGGACGGATTTGTCCAGAGATTCCAGTTGCCCAGCAAGCTCTGCAGTCAAGGAGTCGAACCTAGCCTGGACTAGGTCGTCAATGCTGCCTCGAGATAGCTGCAGATATTCGTTAATGGGTTGCTCCAAACCGTTAACTATCTGCTTCAGTGTATCAGCTACCCCAGTGTCGTCATATTCTCTGATCGACACTATTGCGAACTGAGACGACCTCCTCAGAGCCTCAAAGCTTAGATTCTTCTCCAACAGCATTGATATCAACGTTTTCATGGTGGTGTAGAAGATACCAATATACTTCTCGGTCAGTAGGGCTAGATCCGAATGTACGCTGGGAGTGGCTGCAATATTGGCAAACCTCCCTCCAGGAAGGACCGTCGACAATGTTGCCACAGCCGTCGCCTTAACTGGTAGTACGACAAAAGAAGATGCGCCAACACCGGACGAAGGGACCGGCATACTCAAAGGAGGCATTGTCGCAATGACAGGCTCATCCTCCTCCTGAGATATCGGAACCACTTCGGGCGAGCCGGCACCCGAAGATGTTTCCTCTTCAAAGTCAGGCACCTCCGTGTCGTCACCAGGACCTGAAACAGTGCCAAAAGACGAGTCGACACTGCCCTCCTCGAAAATGTCTTTCCCTGAAAAGAAGACAAAAGAAAGTTAATATCAACATGATGTTAATTTTCCTAAAAAATGAGGTATAAAGATGACCTTTACCCATGGTCGATGGCATATATGTCGCGTCTGCAGCCAGTACAACTAAATCATTTTTTAATGATGCTAGGCAAGCTGTCATACCTGGAAAAGGGGGTGTGCTAACTGACATCGGCAGGTACTCTTTCGAATCTTCGCGGAGATCCACTCGAGGTTCACCAGGTGGAATCTCGCTGGGTGCGCTTACAGACACGACAGGGGTATCTTCCGATGCTGATCCGGATAAAGGTATACAGAATCTTATTATGCTCGGCCCCGAAGGCGACCTCGTTCCACTACCTGAAGCAGTAGCAGCGACAGCAGCCTCCAGCAGAGATTCTCCGGCACCGTCAGCCGGAACGGTCGAGGGTCCCTCTCTAAAAGGCGAGGAACCTCTAATCAAAGCATTATCCCCAACAGGGGGAGATACAGGCTCACTTCTAGGAGCCTCATTGCCGGGAATACGGAGAGGACGAGTAACCTTCTTCTTCTTCCTCTTGCGAGGGGAAGCCTCCTTCGGAGCAGGAGCCCTTCGCTTCCTAGAGAATACCAGAGGCCCTGCAGGGAGAGGTATTTCACCCCTCGGTACCGCCAACAGAGGCTCATCTGGATTGACGAAATCTTCACCCTCGTTAGAAGAGACCGAGGGTATTTTGACTCTTTTCCCAGGCTTGGAAGAGGGCACCCTAAAACTTCCATACATATCAAAATCGTGATAGAAGGTGTTCGTTGCCACATAAAACTGGGCATACAAATGGAGCATGCGCATCTCCGTGGAGAGTGAAATGACGGGCACGGTAAAAATTGCTTCAGTGCAACCCATGATGAAGTATCGCCATCCTCTCGCTCCATCAATGAGTCTGCCTCTGCACCTGAAGCTGGTGACGACGTTGCCCACATACAACTGGTCGTACCCGAATTGCCTGGCAAACCGACTAGGAAGGTAGGGCTCAAAGAACCAATGGTTTTCACTTCTGTACAAAAGATGGAACGGTCTAATGTAGACCAACCAATTGAAAGCCTCAGAAGAAAGAACGGTCTTCCCGTCGCCTATATCCTGAAGTCTGATCCCCTGTTGATTGAGATGTACAGAGGGGACAGTACAGAAAAGCTTCCAGCTGTGACTGAAGTTCAGCACCAGCCGACAGTCGAAAATTGTGGTCACGTTCCATGAGGAATTCTTGTAGTTCAACAAGAAACTACCCCCCGAACCACTGCCAGAGCCGGGAGACATCACCCTGGGGTTATGGAGAATTAACTATCCCATCAAATACAGGTATGGTAATTCTACCCTGGGAAAGCTATCACGCCGAGTTTCATCGGCGAGCAGCCCATCAGTCATGGCCCTCAGGCCAGCTTGTATGCGGCACACCATTGAAGGGAGCAAGCCCAGTCTTGCCCCGAACACCAGACGCACTGCAGGCCATAGCGTGTTGCGATAAATGCGATCCGCAGATGCAACCCCGGGTACCACCAATCGACGCAGCCATATGGAGAGGAATCCAGCCAGTTGAGCTTCCTTGGACAGAGGCTTGCGACAATGCCTCAAATAGCTGTAGGCCTTAGTGCCTGGGGGATATTTCCTTATCCCTTCGTCCAGGATCAGGTCTGTGGCCCCAGCATTCTCCATAAGATCGTCGACTACCTGAGCAGTAAGCATGCTCAGAAAATTCAAAGGCTGATCCTTCGTATCCAAGACATTCTCCGGTTTAGCAGTCCTGGCCCGATGAAAGAAGAGGTAGGACGCCCATTTATTGATGTGAGCCAAATCTGAAGGCTCACCATAAAAAGTGGTGCAAGCGAGGTAGTGGCACAGTAGCTCCTGGTACACGGCCACTACCCGAGGGTCTGAATCCCCCAACTCCCGGTTCGTGGGAACATACTCTTCATATGGAGTATCCCCCATCGGCAGTCTCGAGAACTCTGCCATCTCGTGAAGGGCCAATCCCAACTCCCCCAGTGGAGTGGCGAAAGTTCCAGTGTGCGACATATATCGCTCCATCAGTGCCAGAAATAGATTGGGGTTGAGAGATAACCCAATACTGGTGGCACTCACAGCTGCGTACAGACCAATGCCCTCCAGCTCGGCATAAAAATACTTCAGGCTCAGTCAGCTAAACGAGCCCATCGAAGATTTGTAAGGGTGATCCACCCACTTGTCCGAGGGTTCACCTTAGGCTATACTCCCCCGTGCCCCATGAAATCGTTGTAGAAGGTCGGTAATTGGACCGGTTGGATCACTAAATTGTCTTTACTTAGGACACTGCCCGGGTACAGTCCCCTGAACGGCATCACAGAGCCGGAAGGACGGCTGACAAACGACCCCTGGTCAGCTCCTTTCAGATGAAATATCTTTCCCGCCCGACCGTAAAGATCGGGAGTCAGCGTCCACGACATCATCCTGGGATGTGTAGCATGGAAGAATGCCGAGATGGGATAGTCTCTCAGCATCTTGGGCAGATACAGAACCAAGCCCCCGGCAGGGAAAACCCAGAGTTCTTTCTTGGGCTTCGTTTGGGACTGCTTGTCTATCATGTCCCCAAAGAGAAAAGTCGGCTTTATATATTGGTCCCCGTCTATGTACGTCAGGGGCTCTCCGTTGATCATGCTCAACAGCATCCGCTCTCCTTGAGCCGATATCAGGATTCCCCTTCCTTCAGGATATTGGGGTCCAGAGATGGGAAATGTCACGTGGGACAAATCCTTCAGGTAGTTGGAGTGCAGCATCCCGGCAGCGGAATCCATCATCTCAGCCAACGGAGACGCATGCAAGTTAACTGCAAAATGCAAGAAATACAAGTCAGTTTCTATACTAGATAATCTTGCAGCATATGCCAAAAATCAACAGTCTGTGCTTTACGCCAAGACTGTAAAAACTTGATCTTTTATGCTAGAATCTTATTCCAAGTCATAAAATTCAAGACTTGCAGTATACGCAAAGTTTCGACAGTCTATGTTTTACGCCAGACTGCCAAAATTTGAGTTATTATGCCGGAATTTCCATCCCTATGTAACACTCAAATTTTATGGTATACGCCAAGTTTCGACAGTCTGTGCTTTACGCTAGACTGCAAAAATATGGAGGTTTTGCGCTGATACATTAGAAATGTGGGCATAAAAGATAAAATATCTCTGTGCATCATCTTCCTCGAAGAGGCTATCAGCACAGAAGATGACCTAGCGCGTTCACGTACAACGTGTGCCAAGGATTTTTAGTCGTTCTTTTTCGTCGCAAAAACTCTACCTTTAAGACCGGGTGCACTGCTCGTCGACGGGAGACTTCGCTCAGAACGAAGCTCGCCTTGCCCGACGGAAGTCGCTCTCGCTTGGGCAGAAGAGCAAGAAGAAGAGTCGGTCTTCTTTCCCTTAGAAGAGGAGATCGATTTCGGGGCCATTGCTGAAAGCTCTGAATGCTCAGAGAGGAGACGAAGGAGAGAACTCGAACAGTCGAAGGCTTTATTTTGCAAAAGACGGATAAAAAGTTTTTCTCTGAAAAGCTTGGGGTATATATAGAGTTCGGATTGACTCCTCGAATTCCTAACCAAATCTCATATTTAATATTCGATTATGATTGGGGACTACGTCAGCATATTACTCAGAGAAGGCGGACAGTCAGCGATTTCGAAAAGTTTTCGTGCAAAGTAGATTCGTGGTTTTTATGCTAAGGAGCTTTCTACGCTCGACAGCTACAGATCTACGGTTTTACGCTCACAGGCTACAAGTTTATGGTTTTACGCCCGGATGCTTTTATGCTCGGTAGCTTTTACGCTCGAGAGGCTACAAACCTACGACTTTACCCTCAACAGCTACAAATCTATGATTTCACGCTCGGTAGCTTTTACGCTCAGAGGCAACAGATCCACAACTTCACGCTAGAAAGATTTCCTTTTTAGAGCTACAAATCTACAGTTATATGCTCGGATGCTCTCATGCTCAGCAGCTTTTACGCTCGAGAGGATACGAACTTATGATTTTATGCTCATCTACAGTTACAGATCTATGACTTTCCGTATATCTGAAAATACGCAGGCCACAGTACGCATATATCTGAACGATTCTCAAGGCGGTCAATTGCAAGAGTTCACACAAAAGATACTCCTTATCATGACCCGCACTCAAAATTTGGGCACGAGTACGTGGGTACATCCAGCCTACACCGCAACATCGGCGGTAGAACACTGTCTAGGTCAAGCACTATCTAAACAATCTCTCACTAGTATCCAACTCCATAAGGAGACACGGATAACACTATATAAATAAACAACATACTCAATCACATAACTACAGCACGATAAGAAATCGAAGAAATAAATAAGAATACAACACAAGTCTAAACTGTAAATAATCTAACTAAACATAATCCAAGTCTCAAATAAAATTGCCGGAGACAAATCCGGTACCAAAATAATATGCTAAAAGAACCAACTAGATAACTAGATATTTCCGGCTAGACCTCCCGGAATCACGACTGCACTACTAAGTCCAAGACTGCAGCTACTCATCCCGTGGTCCATAAGTGTCGGATACCAGTCCTCTAGGCATAGTCTGGAAAAATATTTTCCAGTTAGGAAGGAGCAAAGTACATTTCTAATAGCAGTTCTATATCAATGATATAAACTATGTAGCAGTATATAGATGGAAATATACAAGATGCATGCATATGTACGAGAAATGTACAATAAAGGATATACTAGAAATACTATAAGTAAATGCAGGAAAGGAAACAATATGTCAATGAGCAAGAATACTATGACTAAGTGTGTGAGTACTAGCTTTAACATGTGATCGGCTTGGGAACTTGATCAGGCTGGTTACATATGATTAGCTATGATTCATGTAAGGTCAGGCTAACCATTTGATTAGCTATGATGGATGTAGAGGTCAGGCTAATCACACGTAACAGCTATGAAGCATGTAAATGGTCAGGCCACACCCGACGTGAGATGTGGGGTGAGCTATGATGCATGTAGAGTAGGGTATGATCACATATTTATACTAAAATACTCCCCACCCCCGACTGGTATAGTAGATCCAATCATGGTACGCTATAGCACAGGATTCCCTGGGAAGGTAGCAAGTCTCCCCGGAAATCAGTGTATGTACATGTACAAGATAACAATAAAACAAGACTTGTATAAGCTACACCATGAACAAGGAATAACATCTCATGACGAGATCCGTATATACTAATCCGTGTAACCATCGTGTCAAGAGCATGGATATTTACACTAGATACAATGAACATAGGGGATATCATAAACAAGAAGCAAATCAGAGAATGTACTCGTCTTGGGTCCTTAGCTGGTAATACCAATGTCCAGTCCCAGAGTATCGTCTGGAGGATCCAACAATTCTATAGACATATAATAAACAATACAATATTTGCATCAGATGCTACACTAACACAACACAATTATATTGAACTCAGCGGCTATGCCAGGTATGATACTGGTCAACTAGGGTCATCTAGTAGACAGACATCTAAAACACATTACACCTATTTTTAACTAACATTAATACTTACAATATATACATACACCAAATTAAATACATTTATAATATATATATATATACCATTTAATCACATATCTAATATATACTAGTTGAACAATATATATGTATACTCATATATATATATGCCAAAAATATAATTTAAAAAATATATATATATTGTCAACATTATTATTAAAATATACTAATACTAATACACCAATTTAAGTTTATACTATATATAATATAGATATACTAAAAGCATATACAAAATATATATATTTATACATATATACAAATTATATATATTGAAAGTATATTAAGTATATACAAAGCATATATATATATATACCAAATATTATACGCATACCAAGAAAAATATATATATATATTGAATATATATATATATATATATATCAAATAATACATATACCCATAATACATATACTAAAGTACGTATTTATATATATACCAATAATATTTAATATATACATATACATTAATTAAATACACTATTTTTACACATACACATATTTATTTATACGCACACACACATATACACATATACGCACACATATACGTATATACACATATATTCGTACACATATACACACATATATATATATATATATATGTATACACATACACCTACACACACATATACGTATACGCATACGTATATATAAAATATACAAATAAGAAGGGAGAGGGAGAGGGAGCTCACAGGGGATTGTGGTGGTGCCCAGCCGCCTGGCCGGGGAAGGATGGCCGGACTGCGGGTTGCCGGAGAATGGAGAGGGAGCTGGTGATGTACTGGTGGAGGTGCTCAGGAGTCGGCCAGGTGGAGGAAATCAGGAGCAGGCCGGACTGGAGTCGAGGTGAGGCCGGGGTGGTTGGCTCTAATGGTGGTGGTGGTGCAAGGGAAAGCTGATCGGAAAGACGACCAGAGCAGGGAGTCGGGGCTCGACTCGGGGATGAACGGGGTGCGGGGAGCTCGGGCTGATGGTGGTACCGGTGGTCGAGCGGGGCTTGGCCAAGCTGCGTGGCCGGGGAAGAAGAGGGGGGGAGCAGGGTGATGAACGTCGTGGAGATCCGGCAGTCGGTGGGGTTGCTTAGCCGGAGGTGGTGTGATACAGGGAGGAGCCGGGGTCAGAGCTCGGGATTAGGAGAGGGAGATTGGTTTGAGGTGCTCCGGTGGGAGAAGCTCGGGCTTGCCGGGAGTGCGGGGTGGTCATGATGGTTCTAATGGTGGGAGGAGGAAGCTGGCAATGGCGGGCTCGGCGAGGTGGCTGTTGTCGGCTGGCCGCCGGAGAGGGCTCGGGATGAGCTGGGTCGCGCCGGAGTAGCAGTGAAGAATGGCTCGTCGGGGTCGGCTCGACTCGGATGGCCGAACTGCGGGGCTGTCCGGAGAAGATGGAAAGAGGAGGAGGTCGAGAGCTTGGCTGGTGCACAGTGGAGTAGGGTGGATACTTCGCCGGGGTCGGGGTCAGGGCTTGGCCGGCCGGTGAACAGTGATGAGGGTGATGATTTCCCCCTCTCCTTGAGTTTTAAAAACACAAGGAAAGAAGAAGAAGGGAAGAAGAAGAAGAGAAGAAAAGAAGAAAGGAAGAATGAAAATGTGGAGGCTATGGTTGGGTCTTGTGAGGAGGGGACTTCCCTAGGTTTTTGGGGATTAGGGCTTGGTGATAGGACATTAAATAGGGAGAGAGTGTGAGGGAAACGAATGGTGATGATGAGCCCTATTTTGAATGGGTGGCTCAGATCTGACATGAGAAAATTCATTCATGTAAGGAAAGGGTTGGGTTAACTTAGTCATTTATTAGGGCTTCTCCATTGGTTTGAACCAATGAGGTGTTGACACCTAATGCAAATTTACAAATTAGCCCCCTTAAATTTGGTATTTGCACAGACACATAAAATGATAAAAAATTAGTGGGCGATTCGGTGTTTAGCATTTTATAGGGTGAGGGGGTGTTGTGTGCTTGGTATGGGCTTAATTAGTGGGGGTACTGGATTAAGTCGGGGTTAAACAGGATCAGACAAAATGGTATCCTCACTTTAATTAGAAATAAATGCAAGCTGCGTTTTAAAATTAATTAGGAGTACATGGGGCAAAATTTTGGTCGGGTCACAAATATCATTAGTGAAGAAGACTCAGAAAAGAATATTACCCTAATTTGGATCGCACGAAAAATAGGCCAAGATTGCCTCCAATTTCGATTGGAACGCACATCGATACAAAGTTGGAATTTATTTAGAATTTAAATAAACGTCCGCGACGAATATTGTGCAGCTAAAATGGAGCACAAGAGAGCATGATTATGAATTACAAAAATGGCAGAATGGAAGGCGGGCACGTCTAGGACTTGGTTGTAAAATTTGTTGGAAGGCAAAAGCTAGGGTAGCGCTCCAATATCGAAGCAAACGACAAGGCACAATAATTAAATAATTACGGTAATTAATTACGACCTCCAATAATTTAAATTCTAATAAAACGATTAAATACATAATCTCCATAATTCTGTCAGGTGTTCGTCTAGTGGGCTTCTAGGTCAAGTCTACCAGCTCAAACATTAATGAACATTGTAAATATTTAAATACACACCTCATGCAATTATTTAATTTAAATACAATATCGAGAAATCATTTAATATAAATACCATAATATTAGTAATTTATAAAATGTCGAAAATACCACTGTTTTCAGAATGTGGTAGTGACAAGTCTCCCCTCCTTAAAAGAATTTTGTCCTCAAAATTTAAAATCCTTATAGTAGCATTTACTCATCATATTACCTTCCATCAAAATTTAAAAACCCACATAATCAATCCATATTGCCATTTCAATATTTTTTCAAAAAAATTCTAAAATTATTGGATTCCTGAAAATCCCCAAATTTAATCCTCGAATTCCATTCGTATCATAATCTCCTCCGAATCTGATGTTAGTAATTAAAACCCAAAATTTGATATCTAATCCTCTAATTTAATCCAACCAATGTATATTTATAAATTAAGAATTTCCATCTAAAACACTAATCCATGAATCCTATAAAATTTAAAAATCTCGTCCAAAAAGTTTGTGTTTAAACACTAACCCATTTATCATCTTACTCCTTAATTTTAAGCAAATCACTAGATATAATTTTTTTTACCATCCAATCCTTTGATCGAAAATCCAGTCCTTGCACGTTTATAAATATTAAAATCTTACCCCAAAATTTGAATTCAACACTAATCCATTAGTGATCTAAATCCTCGATTCCTTTTTCCTCACAATACTCAAATAATATAATACTCACAAAATTCTCAATTAATATTTTCAATTAAATCTATATCTTACAGTCAAATAAATACAATAATAATCTTCTTAATTTCCTCAAAATTTTAATGATAAATATATCATAATCAATAATCATCATTCATACCATATTAAATTCTTTATCTCTCATTTAAATTAATGTTTATCCTCAAATTTTAATGATAATTTAATCACATCTCAATCCTGATAAAATTACTGATTCATCAACTCTGCCATATTAAATCCTTAACCTTTTATGCTTATCTTCCTAAATTTTAGCATCTCGTTTCTCTTGTCAAGTCATAACCTCTTCATAATCTACTATGGTCAAACCCCAATAATCATGATCTATGAAAATTCTACCTTCAGCCGTGCAATCTAAGAAAATATGTACGGTCATGTGTCTTTCGTCATGGTATTGCAGTCTCTGTCAGGGTGTACTACTAACTATATTCTAACAAGAAAATTATGAATACAAGCTACGGTACTAGAGAATTAATCAATCAGAAGACGAAAACAAACATGAGGAAAGAAAAGAAGGAACCTGCTAACATATTTCTTGCAGTATCTTCTATCTCTAACATACAATTAACTCTGGCACATTCACTAACTAATTCCTATTCCTGTACACTGATATCCATATCAACTAATCATTAGTACACAAGACATTCATGAATACATCCTCATTGCATACACCTGTCTATTGATACCTAAATCTGATTCCAAGAATCTCTAATATAACCATGGTTCGATAATGCATCCAAGTTTGATACCTCTATCTCTTTAGTACCATACCCTCTGCCAGTTCCCGTTCCTACTACAATTGCTCATATTAGTTATTCTTATCACTCAAGTGCACACCAAGTGTAATACACCATACTAAGTACTGTTCTCCCTAATACAACTCTAGATGAACACCCAAGTCTGTTTGCAGTGCCATCTCAAACATGCCCAAGTCAACAGATCCTTACACATGTATATCATCTACTAATATATATTTCTCTTCCACCATAAAATTTTATCCTCATAATAAAATCATCAAAATTTAACCTTTGAACAACAAAAATGTATACTTCCTCAAGGGTCAAATATTCAATATTGAAATCAAATTTTAATCACGTCTAAAATCTTTATAGCCTTGACCATGTTTACTGAATTGAATTTGATCCCTCAGAAATTTAATGACATAAATCTCAACTCCTCAATAATTCTCAAAAATTAAAATTTATTTCCACTCTTTAATTTATAAATCCACAAATATACATATAAGTGCTCACGGTCTCTAATACTCGAGGTGCACTCAATACATCTATTGTCTACAACTTCCAACTGGGTACTAAAATGTACTGTCCGAATTAATTGCACTATTACTCCCAATGATTTAAGTTATCATCACACATATTTTCTTCCATGATTTTCAATCTATATCGACTGGTATATCATCTTATTATCATCACACAAAGTGCTTACTGTTATCAGCATCATTCTCGACTAATCTTTGATATAGAATCATTAGTACTCTTGGTATGATATCACTAGCTTCATTATTGGATCATCACATCAAACTTATTAGAACTCATGATTACCTGTACCTTCTATAACATTCATGTTTCTTTACTCTCATGGGCAGTATATGGTTCCTTATCTCGATTGATGTTTATGTAATTCCCTTTAATCTTGTATAGCCTGTTAAACTAATCTGTGATACGCTTCACCACTTTTATTACCAATCCTGATATGACATCTTATTATAACTCTTTATGCATATATATTTCCTTACCTCTAATACTCCCGATATCAATTATCAAATTGAACATCATGCTCCATTAATCCTTAACACAATTCCTGGATACTTAATTATTTTCATAGATCATCCAATTACATAATCATGATTATCCAGGACGGGTATGTTGGCTCTGATACTAACTCTTGGAACTATAACTGATACTCTATACTCTCATTTACTCTCAGAACTATAATAACACATATCCTAGAACTATTGCTACAAGGTACTATGCTAAGAGCTAACTCTAGATTAAGGTCTACTGCTCACATGTCCAACTAGGAAATACTTACAACTCACAAGCAATACCCAGTCAATACTAATATTCAAGACACAGACATAATTACAAGTCACTAATTATCATACTTAACAAGGAATCCTCAAAGAATAGAAGCTCAAAAGGAACTGGGTTAAGGACTAAAGGTATTCCTACTACTAGCAACCAAAAGAAACGATGGAATAAAGTCCTGTATAACAGAAATAGATAAGTGTTGAGATGATACTTTAAGAACCAATTTTAAGATACAACCTGATAATCATACACGTCGGTCAGAAATCATGACGCTGAGAATCCTCGCCACGCCAGTAAGCATAGGTACGATAAACGACAGATTCTGTAACTAAAGTATGCAACCCTATAATTATGTCATCTAGAATCTTCACCACGCCAACCGGTATGGCTGCAATAAACTCTAGGTTCTATAACCAAAGTAGAAGTTTTACCTTTCTTACTGTTCTCATTAATATATGTCATCAGATGATATCTTAAAGTTTAGTCCGTAAAATTCATCTTGATATGAAATCAAACTCTACAATGAAACCAAGATCCTAATTAACTGATCAATAATAATTAAATTAAATATCAACGAGTGAGGACGGATGGAAACAAGGGCGAAGGATTTAAATTGGAAATTGTAATAAGATTCTCAAGGAGTCATCCCAGGAATCTCTTAAGAATTTTATGATTGAGTATCCTCTCTCATCCTAGTATCCTATGTCCTATATTCTATAGCAAGTACGCAGTAGTACAACTATGACGTTACACTACCATGACATCGCACAACTTGTGAAGTCTGACCTGCATGAGCCACCACTAAAAACTTGTCATGACCGGCACCCGGAATTTGGGCACGAGTACGTGGGTACGTCCAGCCTACGCTGCAGCATCGGCGGTAGAACGCTGTCTTGGTTAAGCTTGTAGAAGCATAAAAAATACGCTGGATAGCTCTACGCAGCATGTTGATATTGGGCAGCGTAAACAGAGGACCTTAGAGCCATCAAACGTGCAACAGAGCTTTTTCGCTGAGTTTAGCGTAAAATATAGGCTCAAGGACCATCGGCGTAATGCAGTATGTCTAGGCTGCTTCAGCGTAAAAAGGGTGCTATATCGCCTTTATGGCGTAAAATTCATCCGCTTTCAATGCAGCATTAAAGTATACGAGAAACGCTTCGTATTCTTCAAAATAAACCTGTCAGATCATGCAATAAACCTGACGTCTGGACTCCTAACAAAGAGTACTGCACAACGACCCTAGCGACGGCTATAATGATGGCGCGTCACTGCAACCCAGGCTGTCATTTACTGCCATTTCCTTTGCGTAGACCACTTTTACGCACACAAAGGAATATGCCGCCTAGTTTTACACAGGCAGATATGAGCTATTTACATTCCGCAGAAGACAAACAGCCTGCCACGTCAAAAGCTGCTCTTCGTATAGGGCTCGAGGCATGTCTCTGCATTTAATGCGCAGAGTGATGACAGGTTCTCAAGGTACGTCTCTGCATTTAATGCGCCGAATACTGACAGATGCCCGAGGCACGTCTCTTCATTTTATGCGCAGTAGGGTGGCAGACCTTCAAAATATGCCTCTGTATTTAATGTGCAGGATAATGGCGGATCTCTGTATTTAATGTAGGAGATTTGATTAAATATCACCGAACCATTGTCTAGTGACATTCCTTTTGCGCCAACTACTCTTACGCATACAAGGGATATGCTGCCCAGTTATATACTGGCAGACGTGAACTTCTTACGCTCCGCAGAAGGCAGACAGACAGCCACATCAGCAGTTACTCTTCATACAGAATTAGAGGCACATATCTGCATTTAATGTGCAGAATGATGGCAAATCTTAAAGATATGCCTCTGCATTTAATGTGCAGGATGGGGGCAGATCTCTGCATTTAATGCAAGAGATTTGATTATATCTCCAAGAGCGGTAATTCTGGCTAAAACATCCACATCACTCGGCTTCTACGCCCACTCGGCTTCTATGCCCCCTCGGCTTCTATGCCCGCTTGGCTCCTATGTCCACTCGGCTTTTATGCCCACTCGGCTTCTACGCCCACTCGGCTTCTACGCCCACTCGGCCTCTATGACCACTCGGCTTCTACGCCTACTCGGCTTCTATGCCTACTTGGCTTCTATGCCTACTCGGCTTCTATGCCTACTTGGCTTCTATGCCATGGTGACAGTCATTGTCTTCTACGCCAACCTCTTCTACACAAGGGATAACTACCTACATGGCTTCTACGCCATGATCTTCGCAGCAGATATACGTGTTTGTTCCTTAGTTGGACACACGTCACATGCTCACTCAAAAAGTTATTTGTACGCAGGCATTGGTTATTTTAAACCGTTGTATAAAAGGGTGTTGTACTTTCCACTACTTGGTTTCTACACCGACTGAGTGGTCACTGTCACTAAAAACTCTATAAATAGAGACCTCTATCAACAGAGGTCCAAGGTCAAAAAAGAGAAAGGAGGTAGCAAGATTGAAGGTTGAACGATCGAAGATTGGTCAAGGAACCCAGTATCAGATCCAAGTTCGACAATCGGCAGAGAAAACGGTCGAGAGAGAGAGAGAGAAGAATCCAGAGCTCAGGCAAAGAGAAAGGATCGACGACTTTGGCATCGGGCATCCACCCTCTTTAGCAACCTTCGAAGCTGCTTCCTGTCTTCTACGACAGTTCTTCAACATCGTGTGGTCCAAGGGCCAAAGTGATCGACTGCAGATCAGACACCTATAGCAATATTTACCAAGATTAAATAAATTGTACTTAGACATCCTCGTATAGGATTAAATTGTACAATCTTGTTTGTAAACATAGAAGAAGGGCGGGTTTTCGTATATGACCTCGTTTCCACATATTATTATCTTTTTCGTTTAATTTATCAAACAACAAGATGGTGAATCTGCTGGGGACGTCTTTCTCTTTTGACGAGGAAGCAATTGCTCAACACAATACGGTATCCGTGGGATCCGTTAAGAAGATACTGGTCGTCCAGTTCGACTAGTCTGCCTACGAAGACATGCTTCAAACAGGGGGTAACTCTCACTCTCTCTTAATCTAAGACAACATGAAGCTGCGTAAGGTCTGGATGTCCAAGACATCCTCTACCATTCCGGTGGACTCTCCGACCTCTCCGATTTCTCTGACCAACGAGGTTGTAGCATTGCTCTCTCCGTGCCTTGTGCATAAAATTCAGTCGTCTGTTTCTGGCAGGGCAGACAAAACTTCTGGCAAGGCCTCAGCGCTAACCCAAAAGTATACTCCGTGCTCTGTGCGTAAAATTTAGTCTCCCGTCCCTAGCAAAAAAGATAAAACTTCGGACAATGCCTCAGCACTAGTCCAGAAGCCTACACCGTACTCTGCGCGTAGAAACCAGTCTCCCATCCCTAGTGGAACAGACAAAACTTCTGACAAGGCCTTAGCGCCAAATCAGAAGTTCCAAAAGCGCTCCGTGCGTAAAAATATATCTGCCTTCCGCGAAAAAAAAGATGACCCCTGTAATCTATGCAAGGAAATGCAAGTGACGGACTACCCAACTTCTCGGCCTTTACTCCAGCAAGAAAAGAATCTGCCAGCCCTCCGGATTACGTGAGAGGCTGACGGCCGATGGAGGACATCCTCAGCTTTTCGCCAACCGGAGCAGAGCTCCAAATTACGCCAAGAGAAGCCCCTCAGCGTAAAGAAGGCTCAATTTACGGAAAGACACCCTCCTCGGGGATTATCCGCCACCCAGATGGCCAACCTGTTGTATACAGGAGGCATAGGGAAAACTAGGGCTCCCAACATCCGCATGCCCACTGATG
This sequence comes from Iris macrosiphon, assembly GCA_036927795.1. Classification (NCBI taxonomy): domain Eukaryota; kingdom Viridiplantae; phylum Streptophyta; class Magnoliopsida; order Asparagales; family Iridaceae; genus Iris; species Iris macrosiphon. The sequence continues at coordinate 103,130,344 of JAYESA010000005.1, read as the reverse complement.
TGAATAGAAGGAACAAGTCATCTTCTTCTTCTATTACTCCCCCTGACCTGCGCAAGTACCTGATCCAGAAACGCAAGGATAGAGGATCTTCCAGCATGTCTATTGCACCTCCTAACGAGCACTCTTGTAATAGTCATAGGATTGTAATTAATTGTTGCTGTTCTGAAGCAAAACGGTCAGTTTTTGACCGGTTGAGCTACTCTCCATCTTTCTAGGAAGAAGAGCCCACACATGCATCGGTGAACATGGCTTCACATATACCTAGAAGGAAGATCGGGCTCAAGACGTCATCCCTCTAGAGCTTCGAGCCGAAGGAGATTCAACCAGCTCCTTAGGAACACTGAAGCTGGGGTGTTCCGAAACACCCGTTCGAGGTCGCGACAACCGACTTCGTACTCTTCTGATTCCAAAACTGGGTGTCGCCAGTCTCCCGAATCAGATACTGAAAGTATAGAGTCAACTTCTACAGAGACCTATACTAATCTTTCAATGACACCCAGGAAGATGGGAGTTTATGCCATTGGAGATGAACGCGAGGAAGCTTCCCCGTCCGGGAGCGCTGAGCAGCACATTACTATACTGGAGACATCTCTGAAAGAAATGTAATCCATGATGGAAACATGCACCAGATGATGCTGACTCAACACACAACTGCTATGGCTCAAGCGTCGGTCCCTCCAACTCAGATACGTATGGGGGTGGACTTACCACCATCCAACGCGATCCAAGAGCCTGCTCTAGATCAGGAGTCAGCAATTCCTCCGCTTCCTCACTCGAAGAATGTATTACCTCCCGTCGGAGTCGCGATGCAATCGATTCCTCATCACTCCATGGTCCCGCTACCAGCTGAAGATCCGATGTAGGCAGTACGGGAGTTGAAAGCCCAATTTGATGCCCTGAAGCATAAAGATCAGCTCAAAAAATTAGGAATCAACCAACGTTACCCAACCATCTGGGAAGAGGTCTCTTTTCTTCCTAGATACAAACCACAGACCATGGCTTTGTTCGAAAGAAAAACGTCACCGAGTCAGTACATGAACTACTTCAGTATGATGACGGTGTTATTACAAGGGAACGACGCCCTCCTCACTCGGGTGGTCAAAGGCTATCTCTCGGGGGTAGCTTATCAGTAGTACCGAAGTCTGGTGGACAACTGTATTACTTTCTTTGAAGACTTCAAGGCTTTATTCTTCACACGATTCTACGAAGGAGGGATGGACATGTCTATGTCCTCTCTCATCGAAGTCAAGCAGAAGGAAAAAGAGAATGTTCACACTTTCATCGAACATTTTCGTCAAGCCACTTTGCAAATGCCTCCAGGAGTTCCAGACTCGGGATTGGTGGACATCTGCAGGAAGAACCTTCTTCCAGTAATCTCGGTGTTCACAGGACCATATCAGTTCCATGATTGGCCCTCGTTCATCATCTCAGCTGTAGCCGCGGAGGACAATAGTCAGAAGGAACGCGATAATGGCATCATGATTTTGGCCTCTGATAAAGGCAAAAGGTCATCCTCCAACATCGACCATCCTCGGGGTACCAAGTGTAAAGAAGCTCTGGCGATCAACATGTCCAGGCAAAAGATTGTGGCTACCACGCAGACAAAAGCTGGGACTTCCAGGCCCATTGAAGTGTACTCTTTCGATGACGACGATATTCCGAACATATTCGAATGTCTCATCAAAAGCGGCAAGATTTCCCTTCCTGAGGTGAGACGGCCCAATGAAGCCGGCAGTACCAACAACCCCAAGTACTGCATCTTCCATAGGTACATACACCACCCTACAAAGGCATGTTATATACTGAAAAGGAAGATCCAGGAGCTGATCGATGCTAAGGCCATCACTCTGCGCAACAGCGAGAAGACGGTCACGGCCAATATGATCTCTCTGCAATTTGGCAATCTGCCTCCCCAAGAAATCTCGGACGGTGTTACACCTATTTCCCGGACGACGATGAACATCATTAATCTCCCTCCAACTAGAGGTCAAAATCATGACCTGGTACCACTAACTACCCAGCGAGGCGAGATTATGTGGGTTCATCCAAATTTGGTGCCCGGGATCGAGAAAGAGACTCGAGCTGCAAAAGCTAAGTCTAACAAGAACTCGAAGCGCAAACCATGTCACATGGTTGCGGCAGACTCGGTATCAGAAGACGAGGTCTTGGCCACTGGAACCCGTTCAGGGAGGGGTTACCTCAAGGACCATAAGGCCAGCCAGGAAGATGCACCGGCAAACGCTTCAACTACCAAGCCGTCAGAACCAGAGCCCGCCGTACCAGGGGCCGGTCCTTCGAAACCAACTTGGCCGGACAAAGGGAAGCAAAAGGAAGTACGTTTCGACAAACATGTGAAAAACATTCAAAACAAAGGTTTAGAGAAGCCTTACAACTTAGACATCCTGGCCCAGTTAGCTAATACACCAGCCAGGTTGTCTATCTTCGAACTACTCAGGCTCTACCAAGACACTCGTCTAGCCCTGAGCGAAGCACTGATGCAGGCGGATGCATACTTGACCCAGCTCAAGTCCCCTAACGAAGAACCAGTAGCGTGTCCTCAATGCCACAGTGTGATAGAGGTGGTCCGGAATATCACTTTCACTCAAGATGACATGCTGTTAAAACATAACAGGCATGACAGGCCCCTCTATTACACCGGGTACGTCGGTTCCATGGAGGTCGACCGGATTCACATAGATCCGGGATCATCAATCAGCATCATTCCTCATAGTCTGCTGAGACCGCTGAGGATTCCAATCAGCGAATTGGCTTACACCACCACTACAATCGTGGGTTTCAACGCCAGAAAGAGTAAGCCGTTAGGGAAAATTTGCCTGAGGATCTAGATCGGCAACCCCAGATCGATGGCTACATGTTACATTATTAATTCAGAGGTGTCCTACAATATTCTGCTGGCCAGACCTTGGATCCACGACCACAATATCGTTCCTTCAACGCTACATCAATGCTTTAAATATGTAGACGCCCAAGGAATAGTGCAAACAAAGTTTGCTGACCTAAACCCGTTTAGAGGATTAGAATCCTACTACTCCGATGTCGTGTTGTACTCTCAAGACTACACGGAAGAGGTGACAGCCGAAGCAGAGAAGGAATCCCACCGGGGGCCAGAAGAATCCTCTGCTGAACAACCGCTATCAATCAAGGTGAAAGGATGAACTACTCGTCCAAAAGCCACAGAGCCTATGGCGATCCACCTGAACAAAACCAGGTCAGGAAAAGGGGGTGATCCTCTAGTGATCACATTGAACCAGAAGCCTCCATCCTTGGTCATCAACCTTCGGTGCAGCAGGCAGTCGACTGATGTAAATGCAACCGGGAACGAAGTTTCAGATGATAATAAATATCCTCTTTTCCAGTATATCGACGCTCAAATTTTGAACTAGGAATCCTCTCCCCATGACGATATAGAACCTATAGCGCAAAAATTCTTGGAAGCTATAGATTCCTATCATCCGTATATATGGGAAGTGGCGTCATCATCCAATGTCACCACGATATATGGACCGCATGAGGATTCTATTTTTATTGTCCCGCCTACTTGCAGCAGTCATCATTCAATAGTCTTCGGCCGCATGCGCAATAAACCGACTGTGCAAGAAGATTCTTCCGATGACAATGCCGATAAAATACAGGTTCACAGATACAGCCCGCAAGCTTTGAAGATCATGCAAAGTATGGGTTATAACTTAAAGCTGGAACCAGGGCTCAACTTCGGGAAAGCCAGACGAATGCCGCTTCACGGCAATCCCTACTATCAACGAACTCGTTTCAAGTTAGGGTATACCACCTCCCTTGCAACTTCTGAGTCAAACGAGGATATCTTTTCCTCTTCTCAGAACGGCTCAGCGTCCTCTGACTCATCTCATGCTCTCGAACGAACATTACCGGTAAATATGGTAGTGACAGTTTCCTTCGAAGCAGACGAACAAGAATCTGAACTGTTTGAGAATGACACTTGGGCTCAGCAAATGGATACACAATAGGAGTTTCGCTTCGAGTAGAGAGAACATCCCACTGAAGATAAACTTATCCAGATTGACGTTAGGGATGAACTTTCGCCAAAGCCGATATTTATCAGTAACAATCTTTTCGAAACAGAAAAGAAAGAAGTTATCCAGCTGATAAAAGAATATATCAACGTCTTTGCATGGAATTACGAGGATATGCCAGGCCTTGATCCAAAGGTGGCCACTCATAAGCTCAATATATTGCCCTATTCAAAACCTGTAAAGCAGCACCAACGCCGGTTCTGCCCGGATATGATGGACGCCATCGAAGCTGAAGTCAAGAAGTTGATAGCCTGCGGCTTCATCCGAGAAGAACAACATCCCGACTGGGTCGCCAATGTTGTCCCGGTCATGAAGAAAAATAGAAAAGTATGTGTCTACATCGATTACCGAGATCTGAACGCAGCCTGCCCCAAGGATGAGTTTCCTCTTCCCATCACAGACGTCATGATTGACAATACATGCGGTTTCGAACGTATGTCTTTCATGGAAGGATTTTCAGGATACAACCAAATCAAGATGCATCCTGAGGATGAGAAGCATACTGCCTTCCGGACACCATTGGGGGTATATTGCTATACAGTCATGCCCTTCGGATTAAAGAATGTCGGGGCTACATACCAACGGGCTATGAGTAACATATTCTATGAGCATTTGTGCAAGACAGTGGAGTATTACGTGGACGATATAGCTGTCAAAAGCTGCCTCAAGGACAATCACATCCAAGACTTGAAGACAGTATTTGAATTGATGTGCCAACATCAACTCAAAATGAATCCTACAAAGTCCTTTCTCGGGGTATCTAGTGATAAATTCCTGGGATTTGTCATTACCGCCACAGGCATTCAAGTGGACCCTGATAAAGTCAAGGCCATCTTAGAAATGCGACTGCCCCGTAATCTGAGAGAACTCAGGGGATATCAAGGTCGTCTGGCTTATATCCAGAGATTCATATCCAACCTCTCTGGGAGATGTCAGCCCTTTTCTTGTCTCATGAAGAAAGGTGTATCCTTCGTATAGAACGAAGCCTATCAGCAAGCGTTCGGTGATATCAAACGCTACCTAACTAGCCCGCCAGTTCTGGTGCCTCCAGTCATAGGAAGACCATTCGTGATGTATGTTCGAGCGATGGATCATTCTCTGAGAGCTTTTCTCGCACAAAAGAACGATATGGGCCATGAATAGGCTATCTACTACCTCAGCAGGATGATGGTCGGAGCCGAACATCGGTACAACCCAATGGAGAAAGAATGCTTGGCTCTGATGTTCGCGATCCAGAAAATGCGGCACTATGTCACAGGCCAAACCATTCACATCATCTCTAGGGTCAATCCCCTTCGGGTACTGATGAACAAGCCAAGTGTTCTTAATTCCCGACTTGCGACTTGGGCGATGTTATTAACACCGTATGACATGGTGTACGTCCCTCAGAAGTCCGTCAAAGGCCAAGCATTGGCTGATTTCCTAGCTGCTCATCCGATCCCGGAGGCCTCCAAACTGTAAGAGGACATTCCCGACGAAGTTGCAGAGTAAAATTCCGCAATGGAAGGTGATGCATGGCAACTATTCTTCGATGGTGCCCCCAGAACTGGTCCCAGGGGAAACGTGGTGTCGGGAGTAGGGATTGTCCTAGTTACTCTTGATAAGCTCGTCATCTACCGAGCATATTATCTTAGCGAGCCCTGTTCTAACAATATGGCAGAGTATAACGCTCTACTAATCGGGCTCCAAGTCACTAAAGAATTAGGCGTCGAATCTCTGGAAGCTTTTGGTGACTCTCTGCTGATCGTCAATCAAGTCAGAGGAATATATGAAGTCCGGAATCCAGACCTCATCCCCTATCACCGAGCAACGGTCGAGATAGCCATGACATTCAAAAGTTTCTTCCTAGAGCATGTACCTCGATCTCAGAATATGGAAGCTGATGTCCTAGCCAGTCTAGCTGCAGATTTAGCTATTCCTATAAGAAGGCAGAATTCGGTAATCCTTCTTAGCAGAGATTTATTCTGTATAAAAAACAACTTTCATATAGAATGCAGCTACGCTGTGAACACAGATCCTCCCAGGAGAGACTGGAGAAGTCCTTTTATAGATTTCGTAGCATACGGAATCTTGCCAGAGGACCCTAAAGAAGCAGTATCCGTCAAAAGACGATTATTACGCTTCTATTTCAAGGCATCCTCACAGTATCTATATCGCCGGACCTACGACGGACTGCTATTGAGATGTCTCTCAGATGATGAGGCACAGCGGATCATCCGTGAAGCTTACGACGGCGTATGTGGAGCACATCAACCCGGGCCTAAGCTACAGGATCGCATCAGGAGAATGGGCTATTACTAGCCTACTATGATCACAGATGCAATAAAGTATGCAAGACAGTGCAGAGCCTGTCAGGTCCATGTAGACTTCATCCATCAACCTTCTGAACATCTACATCATACGGTTGCGTCCTGGCCTTTCGAAGCATGGGGTATGGATATCATTGGTCCTATTTACCCGTCTTCTTCCAGAGGTCACCGGTTCATACTGGCCATCACGGATTATTTCTCCAAATGGGCCGAGGCGATCCCTCTTGCTGAGGTGAAGGCATCTAATGTGATCAGCTTTATCAAGCATCACGTCATTTATCACTTCGGGATACCCGGAGAATAATTTATGACAATGGGCCTCAATTCATCAGCCAAACGTTTCATCAATTTTGCGATAAAAATCGGATACAAAATATGGCCTCTAAGGCATATAATCCCGTTGCTAATGGTTTGGCGGAAGCTTTCAACAAAACCATTATCAAGCTCTTGAAAAAGTTCATCTCTTCGAACAAGAGGGATTATAATGAGAAGCTGGGAGAATGTCTCTGGGCATACCGCACAACAGTACGAGCACCGACAGGTTGTACCCCATTCTCATTAGTTTACGGAAGTGAAGCAGTTCTCCCCATCAAGATCCAGATTCCGTCACTCAGGATAGCCGTAGCTAATGAGTTGACTCAAGAAAAGAATGACCTTTTAACGCTTCAAGAGCAAGAAGGATTAAATGAGAAACGCCTCCAAGCTCAACAGCGCATCGCGTTCTACCAAGCACGCATTTCCAGAGCTTTTAATCAAAAAGTAAAAGAAAGAGTGTTCAAAGTTGGCGAGCTAGTCTTAGCTATGAGAAGGCCGATAATTCTTACTCACAGGAGTAAGGGCAAATTCCAGCCCAAATGGGAAGGCCCTTATGTGGTCGAGACGACGTTCTCAAACGGCGCTTACAGGTTAGCCAAGCCTAATGGAGACCTGTTAATGGCTCCTATCAATGGCAAATTCCTGAAAAGGTACTATGCTTAAGCTACTTTGCTCAAGTGGAATATGGCGAAAATCTCATTCTAACAAAACTACTTCCAAAACGAAACTAGTGGGAGCGTATTCTATCATGTTCATATTACCTCTGAATAGATACGTCCTACTAAAACTTACCGAGAGTATATCACGTCCATATTACCTCTGATATTACTTTCACCCAAACCTATCATTTATATTCCAAAATGATGGGTCCATAAAGTCAGATGAAATCCTCTTTACTATTCCTAAAAAAGAGAAAAAGTACATTAAAAAGAAAAAGTACATCATTTGGGGGGAGCGATTAGGTCACGAATCTGCTGTGCCAGAGCAACCATTCTCTCATCCCTGGAGTTCAAGACGTCGGCACGAGCCCGTTCAAACCTTGCCGCATCATTGTCCAAAGCAGCTAGCTCAGACCGAGCCCGCACAAAATAAGCAAGGATAACACCCACATGTGTCAGATTCTGCTGAACAGTCGCCCGTCGCTCCTTCAGCACATCTTGAGCCGCCGACAAAGAGAGAACCTTCGCCTCTACTCGAACGAGCTCATCCTTCAATATGCGGGCCTGCGCTGCCACTTTCTCATATTCGGCTTCGCACCGGGTCAACTCGGGAATAACATACCCCAATTGGATACGTTCTTCGTCCATCTCCCGCTGCTGAGCCTCAATGGACTTATTTAGAGAGGCCATCTGTTCAGCAAGCTGCGTAGTCAGGGAGTCGTACCTAGCTTGAACGAGACCGTCAATGTTGCCTCGAGCTAGCTGCAAGTATTTGTTAATGGGTTGCTCCAAACCATTAACTATCTCCTCCAGCGCGTCAGCTACCCCAGTGTCGTTGAATTCTCGGATCAGCACTATAGAGGCCCGGGAGGCCCTCCTCAGCGACGCAAAGCCCAAATTCTTCTCCAATACCATTGATATTAATATTTTCAATGTGGCATAGAAGATATGAGTGTACTGCTCGGTCAGCGCAGCTAGATCCGAATGGACGCTGGGAGTGGCCGCGATAGTGGCGAGTCCCCCTCAACAGGAGGTGCGACAAAAGAAGAAGCGCCAACACCGGACGAAGTGACCGGTGTACTCAAATGAGGCATTGTCGCAATGACAGGCTCGTCCTCCTCTTGAGATGTCAGAATCTCTTCGACAGGCGAGCCGGCACCCGAAGATATCTCCTCTTCAAAATCAGGCACCTCCGTGTCGCCGCCAGGACCCGACACAGCGCCAAAGGGCGCATCTACACTGCCCTCCCCGAAGATATCTTCCCCTGAAAAGAAGACAAAAGGAAGTTAATATCAGCATAATGTTAATTTTCCTAAAAGAAGAGGCATAAAAGACGATATTTACCCATGGCTAATGGTGATATGATGCGTCCTCGGCCAGTACAGCTAAATCATTTCTTATTGATGGTAGGCAAGCTGTCATACCTAGAGAACGGGGTGCTCTTCCGAATATCGACAAGTACTCTTCCGAATCTCCGCCGAGATCCCCTCGAGGTTCATCGGCTGGAATCTCGCTGGGTGCACCTACAGACACTGCAGGGGTCTCTCCCGATGCTGATTCGGATAAAGATATCACCATTCGGCTCGGCCCCGAAGGCGATCTTATTCTACTACCGGAAGCGGTAGCAGCGACAGCAACCTCCAGCAGGAATTCTCCGGCGCCGCCAGCCGGGACTGTCGAGGTTCCCTCTTATAAAGGCGAGGAACCTCCAATCAAAGAATCATCCCCAACATGGCGAGATGCAGGCTTATTTCTAGTAGCCTCAATACCAGGAATCCGGAGAGGACGAGTAACCGTCTTCTTCTTCCTCTTGCGAGGGAAGTCTCCTTCGGAGTAGGAGCCCTTCACTTCCCAGAGATCACCAAAGGCCCAGCAGACAGAGGTACTTCACCCCTCGATACCGCCAACAGAGGCTCATCTGGATTGACGGACTCCTCACCCTCGTCAGAAGAAACTGAGGGGACTTCGACTCTTCCCCCAGACTTGGAAGAAGGCACCCTAAAACTTCCATGCATATTAAAATCTCGATGGAAGGTGTTGGTTGCCACATAGAACTGGGCATACGAGTAGAGAATGCGCAGTTCCGTGGAGAGTGAAATGACGGGCACGGTAAAAGTTGCCTCAGTGCAACCCATGATGAAATATCGCCATCCTCTGGCTCCATCAATGAGTCCGCCCCTGTACCTGAAGCTGGTGACGGCATTGCCCACGTGCAACTGGTCATACCCGAATTGCCTGGCGAACAGTCTAGGCAAGTAGGGCTCGAAGAAGCAATGGTCTTCACTCCTGTACAATAGGTGGGAAGGTCTAATACAGACCAACCAATTAAAAGACTTGGGAGAAAGAACGGTCTTCCCGTCGCCTACGTCCTAAAGTCTGATCCCCTGCTGATTGAGATGTACATGGGGAACAGTGCAGAAGAGCTTCCAGCTGTGACTAAGATTCAGCGCCCGCCGACAGTCTATAACTGTGGTCACGTTCCAGGAGGATTTCTGATAGTTCAACAAGAAACTAGCCCCCGAACTGCTGCCATAGCCGGGAGACATAACCCTGGGGTTATGAAGAATTAACCATCCCATCAGATACAGGTATGGTAATTCTACCCTAGGAAAGCTATTATGTCGAGTTTTATCGATGAGCTGCCCGTCAGTCATGGCCCTCAGGCCAGCTTGAATGCGGCACACCATGGCAGGGAGCAAGCCCAGTCTTACCCCAAACACCAGATGCACTACAGGCCAAAGCGTATTACGGTGAATGCAGTCCGCAGATGCAATGCCGGGTACCACCAGTCGGCGCAGCCATATGGAGAAAAAGCCAGCCAGTTGAGCTTCCCTGGACAAAGGCCTGTGGCAGCTTCTCAAATAACTATAGGCCTTGGTGCCTACAGAATACTTCCCTATCCCTTCGTCGAGGATCAAGTTTGGAGCCCCAGCGTCTTCCATGAGATCGTCAACTACCTGAGCATTAAGCACGCTCAGAGGATTCAAAGGCAGATCCTTGCCTTCCAATACCTTCTCCAGCTTAGCAGTCCTGGACCGGTGAAAGAAGAGGTAGGACGTCCATTTACTGATGTGAGCCAAATCTGAAGGCTTGTCATAAAAAGCAGTACAAGCGAGGTAGTGTCACATCAGCTCCTGATTTACTTCCACTAGCCGAGGGTCTGAATCCCCCAGCTCCCGATTTATGGGAACATACTCTTCATATGGAGTATCCCCCATCGGCAGTCTTGAGATCTCTGCCATCTCATGGAGGGCCAATCCCAACTCCCCTAGTGGAGTGGCCAAAGTCCCGGTGAGCGAGATATATCGCTCCATCAGTGCCAGAAACAGGTTGGGGTAGTGAGGCAACCCAACACTGGTGGCACTCACAGCTGTAAACAGACCAATGCTCTCCAGCTCGATCTAAAAATTCTTCAGGGCCCAATCAGCTAAGCGAGCCCATCGAAGATTTGTGGGGATGATCCACCCTTCTGTCCGAGGGTTCACCTTAGGGTATACTTCCCCGCGACCCATGAAATTATTACAGAAAGTCGGTAATTGGACCGGCTGGATTACTAAACTATCTTCGCTCGGGACACTGCCCGGGTACAGTCCCCTTAACATCGTCATATTGCCGGTAGGGCGGCTGACAAACAAACCCTGGTCCGCTCCTTTCAGATGAAATATCTTTCCCGGCCTGCCGTGAAGATCAGGAGTCAGCGTCCACGGCATCCTCCTAGGATGTGTAGCATGGAAGAATGCCGAGATGGGATAGTCTCTCGGCATCTTGGACAGATACAAAACCAAGCTCCCTGCAGGAAAGACCCAGAGTTCTTTCTTGTGCTTCGTCTGGGACTGCTTGTCAATCATGTCCCCGAAGAGGAAAGCCGGCTTTATGTATTGGTCCCCATCTATGTACGTCAGGGGCTCTCCGTTGATCATGTTCAGCAGCGTTCGCTCACCCTGAGCCGATATCAAAATTTCCCTTCCTTCAGGATACTGGGGCCCGGAGATAGGAAATGTCACGTGCGACAGATCCTTCATATAGTTGGAGTGCAGCATCCCGGCGGCAGAGCCCATCACATCGGCTAGCGGAGACGCGCGCAGGTTAACTGCAAAATACAAGAAAGACAAGTTAGTTTCTATAATCTTGCAGCATATGCAGAAAAATCAACAGTCTGTGCTTTACGCCAAGACTGTAAAAACTTGATCATTACGATAGAATCCCATTCTAAGGCATAAAAATCAAAACTGGTAGTATACGCAACATTTTCGACAGTCTGTGCTTTACGCCAGAATGCAAAAAATTTGAGTTATTACGCCAGAATTTCCATCCCTGCGTGACACTCAAATTATATAGTATACGCGAACTTTCGACAGTCAAAGCTTTTACGCCAGACTGCGAAAATATGGAGTTTTCGCGCTGACACATTAGAAATATGGGCGTAAAAAATAAAATATCTCTGTGCATCATCTTCCTCGAAGAGGCTATCAGCACAGAAGACGACCTAGTGCGTTCACGTACAACGTGTGCGAAGGATTTTCGGTCGTTCTTTTTTTTCCTAAAAACTCTACCTTTAAGGCCGGGTGCACTGCTAGTCGGCGGGATACTTCGTTCAGAATGAAGCTCCCCGTGCCCAATGGGAGTCGCCCCCGCTTGAACAGAAGAACGAGAAGAAGAAGCATCCTTCTTTCCCTTAGAGAAGGAGACTTGTTTCGAGGCCATTACTGGAGACTTTGAAGACTCGGAGAAGAAACGAAGAAGAACTCGAACAGACAAAAGCTTTCTTCTGCAAAAGACGGATGGAAAGTTTTTTTTCTCAGAAACTTGGGGTATATATAGAGTTCGGATGGACTCCTCGAATCCCGAACCAAATCTCACATTTAATATTTGGTTATGATTGGGGACTACGTCAGCCTATTTACTCAGAGAAGGCGGACAGTCAGAGAATTCAAAAAGTTTTTGTGCGAAGAAGATTCGCAGTTTTTACGCTAAGGAGCTTTCTACGGTCGACAGCTACGGATCTATGGTTTTACGCTCACAGGCTACCAGTCTATGTTTTTTACGCCCGGATGCTTTTATGCTCGGTAGCTTTTACGCTCGAGAGGCTACGAACCTACGACTTCACGCTCAGCAGCTACGAATCTATGATCTCACGCTCGGTGGCTTTTTACGCTCAGAGGCAACAGATCCACGACTTTACGCTCGGAAGATTTTCTTTTCAGAAGCTACAAAATCAACAGTTTTTATGCTAAGGAGCTTTCTACGCTCGACAGCTACGGATCTACGATTTTACGCTCACAGGCTACTAGTCTATGGTTTTTACGCCCGGATGCTTTTATGCTCGGTAGCTTTTACGCTCGAGAGGCTACGAACCTACGACTTCACGCTCAGCAGCTACGAATCTATGATCTCACGCTCGGTGGCTTTTTACGCTCAGAGGCAACAAACTTATGATTTGACGCTCCATGATTTTTCGTATATCTAAAAAATGCGCAGGCCAGTACAGTACATATGAACGATTCTCAAGGCGGTCAATTATAGGAGTTCACACAGAAGATACTCCTTCTTGACCTCAAAATATCCCAAGTACCCAAGGCATACAGAGTTCAACATTGAAAATTACTCTTCTTCATAGGTCGATTCGAAGTTTATCCAGAATCTAGTCTTAATATTTTGTCTAACAGTTCAAGATGGTGACTCAGTTTTTGACAGCGATTTCTCGCCCTGTTCCAAGGGATTTTCGAGAAATTATTCTTGAAGACGATGGTCTGAACAAGGATTCTGTTTATCAGAAATAAAAACAGTTCAGAATTCTATGCGGTTCCTCATTCCTAACAGCAGGACAGTTCGAACACTCGACTGCTAAGCAGCTTTCTGCGCATCCTTAGTTATGCGTAAAAGACAGGACAGGACCTAGCACTCTTTGTAAACAAAGACGGCGTAAAATATCAGACGTGTCGAAGCAACACATATTCAGACTTCACAGCAAAGTATGGCAAGATGATCATATGCAAAGAAGAAGACGATCTTATTAAAATCATGATTAAATATAAGGGAAATCCAGTCTACAAGGGTTTTTTCTTTATTTTCATGGTTACATATGAGGAAAATTCCGTCTACAAAGGGTTTCTTATTTTTATTTAAAGATCGCGCCCAGAATCTGTTCTGCCAGGTTCTCGCATGGGTGGTATTCTTCATCCATCTTCTCCAGTAGTTAGTCGGTTTCCGCAACCGACTAACAAGAAAATAATCAACGGCGGGAGGATACAAAACTGGGCCTGCTTAAATTATGCAGACCCATCCTCCAATACGAAGAAGCAGGGTAAATATGCTTTCTTGCATCCAGTGCCGTGACAGATTGATTTGAGGTTTGCCTGCCCTCGTCCACGGGTAACGGGAGAAGGTACCGCTTGTAACCCTTTCTCTCTTCCGAAGAACCGCCATACAAATTTGCTAATTATCCCGAGCAAAGGAGGCTATGATATCCTTCCATGATCCATCGTTGCAGAGGACATTTGCTCAAAGACGCCATCTTTTTTGGCTTCTTACATGCTGGAAGAACATGGTCTCCTTCTTCCTCAAGTCGACCCGACGAACTCCGGCCATCATCTCTGTGTGGTAAAGAAAATATGGGAAGAATAGGTTAAATCCTCAGCCTTTTTATAGGCGAAAGAGATCACACCGATCCCTAATAACTCCGCCATAAAGTCAGCCTTGAAAGAACGTGTTAGACTTGACCGTTTCAGGCTCTATTCAGAGCGTTTCAAATTACGAGGAACGGTTCATGCTTTATTCAAAGCGTTTCAAATTACGAGGAATTTAAAAGCTTTGAAGGGGGTCTTGTAGAAGCATGAAAAATATGCTGGATAGCTCTACGCAGCATGTTGATGTTGGGCAGCATAAACAGAGGAACTCAGAGCCATCAAACGTGCAACAGAGCTTTTCCGCTGAGCTCAGCGTAAAATGTAGGCTCAAGGACCATCCACGTAATGTAGTATGTCCAGGCTGCTTCAGCGTAAAAAGGGTGCTATATCACCTTTATGGCGTAAAACTTATCCGCTTTCAATGCAGCATTGAAGTGTACGAGGAACGCTTCGTATTCTTCGAAATGAACCTGTCAGATCATGCAATGAACCTGACGTCCGGACTCCTGACAAAGAGTACTGTACGATTACCCAAGCGACGACTATAATGATGGTGTGACACTGCAACCCAGGCTGTCATTTACTGCTATTTTCTTTGCGTAGACCGCTTTTACGCACACAAAGGAATACGCCGCCTAGTTTTACACAGGCAGATGTGAGCTGTTTACGCTCCGCAGAAGACAAACAGCCTGCCACGTCAAAATCTGCTCTTCGTACAGGGCTCGAGGCACGTCTCTGTATTTAATGCGCAGAGCGGAGACAGGTTCTCAAGGCACGTCTCTGCATTTAATATGCCGAATACTGACAGATGCCCGAGGCACGTCTTTTCATTTTATGCGCAGTAGGGTGGCAGACCTTCAAAACACGCCTCTGTATTTAATGTGTAGGATAATGGCGGATCTCTGCATTTAATGCAGGAGATTTGATTAAATGTCACCGAACCGTCGTCTAGTGACATTTCCTTTGCACCAACTATTCTTACGCATACAAGGGATACGCTGCCCAGTTTTACACTGGCATACGTGAGCTTCTTACGCTCCGCAGAAGGCAGACAGACCGCCACATCAGCAGTTACTCTTTGTACATAATTTGAGGCGCGTATCTGCATTTAATGTGCAGAATGATGGCAAATCTTAAAGACAAGCCTCTGCATTTAATGCGCAAGATGGGGGCAGATCTCTGCATTTAATGCAAGAGATTTGATTATATCTCCAAGAGCCGTAATTTCGGCTAAAACTTTCACATCACTCGGCTTCTACGCCCGCTCGGCTACTATGCCCCCTCGGCTTCTATGCCCACTCGGCTCCTATGCCCACTCGGCTTCTACGCCCGCTCGGCTTCTACGCCCACTCGGCTTCTATGCCCACTCGGCCTCTATGACCACTCGGCTTCTACGCCTACTCGGCTTCTATGCCTACTTGGCTTCTACGCCTACTAGGCTTCTATGCCTACTTGGCTTCTATGCCATGGTGACAGTCATTGGCTTCTACGCCAACCTCTTCTACATAAGGGATAACTACCTACGTGGCTTCTACGCCGTGATCTTCGCAGCAGATATACGCGTTTGTCCCTTAGTTGGACACGCGTCACATGCTCACTCAAAAGGTCATTTGTACGCAGGCATTGGTTATTTTAAACCGTCGTGTAAATAGGTGCTGTACTTTCCACTACTCGGTTTCTATATCGACTGAGTGGTCACTGTCACTAAAAACTCTATGAATAGAGACCTCTATCAACAAAGGTCCAAGGTCAAAAAGGAGAAAGGAGGTCGCAAGATTGAAGGTCGAACGATCGAAGATTGGTCAAGGAACCCAGTATCAGATCCAAGGTCGACAATCGGGAGAGAAAACGGTCGAGAGAGAGAGAGAGAGAAGAATCCAGAGCTCAGGCAAAGAGAAGGGATCGACGACTTTGGCATCGGGCATCCACCCTCTTTAGCAACCTTCGAAGCTGCTTTCTGTCTTCTACGGCACTTCTTCAACATCGTGTGGTCCAAGGGCCAAAGTGATCGACTACAGATCAGACACCTATAGCAATATTTACCCAGATTAAATAAATTGTACTTAGACATCCTCGTATAGGATTAAATTGTACAATCTTGTTTGTAAACACAGAAGAAGGGGGGGTTTTCGTATAAGACCTCATTTCCACATATTATTATCTTTTCCGTTTATTTTATCAAACAACAAAGCACTATATAAATAATCTCGCACTAGTATCCAACTCCATAAGGAGACACGGATAACACTATATAAATAAACAACATACTCAATCACATAACTACAGCACGATAAGAAATCGAAGAAATAAATAAGAATACAACACAAGTCTAAACTGTAAATAATCTAACTCAACATAATCCAAGTCTGAAATAAAATTGTCGGAGACAAATCCAGTACCAAAATAATATGCTAAAAGAACTAACTAGATAACTAGTAATTTTCGGCTAGACCTCCCGGAATCACGATTGCACTACTAAGTCCAAGACTGCAGCTACTCATCCTGTGGTCCACAAGTGTCGGATACCAGTCCTCTAGGCATAGTCTGGAAAAATGTTTTCCAGTCAGGAAGGAGCAAAGTACATTTCTAATAGCAGTTCTATATCAATAATATAAACTATGTGCAGTATATAGATAGAAATATACAAGATGCATGTATATGTACGAAAAATGTACAATAAAGGATATACTGGAAATACTGTAAGTAAATGCAGGAAAGAAAATAATATGTCAATGAGCAAGAATACTATGACTAAGTGTGTGAGTGCTAGCTTTAACATGTGATCGGCTTGGGAACTTGATCAGGCTGGTTACATATGATTAGCTATGATTCATGTAAGGTCAGGCTAACCATTTGGTTAGCTATGATGCATGTAGAGGTCAGGCTAATCACACGTAACAACTATGAAGCATGTAAATGGTCAGGCCGCACCCGACGTGAGATATGGGATGAGCTATGATGCATGTAGAGTTGGGTATGATCACATATCTATACTAAAATACTCCCCACCCCCAACTGGTATAGTAGATCCAATCATGGTATGCTATGGCACGGGATTCCCTGGGAAGGTACCAAGTCTCCCCTAAAATCAGTGTCAGTACATATACAAGATAATAATGAAACAAGACTTGTACAAGCTACACTATGAACAAGGAATAGCATCTCATAACGAGATCCGTATATACCAATCCGTGTAACCATCGTGTTATGAGCATGGATATTTACACTAGATACAATGAACATAGGGGATATCATAAACAAGAAGCAAATCAGAGAATGTACTCGCCTTGGGTCCTTAGCTGGTAATACCAATGTCCAGTCCCAGAGTATCGTTTGGAGGATCTAACAGTCCTATAGATATATAATAAACAATACAACATTTGCATCAGATGCTACACTAACACAACACAATTATATTGAACTCAGGGGCTATGCCAGGTTTGATACTAGTCAACTAGGGTCATCTAGTAGACAGACATCTAAAACACATTACACCTATTTTTAACTAACATTAATACTTAGAATATATACATACACCGAATTAAATACATTTACAATATATATATATATATATATATATATATATATATATACCATTTAATCACATATCTAATATATACTAGTTGAACAATATATATGTATACTCATATATATATGCCAAAAATATAATTTAAAAAATATATATATATATATATTGTCAACGTTATTATTAAAATATACTAATACTAATACACCAATTTAAGTTTATAGTATATATATTAAGGATATACTAAAAGCATATACAAAATATATATATATTTATACATATATACAAATTATATATATTGAAAGTATATTAAGTATATACAAAACATATATATATATATATATATATATATATATATATATATATATATATATATATATATATATATATATACCAAATATTATACGCATACCAGGAAAAATATATATATATATATTGAATATATATATATATATATATATATATATATATATATATATATATATATATATATCAATAATACATATACCAATAATACATATACTAAAGTACGTATTTATATATATACCAATAATATTAAATATATACATATACATTAATTAAATACACTATATTACACATACACATATTTATTTATACGCACACACACATATACTCATATACGCACACATATACGTATATACACATATATTCGTATACATATACACATATATATATATATATACACATACACCTACACACACATATACGTATATGCATACGTATATACAAAATATACAAAGAAGGAGGGAGAGGAAGAGGGAGCTCACAGGGGGTTGTGGTGGTGCCCAGCCGCCTGGCCGGGGGAGGATGGCCGGACTGCAGGTTGCTGGAGAATGGAGAGGGAGCTGGTGATGTACTGGTGGAGGTGCTTAGGAGTCGGCCAGGTGAAGGAAATCAGGAGCAGGCCGGACTGGAGTCGAGGCGAGGCGAGGCCGGGGTGGTTGGCTCTAATGTTGGTGGTGGTGCAAGGGAAAGCTGATCGGGAAGACGACCGGAGCAGGGAGTCGAGGCTCGACTCGAGGATGAACAAGGTGCGGGGAGCTCGGGCTGATGGTGGTGCCTGTGGTCGAGCGGGGCTTGGCCAAGCTGCATGGCCGGGGGAGAAGTGGGGAGAATCAGGGTGATGAACGTCGTTGAGATCCGGCAGTCGGCGGGGTTGCTTAGCCGGAGGTGGTGTGATACAGGGAGGAGCCAGGGTCGGAGCTCGGGATGAGCAGAGGGAGTTCGGTTCGAGGTGCTACGGTGGGAGAAGCTCGGGCTCGTTGGGAGTGCGGGGTGGTCGTGATGGTTCTGATGGTGGGAGGAGGAAACTGGCAATGGCGGGCTCGGCGAGGTGGCTGTTGTCTGCTGGCCGCTGTAGAGGGCTCGGGATGAGATGGGTCACGCCGGAGTAGCAGGGAAGAATGGCTCGCCGGGGTCGCCTCGACTCTGATGGCCAAACTGTGGGGCTGTCCGGAGAAATGGAAGGAGGAGGAGGTCGAGAGCTTTGCCGGTGCACAGTGGAGTAGGGTGGATACTTCGCCGGGGTCGGGGTCAGGGCTTGGCCGGCCGGTGAACAGTGATGAGGGTGATGATTTCCCCCTCTTCTTGAGTTTTAAAAACACAAGGAAAGAAGAAGAAGGGAAGAAGAAGAAGTGAAGAAAAGAAGAAAGGAAGAATGAAAATATGGAGGCTACGGTTGGGGCTTGTGAGGAGGGGGCTTCCCTAGGTTTTTGGGGATTAGGGCTTGGTGATAGGACATTAAATACGAAGAGAGTGTGAGGGAAATGAATGGTGATGATGAGCCCTATTTTGAATGGGTGGCTCAAATCTGACATGAGAAAATTTATTCATGTATGGAAAGGGTTGGGTTAACTTAGTCATTTATTAGGGCTTCTCCATTGGTTTGAACCAATGAGGTGTTGACACCTAATACAAATTTGCAAATTAGTCCCCTTAAATTTGGGTATTTGCACAGACACATAAAATGATAAAAAATTGGTGGGCGATTCGGTATTTGGCATTTTGTCGGGTGAGGGGTTGTTGTGGGCTTGGTATGGGCTTAATTAGTGGGGGTACTGGATTAAGTCGGGGTTAAACGGGATCAGACAAAATGGTATCCTTAATTTAATTAGAAATAAATGTAAGCTGCGTTCTAAAATTAATTAGGAGTACATGGGGCCAAAATTTGGTCGGGTCACAAATATCATTAGTGAAGAAGACTCAGAACAGAATATTACCCTAATTTGGCCAAGATTGCCTCCAATTTCGATTGGAACGCACATCGATACAAAGTTAGAATTTATTTAGAATTTAAATAAACGTCCGCAACGAATATTGTGTGGCTAAAATGGAGCCCAAGAGAGCATGATTATGAATTACAAAAATGGTAGAATGGAAGGTGGGAACGTTTAGGGCAAGGTTGTGAAATTTGTTGGAAGGCAAAAGATAGGGTAGCGCTCCAATATCGAAGCAACGGCAAGGCGCAATAATTAAATAAATTACGGTAATTAATTATGACCTCCAATAATTTAAATTCTTATAAAATGATTAAATACATAATCCCCATAATTCTGTCAAGTGTTCGTCTAGTGGGCTTCTAGGTCAAGTCTACCCGCTCAAACATTAATGAACATTGTAAATATTTAAATACACACCTCATCCAATTATTTAATTTAAATACAATATCGAGAAATCATTTAATATAAATACCATAATATTAGTAATTTATAAAAAGTCAAAAATACCTCTGTTTTCATAATGTGGTAGTGACACTCCTTCTTGACCTTAAAATATCCCAAGTACCCGAAGCATACATAGTTCAACATTGAAGGTTACTCTTCTTCTTGGGTCGATTGGAGGTTCGTTCAGACTCCAGTCTGAATATTTCATCTACAGTTCAAGATGGCGGCTCAGTTTTTGATAGCCATTTCTCGCCCTGTTCCAAGGAATTTTTGAGAAATCATTCTTGAAGATGATTGTCTGAACAAAATTCTGTTTATCAGAAGTGACAGTTTAGAATTCTACGCGATTCCTTATTCCTAACAGCACGACATTTCGAATACTCGAATGCTAAGCGGCTTTCTGTGCATCCTTAGTTATGCGTAAAAGACAGGACGGGACCTAACACTCTTTCTATCAGAGTCGGCATAAAATTACCAGACATGTCGAAGCTACACATATTCAGACTTTACTGCAAAATAGGGCAAGATGATCATATGCACAGAAAAAGATAATTTTTTATTAAAAACATGATTACATTTGAGGGAAATCCATTCTACAAAGGGTTTTTCTTCATTTTCATGATTACATATGAGGGAAATCTCGTCTATAAAGGATTTTCTCATCGTCGTCGGAAGGCCACGCCCAAGATCTGTTCTGCCAGGTTCTCGCATGAGCGGAGATCTTCATCCATCTTCTCCAGCAGTTAGTCGGTTTTCGCGATCGATTAACAAGATTTAGTTGAGGTATTTCACCCAACTCAATACTCGGGGACAGGGTTAGTTTGTCTTCTTTCGTCCACGAATGACAGAAGAAGATATAGCTTCCAAGCTGTATGGTCGAATGAGACCCTTCCTCTCTCCAGAAGAACCGCCATACAAAGTTGCTGATTATCCCGAGCAAAGGAGGCTATGATATCCTTCCATGATCCATCGTTGTAGAGGATATTTGCTCGAAGATGTCATCTTTTTTGGCTCCCTACATGTTGGAAGAACATGGTCTTCTTCTTCCTCAAATCGACCCGACGAACTCCGGCGATCATCTCTGTATGGTGAAAGAAATATGGGAAAAACAGGTTAAACTCCTCAGCCTTTTATAAGCAAGAGAGAGCCCACCGAATCCCAACGGATCCCCAATAACTCCGCCATGAAGTCAGCCTTGAAGAACGTGTCAGACTTGACCATTTCATGCTTCATTCAAAGTATTTCAAATTACGAGGAATTTAAAAGCTTTGAAAGGGGTCTTGTAGAAGCATAAAAAATATGCTGGATAGCTATACGCAGTATGTTGATGCCGTACAGCGTAAAAAGATGACTTCAGAGCCATCGGCGTGCAAACAGAGCTTTTTTGCCGAGTACAGCATAAAATATAAGCTCAAGGACCATCCGCGTAATGTAGTATGTCAAGGCTGCTTTAGCGTAAAAAGGGTGCTACATCACCTTTATGGCGTAAAACTCATCCGCTTTTAATGCAACATTAAAGTGTACGAGGGACGCTTCGTATTCCCCGAAATGAACCTGACAAGTCGTGCAGTGAACCTGACAAATCGTGTAGTGAACCTGACGTCTGACTCCTGACAAAGAGTACTGCACGACTACCCAGACGACGGCTATAATGATGGCGCGGCACAGCGACCCAGACTGTCGTTTAGTGACATCTCCTTGTTGTAAACTGCTTTTATGCATACAAGGGAATACGCTGCCTAGTTTTACACAGGCAGACGTTAGCTTCTTCCTCTCCACGGAAGACAAACAGACTGCCACGTCAAAAGCTGCTATTCTTACAGAGCTCGAGGCACGTATCTGTATTAATACGCAGAATGATGGCAAATCTTTAGGACGACAGATTTTTGTGACACGTCTCTGCATTTAATTCCCAGAGTGATGGCAAAGCTCGAGACACGCCTCTGCATTGAATGTGCAGAATAATAGCAGATCTTCAAGACACGCCTCTGGAATACGCTGCCTAGTTTTACACAGGCAGACGTGAGCTTCTTACGCTCCGCGAAAGACAAACAGACTGCCACGTCAAAAGCTGCTCTTGGTACAGAGCTCGAGGCACGTCTCTGCATTTAATACGCAGAATAATGGCAAATCTTCGGGACGGCAGATCTTCGTGACACGTCTCTGCATTTAATGCGCAGAGTGATGGCAGAGCCGAGACACACCTCTGCTTTTAATACGCAGAATAATGGCAGATCTTTGAGACACGCCTTTGGAATACGCTGCCTAGTTTTACACAGGCAGACGTAAACTTCTTACGCTCCGCGGAAGACAAACAGACTGCCACGTCATCAGTTCCTCTTCGTACAGGGTTCGAGGTGCATATCTGCATTTAATGCACAGAATGATGGCAAATCTTTGGGACGGCAGATCTTTATGACACGTCTCTGCATTTAATGCACAGGATGGGAGCAGATCTTTGTATTTAATGCAAAAGATTTAATTATATCTCCAAAAGCCATAATTTTGGCTAAAATGTCCACATCATCACTTTGGCACATTACGCTGTTTGTGGTGGAAAACGAAAGAATGAAAATGTATTCTAGATAGGGTTTACACAAAACCCGCCTTCTTTTGTTTACAAACAAACTTGTACAATTTGATCCTATACGAGGATGTGGGAGTACAATTTATTTAATCTGGGTAAATATTGCTATAGGTGTCTGATCTGCAGTCGATCACTTTAGCAATTGAACCACATGATGATGAAAAAGTGCCGTAGAAGACCGGAACCAACTTTGAAGGTTGCAAAAGGGGGTGGATGTACGATGCCAAAGTCGTCAATCCCTGCTCCTTGCTTGAGCTCCAGATTCTCTCTCTCTCTCTCTTGACCTTGGATCTGATATTGGTTTCTTGACCAATTTTTTGACCTTTTTTGATTTTTAAAATCTCGACCTTCTTCTTTGTTGATAGAGGTCTCTATTTATAGAGTTTTGGTGACAGTGACCACTCCGTCGGTGTAGAAACCGAGTAGTAGAAAGTACAGCACCCTTTTACACAATGGTTAAAATAACCAATGCCTGCGTATAGATGATCCTTTGAATGAGCGTGTGACACGGGTCCAACTAAGGGACAAAATGCGTATAATCGCTACGAAGATCATGGCGTAGAAGCCACGTAGGTAGGTATCCCTCGTGTAGAAGAGGTGGGCATAGAAGCCAATGTCTGTCACTATGGCATAGAAGCCAAGTAGGAATAGAATCCGAGATAGGAGTAAAAGCCGAGTGGTCATAGAGGCCGAGTGGGCATAGAAGCCGAGTGGTCATAGAGGCCGAGTAGGCGTAGAAGCCGAGTGGTCATAGAGGCCGAGTGGGCGTAGAGGCCGAGTGAGCATAGGAGCTGAATGGGCGTAGAAGCCAAATAGGCATAGAAGCCGACTGAGCACAGGAGCTGAATGGGCGTAGAAGTTGCTGCGTACCATGCCAGAGTGCTGATATGGACGTCTTAGCCGAAATTATGGCTTTTGAAGATATAATCAAATCTCTTGCATTAAATGCCGTAATTTGCCACCATCCTGTGCATTAAATGCGGAAGCATGTTTTGAAGGTCTTCAGCCCTTCTGTGCATCAGTCGCAGAGATATGTCTTGAGAAACTATCACCGCTCTGTGCATTGGACGTAGAGATGTGCCTCGAGCAACTGTCATCATTTTGTGCATTTGACATAGAGACGTGCCTCGAGCCCCATACGGAGTACAGCTTTTAATGTGGCAGGCGGTTTGTCTACTGCAGAGTGTAAACAGCTCATGTCCGCCTGTGTAAAACAAGGCAGCGTATCCTTTTGTGCATGTAAAAGCAGTTTACGCAAAGGAGATGGTGGTAAATGATAGCCTGGGTTGCCGTACTGTGCCATCATTATAGCCGTCGTCTGGGTAGCCGTGCAGTATCCCTTTGTCAGAAGTCCAGACGTCAGGTTCATTGAAGGATCTGACAGGTTCACTTTTGAGAATACAAAGCGTCTCTCGTATACTTCAATGCTGCATTGCAAGAGGATGGGTTTTACGCCCAGGAGTCGATGAAGCACCCTGTTTACGCTGAAGCGGTTTGGACGTACTGCCTTACGTTTGAGCTTACATTTCATGCTGTGTTTGGCGGAGAAAGCTCTGTTGTACGTTTGATGGCTCTGAAGGCCTCTGTTTACGCTGTTCTGCATATATGTTGCGTATAGGCATCCAGCGTATTTTTTATGCTTCTACAAGACCCCCTTCAAAGCTTTCAAATTCCTCGGAATTTGGAACTCTTTGAATGAAGCATGAACTGCTCCTAGTAACTCGAAACGTTTCTGAATGGAGCGTTGAAACGGTCGATGTTGACTTTATGGCGGATTTATTGGGGACTGGTGTGACCTCTTTCGCCTATAAAAAGGCTGGGGGGTTAACCCGTTCTCCCCACATTCTCATCGCCACGCAGAGATGATCGCCAAAGTTCGTCGAGTCGATCTGAGGAAGAAGGAGATCATGTTCTTCCAGTGTGTAAGGAGCCGAAAAAGACGACATCTTCGAGCAAGTGTCCACTGCAACGATGGATCATGGAAAGATATCTTAGCCTCCCTTGCTCGGGATAATCAGCAACTTTATATGGCTGTTCTTCCAGGAGAAGGGAAGGTTCGTATTAGACCACACGGCTTGCAAGCGGTGTCTTCTCCTATTATACTCTCGGGGATGAGAGAGAAGACAAGCTGTAACAGCCGTCTTCCAGGACTGAGTTGGGTTTAATACCTCAACCCAATCTGCCATGGCGCACGGAGCATGGGATCTGCATAATTTCTGCAAGCCCCAACTCTGTATTCTCCCGCCACTGATTATCTTCTTGGAAGAAGAGGAAGACCGTCACCAATGTGAGAACCTGTCAAAACAGCTTCTCAGTACGATCTTCAGACGATGATGAGGAAGCCCTTTGTAGATGGAGTTTCCCTCATATGTAATCATGGAAAATAGAGAAAAACCCTTGTAGATTGGATTTCCCTCATATGTAATCATGACTCTAATCTTTTAATAAAATTATCTTGCTTCTTTATATGATCATCTTGCCATACGTTGCTGTGAAGTCTGAATATGTGTAGCTTTGACAAGTCTAATTCTTTACGCCGACTATGTTTAGAAAGAGTGCTAGGTCCTGTCCTTTTGTGCATAGCGAATAGTCCATAGAACGCTGTTGAGTATTTTGAATATTTAGAACTGTCCTGCTGCTAGGACTGAGGAACCGCGTAGAGCTCTGAACTGTTGTCTTTGCTTCTGATGAACAGAATTTTTGTTCAGACTTCGTCTTCAAGAATGATTTCTCGAAAATCCCTTAAAACAGGGTCGAGAAACGGCTGTCAAACTGAGTTGCCATCTTGATAGACGAGATATTCAGACTGGAGTCTGGATGAACCTCCAATTGACCCGAGAAGAGTAATTTCTCAATGTTTGAACTCTGTATGTTTTGGGTACTTAGGATATTTTGAGGTCAAGAAGGAGTATCTTCTGTATGAACTCTTCTAATCGACCGCCTCGAGAACTGTTCGGATATGCGGAAAGTCAGAGATCCGTAGTGTAGATGAGCTGAAAATCCTGAGTTCGTAGCCTATTGAGCGTAGAAAGCCATCGAGCGTGAGATCATCGATTTGGTATCTGCAGAGCGTAAAGTCGTAGGTTTGTAGCCTCTCGAGCATAAAAGCTACCGAGCACAAAGGCATCCGGGCATAAAATCATAGACTTGTAGCTTGTGAGGGTAAAACCGTAGATCTGTTGCTGTCGAGCGTAGAAAGCTCCTTCAGCGTAGAACTGTAGATTTGTAGCCTGTGAATAAAAGAAATCTTCCGGGCGTAAGGTCGTGGATCCATTACCTCCGAGCATAATCTAAATGCCACCGAGCGTGAGATCATCGATTTGGTATCTGCTGAACGTAAAGTCGTAGGTTTGTAGCCTCTCGAGCATAAAAGCTACCGAGCACAAGGGCATCCGGGCATAAAACCATAGACTTGTAGCTTACGAGCATAAAAACTGTAGATCTGTTGCTGTCGAGCGTAGAAAGCTCTTTAGCGTAGGAACCACTGACCTGTTTTTGTACGAAAAACTCTTCGAATTTGCTGACTGTCCGCCTTTCGAGAGTAGTGGGCTGTCATTGTACCCAATCATAACCAAATATTAATTATGAGATTTTGGTTTAGGGTTTCAAGGAGCCCGTCCGAGGATTCAAGGAGTCGACCCGAACTCTATATATATCCCAAGCTTTTGAGAGAAAAACTTTTTATCCGTCTTCTGCGAAAGAGAGCCTTCGACTGTTTTGAGTCTTTCCCCTCGTTCTTCTTCCGAGTGCTCCGAGTTTTCAAAAATGGCGCCGAAACAAATCTCCTCCACTAAAGAAAAGAGTATAGGTTCTTCTTCTCGTTCTTCTGCCCCAGCGAGAGAGTCTTCGGTCGGGCAAGGTGAACTCTCTTCTGAGCGAAGTATCCCGCCGACAAGTAGCGCACCCGACCTCAAAGGTAGAGCCTTTGGGATGACAAAGAATGACAAAAAATCCTTCGCACATGTTGAACGTGACCGTGCTAGGTCATCTTCTGTGCTGATAGCCTCTTTGAGAAAGATGACGCACGGAGACGTTTTCATCTTTTATGCCCACATTTCTAATGTGCCAGCGTAAAGACTCCATATTTTTGCAGTTTTAGGCGTAAAAGCTCTGACTGCCGAAAACTTGGTGTATACTATAAAATTTTAGGTTTACGCTTGTGGATGGGACCTCCGGCGTAATAACTAGAATTTTGGCAGTCTGGCGTAAAGCATGGACTGTATACCGCCAATTACGCTTCTGGATGTGACTTCCGGCGTAAAATGACCAAATTTTGTACAGTCTTGGCGTAAAGCACAGACGGTCGTTTCTTGGTCTTTGCAAGATTTGTAATAACGTGCTTTCCTTGCACTTTTACGGTTGACTTGCATGAGTCTCCACTGGCCGAGGTGATGGGTTCCGCTGCCGGGATGCTGCACTCAAACTATCTGGAGGGTCTGTCCCGCGTGACATTTTCTATCTCCGGACCCCAGTATCCTGAAGGAAGGGAGATCTTGATATCGGCTCAGGGCGAGCGGACGTTGCTGAACATGATTAACGGAGATCCCCTGACGTACATAGACGGGGACCAGTACATCAAGCCGGCTTTTCTTTTTTGGGGACATCATTGACAAACAGTCCCAGACGAAGCCCAAGAGAGAACCCTGGGTTTTCCCCGCCGAGAGTGTGGTCTTGTATCTGCCAACGATGCCGAAAGATTATCCCATCTCGGCTTTCTCCTATGCGACACATTCCAGGAGGATGTCGTGGACGCTGACTCCCGATCTTCATGGCAAACCGGGGAAGATCTTTCATCTGAAAGGAGCTGACCAGGAGTCGTTTGTCAGCCGCCCTTCCGACGTTGTGACACTGTTCAGGGGACTGTGCCCGAGCAGCGTGTCACCCCCACTTTTTAGATTAGGGGTATTTTCGTCTTTTCATAATTAATGTATAAATGATTTGCACGATATTAATTATATTTAAAAAATTGATGATGATTATTTGATTATTGCAATTTATTGTTGTTTCGATAATTAGGACGCTATACGAGCCTTGTCTTCCAACTGATGTCTCACCCTTGTCCTGACGTACTAAACTATTACTTCGATCCTTGTGTGACTCATAACCACGTCTCGTTGTGTTTCAGTTTAGATGCGCAAACATTCGTCGCAACCCATTGTATCTAATCCTCAATAAATTCAATTTTGTGCAGTTTTCCCTATTTGTTGGACACGACATGCGAATAAATCCAATTTCCCTTCATGTATATTTTTCCCATAATTTTGGGGACTGTGACATTGCAACATTAATCTTCTCGAAACCATAGCCTCAAAAACCTTCAAACTAATGCATCCTGTCCTTCCATTTTAATTCCCTTAAATCTTGGCCCTTGAAACATCTCCATAAGAGACAAATTCCAAGAGAGTTGACCAGTCAACCCAATCCTAGGTCAAACCTTACATAATACTATATATATAAACCTACTTCCTCTTTTCTTTTCCTTCCCAACCCACAGCCGATCAAATACTCCCCTAACCCTAATTCTATACCGGCTGCCATCACCTTCCGCTGATCCCGCGAGCAGACCGTCGGACGCCTGACCCGCCCTCGAAGACTCAAGCAGGCTGCTGAATGCCTGGACCCCCGCACCTGGACCCCCCGCGCTGAAGTCGACGGTGCTGTCGAACGCCTGGACCCCTGCGCTGAAGTCGACGACGCTGCCGACCGAGAGTTCCTGCGCTGACCGACTGTTCAACGATGCTGCCGACCGGAGTTCAACGACAGACCTGCACTCGACCGGCCTTCCCTGTTCGTGACCATCGCCCCGTAGTCATCGTCATCGTCTCGTGTCCTCACGCAGGTTCGACATAAGCCTATACTCGACTACTTACACATCCGTAGATCATGCGTTAGTATGCGTAGGTATCAATACATGCACGTATGTACATATATATATATATATATACGTAGAGGTATGTGGATATTATGCTCAACTTATATATATGTATTCTAGGTATCCCTAGTATATATAAATATATGCTATTGTGTATGCATATGGTATAAGCCTTGTTAGTATATCTATATAATATATAAACACATATTGTAATGGTAACTAGTGAATACTTATGTATATACATAAGAACCGTATAATTCTCAATCATAATAATACTTCCCTGATAATATATATGTGTGTATCGTATGAATTGAATTAAGTATAAACATATGAATACCTATTAATTGTGTAATTAATTAGTACCATGAGATACGTTAGCCGTAGTATGTACTATGTAATATATACACTAGATGTCTTGAATGTGACCACGGATACCCCGTAGATACATCTACCTGTGACCATGTAGCATGATAGTAGACTGCCATATGTACACTGACGTACTGGCAGGACCGTACCATTGACTGTCTGTTATGCACAGCAACTACAGACGTGACCCCCTAGTATAGTCCTTAATCATTGTGTTGATTGTGTATTAGTGTAATGTCTGATGCAGTATTGTGTTTATGATATATCTATAGGACTGTTGGATCACTTAGACGGTACCTTGGAACCCGGATATTGGTATTGCCAGCTAAGGACTCCAGGCGAGTACATTCTCTGACTGTTTCTATTATGTTGATTATCTCTATAATTCTTGTTGTATAGCGTACATGACTCTGACACTGTTCTTTACACGAGTTAGCATCATTGAGACTTGTCATGAGGAGTCATGATTGGAATCCATCATGCTAGCTGGGAAAAATGAGGAAATATTAATAGTTTATGTGATCATACCCAACTTTACATGTAGCATTAGCTCACCCACATATCACGTCGGTGCAGCCTTACCCTTACATGCCTCATCGCTGTTACATCTGGTTAGCCTGACCTGTTGGGGATGATCGCTAATCCATGTAATGAGTCATATAGTCCAATGCCGATCACATGATATACTGATATTTCACACACTTAGAGAGATGATTTCTTGACATGTATCTTGATATATTGATCTTGTATTTCCATATGTTCTAGTAGTTGTTCTTATACACACTTACATACCAGTTCTTTGTACTTGCGTACACTTGTAGTTCTATCCCTGTCAGATGCGTATTGATGATGATGTTCCAGTACTTGTTCCAGTATTCTTATTGCCAATATTTCATATCTGTCTTGTATTTCTATACATTGTGTTATAGTTTTTGTCAATATATGTGAAACTGCTGTTAGAGGTATATTTTGTCCCAATCCTGACTGGATATTTTTTCCAGAGAACCTTGATGATTTCTGTACCAAGCACTACGGACCAGGTATAGAAGCAGACTATGCACGAGAGATCCTAGAGGAGACCATGCCCCTAGATGAGGCATTGCCTACAGCTATCTAGATAGTATTTATTTATGCTTGAGACTTATAGAGGTTATTTCAGTTTATGTTTAGACTTATGTTAAGTTAATTGAAGACTTGTGTTGGACAGCTAGACTGTGATTTATCTTTATGTTTGAGACATGGTGTTTAACTATGTCATTTTTTTTTGTCTTTATCGTGCCTTATAGTTGTTGTGATTGAGTTATATTGTGAGATTATTGTGAGATGTATATTGACCTCCTTATGGAGATGGATATCATTGACAGGTGTGTAGCTATATAGTATTACTGTGACCTAGACAGCGTTCTATCGCCGATGCTGCGGCGTAGGCTGGACGTACCCACGCTCTCGTGCCCCTATACCGGGTGCGGGTCGTGACACGTTTTTAGTGGTGGCCCATGCAGGTCTAGTTTCATAAGTTATACGATATCGTGGTAGTGCGACAACTTAGTTGTACTGCTGCGAGCCTGTGCTAGGATATAGGAAATAGGATCTAGGATGAGAATATGCTCAATCACACTAGGAAATTTTGAACTTCTTATTGCTATTCTAATGGATTGCTTCCTTTAGCACTTTAGTGTCCTTCCTTGATAATATCATATCTATCACCTTAATTGATTCTTTGATCTATATTCAGGATGTCGCCGAATACTAGATCCATGAGAATGGGAGCAGCCAATTCAGAGAGGACTGCCACCTCTCAACCTGACGAACAGATACATGGAGATCCTCCTACATCTCCTGTTCGTGTGGGAGTGTCTGCAACTAACGGGATTTCTCCTCCACCTATACAGAGGATTGCCCCAGCTATGACAGACAACCTTCCACCACCACCGACACCAATTTTTGGAGGAGTGCCCGCTGACGGGGCACAGATGTTCGCACTGATGCAGGGCATGCTAGAGGCCTAGAGAGTAACAGTAGAGGCTCAGCGTGTTCAAGCTGAGGCTCAGAGAATGCAAGCAGAAGCACACCAGGCGCAGACCGAACTGATGAGAGAGAGCATGGAGAATGCTCATCAGGTGACTCTCCAGGCTGTGGAGAGGGTAGCACGACAACCGCAACATCAAGGTCAACAACAACAGAGGCCCGGTACCATAGTAGACTTTAAGAGGATGATGCCTCGAGAGTTCAAAGGCACAGAAGGAATATTATATGCTGACGAATGGTTAGAAGACATAGAGAGGAATCTGCGCTTATCACAGATTCCAGAGATTCTTCAGATAGAGGCCGCTGGCAGCCAGATGTTTGATATCGCACTGACATGGTATCGTACAGAGCCGAGACTCGCCGCTGAAGGACTTACTTGGGAGGACTTTAAGGAACTCTTCAAAGAGAAATTCTTTCCTGATGTAGCCTTGGGAGCATTAGAAAGTCAGTTCCATGACTTAGTCCAAGGAGGTATGTCAGTCGACGAATATGCTGCAGAGTTTTGTCGATTGAGTCGATTTGCCCCATCGATGGTTCGAGACCCAGGAGAAAGAGCACAGAAATTCAGGAAGGGATTAAATAGGGAGATCAAGTCTCGTACTTCGGGACGACGTACTGCTACATTTAAGAGTATTCTGATGGATGCCCAGATTGCCGAAGACGACTTGGAACTCCGGCCCAAGAGAGGACGCGATACATCCGGAGCAACAGAAGGTAACACAAGACCAGCCAAGCGCCCACACTTTCAACAACAACATAGGCCACACCAGCAACAACACCAGCAACAACACCAGCAGCAACACCAGCAACAGGCACCAGTTCGAGGACATGCTCAACAACAGCAACCACAAAGACATAATCAACTCGTTGCCCCATGTTCGTATTGCGGAAAGATGGAACATACAAGAGACATCTGCAGGAAAAGGTTGGGCACTTGCTTATCGTGTGGATCAGCAGCACATCAGCTGAGGGACTGCCCAACTATTCAGACTCGCCAAGGAGGAGGAGCAGCACAGAGAGGACCAGCCAGAGCACCTATTGTACCAGGAGGCCAGCAGAGAGGACCTCCACTTCCATCGCAGCAGGAGAGGTTTGCTCAGCAGCAGCAGCAACAGAGAGGAGCACCACAAGGACGAGCTTATGCCATGACCACCGAGGAGGCCGAGCCAGCAGGAGACGTGATTTCAGGTTCAGTTTTACACGATTCTATTCTAGCACTTGCATTATTTGATTCTGGCGCTTCCCATAATTTCGTATCTGTATCTTATGCCCTTAAGCATCATTTAGAAATGAAACCATTAGATAGGACTTGCAAGATCACGACAGGAGGTGGCATTATCCTAGTCCATAATTGTTGCAAGGATCGAAGAGTGTCATTGGAAGGACGAGAGTTGAGCATGAGTTTACTCGTCATGCCACTTTCGGAATACGATATTGTACTCGGAATGGACTGGTTAGGTAAACACCATGCTTCTATAGATTGCCACGAAGGTAGAGTAGTATTTTGACCACCAGGAGAGCCAGAGTTTGAGATTGCCAGAGGAGCAGGGGAGCGGAACAGAGGCACTTTTTGCGGAGCCAGGGTGGAAGAAGAAGAGTTACCGCATCCACTTATAGCGGAGTTCCTGGATGTATTTCCAGAGGAGTTGCCAGGTTTGCCACCAGACAGAGATGTTGAATTCTCTATAGACTTGATACCAGGAGCAGAGCCTATTTCACAACATGTCTATAGAGTTAACAACAACGAATTGGTAGAACTAAAGAAACAAGTTGAGGAGCTGCAAGACAAAGGTTTTATTAGATCCAGTTTATCGCCATGGGGAGCACCGGTATTATTTGTACCAAAGAAGGATGGCACGGTACGTATGTGTATCGATTATAGAGCTTTGAATAACCTCACTATCAAAAACAAATATACACTGCCGAGGATAGATGATCTTTTCGATCAATTGAACGGAGCGAAGGTGTTTTCAAAAATAGACTTGAGGTCCGGCTATCACCAGGGAAAAGTAAATAAAGAAGACATACCGAAGACCGCCTTTCGAACTAGATATGGCCAGTTTGAATTTACAGTAATGCCGTTTGGTTTAACCAACGCACCAGCAGTATTTATGAACTTGATGAACAAGGTGTTCCACCAGTACCTTGACAAGTTCATAGTAGTATTTATTGATGACATTCTAGTATATTCAAAAACCCCAGAAGAGCATGAAAAGCACTTGAGAATAGTCTTAGAAACACTCAAGAGAGAGAAATTATACGGGAAGCTTTCAAAGTGTGAGTTCTTTCTTAAAAAGGTTGAATTTCTTGGACATATGGTAACGGGTGACAGAATTTCTGTTAATCCAAAGAAGATAGAGGCAGTGAAGTCATGGGCTACCCCCGGTACGGTAGCTGAAATCAGGAGCTTTCTCGGACTAGCAGGATACTACAGAAGATTTGTACAAGACTTCTCCAAGATTGCAGAGCCAATGACTAGGCTGACCAAGAAGGATGTGGAATTTGTCTGGACAGAAGAATGCCAAGCTGCATTTGATGAGCTGAAGAGAAAATTGACGACAACACCAGTTTTGACATTGCCCTCAGGGACAGGTGGATTCACTATCTACAGTGATGGTTCAGGAAAAGGGTTGGGATACGTTCTTCAACAACACGGGAAAGTAATTGCCTATGCTTCAAGACAATTACGCCCTCATGAAAAGAACTACCCCACTCACGATATGGAGTTAGCGACAGTTATCTTTGCCCTAAAGCTGTGGAAGCACTATCTGTACGAAGAGCGTGTGGAAATCTTCACAGACCACAAGAGCTTAAAGTATGTGTTTACACAGAAGGAGCTAAATATAAGACAGAGAAAGTGGTTAGAATTGATGAAAGACTTTGATATCTCATTACAGTATCATCCAGGGAAAGCCAACGTAGTCGCGGATGCCTTGAGCAGGTACCCAATGGCTATGTGCTTGACTTCGGATAAACACTTATTAGCTGATCTTGAGAGCTTAGAAATTGAGGTATTAGTTCCAGGAGCGGAGATTCAGATGTGGGGACTGCAGATTCAATCACAGCTGATAGACCGAATTAGAGTTGTGCAGTACGATGATGAGACTCTAAGGAATATTAGGGTACAAGTTCAGGCAGGATTGTTAGACAATTTCATTATTGCAGATGATGGATCCTTACGACATGGCACGAGGATGTGTGTACGAAGCGGAGGGCTGCGCGAAAAAGTTTTACAAGAGGCACACCGCTCTCAGTACTCGATGCATCCCGGAGCCAACAAGATGTATCGAGATTTGAGGAAGCATGTATGGTGGTATGGTATGAAGCGCGAAGTAGCACGCTTCGTATCCCTATGTTTAGTGTGCCAACAGGTGAAAACAGATCGACAAAGGCCAGGGGGATTGCTTTAACCTTTACCCATTCCAGAATGGAAGTGGGACCACGTGACTATGGACTTCATTTTGGGACTCCCTCGTTCTCTAGGAGAAAAAGATGCAATTTGGGTCATCGTGGATAGATTGACCAAATCAGCCCACTTTTTACCTTTTAAAGTGGGTACTTCGACGGAGAAACTAGCAGAGATGTACGTACAGCAGATTGTCAGATTACATGGATTTCCTGTGAGTATTGTCTCAGATCGGGATAGTCGTTTTACTTCCCATTTCTGGAGGAGCCTGCAGTTTAGCTTGGGCACTCAGCTCAAGTTCAGTACCGCATATCACCCTCAGACAGACGGGCAGTCTGAAAGAACTATTCAGACTCTTGAAGACATGCTACGCACTTGCGTATTGGATCTCGGAGGCTCTTGGAAGGATCATCTACACTTGGTAGAGTTTGCTTACAATAACAACTACCAGGCCAGCATTGAGATGTCACCATTCGAGGCTTTATATGGACGAAAGTGTCGTACCCCTTTATCTTGGGATGATGTTGCAGAAAGAGCCCTGTTAGGACCAGAAATGGTCGTAGATACAGCAGAAATGGTAAAACTTATCAGAGACCGACTGCGAGTGGCGCAGGACAGACAGCGGCATTGGGCAGATAGTCACCGTAGACCCCTAGAGTTTTAGGTATTATTTTAATTATTTTGTTTGGTTTGTGATTGCTTTGTTTAGGTTGCACGTTAAGATCGTTGTTCTAGGTTAGCGATTTTGTGTTCCTACGAATTTCTCCGACGTAGGGCACGATTCGTTTCGGTAGAGGAGGAAAGCTTAGTCCACGATACATCGGACCCTTCAGTATTCTTGCAAGGGTCGGTGCAGTAGCCTATAGACTAGACTTGTCGCCTGCTCTAGATGGAGTGAATGACGTGTTCCACGTGTCACAGCTGAGAAGGTACGTGGCAGATCCTAGTCACGTATTAGATCACTCGGAGATCAAAGTTGGACCGACACTCAGCTATCCTGAACAACCGGTGGAGATCTTGGATCGTAGAGAGAAGATATTACGGAACCCGACTATTCCCTTGGTTCGTGTTGCATGGAGAAATCACTCTCCAAGAGAATCAACTTGGGAGAGAGAGGATGAAATACGTGAGCGGTATCCATATCTCTTCGAGACTTGAGGTATAATTCATTAATTGATTGCTTGTTCTTGTGTTAGTCATTTTAAATTTTGAGGACAAAATTCTTTAAGGAGGGTAGACTTGTCACCCCCACTTTTTGGATTAGTGGTATTTTTGTCTTTTCATAATTAATGTATAAATAATTTGCACGATATTAATTATATTTAAATAATTGATGATGATTATTTGATTGTTGCAATTTATTGTTGTTTCGATAATTAGGACGCTATACGAGCCTTGTCTTCCAACTGATGTCTCACCCTTGTCCTAGACGTGCTAAACTATTACTTCGATCCTTGTGTGACTCATAACCACGTCTCGTTGTGTTTCAGTTTAGATGCGCAACATTCGTCGTAACCCATTGTATCTAATCCTCAATAAATTCAATTTGTGCAGTTTTCCCTATTTGTTGGATACGACATGCGAATAAATCCAATTTCCCTTCATGTATATTTTTCCCATAATTTTGGGGACTGTGACATTGCAACATTAATCTTCTCGAAACCATAGCCTCAA
Source organism: Iris macrosiphon (assembly GCA_036927795.1). NCBI lineage: Eukaryota > Viridiplantae > Streptophyta > Magnoliopsida > Asparagales > Iridaceae > Iris > Iris macrosiphon. Next base: position 103,094,222 of record JAYESA010000005.1, on the reverse strand, counting down.
AAACCTTGAAACTAATGCATCCTATCCTTCCATTTTAATTCCCTTAAATCTTGGCCCTTGAAACATCTCCATAAGAGGCAAATTCCAAGAGAGTTGACCAGTCAACCCAATCCTAGGTCAACCCTTACATAATACTATATATATAAACCTACTTCCTCTTTTCTTTTCCTTTCCAACCCACAGCCGATCAAATACTCCCCCAACCCAAATTCTAAACCGGCTGCCATCACCATCCGCTGATCCCGCAAGCAGACCGTCGGACGCCTGACCCACCCTCGTCGACTCGAGCAGGCTGCTGAACGCCTAGACCCCCATACCTGGACCCCCCGCGCTGATGTCGACGGTGCTGTCGAACGCTTGGACCCCCGCGCTGAAGTCGAAGACGCTGCCGACCGAGAGTTCCCGCGCTGACCGACTGTTCAACGACGCTGCCGACCGGAGTTTGACGACAGACCTGCACTCGACCGGCCTTTCCTGCTCGTGACCATCGCCCCGTAGTCATCGTCATCGTCTCATGTCCGCACGCAGGTTCGACATAAGCCTATACTCGACTACTTACACATCCGTAGATCATGCGTTAGTATGCGTAGGTATCAATACATGCACGTATGTACATATATATATATACGTAGAGGTATGTGGATATTATGCTCAACTTATATATATATATATATATACGTACTCATATATATGTATTCTAGGTATCCCTAGTATATATATATATATATATATATATGCTATTGTGTATGCACATGGTATAAGCCTTGCTAGTATATCTATATAATATATTAACACATATTGTAATGGTAAGTAGTGAATACTTATGTATATACATAAGAACCGTATAATTCTCAATCATAATAATACTTCCCTGATAATATATATGTGTGTATCGTATGAATTGAATTAAGTATAAACATATGAATACCTATTAATTGTGTAATTAATTATTACCATGAGATACGTTAGCCGTAGTATGTACTATGTAATATATATACTAGATGTCTTGAATGTGACCACGGATACCCCGTAGATACATCTACCTGTGACCATATAGCATGATAGTAGATTGTCATATGTACACTGACGTACTGGCAGGACCGTACCATTGACTGTCTTTTATGTACAGCAACTACAGATGTGACCCCTAGTATAGTCCTTGATCATTGTGTTGATTGTGTATTAGTGTAATGTCTGATGCAGTATTGTGTTTATGATATATCTATAGGACTATTGGATCACTCAGATGGTACCTTGGAACCCGAATATTGGTATTGCCAGCTAAGGACCCCAGGCGAGTACATTCTCTGACAGTTTCTATTATGTTGATTATCTCTATAATTCTTGTTGTATAGCGTACATGACTCTAACACTGTTCTTTATACGAGTTGGCATCATTGAGACCTGTCACGAGGAGTCATGATTGGAATCCATCGTGCTAGCTGGGGAAAATGGGAAAATATTAGTAGTTTATGTGATCATATCCAACTTTACATGCAGCATTAGCTCACCCATATCTCACGTCGGTGCAGCCTTACCCATATATGCCTCATCGCTGTTACATCTGGTTAGCCTGACCTGTTGGGGATGATCGCTAATCCATATAATGAGTCATATAGTCCCAAGCCGATCACATGATATACTGATGTTTCACACACTTAGAGAGATGATTTCTTGATATGTATCTTGATAGATTGATCTTGTATTTCCATATGTTCTAGTAGTTGTTCTTATACACACTTACATACCAGTTCTTTGTACTTGCGTACACTTGTAGTTCTATCCCTGTCAGATGCGTATTGATGATGATGTTCCAGTACTTGTTCCAGTATTCTTATTGCCAGTATTTTATATCTGTCTTGTATTTCTTTACACTGTGTTATAGTTTTTGTCAATATATGTGGAACTGCTGTTAGAGGTGTATTTCGTCCCAATCCTGACTGGATATTTTTTCCAGAGAACCTTAAGGATTTCTGTACCATGCACTATGGACCAGGTATATAAGCAGACTATGCACCAGAGATCCTAGAGGAGACCATGCCCCTAGATGAGGCATTGCCTATAGCTATCTAGATAGTATTTATTTATGCTTGAGACTTATGAAGGTTATTTTAGTTTATGTTTAGATTTATGTTAAGTTAATTGGAGACTTGTGTTGGACAGCTAGACTGTGATTTATCTTTATGTTTGAGACATGGTGTTTAACTATGTCATTTCCTTTTATCTTTATCGTGCCTTATAGTTGTTGTGATTGAGTTACATTGTGAGATTATTGTGAGATGTATATTGACCTCCTTATGGAGATGGATATCATTGACAGGTGTGTAGCTATATAGTATTACTGTGACCTAGACAGCGTTCTACCGCCGATGCTGCGGCGCAGGCTGGACGTACCCACGCTCTCGTGCCCCTATACCGGGTGTGGGTCGTGACACAGCGTCCCGAGTGAAGACAGTTCAGTGATCCAGCCGGTCCAATTGCCGACTTTCTACAACGACTTCATGGGGCGAGGGGGTGTATACCCCAAGGAGAATCCTCGGTGCAATGGGTGGATCTCCCCAACTAACCTCCGATGGGCTTTCTTAGTTGACTGGGCCTTGAAGCATTTTTGGAGAGAGCTGGAGGTTATCGGGCTGTATGCTGCTGTGAGTGCGACGAGTGTTGGGTTGCCTCCCAACCCTAACCTGTTTCTGGCACTGATGGAGCAATACATTTCTCTCACCGGGACCTTCGCCACTCCACTAGGGGAGTTGGGATTGGCCCTCCATGAGATGGCAGTGATCTCGAGACTGCCGATGGGGGATACCCCATATGAAGAGTATGTTCCCACCAATTGGGAGTTGGAGGACTCAGACCCTCGGGTTGTGGAGGTGTATCAGGAGCTGATGTGCCATTACTTCGCGTGCACTACTTTTTATGATGAGCCTTCTGATTTGGCTCACACCACTAAGTGGATGTCCTACCTCTTCTTCCACCGGGCCAGGGCCGTCAAGTCGAAGAAAGTTTTGGGGGGCAAGAATGAGCCTGTGAACTGCTTGGGCGTGCTCAGTGCCCAGGTAGTCGAGGATCTTATGGAGGATACTAAAGCTCCAGATCAGATTCTCAATGACAGGGTAGGAAAGTACCCTGAAGGCACTAAGGCCTATAGTTACTTGAGGCGCTGCCGCAAACCTCTGTCTAAGGAAGCCAGGCTGGCTGGCTTTCTCTCCATATGGCTGCGTCGAGTAGTAGTGCCCGGCATCGTGTTCGCGGACCGCATTCACCGGAACATCCTGTGTCCTGCCGTGCGTCTGGTGTTTGGGGCAAGACTGGGCTTGCTCCCTGCCATGGTGTGCCATATACAGGCTGGTTTGAGAGCCATGACTGATGGACTGCTCATTGATGAAGCTCGGCGTGATAGCTTTCCCCGGGTAGAGTTACCATACCTGTACTTGATAGGATAGTTAATTCTCCACAACCCCCGGGTGATGTCTCCCGACCCTGGCAGTAGTTCGGGGGGTAGTTTCTTGCTGAACTACAAGGACTCTCCCTGGAACGTGAATACAGTTTTAGACTGTCGGCTTGTGCTGAGCCTCGGTCATTGCTGGAAGCTCCTCTACACTGTCCCCTCTGTACATCGCAATCAGTCGGGTATTAGGCTTGAGGATTTAGGTGGAGAGAAGACCAATCTTTCTCTGGAAGCTTTTAATTGGTTGGTCTATATCAGACCCTCCCATTTTCTATACAGAAGCGAAGATCATTGCTTCTTCGAGCCCTACTTGCCCAGTCGGTTCGCCAGGCAGTTTGGGTACGATCAGCTGCACGTGGGCAATGCCGTCACCAGCTTCAGGTCCAGGGGCGGACTCATTGATGGAGCCAGAGGATGGCAGTATTTTATCATGGGTTGCACGGGAGCAATCTTTATCGTGCCGGTCGTCACACTCTCCACGGAGCTGCGCATCCTACATTCGTATGCCCAGTTCTACGTGGCGATCAATACCTTCCATCGCGATTTTGACATGCGTGGAAGCTTTAGGGTGCCTTCTCCCAAATCTGGGGGAAGAGTCGAAGTCCCCTCGATTTTGTCTGACGAGGGTGAGGGGTCCGTTACTCCGGATGAGCCTCTGGTGTTGGTGCCGAGGTATGAAGTGCCTCCGCCTGCGGGGGCTTTGGCAGTCTCTGGGAAGCGAAGGGCTCCTGCTTCAAAGCAGACTTCCCCTCGCAAGAGGAAGAAAAAGACGGTTGCTCGTTCTCTCCGGATTCCTGGTATCGAGGCTCCTAGAGAGGAACCTGCTTTCTCCCCTGTTGGGGATGTCTCTTTGATTGGAGGTTTCTTGCTTTTTGGAGAGGGACTCTCAGTTTTGGCTGGCGGTGTCGGAGAACCCCTGCTTGAGTCTGTCGTTGCTGCCACCGCCTCCGGTAGTGGAACGAAATTGCCTGGCGAGATTCCAGCTGACGAACCTCGACCGCGTCTTGGTGAAGGCTCGGAAGAGCACCTGGTGGTGTCGGTGGGCCCACCCCCTTCTCTAGGTATGATAGTTCGCATTGCGTCATTAAGGCATAATTTAGCTACATGGGCTGCAGATGCGGCATATATACCGTTGGCTACGGGTAAATGTCATCTTTATGTCTCCTCTTAGAAAGATTACCATCATATTGATATCAACTTTCTTGTCCTCTTCTCAGGGTAGGGCATCCACGGGGAGTATAGCGTTGAAGCACCTTCTGGCTCTGCTCGGGCTCCCGGCGATGATACGGAGGTGCCCGACTTCGAGGAGGAAATATCTTCGGGGGCCAGCTCGCCCGGAGTGGATTCGTCACCTCAAGAGGAGGACGAACCCGTTGTCGTGACCTCGCCTCTCGCGAGTATGCCGATGACTTCGATCGTTGTTGTCGTACCTCCTTCGGTCGCACCACCCGCTAAGGCGGCGGCTGTGGCCACCTCGTCTGCAATCATTCCTGGAGGGGGATTTGCCAATATCGCGGCCACTCCTGGCGTCCAATCGGATCTAGTCGCGCTGACCAAAAAATACACCAGCCTCTTTTACACCAGTTTAAAAATGCTGATATCAATGGTGTTGGCAAAGAATCTAGACTTCGAGCGTCTGAAGAAGGCTTCTCAGTTTCCGATCAGGGCGGTCAGGGAGTTCGGCGATTTTGGGGTAGCTGACGCCCTGGAGGCGATGGTTAATGGTTTGGAGCAACCCATTAAAGAATACTTGCATCTGGCTCGGGGCAGCCTTGAAGCTGAGGTTCAGGCCAGATATGATCTCATGACTGCGCGGCTTACTAAACAGCTAGAAAGCCTAGATGACACTATCAAAGCACATAAGCTGGAGATGGATGAAAGAAAAGCTGTCGTGGAGGAGGCTCTTGCTCTTCAAACGAAGTGCCAATCATAACATAAAGGGAACGTAGCGAGGGCCCGCAAGTTGAAGGAAAAACTCGCTCGGGCAGAGGAGTGGGCTTCTCAGTCGTTGGCAGGTCTAGATGTAGCGATTGGTCGACTGAGCGCAGTACGACGGGATCTGAAACGCGCAGAAGCTGCCCGTACTGGCTCTCTTCGGGCAAGGGCCGAACTGTCTTTTACGAACAATCCCGAGGCACGGCTGGAGCGGGCCCGCGCTGATGCCTTGGCTTCCAGGGATGAGATAATAGCTGCACTGGTACAGCTGATTCGCGATCTGACCGCTCCCCCACAATGATGTACCCTTTCTTCTTTTTGCTTCCCGAATATAATTCTGCTCTTTTTGGGAATAAATAAAAGTGACTCTTTTCTGACTTTATGGACCCATCATTTTGGAATGTAAATGACAGATTTGGGCGAGAGTAATATCAGAGGTAGTATGAACGTGATAGACTCTTGATAACCTTTTAACAGGACATATCTATTCAGAGGTCATACGGATATGATAGAATATGACCCAACTAGTTTCGTTCTGGATGTAGTTTTGTCAGAATTGAGATTCTCGCTATATTCCACTTGAGCAGGGGAGTTTAAGCATAGTACCTTTTTAGGAATTTATCGTTGATAGGAGCCATTAACAGGTCTCCATTTGGTTGGGCTAACCGATAAGCGCCGTTTGAGAATGTTATCTCGATCACATAAGGGCCTTCCCACTTGGGCTGGAATTTGCCTTTACTCCTGTGAGTAAGGATCGTCGGCCTTCTTGCGGCTAAAACTAGCTCGCCGACTTTGAACACTCTTTCCTTTACTTTATGCTTGAAAGCTTTGGAAATGCGTGCTTGGTAGAGCGCGATGCGCTGTTGAGCTTGGAGGCATTTTTCGTCTAATCCTTCTAGCTCTTGAAGCCTTAACAGGTCATTCTTTTCTTGAGTCAGCTCATTAGTCACGGCTATCCTGAGTGACGGGATCTGGATTTCAATGGGAAGAACTGCTTCGCTCCCGTAGACCAGTGAAAATGGGGTACAACCTGTCGGTGTTCGTACCGTTGTGCGGTATGCCCAGAGGCATTCGCCCAGCTTCTCATTCCAATCTTTTTTGTTTGAAGAGACGAACTTCTTCAAGATTTTGATAATGGTTTTGTTGAAAGCTTCCGCCAAACTATTAGCAGCTGGATAATATGCCGTAGAGGCAATATTATGTATTAGATTTTTATCGCAAAATCGATAAAACGCTTGGCTAATGAACTAAGGCCCATTGTCATGGATTATCCTTCGGGGAATCCCAAAGCGATAAATGATGTGATACTTGATGAAGCTAATTACATTAGACGCCTTTACCTCAGCAAGAGGGATCGCCTCTGCCCATTTGGAGAAGTAATCCGTGATGGCCAGTATGAACCGGTGACCTCTTGAAGAAGACGGGTGAATAGGACCAATAATATCCATACCCCATCCTTCGAAAGGCCAGGATGCAATCGAAGGATGTAGATATTCAAACGGTTGATGTATGAAGTCTGCATGAACCTGACAGGCTCTGCATTATCGTGCATAGTTGATCGCGTCTGCGATCATAGTGGGCCAGTAATAGCCCATTCTCCTGATGTGATCCTGTAGCTTAGGACCGGGTTGATGCGCTCCGCACACGCCGTTGTGAGCTTCCCGGATAATCCCCTGTGCTTCGTCGTTAGAGAGACATCTAAATAGCAGTCCGTCGTAGGTCCGGCGATATAGGCATTGTGAAGATGCATCGAAGTAGAAACGTAATGACCGTCTTTTGACGGATACTGCTTCTTTGGGGTCCTCCGGCAAGATTCCATATGCGATGAAATCTATGAAGGGACTTCTCCAGTCTCTTCTAGGGGGATCTATGTTCACAGCGTAGCTGCGTTTTATGTGAAAGTTGTTCTTCACACAGAATAAATTTCTGTTAAGAAGGATTACCGAATCCTGTCTTCTTATAGGAGTGGCTAAATCCGCAGCTAGACTGGCAAGGGCATCAGCTTCCAGATTCTGAGATCGAGGTACATGCTCTAGGAAGAACCCTTTGAATGTCATGGCTATCTCGACCGTTGCTTGGTGATAGGGAATGAGGTCTGGATTCCGGACTTCATATATTCCCCTGACTTGATTGACTATAAGAAGAGAATCACCGAAAGCTTCCAGGGACTCGACCCCCAACTCTTTGGCGACTTGGAGCCCGATTAGCAGAGCGTTGTACTCTGCCACATTGTTGGAGCATGGCTTGCTAAGAGAATATGCTCGGTAGATGACGAGTTTATCAGGAGTGACCAGGACGATTCCTACCCCTGAAACCACATTTCCCATGGGACCAGTCCTGGAGGCGCCGTCGAAGAACAGCTGCCATGCGTCACTTTCCATTGCGGAATTACATTCTGAAAATTTGTCAGGGATGTCTTCGTATAATTTGGAGGCCTCCGGGATCGGATGAGCAGCTAGGAAGTCGGCCAGCGCTTGGCCTTTGATGGACTTCTGCGGGACGTATACCATGTCATATGGTGTTAACAGCATCGCCCAAGTCGCGAGTCGGGAATTAAGAGCACTTGGCTTGCTCATCTGTACTCGAAGAGGGTTGATCATGGAGATGAAATGAATAGTCTGGCCGGTGATATAGTGCCGCGTCTTCTGGATAGCGAACATCAGAGCCAAGCATTCTTTCTCCATTGGGTTGTACCGGTGTTCGGCTCCGACCATCATCCTGCTGAGGTAGTAGATAGCCTGTTCATGACCCATGTCGTTCTTTTGTGCGAGAAGAGCACCTAGCGAATGATCTATCGCTCGGACGTACAGCAAGAATGGTCTTTCCATGATGGGAGGCACCAGAACTGGCGGACTGGTGAGGTAGCGTTTGATGTCTCCGAACGCTTGTTGCCAGGTTTTGTCCCATATGAAGGATACACCTTTATTTATGAGATGCGAAAAGGGCTGACATCTTCCTGAGAGGTTGGATATGAATCTCCGGATATAAGCCAGATGGCCTTGAAATCCCCGGAGTTCCCTCAAATTGCGGGGCGGTCGCATTTCTACTATGGCCTAGACTTTGTCAGGGTCCACTTGGATGCCTTTGGCGGTAATAACAAATCCCAGGAATTTGCCACTAGATACACCCAGAAAGGACTTTGTAGGGTTCATCTTGAGTTGATGTTGGCACATTAACTCGAATACCGTCCTCAAGTCTTGAATGTGATCATCTTTGTGGCGGCTCTTGACAGCTATGTCGTCCACGTAATATTCTACTGTTTTGCGTAAATGCTCATGGAATATTTTACTCATAGCCTGTTGGTATGTAGCCCCGGCGTTCTTCAATCCGAAGGGCATGACCGTATAGCAATATACCCTCAATGGGGTCCGGAAGACAGTGTGCTTCTCGTCTTCAGGATGCATCTTGATCTGATTTTACCCTGAGAATCCATCCATGAAAGATATGCGTTCAAAATCGTAGGTGTTGTCGATCATAATATCCGTGATGGGTAGGGGGAACTCATCCTTGGGGCAGGCCGCATTTAGATCTCGGTAATCAATGCAGATACGTATTTTCCTATTTTTCTTTATGACTGGGACAACGTTGGCGACCCAGTCGGGATATTATTCTTCCCGGATGAAATCGCAGGCTATCAACTTCTTGACTTCAGCTTCGATGGCGTCCATCATATCCGGGCAGAACCGGCGTTGGTGCTGCTTCACAGGCTTTGAATCGGTCAATATGTTGAGTTTGTGAGTAGCCACCTTTGGGTCAAGGCCTGGCACATCCTCATAACCCCATGCAAAGATGTCGATATATTCTTTTATCAGCTGGATAACTTCTTCCCTTTCAGCTGGGAAAGATTGTTACTGATAAATATCGGCTTTGGCAAAAGTTCACCCCCAACATCAACCTGGATAACTTCGTCTTTGGTGGGAGGTTCCCTTTGCTCGAAACGGAATTCCCACTGCGTATCCATTTGTTGGGCCCAAGAGTCATTCTCAAACGGCTCAGGATCCTGTTCATCTGCTTCAAAGGGATTTGCCACTACCATATTCACTGATAGTATTTGTTCGAGAGCATCAGGTGAGTCGGAGGGCGACGAGCCGTTCTGGGAAGAGGAGAAGATATCCTTGTCTGACTTAGAAGTCGTAAGGGAGGTGGCATACCCTAACCCGAAACAAGTTTGCTGATAGCGGGGGTCGCCGCGCAGCGGCGTTTGTCTGCCTCGTCCGTAGTTGAGGCCTGGCTTCCGCTCTAAGTCATAGCCCATGTTTTGTGTGATCCTCAACGCTTGCGGGCTGTATCGGTGAACTTGCATTTTTCCAGTATCGTCATTGAAAGGATCTTCCAGGGTAGCCGATTGATTGCGCACGCGGCCGAAGACTATTGATCGCTGGCTGCTGCAGGTAGGCAGGACAATGAAGATAGAATCCTCATGTGGTCCATATGTCGTGACGACATTGGATGATGGTGCTACTTCCCAAACATACGAACGGTAAGAGTTCATAACTTCCAAGAATTTTTGTGCTATGGGTTCTACCTCGTCAAGGGGAGTGGATTCCTGATTTGGAATTCGAGCATTAATATACTGGAAAAGAGGATATTTATTATCATCTGGAGCTCCGTTCCTGGTTGCATTTACATCGGTCGGCTGCCTGTCGCGCCAAAGGTTGATGACCAAGGGTGGAGGCTTCTGGTTTAAAGTGATCACTAGAGGATTATTGCCTTTTCCTGACTTGGTCTTGTTCAGGTGAATAGCCATAGGCTCCATGGCTTTTGGATGAGTGGTTCGTTCTTTCACCCTGATTGACAGCGGTAGTGCGGTAGAGGGTTCTTCTGGCTCCCGGTGGGATTCCTTCTCTGCCTCGCCTGACCCTTCTTCCGTGTGGTCTTGAGAGTACAACATGACATCGGAATAGTAGGATTCTACTCCTTTAAACGGTTTTAGGTTAGCAACCTCCGTTTGTACAGTTCCTTGGGGGTCTACATATTTGAGGCATTGATGTAGAGTTGAAGGAACGATGTTGTGGTCGTGGATCCACGGTCTTCCTAGCAAAATATTATAGGATACCTCTGAATCGATGACGTAACATGTTGCCACCGATCTGAGGTTGCCAATCTGGATCCTCAGGCAAATTTTTTCCAATGGCTTACTTCTTCCGGCGTTGAAACCCACGATTGTAGTGGAGGTGTAAGCCAATTCGCTGGTAGGAATCCTCAGCGGTCTGAGCAGACTGTGAGGGATGATGCTGATCGACGATCCCGAATCTATGTGAATCCAATCGACCTCCATGGAACCGACGTACCCGGGGTAATAGAGGGGCCTGTCATATCTGTTATGTTTTAACAGCATGTCGTCTTGAGTGAAAGTGATATTCGGGACCACTTCCATTACACTGTGGCATTGAGGACATGCCACCGGTTCTTCGTCGGGGGACTTGAGCTGGGTCAAGCATGCCTTCGCCTGCATCAGTGCTTCACTCAGGGCTAGACGAGTGTCTTGGGAGAGCCTGAGTAGCTCGAAGATGGACAGCCTGGCTAGTGTATTAGCCAGTTGGGCCAGTATGTCAAAGTTGTATGGCTTCTCTAAACCTTTGTTAGGAATATTTTTCACAGGTTTATCAAAGCGCACTTCTCTTTGCTTCCCCTTGTCCGCCGGAGTTGATTTTGAAGGACCGACATCTGGTACGAAGGGGTCTGGTCCTGAAGGTTTGGCCGCTGAAGCGTCCACCGGTGCATTTTCCTGACTTGCTCCATAGTCATTGACTTAGGCTTTCCCTGAACGGGTTGCAGCAAATACCTCGTATTCATCCGATAGCGAAGATGTTGCGACCATATGGCATGGTTTGTATTTGGAGCTCTTCCTAGACGTAGCCTTAGTAGCTTTAGTCTCCTCCTCGAGCTCTGACACCAAATCCGGATGAACCCACATAATCTCGCCCTGCCGGGTGGTTAGGGGTACCAGGTCATGATTTTGACCCCTAGCCGGAGGGAGATTGATGATGTTCATCGTGGTCCGGGAAATGGGTGTGACACCGTTCGAGACTTCTTGGGAAGGCAGGTTGCCAAACCGCAGAGAGATCATGTTGGCCGTGACCGTCTTCTCGGTGTTGTGCAGAGTGATGGCTTTAGCATCGATTAACCCCTGGATCTTTCTTTTTAGTATGTAACACGTCTTTGTCAGGTGGTGCACGTATCTGTGGAAGATGCAGTATTTGGGGTCGTTAGTACTGCCGACTTTTTGGGGCCGTCTTAGCTCCGGAAGGGTGATCTTGCCACTTTTGACGAGACACTCGAATATACTTGGGATATCGTCGTCGTTGAAAGAGTAGACTTCGACGGGCCTGGAGGTCCCGGGTCATGCTTGTGCGGTTGCCGCGATCTTTTGTCTGGCCGTATTGATCACCAGAGCTTTTTTTCCCTTGGCGCTGCGAGAATGGTCACTGCTGGGAGATAACCTTTTGCCTCTGTCAGAGGCGGAGATCATGATGCCATTGTCGCGCACCTTGCGACTGTTGTCTTCGGCGGCTACTGTCGAGATGATGAACGAGGGCCAATCATGGAACTGATATGGTCTTGTAAACACCGAGACTACGGGAAGGAGGTTCTTCCTGCAAATGTCTACTGACGCAGAGTCTGGAACTCCTGGGGGCATCTGTAAGGTGGCCTGACGAAAACGTTCGACGAAGGTGCGAACGTCCTCCTTTTCCCTCTGCTTGATTTCGATGAGAGAGGACATAGACATATCCATTCCTCCCTCATAGAATCGCGTGAAGAATAAAGCTTTGAAGTCTTTGAAGGAAGTAATGCAGTTGTCCGCCAAGCTACGGTACCACTGATAGGCTACTCCTGAGAGGCAGCCTTTGAACACCCGAGTGAGGAGGGCGTCGTTCCCTTGTAGCAACACCGTCATCATACTGAAATAGTTCATCTACTGACTTGGTGATGTTTTTTCCTCAAACAGAGCCATAGTCTGAGGTTTGTATCTCGGAGGGAAAGGGACCTCTTCCCAGATAGCTGGGTAAGGCTGGTTGATTCCTAGTTTCTTGAGCTGATCTTTATGCTTCAAGGCGTCAAACTGGGCTTTCAACTCCCGTACTGCCTGTATAAGATTCTCAGTCGGAAGCGGGACTATGGCATAGTGCGGAGTTGGTTGTATCGTAACTCCAACGGGAGGTAATGCATTCTCTCAGTGAGGAAGCGGAGGAACTGCTGACTCTTGATCTAGAGCAGGCTCTTGGCTCGGATTGGATGGTGGTAAGTCCACCCCCACACATATCTGAGTTGGCGGGATCGATGCTTGAGCCATGGCAGTTGCGTGCTGAGTTAGCATCATCTGGTACATGTTCTCCATTATGGATTGTATTTGTTTCAGAGATGTCTCCAGTATAGTGATGCATTATTCCGCATTTCCTGACGGCGAAGCTTCCTCGCGTTCATCTTCAACGGCATAAACTCCCATTTCCCTAGGCATCGTCGAAGGATGCATATAGGTTGTTGCAGAAGTCGACTATATACTCCCAGTATTTGATTCGGGGGAATGGCGACCCCCAGCGTCGGAATCAGAGGAGTACGAAGTCAGTTGTTGTGACCTTGAACGAGTGTTCTGGAACACCCCATCTTCAGTGTCTATGAGGAGCATGTTGGATCTTCTTCGGCTCGGAGTTTTAGAGGACGGACGACTTGAGCCTGAGCTTCCTCCAGGTATATGCGAAGCCATGTTCACGGATGCATGCACGGGCTCTTCTTCCTGGAAAGACAGAGAGTAGCTCAACTGGTCGAAAACTGACCATTTTGCTTTAGAACAACATTAGTCAATCACAATCTTATGACTATTACAACATTACTCGCCAGGGGACGTAATAGGCATGTTGGAAGGTCCCCTTTCCTTACGATTCTGGATTAGATATTTGCGCAAGTCAGGAGAAGTAGAAGAAGAAGACGACGACTTGTTCCTTCTGTTCCCACCAGTGGGCATGCAGAGACTGGGCACCATGGTTTTCCCTGTGCCACCTGTGTATAACAGGTTGGCCATCTAGGTGGTGGATAATCTCCGGGGAGGGTGTCTTTCCCCAATCTGAGCTTGTTTTACGCCGTGGGACTTCGCCTGGCGTAATTTGGAGATCTGTTCAGACTGGCATAAAGCTGAAGAGGTCCTCAATCGGCTATCGGCTTCCCGCGTAATCCGGAGAGTAGGCAGATTGCTTCCTCGCTGACGTAAAGGCCGAGAAGTTGAGTACTCTGCCGCTTGCTTCCCCTCGCGGAAATTACAGCGCTCATCTGGTTCCCCGTAGAGGTCAGATGTTGTCTTGCACACGGAGCATGATTTATACTTTCGATTTGGCGCTGAGGCATCATCAGAAGTTTTGTCTGTACCGTGCATAGCGGGAGACTGGTTTCTATACGTAGAGCGCAGTGGATACTTCTGGGTTAGCGCTGAGGCTTTGTCCAAAGTTTTGTCTGTACCGCGCGTAGCGGGAGACTGGTTTCTACGCATAGAGCGTAGTAGATACTTCTGGGTTAGCGCTGAGGCTTTGCCCAAAGTTTTATCTGTACCGCGCGTAGTGGGCGACTAAATTTTACGTGCAGGGCACAGAGGAAGCAATGCTACAACCTCATTAGTCGGAGAGATCAAAGAGATCGGAGAGTCCACAGGAATGGTAGAGGATGTCTTGGGCATCCAGACCTTGCGCAGCTTCCTGTTGTCTTGGACGGAGAGAGGGTGAGAGCTACCCCCGGTTCGAAGCATGTCTTCGTAGGCAGACTGGTCGAATTGGACGACCAGTGTCTTCTTCACGGTTCCTACAGATACCGCATCGTGTTGAGCAATTACTTCCTCATCAGAAGAGAAAGATGTCCCCAGCAGAGTCGCCATCTTGTTTGTGGTAGAAAATGAAAGAATGAAAATGTATTCAAGATGGGGTTTACATGAAACCCGCCTTCTTTGGTTTATAAACAAACTTGTACAATTTGATCCTATACGAGGATGTGGGAGTATAATTTATTTAATCTGGGTAAATATTGCTATAGGTGTCTGATCTGCAGTCGATCACTTTAGCCCTTGGACCACACGATGATGAAGAAGTACCGTAGAAGACAAGAAGCAGCTTCGAAGGTTGCAAAAGAGGGTGGATGTACGATGCCAAAGTCGTCGATCCCTGCTCCTTGCCTGAGCTCCGGATTCTCTCTCTCTCTCTCTCTCTCTCTCTCTTGACCTTGGATCTGATATTGGTTTCTTGACCAATTTTTTGACCTTGTTCGATTTTTAAAATCTTGACCTTCTCCTCTGTTGATAGAGGTCTCTATTTATAGAGTTTTGGTGACAGTGACCACTCTGTCGGTATAGAAACCGAGTAGTGGAAAGTACAGCACCATTTATATAATGGTTAAAATAACCAATGCCTGCGTATAGATGATCCTTTGAATGAGCGTGTGACGCGGGTCCAACTAAGGGACAAAACGCGTATAATCGCTACAAAGATCACGGCGTAGAAGCCACGTAGGTAGGTATCCCTCGTGTAGAAGTGGTGGGCGTAGAAGCCAATGTCTGTCACCATGGCGTAGAAGCCAAGTAGGCATAGAAGCCGAGATAGGCGTAGAAGCCAAGTGGTCATAGAGGCCGAATGGGCGTAGAAGCCGAGTGGTCATAGAGGCCGAGTGGGCGTAGAAGCCGAGTGGTCATAGAGGCCGAGTGGGCGTAGAGGCCGAGTGAGCATAGGAGCTGAATGGGCGTAGAAGCCAAATGGGCATAGAAGCCGAGTGAGCACAGGAGCTGAATGGGCGTAGAAGCCGCTGCGTACCGTGCCAGAGTGCTGATGTGGACGTCTTAGCCGGAATTACGGCTTTTGAAGCTATAATCAAATCTCTTGCATTAAATGCCGAGATTTGCCACCATCCTGTGCATTAAATACGGAAGTGTGTTTTGAAGGTCTATAGCCCTTCTACGCATCAGTCGCAGAGACGTGCCTTGAGAAACTGTCACCGCTCTGTGCATTGGACGTAGAGACGTGCCTCGAGCAACTGTCATCGTTCTGTACATTTGACGTAGAGACGTGCCTCGAGCCCCTTACGGAGTGCAGCTTTTGATGTGGCAGGCGGTTTGTCTACTGCAGAGCGTAAACAGCTCATATCTGCCTGTGTAAAACAAGGCAGCATATCCCTTTGTGCATGTAAAAGCAGTTTACGCAAAGGAGATGGCGGTAAATGACATCCTGGGTTACAGTGTTGTGCCATCATCATAGCCGTCGTCTGGGTAGCCGTGCAGTATCCCTTTGTCAGAAGTCTAGACGTCAGGTTCATTACAGGATCTGACAGGTTCACTTCGGAGAATACGAAGTATCTCTCGTACACTTCAATGCTGCGTTACAAGAGGATGGGTTTTATGCCCAGGAGTCGATGAAGCACCCTGTTTACGCTGAAGCGGTTTGGACGTACTGCCTTATGTTTGAGCGTACATTTCATGCTATGTTTGGCGGAGAAACCTCTGTTGTACGTTTGATGGCTCTGAAGGCCTCTGTTTACGCTGCTCTGCATATATGCTGCGTATTGCCATCCAGCATATTTTTTATGCTTCTACATACGCCAACGGGCTATTTTCAGCTATGGGAGCACGCTATACGCTATCTCCTTGGAATACGATACTCGGGCCACATTTGCATTGGTGCATATTAAGGTTATTCGGTCCAGAATTCGCTCAAGGCCTCAGTCAGGGGAGGAGGATCAGATATCTTCTACGCCCACTCAGCTTCTATGCCTACTCGGCTTTTACGCCCCCTCGGCTTCTAAGCCTACTCGGCTTCTACGCCTAATCAGCTTCTATGCCTACTTGGCTTCTACGCCATGGTGACAGTTATTGGCTTCTACGCCAACCTTTTCTACGCGAAGGATAACCACCTACGTGGCTTTTACGTCATGATCTTTGCAGCAGTTATACGCATCATCTCTTAATGGGACACGCGTCACATGCTCATTCAAAAGGTCATCTATACGCGGGCAACGATTATTGTAACTATCGTGTAAAAGGGTGCTGTACTTTCCACTACTCAGTTTCTACACTGACTTAGTGGTCACTGTCACTAAAACTCTATAAATAGAGACCTCTATCAATAGAGGTCCAAGGTCGAAGGACGGAGGATCAGAACCGAGAAGGTCAAAAAATCTATCAACAGAGGTCCAAGGTCAAAAATTGGTAGAGTCAAAGAGTCTTTGACAGAGAAGAATCCAAAGCTCAGGCAAAGAGTAGTGATTGACGACTTTGGCATCGAGTATCCACTCTCCCTCGCAACCTTCGAAGCTTCTTCTTTCTTCTACGGCACTTCTTCATCATCGTGTGGTCCAAGGGACAAAGTGATCGACTGCAGATCAGACTCCTATAGCAATATTTGCCCAGATTAAATAAATTATACTCGACATCCTCGTATAGGATTAATTGTACAATCTTGTTTGTAAACCAAAGAGCGAGGTTTTCATATAAAACATTTTTGTTTATTATTTCTTTCGTTTATTATCCGAAACAGTATGCTAGTAGTAAATATAAGTTATGTTATTAGTTATCAGTTAACAAGATGAAAGTAAGATAGTTAGTTATAAGAGGTTGATGGTTAGATTAGTGTTAGTTAGATATTAGTAACTGTAGTCAATAGTTAGTTGATTTTCTGAGTTAGTTAGAGGATACCTGTTAGTTATTTAATTAGATAGTGAGTTACCAACTGTTAATTAATTAGAGTAGTATATATGTTAGTAGTTATTTAGTTGGTCGTATAGTTAGATGTATATGTATGTGATAGTGTATATATATATGTATTGTTATACATTAGATAGTTTGTTAAGTATTTAGTTAGTTTAGTATTACTTGAGATACACAAAGGTAATTGTAGGTATTGGTATCTCATACCAATTGGATAACTTATCGTCATGTTTGGCTCAAAGCCAAGTAGTGTTATGATACTAGCATAGTATTAGTATTACTATTAGATAGTTATATTAGTGTATCTTGATTATCTTGAGATATGTAATAGTATCACTACTCGGGTATCCTAATATAACTTGTATAGCCTAAATACATAGTGTATGGACCCAATATCATAGAGATGGACTCTACAACCTAAAAATAGTTAGTTTGACTAGTTTGACCCATAGATGACCTAGTTTGACTATTTTAACCTAGAAATGGCTTTATGACATAGAATTGACTAGTTTAACTTGTATTCATTCCAAAATTTTGTATTGATATAATATTTCATATTTAGGTCTCCGAGGCACCATTTCAGACATCTTTGATACTGTTCATCGGATTTTAGACAAGTACATTCTCTAATAGTTTCTTATTTATGATATCCTCTATGTTTCTTATATTTAGTGTAGATATCCTTAATTTTTTGACACGATAGTTACATGGATTGGTATATTCGGATCTCATCATGAGATGTTATTCCTTGGTATTTATGGTGTATCTTGTGTAGCCTTTTTCTTTGTTCTTCTTCAATATGTACAAACATTGATTCTTTGGGAGACTAGCTACCTACCCAGTGAATCATATGTCATAACGTACCATGGTTGGATCCACTATACCAGTTGGCACAGAGAGTGTTAGTGTAGATATATGATCATACCCTCCTTGTGCAAGTTATTTTGAGTGTTGGTCATACACCGGACGTATGATTAACCAGGCCCTAATCCTTGTGCAAGTTCCCATGCCGATAACATGTTAAAGCTTGTACTCACTCACATAATAGTAGTATTTCTTGCTCGTTTCGATGATGCTCATTTCTTTTATTTTTCCAGTATTCATATTCTATATATCTCTTGTACATGTATCTTGTATCTTGTATATTCACCTTATTTACAGTTATATAGCTTTTATCATTTATTGGAACTGTTGTTAGAGGTGTACTTTGCTCATTTCCTGACTGATATTTTTTTTTCAATGACACTGAAGAGTGGTATCCCACTCACTATGGGCCTCAGGACGTAGTTGGCTTAGAGCCAGAGACTTTGGCTCAGAAGGGTCTCATCCCAGTTGAGACAGACGACCCAGTAGTTGTAGCTCAGTAGATAGGTTATTGTACTGGATTTGTCTCCAGTATTTGACACTAATATTTTTTAGTATATTAGATGACTTATTGGATATTATATTGTCTTATGAGTTGTATTTGACTCTTCAATTATTTATATCATATTCGTGCAATTATTCCATCTTATAGATCTGTGATTGAGTATTTATTTTTTATTGGTGATATTATTATATCTTGATTGCTAGATAGATACTTTACCCAAATAATATTTTATCGTCGATGTTGCGGCATAGGTTGAACGTTGTTCAATACTCATATCCCTACACTGGGTGCGGGTCATAATATCTGTCGATGTGGCGATGAATTAGCGACAAAAATTTGGCAGTTAAACTTAAATTAGTGACACCATATTTTCGTCGCTAATCCGTCGCTATATGAAAATAGCGACGAAAATAGTCATTTTAACGACGGAAAATTACATCGCTAATACTTTATATTTTGTATTGTCTCACTAATATTCGTGTCCATGTCCGAGATATGTGTATAATACGTGTATATCTTACCTTATGTTTATTTGTCTAATTTAGTCTTAATGCCATTCATGCATTTTTTAGGTTATTTTTGCATAAATTGCTTTGGTTGAATGCTTTGGATCGTTGGTCCCTTGGTTTTCATGTGTGTGGCTATGATAAACTTGGGTGAGGGGGATGGAATTTGATCCATTGACCACCAATCCGAGCCTTTCTTATATATGCTTAACCCATCTATTTCTTTTATTTTTCTTTCCTTTCCTTTCTTATTTCTTCTTCCTTTTCCTCAGCCTAGAGCAGCAGCCAAGTTTGGCCTTGGCCGTGGGTGACCTTTGGTAGTGTTTATGTTAGCCTAAAACTTGACCATAGGCAAGTACGTCTTGCTAACCAAGTAATCCCATCCGTGGACATGCTTTTGATAACCTAGTTCATAACTGCTACACATTAACTTAGGCTTGAATTTATATTTTTTATTATAAGCATAAAATGGAACACCTTATAGCTTTACTTTCATAATATCTTGATCTGTGGGGTTAACTTGATATTTTGAGGCAACAACAAAGTCGGATCCCAAGGTGTGCTGGCCGGAGAAGAATTCGCAAGTCTACGAAAAGTGTGAATAAGACCCTTGAACTTGAGCGCACTTTGTGCTATCTCATAAAAATTCTTATGTTCAGTACAGTATACAGATCCTTGCAATAGTGCACCAGGAACCATTTTGGAACTCTGGGTGCACTTTACTCCTCGTGCGTACATTTTGTAAGAATGTCATCAAATCAAATCCTTGCAAAAGTGCACCAAGGTTATCAGAAACTTGGGCGCACTTTTGAGGGAAATCCTCATCGGTGCATATTTGAGCGTTCAATCTTGTCAATCAATAGAAAGTGCACCAAGCCTCTGTTGCGTACAAATTCCTTTCCTTGAGTATTCTTGATGGGCAAGCCTTGATTTTAGCATTATCTCGACTATTATAATTCTCAACCATCGTGCCACGACTGTTGTGCCATAGATTGAAACTTGTGTTTTGTCTTTTAGTAGACCTTCCAACGCTAGAATTATGTGCCAATGATAAGTTTGGAATTTGTGCAACAACCTTCCAGTTGGCAAACTTGGTGAAAGTGTGCCAGTTCATGGACTCGTATGCTTTCATCAATTGTATGTCATGGATTGTGTGAGAGTGCTTTAGTATCGAAGTGTGCCATCCTTTGCTCGACATACTTTCGGTATCAAAGTATGCCAAGCCTGTCTTGACTAACGATTATGCACAATTGATCGTTTCATGCATGATTATACGCCAACTCTTTTTTGATATGCTTATTTTCCATTGTTCTCTCTTATTAATATTTAGTAATTGATGTTTCTTTTTTTCTTTTATCCAGTTAATTTAGTTAATCATGTTTATTTTTTTGCAATCTTAATATTGATCTTGACTTCCTGGCATGACATAATGATTACGCAATATATCAAGCATGAGCTCATGTATCCTGATCGTGCACTGATAATCCGGATTATGTCTTGATACTCCTGATAGTGACTCGACGTAGCGCACCCATTACTCGAGAATTACTGTACTGTCCTTATCAAGGCTATTAGTAGCATCTGCATTGCAAGTCCTGTATTCCCGTGGTTGATTTTGATTGTGCTTGTCAAGTTATTGTCCATTCTTGCATCATGCCTAAGGTAGATTCCTAAACACCACGACAAGTAATCTTGATTAAACTGTTCAGGTTAATGAAACTTGATTGCTAACTAAAATTATTTAGGAATTTTTTTTGGCTACATGCAATTTCGATATCCCTGCGATATATGTGGATTTAGGGCTCTCCGTCTTGAGGGGCACACTTTTAGCACATCATCGAGTGTTATATTACAAGTAAAATATGTACATATGTTAATTATATTATGTAATCCTTACGTTGGATGATCTTGATAGAATATAGGGCATGTGGCTGTTTTAAATTTCTAATTGTATGTGATAGTAACCAGGATTGTGATAACCAAAGTTAGTTAATGATTGGTAAGTCGTAAGATTTTCTTGGCCGCGATTGATTGATTGATAGTCCTATTCAAGATCATACCATTTTATTATTTTTTATCATATCCTGTTTGTTATACTGGTTCACTTCAGTAATGTTTTACTTTCGCTTATTTAATTCTATGTTATCTTATGATATGCTGGTTTTAGTTTATAAGTTTGGCTCCCTTGTAGTACTTGCGGTTTGGGGTCTAACCATACTAGTTTTATATGGCCAAATTTTTTAGCAGGACCTGAGGATCTCCCGTACCTTCCTCAAGATGGTGACAACCAGGAGCACTCGAGGCCATGAGTGGGTTTCTTTTCATTTTGCCCACTTGTTATGTAAATTATCCTTTTGAAGCATTTAGCCACCGAGCACATATTTAGCTTGTATTTTGGGCTACTGAAATTTAGCTTCTGGGCTTAGCATAACATATTCTAGATGATAACTAGAGTTGATCATATATAACTTTACTCTTGTTAGAACTCCTCTTTTGTATAACTATCTTCATGATCATCTGTATATATATAGGTTGGGACGCCTTACTATTATATATGTCATGATGATAAATCTCATAACAAGTTTCTTGCTTGTGATTGAGATACCTAAGATTGTCTTGACCTGAGATTTTCTATTGGATTGTAGAGTGAACCCTCACATGTCTTAGACAGTCGTACCGTATTATCTGGGTATTGGTGTACTCTGTTATACATAACTGGCTTTCTCTACCCCCGCTCTTCGGTATTCTAGTTCTGGTGCGTGACATGTCCTAAGAGAAATATCTGATATCTATATGCAAACTTATCTCAAAATTATCCTAGAGGTAAAATCCCCCTTATTTATCGACTTTCCGTCACTGCACACTATTCCGTGAGAATTGACCCACTTAGTTCTTGCCCAGAGGAGGAAAATAGAGAACAAAATTATTGAAAAAAATTAAGAAACAATGTGACACGGGTTTGTTTCTAGTTTTTTACCGTACATGAACAAAGGTAGTATTGAGTTATAGTGTAAGATAATAACCCCAGGAATAAAAGAGATTTAATGAAAAAAAGAATTTTTTGAAGCCCCATGTCTGTGCAAAGCTAGCCGCTGTGTAATGACCCATTCCGATCAAGCGGACAGCTGATTCAAACGATGCATGTGCAATGACCCGACCCGCTTTGCTCAACGAGAAGACTCGTTTGAGGAAAAGGATTTCCAGACTTGGCCCTTCGGGAGTTCAGACTTAGACTTTCAAAAGCTCGCTCGGAGTATTGCTCGACCGAGGTAAATCATCGCTAAGGTTGGAGGCTACGATAAACTTGTCTTTGCTTAGCCAGCACACTTAAAATATGGATGATACATGCTAGTCGCTCGATGAATCACCCCATGCATACTAATAAAGAATACAACACACCTAGTTAAGAGAATAATCCCAACTTGTATTGCTTGTGTTAGAACATGGAAATAAAACTTTGCTTATAAACTGTCACGACCCGCACCCGGAAAGTCGGGCACGAGTACGTAGGCACGTCCAGCCTACGCCGCAGTGTCGGCGGTAGTACGCTGTCTAGGTCATATCACATGTAATAAAATCTATCTCATCCACAGAATGAACATGCAAGAATAATCACAGGAAATAGGAATGTTAAGATTTCATAATATTTAATCTGTGACAACCAATCCACAGTTAATACAAGCCAGAAGATAAATCGGGGACAAACCCGAGTATATGCTGAAAGGAAGTAAATAAGTAGCTACTGCTAACTAGTCCACAGAAGTAGCCTCCTAGGGGAAACTGGCTCCTCATGTGTGTTACCAGCTAACTCATAGTGGCCATAATAGGTGGGGGCAAGGTTCTCATCATCGCCTAAATCAACGGATCCAGTCAGGAAAGGAGCAAAGTACACAATGCACATCAAGATTAAAACTAAATATTTATGACAATTAGATTGAGCATCATTGAGAAAATTTCATAAAAGAAACATCAATATCTCAGAGTTAATGCTATGCACAGGAATATGAGAAAACAGGAATAAATGTGACAGGAAATGAAACTACAACAGTCAACAAGAGCCATAACTAGACAAGAAGCTATGTGTGTGAACTTGTGTATTTAGAATACCTAGTTGGCATGTAGGGGTATATAGGGTTAAACCAGCCGTCATAGACGGCTATTAATCACGAATAATCGAGATCCGGCTGATGGACAGTCGTGTACCAACAGCTATTAATCATGGCAAGAGTCAGGGTAAGCTACATGCCTTTCAGTATTCTTCCACCCGACATGAAAAATAAGACATGAACTCCAATATTCAAGACATGAAATTCAACATTTCTAACACTAGGTGTAAACAACAAGGGTACATGTAAGGCAGGGAATTAACTATCACAATATAAAGATTAAACTTGAAGTGCAGGTACTTGCCTTTGTTTGGATCCGATTAATAGTTCTTCGAGGAAATATCCAGAGATGAGTCCAAATACTGAAATAAACATCACCATCACGCTCAGAAGATGTCAAATAGCTAGAAACGCCTGTCCTTGGGTCCAATTTGGAGACAAGGGCAAAAACGGCAGTTTCGGGTCAAAATGGGGTCCGCCGTTGGGCCCGCTTTGCACCGAAAAATG
Organism: Iris macrosiphon; assembly: GCA_036927795.1. NCBI lineage: Eukaryota > Viridiplantae > Streptophyta > Magnoliopsida > Asparagales > Iridaceae > Iris > Iris macrosiphon. Next base: position 103,070,680 of record JAYESA010000005.1, on the reverse strand, counting down.
CGTCCGGGTCAAGGGTCTCAAAATTCACCAAACTTAGTGTCAACAGGTCAGGAACGCTGATACGAATCCAACGGAACTTTCAGATTTGGATTCCGATGAGCCGAACACAAAATCGCCCGTCGAGCGGGGCCTGTGGGGCCCACGACACGCGATTTCGTCAACGTTCTCAGAATCGAACCAAACTTGACCCACAGGACCAGCGTATCGCTACGAGTCCGATGGCGCAAGTTTTGTCTCGATCCGACGTGTGTGCACGAAGTTAGGGTGAATTGCAGAAAAAGCGGATACGGGGCGATGTCCGCGGATACGCGTTGATTCCGGTGTGCACGCACACCCGAATCAGCTTCCACGAAAACTCACACGTCCGTATCGACGATGCGTACGTATCTGTGAAGACCGAACGCGACCAAGTCGTCCCGTTTGGCGGGGCGGACTCAGTACCGGGGTGAAACAGGGTCTGATTTTTCCTGTTTTTGGATCGCGGTGTGCGATCACCACAGGACGCGATGCCCCGAACAGTTTGTTCGGACACCGAGAGGGTCATACAGGCTTCCCAACGCAATTTGCGGAATTGAAAACAGAGCTACGAGGTGAAAGATACACGCACCTGAACTGGGTCGAAAAAACCAGACAAAATCGTGTCCGACACGACACAGGACACTGTGTCCTGTGTCCCCGTGTCCGATTGGAAACTTTAGGGTTGGGGTTAGGGCTTGAGAGCTCCGGCGGAGGGCGGCCAAGGCGGCGCCGCTGCACGGCGGGTCGAGGCGGAGACGGGCGGAGCCGCGCGGGAGGCGGCCGGAGCCGGGCTCGGGTGCGGTGCTGCGGGCTGTCGGCTGCTGCGGGGGAGGAGGAAAGAGGAGGAGAGAGAGGTGGCCGTGGCGGCGTCGGCGGAGGGGAGCGAGCGGAGGCGAGCAGCGGCGGAGGGGGCTAGGGCTAGGTGGCGTGCGGTGGCGGCGAGGGGTTGCTGGTGGCGTGCGGTGGCGGCGAGGGGAGGAGAGCCGCGGTTTAAATAGGCGGAGCGGCTGGGAGTCGGGCCGAGCAAGACGGGGTCGAGGCGGGGAAGGCGGAGGCGAGCCGGGTGGAGCGGGGACGTGGCGCGGCGGGCGCGGGCGGCGGCGGCGGACGCGGGGGCGACCGCGTCGTGCGGGGAGGGGGCTGGGTCACGGGTGAGGGGGAAGCGGGTCCGGGCGGGTCGGGTTCAGGCGGACCCGACCCGACCCGTTAGGGTGACGGGCCGCGGGTTGGGCTGTTGGGCTCGGCCCACTGGGCCGGGCCGGGCCGAAAAATAGAAAAAATAATAATAATAGAAATAATAATAATAACAGTAACAATTAATAATAAATAATAATTATTTAATTAGATTTAAATAGTTTTAAGGCATTTAAAAATAGGTCCGGGGCCCAATAAATTCCAGAAAAATTAACCTAAGTCTAGTTTTTCATTTTACACCCAAAAATATTATTTCCATGATATTTTATTATTATTTATTAATAATTAAAAATCATTTATTAATTAAAAGCCTTGATTTTAATTACAGAAAATTCTCAGAAAATTCCAGAAAATTGGGGAAAATCCAAGATTTAAAATTCTTACAAAATCTGGGGGTTTACAATCTACCCAACTTATAAAAATTTCGTCCTCGAAATTTAAAATTAAGCCATAATGTGTTAACCCTTCATGTATATCAATTGCAATCTCGTTGCGGTAAATTAAATCCAAATCATGTCCACTGCAATCCTTTCATGATTTAAGATGACTACTTGTTTCAATCAAAATTCAACCTATGGTTATTACTTCTTACTTCCTCAAATTATCCACAAGCAGATTTTTAAGTTTTAGTCCATATAGTATTTTCAAGATGACCTTGCCTCACGATTCGAATTATCATAATTCCTCTAGAAGTGATTCGAGTCCAACAATATTTGTATGTTTCAGCCCTTTTAAATTATATTCACATCCTCAATATTCCAACTAGGTAGTCCAACCATCAACTTTTAAATTCTTAATTTAAATCATCAAATTGAAAAAATAATTTAAGTGTAGTCCATCAATGTTCAAGTCTGAATTACATCCTCTAAATTCAAGTTGACGATTTTACTCTTATTATTCAAAATTAAATCATGTACCTAGGATGTAACTATTGGGTCCTCGATATCAATTCATTAATCATCTTAGTCACTCCTCTAAATTTTCAAAATTATAAAGGCTTGCTTCTTCCAATCTAACCTTACTCGGTCACAATCCAAAGGACATTCCTCTCGAGTTGACAACTGCATTGCTACCCAACTTAGAGTTTACCCATTCATCACAAAAGACCATATACTCTAAGAAAATAATCCTTAATATGTTTACTTATGTCATTCACTCCTCGAACTTCAATGCCGATCATATCACATATGATATGTCCTCAATTACGAAAGTTTAATCCTCAAGTATGTGATCGACCTATGTGGCATATCCAGTACTATCTACGTATCCAACTTATACCAAGCACATGATTTCGTCTTTCCGAAATAAGGGAAGACGAGGATCAATAATAAAGAGTTTAAGGGTGGGGTGATAGAACAGAAGTATAGGGATCAAGGCGTTTAAAGAATTCTAGTAGGATTTGTCAGGCGGTTATGGATTGAGGTTCTATTCTGGTAGTCATTTATTCGCATGCTCGTATTAGTTTAGTTATGTAACTGATACGATATGCTCAGCATGTCAAGGTCAAGTATATTTGTCTACTAATCACTACGTATCTCAATCCACGTAAAGTAGTCGTGCGAAGTGCGAATCAAAATGCACTAAGGTTGATCAGACCGTAATACACTGATTCTGAACAGACACTTGTATTAGTATACGCGTCCAATAATACACGTGTCATGAACAAGCCTGATAAAGAGTAAGCTTGCAAAACTAGGCTATAGAATAGCAGCATAAACAAAGTACATCAAAATTAAGTGCGCTAGATGATGATGAAAGGAGGTACAAAATTTAAATTCACATAATAAGCAAAATAACAGAAAACTCTACAATCTCTACAGTTATTAAATATAAAAGCATACCAGGTTTAGCAAGTTCAAAATTACTAGGTTGGGGCTGAGGCCACGAACCAATAGGCACAAGCTAAAATAATACTAGAAAATGGTATCTACGAATCACTTACGTGCATTAGTGACTCTAAGAGTCTGCACGTTCTCCACGGTCATCGCGTAAGTTTGTCCGTGTTCTTGGAGCAGCTGCACAGTCCCTCACTCGATGTGCTGCTGATCCACAAAATAGACAGACACCTAGCCTCTTTCTACAATCCTTCCAAATGTGACCTTGTTTTTTACAAAAGCCACAAGTGGGAACTCGTTGGTTCTGTCTTTGGGTTGGATTCATCTGTGGTCGCTTTGTAGCTCTTTTCTGCTGTGCTTGGTCTGGTGCTGACGCATACGGCCGCTTCCGGCTAGACTCAATCCTTGTGGTGCACTCCACAGGTCGTGCTGCAGTAAAATCGTCTTCGTCGAAGGTAATTGCATTTGAACTGCTTGGCTTACGTGAATCCGAGCTAATTCTGTCGATGAAGTTCTCCGCTTGGTTTTGCTGAGTTTCTTGTTGAACCTTCTGATAGGCTTGCATCATTATGTAGAACATGCAGAACATCTGCTGTTCGTCCAGAGGCGATCCCGGTGGGAAGGAAGGCATCGGTGGAATAGGCTGCGTCGAGGGTGGAACGCCATCTTGACGGATTATTGAGGCAGCCTGACTTGCTTGACTGCCTTGTGATGATTGGCCTTCACCGACTGGTATCATATCGTTTCCTTAGGTAATCACAACGGTTTGTGGTATTTCTGCATGAGTCTCGTTGCTGGCTTGTGGGTCCATCTCCCTGTATCCAAAATAACCAATAAGAGGCGCACAGGAATCAAGGCAAGATGCAAGTTCATATTAGTTCGAATACGATACAGATATCAAAAAAATGATTCAAGCAGGTGGATGAGATCCTATAAACTTATCCTAGCTTTATTACAGGCCTGTTCGGTCCCTGAGTTGAAACCGAACAATTTAGTCGTTGGGACCTGCATGGCCACCACAAAAACGTGTCACGACCCGTACCCGGAAATTTGGGCACGAGTACGTGGGCACGTCCAGCCTACGCCGCAGTGTCGGCGGTAGTACGCTGTCAAGGTCATATCACATGTAATAAAATCTATCTCATCCATAGAATGAACATGCAAGAATAATCACAGGAAATAGGAATGTTAAGATTTCATAATATTTAATCTGTGACAACCAATCCACAGTTAATACAAGCCAGAAGATAAATCGGGGACAAACCCGAGTATATGCTGAAAGGAAGTAAATAAGTAGCTACTGCTAACTAGTCCACAGAAGTAGCCTCCTGGGGGAAACTGGCTCCTCATGTGTGTTACCTGCTAACTCATAGTGGCCATAATAGGTGGGGACAAGGTTCTCATCATCGCCTAAATCAACGGATCCAGTCAGGAAAGGAGCAAAGTACACAATGCACATCAAGATTAAAACTAAATATTTATGACAATTAGATTGAGCATTATTGAGAAAATTTCATAAAAGAAATATCAATATCTCAGAGTTAATGCTATGCACAGGAATATGAGAAAACAGGAATAAATGTGACAGGAAATGAAACTACAACAGTCAACAAGAGCCATAACTAGACAAGAAGCTATGTGTGTGAACTTGTGTATTTAGAATACCTAGTTGGCATGTAGGGGTTTATAGGGTTAAACCGGCCGTCATAGACGGCTATTAATCACGAATAATCGAGATCCGGCTGATGGACAGTCGTGTACCAACAGCTATTAATCATGGCAAGAGTCAGGGTAAGCTACATGCCTTTCAGTATTCTCCAACCCGACATGAAAAACAAGACATGAACTCCAATATTCAAGACATGAAATTCAACATTTCTAACACTAGGTGTAAATATCAAGGGTACATGTAAGGCAGGGAATTAACTATCCCAATATAAAGATTAAACTTGAAGTGCAGGTACTTGCCTTTGTTTGGATCCGATTAATAGTTCTTCGGGGAAATATCCAGAGATGAGTCCAAATGCTGAAATAAACATCACCATCATGCTCAGAAGATATCAAATAGCTAGAAACGCCTGTCCTTGGGTCCAATTTGGAGACAAGGGCAAAAATGACAGTTTCGGGTCAAAACGGGGTCCGCCGTTGGGCCCGCTTTGCACCGAAAAACGCGTCCGGGTCAAGGGTCTCCAAATTCACCAAACTTAGTGTCAACAGGTCAGGAACGCTGATACGAATCCAACGGAACTTCCAGATTTGGATTCCGATGAGCCGAACACAAAATCGTCCGTCGAGCGGGGCCTGTGGGGCCCACGACACGCGATTTCGTCAACGTTCTCAGAATCGAACCAAACTTGACCCACAGGACCAGCGTATCGCTACGAGTCCGATGGCGCAAGTTTCGTCTCGATCCGACATGTGTGCACGAAGTTTGGGTGAATTGTAGAAAAGACGGATACGGGGCGATGTCCGCGGATACGCGTTGATTCCGGTGTGCACGCACACCCGAATCAGCTTCCACGAAAACTCACACGTCCGTATCGACGATGCGTACGTATCTGTGAAGACCGCACGCGACCAAGTCGTCCCGTTTGGCGGGGCAGACTCAGTTCCGGGGTAAAACAGGGTCTGATTTTTCCTGTTTTTGGATCGCGGTGTGCGATCACCACAAGACGCGATGCCCCGAACAGTTTGTCCGGACACCAAGAGGGTCATACAGGCTTCCCAACGCAATTTGCGGAATTGAAAACAGAGCTACGAGGTGAAAGATACACGCACCTGAACTGGGTCGAAAAAACCAGACAAAATCGTGTCCGACACGACACAGGACACTGTGTCCTGTGTCCCCGTGTCCGATTGGAAACTTTAGGGTTAGGGTTAGGGCTTGAGAGCTCCGGCGGAGGGCGGCCAAGGCGGCGCCGCTGCACGGCGGGTCGAGGCGGAGACGGGCGGAGCCGCGCGGGAGGCGGCCGGAGCCGGGCTCGGGTGCGGTGCTGCGGGCTGTCGGCTGCTGCGGGGGAGGAGGAAAGAGGAGGAGAGGGAGGTGGCCGTGGCGGCGTCGGCGGAGGGGAGCGAGCGGAGGCGAGCAGCGGCGTAGGGGGCTAGGGCTAGGTGGCGTGCGGTGGCGGCGAGGGGTTGCTGGTGGCGTGCGGTGGCGGCGAGGGGAGGAGAGCCGCGGTTTAAATAGGCGGAGCGGCTGGGAGTCGGGCCGAGCAAGGCGGGGTCGAGGCGGGGAAGGCGGAGGCGAGCCGGGTGGAGCGGGGACGTGGTGCGGCGGGCGCGGGCGGCGGCGGCGGACGCGGGGGCGACCGCGTCGTGCGGGGAGGGGGCTGGGTCACGGGTGAGGTGGAAGCGGGTCCGGGCGGGTCGGGTTCAGGCAGACCCGACCCGACCCGTTAGGGTGACGGGCCGCGGGTTGGGCTGTTGGGCTCGGCCCACTGGGCCGGGCCGGGCCGAAAAATAGAAAAAATAATAATAATAGAAATAATAATAATAACAGTAACAATTAATAATAAATAATAATTATTTAATTAGATTTAAATAGTTTTAAGGCATTTAAAAATAGGTCCGGGGCCCAATAAATTCCAAAAAAATTACCCTAAGTCCAGTTTTTCATTTTACACCCAAAAATATTATTTTCATGATATTTTATTATTATTTATTAACAATTAAAAATTATTTATTAATTAAAAGCCTTGATTTTAATTACAGAAAATTTCCAGAAAATTCCAGAAAATTGGGGAAAATCCAAGATTTAAAATTCTTACAAAATCTGGGGGTTTACATAAACGGACCCTCGCATGCTACCTTTGCCTTATGCAAGTAGACCCCTCTATGCCTTGAGTAGATCGTTGTATACTCTCCATATTGACTGTTTTACTTTTTTACACTGCACGTCCATAGATTATATCACTCGATATGTCCCTGTACGGTTGCACTCCTCGCACTATACCATAGATCGTGCCAACGTTAATGCTTATGTTTCACAAAATGCAAGCTTTCCTACTTATGCCGTATCTTGTACTCTTTTCCTAGTTTCAATGCTTTTCACTGTGGAAGCATAAAAATATGCTAGATAGCTATACGCAGCATATTGATGCAGGGCAGCATAAACAGAGGACCTCAGAGCCATCGATGTGCAAACAGAGCTTTTTTGCTAAGCACAGCATAAAATATAGGCTCAAGGACCATCCACGTAATATAGTATGTCCAAGCTGCTTCTGCGTAAAAAAGGTGCTACATCGCCTTTATGGCGTAGAACTCATCCGCTTTCAATGCAGCATTGAAGTGTACGAGGAACGCTTCATATTTTTTGAAATGAACCTGTCAGATCATGCAATGAACCTGACGTCTGGACTCCTGACAAAGAGTACTGCACGACTACCCAGGCGACGGCTATAATGATGGCGCGGTACTGCAACACAGGCTTTCATTTACTGCCATTTTCTTGGCGTAAACCGCTTTTACGCATACAAAGGAATACGCTGCCTAGTTTTACACAGGCAGATGTGAGCTGATTACGCTCCACAGAAGACAAACAGCCTGCCACGTCAAAAGCTGCTCTTCGTACAGGGCTCGATGCACGTCTCTGCATTTAATGCACAGAGTGATGACAGAACTCGAGGCACGTCTCTGTATTTAATACGCAGAAAGGGTAACAGACCTTCAAAATATGCCTCTGTATTTAATGCGTAGAATAATGCGGATCTTTGCATTTAATGCAGAAAATTTGATTAAATATCACCGAACTATCGTTTAGTGACATCCTCTTTGCGTAAACTGCTCTTACGTATACAAGGGAATACGTTGCCTAGTTTTACATAGGCAGACGTGACCTTTTTATGCTCCGCAGAAGGCAAACAAACTGCCACGTCAAAAGTTACTCTTTGTACAGGATTTGAGGCGCGTATCTGCATTTAATGCGCAGAATGATGGCAAATCTTCAAGACACGCCTCTGTATTTATTGCGCAGGATGGGGGCAGATCTCTGCATTTAATGCAAGAGATTTGATTATATCTCCAAAAGCTATAATTTTGGCTAAAATGTCCACATCATCTCAGCTTCTACGCCCACTCGGCTCCTACGCCCACTCGGCTCCTACGCCCACTCGGCTTCTACGCCTACTCGACTTCTATGCCTACTTGGCTTCTACGCCATGGTGACAGTTATTGGCTTCTACGCCAACCTTTTCTACACAAAGGAAAACTACCTACGTGGCTTTTACGCCATGATCTTCGCAGCAGTTATACGCGTTGTCCCTTAGTTGGACACGCGTCACACGCTCATTCAAAAGGTCATCTATACGCAGGCAATGGTTATTGTAACCATCGTGTAGAAGGGTGCTGTACTTTCCACTACTCGGTTTCTACACCGACTGAGTGGTCACTGTCACTAAAACTCTATAAATAGAGACCTCTATTGACAGAGGTCCAAGGTCAAAAAATTGAAGGTCGCCAAGGTCAAAAATTGGTCAAGGAATCCAGTATCAGATCTAAGGTCGACTACTCGGAGAGAAAACGGTTGAGAGAGAGAAAAATCCAGAGCTCAGGCAAAGAGAAGTGATCGACGACTTTGGCATCGGGCATCCACTCTCTTTAGCAACCTTCGAATCTGCTTTCTGTCTTCTACGGCATTTCTTCATCATCGTGTGGTACAAGGGACAAAGTGATCGACTGCAGATCAGACTCCTATAGCAATATTTACCCAGATTAAATAAATTGTACTCGACATCCTCGTATAGGATTAAATTGTACAATCTTGTTTGTAAACACCGAAGAAGGGCGGGTTTTCGTATAAAATCTTGTTTCCATATTTTCTTTCGTTTATCATCAAACACAAGATGGCGACTCTGCTGGGGACATCTTTCTCTTCTGATGAGAAAGTAATTGCTCAACACGATGCGGTATCCGTGGGATCCGTAAAGAAGACATTGGTCGTCCAGTTCGACCAGTCTGCCTACAAAGACATGCTTCGAACAGGGGGTAGCTCTCACTCTCTCTCTGTCCAAGACAACAGGAAGCTGCGTAAGGTCTGGATGCCCAAGACATCCTCTACCATTCCTGTCGACTCTCCTATCTCTCCGATCTCTTCGACCTCTCCGACCAACGAGGTTGTAGCATTGCTCCCTCCATGTCTTGCGCGTAAAATTTAGTCTTCCTTCACTGACGGAATAGACAAAACTTCTGGCTATGCCTAAGTGCTAATCCAGAAGTATACTCCGTGCTCTGCGCATAAAATTCAGTCTTTCGTCACTGACGGAATAGAGAAAACTTCGGACAATGCCTCAGTGCTAATCAAGAAGTATACTCCGTGCTCTGCGTATAAAATTCAGTCTTCCGTCCCTCAGCGGTAGTCCAGAAGCCTACAACCCGCTCTGCGCATAGAAACCAGTCTCCCGTCCCTGGTGGAATAGACAAAATTTCTGATAATGCCTCAGCGCCAAATCAGGAATCCCAAACACGCTCTGCGCGTAAAAATGTATCTGCCTTCCGTGAAAAAGCAGATGATCCCTGCAATCTACGCAAGAGAAAGCAAGCGGCAGACTACTCAACTTCTCGGCCTTTACGCCAGCAAGAGAACAATCTGCCCTCCCTCCGGATTACGCGAGAGGCTGACGGCCGACTGAAGACATCCTCAGCTTTATGCCAACCAGAGTAGAGCTCCAAATTATGCCAGGAGAACCCCCTCAGCATAAAGAAGGCTCAATTTGCAGAAAGACACCCTCCTATGGGATTATCCGCCACCCAGATGGCCAACCTGTTGTATATAGGTGGCACAGGAAAAACTATGGTTCCCAACATCCGCATGCCCACTAATGTAAATAGAATGAACATGCCATCTTCTTCCTCTTCTTCCGTTAAAACTCCTGACTTACATAAATTTCTAATCCAGAAACGTAAAGACAGGAGTCATAAACAGGCTTCAATTCCCCTAACGGTCGAACGCGGGAAGATCTTGTGGGAAGATGCATCAACATCTAATATCGTCATGACAGGTGGGCCACATGAAGATTCTATCTTTATTATCCCTCCAACTCGCGATGACCAGCATCCAATAGTCTTCGGTCGTATGCGGGGCAGCCCGATTGTACAGGAAGAATTTAGCGAATCTGAGTGTGGCAAAATGCAAATCCACAGGTATAGCTCACAGGCTTTAAATTTTATACAAAGCATGGGTTATGATTTGAGATTGAAACAAGGCCTCAACTATAGAAAAGGCAGACGAACACTGTTGCATAGTAATTCTCACCGTCAATAAGCTCGTTTTGGGTTGGGGTATACTGTATCTCTTGCAAAACCCAAATCTTCAAAGCCTAATCCTGTACAACCAGAGGCAGGTCCTTCTAAACCAGCTTCGGTGAACAGATGCCACGACATGTCTGGGGGTAGCCTACCTCGACAAAACAGGGCAGCATCCAAAGCTGGGGGTAGAATTCCCTCAAGATCCGAAGACGATACAACAACAACGATCCTCCCGGAAGACCGTAAAACTCAGGCATCAGGAGCCCGAAGACCAAAAGGTACTTTCTCCTTCAATCAAGATGACCTTATTGAAATCTTCAATATTTTGATGGAGGAACGCAAACTTCAGCTTCCCAACATCAGATATCCTGAGAAAGCTGGTAAAGTTGATCACCCAGATTATTATCTCTTTCATCGGTACATTCATCATCCTACAAAGGCGTGCTATGTACTGAAAAGGAGAATCCAGGAATTGATTAACGACAAGGTCATCACTTTGCATCTGTAAACGAAGGGACGGTCATTACCAATTGGATTTTCATTCTTTTTATGTGACAATTCGCTCCCTTTAGGAATGTACCTGAGGAAAAGTCCCTAAAAGTTTCTTCAATGGATTCTTCAGGACTATCCTCACTCAAGAAAATCACTCCACAGTGAATTGTTCAGACATAAGTTTATGTTCATATTACCTCTGAACTATCGTCCAAGCATTTCATTTCTTTCCCCAGGAGTTTGTCATGTTCATATTACCTCTGAACAAACTTTCTGAGTTTTTGGCTACCGATTATCATACCTCGGATATCGGTGGTCATCTCAAAATTTAACATCCGTACTTAACTCTAAGTACGCCATTGGTGTTAGGCCCACAAAAAACTGCCATGTTCATATTACCTCTGAGCAGATGAATGCCTCCATCCCCGATGGAGTCACAACCCGAGAGTTTGTCATGTTCATATTACCTCTGAATAAACTTTCCGAGTTTTTGGCTACTGATTATCACGTCCATATTACCTCTGATATCGGTTGTCATCTCAACTTAACACCCGTACATAACTCTAAGTACGCCAGTGGTGTTGAGTCCACAAAGATTGCCACGTCCATATTACCTCTAGTAGGGCTTGTCCCAAACCTATTATTTGCACTCTCGTGCACAACGAATAATAGGTCTACCAAAGATCCCCCAGTGGTATGCCCTCGATGCCACAGTGTGATGAAGGTGGTCCCGAACATCACTTTCACTCAAGATGACATGCTGTTAAAACATAACAGGCATGACAGACCCCTCTATTACACCTGGTACGTCGGTTCCATGGAGGTCGACCGGATTCACATAGATCCAGGGTCATCAATCAGCATCATTCCTCATAGTCTGCTCAGACCATTGAGGATTCCTACAAGCGAATTGGCTTACACCACCACTACAATCGTGGGTTTCAACGCCAGAAAAAACAAGCCATTGGAAAAGATTCGACTGAGGATCCAGATTGGCGACCTTAGATCAGTGGCCATATGTTATGTCATTGATTCAGAGGTATCCTACAATATTCTGCTGGGCAGACCTTGGATCCATGACCACAACATCGTTCCTTCAACTCTACATCAATGCTTTAAATATGTAGACGCCCAAGGAAAAGTACAAACGAAGTTTGCTGACCTGAACCAGTTTAGAGGAGTAGAATTCTACTACTCCGATGCCATGTTATACTCTCAAGACTACATGGAAAAGGTGTCAGGCGAAGCAGAGAAGGAATCCCACCGGGAGCCAGAAGAACCCTCTGCCGAACAACCTTTGTCAATCAAGGTGAAAGGACAGACTACTCGTCCAAAAGCCATAGAGCCTATGGCTATCCACCTGAACAAAACCAGGTCAGGAAAAGGGGGTGATCCTCTAGTAATCACTCTGAACCAGAAGCCTCCATCCTTGGTCATCAACCTTCGGCGCAGCAAACAGCCGATTGATGTAAATGCAACCGGGAACGAAGTTTCAGATGATAATAAATATCCTCTTTTCCAGTATATTGACGCTCAAATTCCGAATCAGGAATCCTCTCCCCATGATGATATAGAACCTATAGCACAAAAATTCTTGGAAGCTATAGATTCCTATCATCCGTATATGTGGGAAGTGGCATCATCATCCAATGTCACCACGACATATGGACCGCATGAGGATTCTATCTTCATTGTCCTGCCTACTTGCAGCAGTCAACATTCAATAGTCTTCGGCCGCATGCGCAATGAACCGACTGTCCAAGAAGATTCTTCCGATGACGATGCCGATAAAATACAGGTTCACAGATACAGCCGGCAAGATTTAAAGATCATGCAAAGTATGGGTTATAACTTGAAGTTAGAACTGGGTCTCAACTATGGGAAAGGCAGATGAATGCCGCTGCACGGCGATCCCTACTATCAACGAACTCATTTCGGGTTAGGGTATACCACCTCCCTTGTAACTCCTGAGTCAAACGAGGATATCTTTTCCTCTTCTCAAAATGGCTCAGCGCCCTCCGACTCATCTCATGCTCTCGGACGAACATTATTAGTAAATATGGTAGTGACTGATTTCTTCAAAGCAGACGAACAAGAATTTGAACTGTTTGAGAATGACGCTTGGGCTCAGCAAATGGATACACAATGGGAGTTCCGCTTCGAGCAGAGAGAACCTCCCATTGAAGATAAAGTTATCCAGATTGACGTTAGGGATAAACTTTCGCCAAAGCCGATATTTATCAGTAATAATCTTTCCGAAGCAGAAAGAAAAGAAGTTATCCAGCTGATAAAAGAATATATCGACGTCTTCGCATAGAATTATGAGGACATGCTAGGCCTTAATCCAAAGGTGGCTACTCATAAGCTTAATATATTGCCCGATTCGAAGCCTGTGAAGCAGTACCAACGTCGGTTCCGCCCGAATATGATAGACGCCATTGAAGCTGAAATCAAGAAGTTGATAGGCTGCAGTTTCATCTGGGAAGAACAATATCCCGACTGGGTCGCCAATGTTGTCCCGGTCATGAAAAAAAATAGGAAAGTACGTGTCTGCATCGATTACCGAGATCTGAATACAGCCTACCCCAAGGATGAGTTTCTTCTTCCCATCACTGACGTCATGATTGACAATATATACGGTTTTGAACGTATGTCTTTCATAGATGGATTTTCAGGATACAATCAAATCAAGATGCATCCTGAGGACGAGAAGCATACTGCCTTCCGGACACCATTGGGGGTATATTGCTATACGGTCATGCCCTTCGGATTGAAGAATACCGGGGCTACGTACCAACGGGCTATGAGTAACATATTCCATGAGCATTTACGCAAGACAGTTGAGTGTTACGTAGACGATGTAGCTGTCAAAAGTCGCATCAAGGATAATCACATCCAAAACTTGAAGACAGTATTTGAATTGATGTGCCAATATCAACTCAAAATAAATCCTACAAAGTCCTTTCTGGGTGTATCTAGTGACAAATTCCTGGGATTTGTCATTACCACCAAAGGCATTCAAGTGGACCCTGATAAAGTCAAGGCCATCTTAGAAATACGACCGCCCCATAATTTGAGGGAACTCAGGGAATTTAAGGCCGTCTGGTTTATATCCGGAGATTCATATCCAACCTCTCTGGGAGATGTCAGCCCTTTTCTCATCTCATGAAAAAAGATGTATCCTTCGTATGGGACGAAGCCTGTCAGCAAGCGTTCGATGATATCAAACGCTACCTCACTAGTCCGCCAGTTCTGGTGCCTCCTATCATTGGAAGACCATTTGTGCTGTACGTTCGAGTGATGGATCATTCTCTGGGAGCTCTTCTCACACAGAAGAACGATATGGGTCATGAATAGGCTATCTACTACCTCAGCAGGATGATGGTCGGAGCCGAACAAAGGTACAACCCAGTGGAGAAAGAATGCTTGGTTCTGATGTTCACTATCCAGAAAATGCGGCACTATGTCACAGGCCAAACTATTCACATCATCTCCAGGATCAATCCTCTTCGGGTACTGATGAACAAGCCAAGTATTCTTAATTCCCGACTCGCGACTTGGGCGATGTTATTAACACCGTATGACATGGTATATGTCCCTCAGAAGTCCGTCAAAGGCCAAGCGTTGGCTGACTTCCTAGCTGCTCATCCGATCCCGGAGGCCTCCAAACTGTACGAGGACATTCCCGATGAAGTTGTAGAATATAATTCCGTAATGGAAAGTGATGCATGGCAACTGTTCTTCGATGGTGCCTCCAGGATTGGTCCCAGGGGAAACATGGTTTCGGGAGTAGGAATTGTCCTGGTTACTCCTGATAAGCTCGTCATCTATCGAGCATATTCTCATAGCGAGCCCTGTTATAACAATGTGGCAGAGAATAACGCTCTACTAATCAGGCTCCAAGTCGCTAAAGAATTGGGCGTCGAATCTCTGGAAGCTTTCGGTGATTCTCTGCTGATCGTCAATCAAGTCAGAGGAATATATGAAGTCCGGAATCCAGACCTCATCCCCTATCACCGGGCAACGGTGGAGATAGCCATGACATTCAAAGGTTTTTTCCTAGAGCATGTACCTCGATCTCAGAATCTGAAAGCTGATGCCCAAGCCAGTCTAGCTGCAGACTTAGCTACCCCTATAAAAAGACAGAATTCGAAGATCCTTCTTAACAGAGATTTATTCTGTGTGAAAAATAACTTTCACATAGAATGAAGCTACGCTGTGAACACACTCCCAGGAGAGACTGGAGAAGTCCCTTTATAGATTTTGTGGCATACGGAATCTTGTCGGAGGACCCTAAAGAAGCAGTATCCGTCAAAAGACGATCATTACGCTTCTATTTTGAGGCATCCTCACAGTGTCTATATCGCCGGACCTACGACGGACTACTATTGAGATGTCTCTCAGATAATGAGGCATAGTGGATCATCCGTGAAGCTCATGATGGCGTATGCGGAGCGCACCAACCCGGTCCTAAGCTACAGGATCGTATCAGAAGAATGGGCTATTACTGGCCTACTATGATCACAGATGCAATAAAGTATGCAAGACAATACAGAGCCTGTCAGGTCCACACAGACTTTATCCATCAACCTCCTGAACATCTATATCCTACGGTTTCATCCTGGCATTTCGAAGGAAGGGGTATGGATATTATTGGTCCTATTCACCCGTCTTCTTCCAGAGGTCACCGGTTCATACAGGCCATCACAGATTATTTCTCCAAATGGGCAGAGGCGATCCCTCTTGCTGAGGTAAAGGCATCTAATGTGATCAGCTTCATCAAGCATCACGTCATTTATCGCTTCAGGATACCCCGGAGGATAATTCACGACAATGGGCCTCAGTTCATCAGCCAAGCGTTTCATCGATTTTGCGATAAAAATCGAATACAAAATGTGGCCTCTATGTCATATAATCCTGCTGCTAATGGTTTGGCGAAAGCTTTCAATAAAACCATTATCAGACTCTTAAAAAAGTTCGTCTCTTCGAACAAGAGGGATTGGAATAAGAAGCTGGGAGAATGTCTCTGGGCATACCGCACAACGGTACGAGTACCAACAGGTTGCACCCCATTCTCATTAGTTTACGGGAGCGAAGCAGTTCTCCCCATCGAGATCCAAATTCTGTTACTCAGGATAGCCGTCGCTAATGAGTTGACTCAAGAAAAGAATGACCTGTTAAGGCTTCAAGAGCTAGAAGGATTAGACGAGAAACGCCTCCAAGCTCAACAGCGCATCGCGTTCTACCAAGCACGCATTTCCAGAGCTTTTAATCAAAAAGTAAAGGAAAGGGTGTTCAAAGTCGGCGAGCTAGTTTTAGCCGTAAGAAGGTCGATGATTCTTACTTACAGGAGTAAGGGCAAATTCTAGCCCAAATGGGAAGGCCCTTATGTGATCGAGACGACATTCTCAAACGGCGCTTACAGGTTAGCCAAGCCTAATGGAGACCTGTTAATGGCTCCTATCAATGGCAAATTCCTGAAAAGGTACTATGCTTAACCTACTTTGCTCAAGTAAAATATGGCGAAAACCTCATTCTGATAAAACTACTTCCAAAACGAAACTAGTTGGATCGTATTCTATCATGTCCATATTACCTCTGAATAGATATGTTTAACTAATTTGGAACTTCAAGACCTATCACATCCATACTACCTCTGATAGTGTTTTGTTTACAAATTTTAGCTAAAAGCATATTCTATTATGTCCATATAACCTCTGAATAGATATATCCTGCTAAAACTTACCGAGAGTATATCACGTCCATATTACCTCTGATATCACTTTCATCCAAACCTGTCATTTATATTTTAAAATGATGGGTCCACAAAGTCAGATGAAAGCCTCTTTATTATTTCCAAAAAAGAGCGAAAGTACATTAAAAAGCAAAAAAAGTACATCATTTGGAGGGAGCGGTTAGGTCGCAAATCTGCTGCACCAGAGCAACCATTCTCTCATCCCGGGAGTTCAAGACGTCGGCACGAGCCCGTTCCAACCTTGCCGTATTATTGTTCAAAGAAGCTAGCTCAGACCGAGCTCGCACAAAACCTGAGTGGAAAGTACCCACACGCGTCAGATTCTGCTGAATAGTCGTCGCTTCTTCAGCACATCTTGGGCTACTGACAAAGAGAGAGCATTCGCCTCTACTCGAACGAGCTCATCCTTCAATATGCGGGCCTTCACTGCCACTTCCTCATATTCGGCTTTGCACCGGGTCAACTCGGGGATGACATACTCCAATTGGACACGCTCATGATCCATCTCCTACTGCTGAGCCTCGATGGACTTATTCAGAGATTCCATCTGTTCAGCAAACTGCGCAGTCAGGGAGTCATACCTAGCTTGAAAGAGACCGTCAATGTTGCCTCGAGCTAGCTGCAAGTATTCGTTAATGGGTTGCTCCAAACCATTAACTATCTCCTCCAGCGTGTCAGCTACCCCAGTGTCGTTGAATTCTTGGATCAGCACTATCGCAGACCGGGAGGACCTCCTCAGCGACGCAAAGCTCAAATTCTTCTCCAACACCATTGATATTAATATTATCAAGGTGGTATAGAAGATACTAGTGTACTGCTCGGTCAGCATAGCTAGATCCGAATGGACGCTGGGAGTGGCCGCAATATCGACGCACTACTAAAAAAAGCGGGATTAGCGACATATTTTAGCGACTCCTGGTATAAACGTCACTAAATCAGCGACTCCATTATAAACGTCGCTAAACGTCGCTAAATGACGATATTTAGCGACTTTCAGCGACTTTTATTAAGATTTTAAAAGATGAGTCGGTATAAGTTTAATTAAGGTCGCCAAACGTCGCTAATATATCTATTTTAGCGATATTTAGCGTCGTGATTAGCGACGTATATGTCAAAAATATTTAGCAACGTATTTAGCGACGTCTTTGACGTCGTTAAATTAAAATTTAGCGATATTTTTATTTGACGTCGCTAAACGTCACTAAATTTTGGTTAATTAGGTCTCAGATTCTTTTCCCCCATCTGTCAAAAAATTTCAAAGTTTTCGATTTCCTCCGCCCCCCCCTCTCCGGTGACCGCCTCTCCACGGTTGCGGCTACTCCGGCACCCCCCTCCTCCTCCTCGAGCTCTAGGTAATCTCTCTCTCTCTCTCTCTCTCATGTGACACTGACACAACTGATGACTGGACATATACGACATACGCACAGACACGATACACGCACACAGACACGACACACGCACACAGATACTGACAAACACACACGACACACACAGACATAGATACACACACACACTCACACTCACACAGACACTGACATGGGATTGATTTACACAGGGAGCATCGTCGTTCTTTACTGTGTCTTCACTGTATGTGTACTGTGTTGGCACTGATATCTCAGTGTATCAGTCAGTGGAGAGCTTGTTGTTTTACATGAAGGTAGGGCTATGTTGAGGTTAGTGTATCAGTAAGCTTAGTGTATCAGTGAATTTAATTTAGTGTATCAGTGAGTTTAGTGTATCAGTGAGTGAGTGAGTGAGTAAGTTCAGTGACTTTATATTTTTGTGTGAGGGAGGGAAAGCTCGGGTCATAAAACTGTGCATCAGTATGCCAGTGTATCAGGGGAGAATCGGTTTTACTATGGTGTGCACAGTGTGCCTCGACCACACTGTGTATCAGTGTACTAGTGGTCAAGGGGGATCGGGTTGAGGAGCTTGTGATGAGCAGCAACGTGGAGTCAGCTTCGAGAAGGAGCAGTCATTGTACCCAGAAATGCATAGGGGTGTTCGTGCAGTCAGTGACAAAAGAGATGTACAACTTTATGAAGGGGATGCACAGCAAGGTAGCTAACTGCAATAGCAGCAGCAGTAAGAAGGACCAATGCAACATTGTGCTTGGGTATTGGTATTACAGTAGGAGTTCAGTGTATCAGTCGAGCCCTGCAGCAATGCAGCAAGGGCACAATATAAAGGGAGAAGTTCAGCAGTAGGAAAGTATCACCAGTGTGCAGTCATATGTGCAAAGCATATTGTAGGAGGAACGACTCAGTGAACAACTGAATAAGCATTTCGGTATCTGCACAGTGCCTTTAGGTAGTTAGTTTTAGATGTTTTAGTGAGTTGAGTTGGACTGTACACACACTGATACTCTTGTATCAGTTAGGGTATGGAGCAGTGGTAGTAGCAGGGTGAGGGGTTCCAGTTAGAAGTGTTGATGGATGCTCGAGCCTTGTAGTGGGCAGTGAGAAGGAGGTCTGCAACAGTGAGCAGGCAACTGAAGATGGGTTAGCATGAGTTATTGGGTAGAAGTTAAGGGTATCAGTTTAGTATTAAGTAAGTATCAGCACTGTGTCATTTTAGCAACCATGTATCAGTAAGTATCAACAAGTCCCACTGTATCAGTATCCGTTTTCAGTTGCATTTAGTGAGCTATGTATACTAGTGTTAGTTAGCTTAGTGTCAAGGTATTGGTTAGTTGGTTTAAGATGGGTTAGCATGAGTTATTGGGTAGAAGTTAAGGGTATCAGTTTAGTATTAAATTAGTACATAGTTACTGTAGTTAAATAGTTACTTACTGATATACTTGATTTTGTTAATAGTTAGCTAAGTAACTATATGTCCTAGTAAGCATTGTATACAGTAAAGAACCTAAGCTTTTACCAATAGTATAAAATATTAAAAAACTAAGAGACTTGGCCTCTTTTTAGTTGTTTTGAATATTGCTTATTTTAGACTTTGATAAATGAAAGTATGTATTATATCAGTTATGATTTTTATAGTACGGTTAAGTTATGAAGTTAGGTGATAAACCACTGTATGTAATAATTTATATGATACATACTATCATTTTTGCAGAAGTATCTAGAAATGGATATGAATTACTATCTGCGTCATCGTTCGTGGATGTACAATCGTCATCCTGATGACATGTGCGGTGTGCGGGATGAATTTATTGAGGGTGTACAGCAGTTCCTGCAGTTCGCCAAGGCTTTCCCTCAGTACATGGATGGTACCAAAATTAAGTGTCCGTGTGTGAGATGTCGCAACAGAAAATATCATCCAGAAGTGGAAGTTGCATATCATTTATACTCGAAGGGCTTCACGCCGAATTACTATCAATGGACCGTGCACGGAGAACTTGTATCTCTAGCATCGGAGTCAGATCCCTATGTGGAGCCGTATATGGATGTCCAAGACCACGATGCTTACGACGACGGGTTGGTGAACATGGTTTATGATGCGGCGGGGCCTATTTTCAATCCTGACAATTATGATGCGGCGGGACCAAGTTTCAATCCGGACAATTATGATGCGGCAGGACCTAGTTTCAATCCGGACAATTATGATGCAGCTGAGGAGGCACCGAATATCGATACTGCAAAGTTTATGGAGTTGCTGGAGAATGCAAGGACTCCACTATATCTTGGTTGTGAGGATCATTCATCGTTGGAGGTGGTTACAAGATTATTGAGCATCAAGTCTGATTTTAACATGTCACCAGAATGCTATAATCGACTGCTCGATTTGATTATAGAGATCTTACCCGAGGGTGCAAAGTTGCCTAAAGACTTCTATCGATCTAAGAGGATGGTAAGATCGCTTTGGATGGGATACGAGAAAATCGATGTATGTCACAACGGGTGCATGTTGTACTACAAAGACGACAAGGATGAAGATGCGTGCAGATTCTGTGGTGCTGATCGCAACAAGGCCACTGTTAGAGGAAAGTCTATCGGTGCAAGGAAGCCTACCGATTCGATGCACTACTTGCCTTCGATGCCGCGGTTGTAGCGGTTGTTTATGGTTAAGGAGACTGCAGAAAATATGAGTTGGCACAGGCAAAAACAGATCGAAGGAGTATTGGATCATCCATCCGATGGAGAAGCACGGAAGCACTTTGATCGAGAGTATCCATATTTTTCCGAGGAAGCGCATAATGTCATATTGGAGCTCTGCTCTGACGGTTTTACCCCATTCGGACTTTCGGGCTCCCAGTATTCGTGTTGGCCTGTGATCGTCACTCCGTACAATCTACCGCCTTGAATGTGAATAAAGACTCCGTATATGTTCCTAACCATTATTATCCCGGGTCCGAACAATCCGAAGAGGAACATCGATGTGTATTTACAGCCATTGATAGATGAGTTGAATCAGCTGTGGGAAGTAGGTGCCAACACGTACGATGTTTCTAGAAAGCAGAATTTTCAGATGAGGGCAGCACTTATGTGGACCATCAACGACTTTTCAGCCTATAGAATGTTATCGGAATAGAGCACCCATGGTCGTCTCTCATGTCTGTATTGCATGGACCGTTCTCAGGCTTTCCGTTTGAAACACGGAGGCAAACCGTGCTTCTTCGATTATCATCGACAATTTTTGCCGAAGGAACATCCGTACCGGAGGAATCGAAATACTTTTCGTACGGGAGTTATGGAGAAGGCCAATCCACCACCAAGGTGGCCCGGATGCACGATATGGGAAGAGGTAAAAGATTTAACAAGTGCTATCGAAGAGCCTTCTAAGGGGTACAAGTGTGACGGATTTGGTCGCACCCATAACTGGCCGAAGAGGAGTATATTCTGGGATCTGCCATATTGGAGCACCAATCTGATCAGACATAACATTGATGTCATGCATATCGAGAATAATGTGTTTGATAATATAATTAATACTGTAATGGATGTAAAGTGGAAGACAAAAGATAATCCGAAGGCCAGGTTGGACTTAGAAGACATATGTAGACGTCCTGCATTGCATTTGATAGAGGAGGGGAATAAAAAGTTAAAGCAACCTAAGTCAGTTTTCTCACTGGATAAAGAGGATAAAGGTAGACTTTGTAGGTGGATTCAGGGTCTAAAGTTTCCAGACGGGTACTTGTCGAACTTGAGAAGATGCGTCGACCTCAAGGAGAACAAACTAGTAGGTATGAAGAGCCACGTTTGTCACGTTTTCATGGAGAGGTTAATTCCGATTGCATTTCGAGAATTCTTACCGCAGGTCATTTGGGACCCATTGACAGAGCTGAGCATATTCTTCAGAGATCTTTGTTGTACTAAGTTGCTCGTCGATCGTCTAGAAAAGCAAGAGAGGGACATTACGGTAACACTATGTAAGCTCGAGAAGGTGTTTCCTCCTGGATTCTTCGACTCTATGGAGCATTTACCAATTCATCTTTCCTATGAGGCACGTGTTGGTGGTCCTGCCGGTTATCGATGGATGTACCCCTTCGAGCGCCATCTGAATCACCTAAAGAGAAAGGTGAAAAATAAGGCATGGGTTGAAGGTTCTATTTGTGAAGCTTATGTTCTCGAGGAGAAAGGTGAAAAATAAGGCACGGGTTAAAAGCTCTATTTATGAGGCACGTGTTGGTCTCAGCCCGCTCCATCTCCATCGGCGGACGACCTGTGGGTGACCGCAGCTGGTGGTCTCCAGAGGGGTACGTACTACGGTACGGGCTCCTATGGCACCCTGGTTGCGACGCAGTCATCTAGGGCCTCCCCGACAGCTGCGTATTCCACACACCCCTCGCAGTCGCAGCCCTCGCAGTCGTCGGCCAGAGTCCTGGAGGTCGTTGACCGTCAGATTGCGTCTCTCCGTGACGACTTGCTGTGAAGTATGGAGGAGCAGTCCCGGTCCCGGTCCCAGCCGCAGGCGGACGATCCGATGCTCATCGCACGATTGGATATGCTCGACCGTAGCATGACGGAGCTACGAAAATTGACAAATGATATTAGAGCCTCCAATGATCGCAACATCATGGAGCTGCAGGCGTCACAGCTATCGATGGGCGAGAAGCTGACGAGGATGCAGGATTCAATGGGTCATAGCAGTATGAGGCTGTTATCTACCCTGGATTCTCACAACCAGCGACTCATTGACTTGGAGCGGGCACGGCCTCCACCGACGTCACTGCCTTCTCCATCGACATCGGTGTCGATTCCACGGGACGAGTATGAGGAGTTCTTATCCTTCAAGCGCGCCGGTGGTCAGCCTCCTACAGATCCGCAGTAGTATAGTTATTTTTATTATTATTTAGGATGCGATTGTATATTATGAATTATTGATACTTCAATAATAGGCATGATGTATGATGGTTCTTGTGGTCTTTAATTTTTTAGTTAATTTAATTGGATTATATAGTTATCTTGTATATCCATATTTAATTGGATTGATACTTCAATAATGCTTTTTGTGGTCTTTAATTTAATTGGATTATATAGTTATCTTGTATTCAACAAAAGATAACCGAAGATTAATCTAGACAAGAGGAGCAAGAGCAGGAGGATGTTGCCATTAGTCTCATGATGCTCTCTAGAGACGCCGGATACTGGGGATCCAATCCTGCCGAGTCGTCGGACAAGAATTCTGCAATCTTGGAGGAGGATAGGGATTGGAATGAGTTAAAGAAGTCAAACAGCTACAAAGATGGCAAATTCTACTATGATTCGGACGAGAAGGAGTCGTAGAAGGGTGGTTCTTGTGGTATCAAGAAGAGGAGATAGAGGAGGAGGAGGACTAGATTGGATCATGTTGGTGTGTGTGATGAAGATGGTTACGGTGCTAGATTGGGGAAGAGCCGATACGAGTGTGCCTCTTGCAAGAAGAGCTTCCACTCCTACCAGGCTGTAGGCGGGCACCGTGCGAGCCATAAGAGGCTCAAAGGGGGATGCTACAGCAGAGGAGGCGAGAGTACTACTAGCCCATTGGATGTCGTCAATCCGACAGTTGTCCACAGTGGAAAGGCTAAAACTGCAGGGAAACACCAATCTGGACACTATTTTTTTTTTAAATTAGCGACATTTTTAGCGACGTTTAGCGACGTTAAGTTACGTCGCTAAATATGTCGCTAATTAGCGATGTTGTAACAAGTAGCTAAATACGTCGCTAATGACGTCGCTATACGTCGCCAATTGCTGACATGGCAGTATAGCCAGGTCATTAAATACGTCGGTGTAACATCGCTATAGACGTCGCTAATCAGCGACGTTTAGCAACTTTAATAAACGTCGCTATTTAGTGACTTGGTGTCGCTAAACGTCGTAAAATTTTGCGACATATTATAGTCGCTAAAAACGTCGGTATAGCGACGTTTAGCGACGTTTTTTTTTTGGCGACTTGGGTTTTTCCGATAACTTTATAACGTCGCTAATTACGTCGCTAAACCAAATTAGCGACGACATTTTGTTATTTAGCGACATTTTTAGACGTCACTAATTTGACTTTTTCTGGTAGTGGCGAATCCCCCTCCAAGAACAACTGCAGACGATGTTGCCACGGCCGTCGCCTTAACAGGTGGTGGGACAAAAGAAGAAGCACCAACACCGGACGAAGTGACCGGCGTACTCAATGGAGGCATTGTCGCAATGACAGGCTCGTCCTCCTCTTCAGATATCGGAATCTCTTCGACAGGCGAGCCGGCACCCGAAGATGTTTTCTTTTCAAAATCAGGCACCTTCGTGTCGCCGCCAGGACCTAACACAGAGCCAAAGGGCTTATCTACACTGCCCTCCCTGAAGATGTCTTTCCCTGAAAAGAAGACAAAAGGAAGTTAATATCAACATAATGTTAATTTTCCTAAAGAAGAGGCATAAAAGACGGTATTTACCCATGGCCAATAGTGTATATGTCGCGTCCGCGGCCAGTACAACTAAATTATTTCTTAGTGATGCTAGGCAAGCTGTCATACCTGGAGAAGAGGGTGCGCTAACAAACACTGGAAAATGCTCTTCCAGGTCCTCGTCGAGATCCACTCGAGGTTCACTAGGTGGAATCTCACTGGGTGCACCAACAGACACGGCAGGGGTCTCTCCCGATACTGAGCTGGATAAAGGTATATGGAATCGTATTATGACCGACCCCGAAGGCGACCTCGTTCCACTACCTGAAGCAGTAGCAGCGACAGCAGCCTCCAGCAGATATTCTCCGGCACCACCAGCCGGAACTGTAGAGGGTCCCTCTTTAAAAGGCAAGTAACCTCCAATCAAAGAATCATCCCCAACATGGGGAGATGCAGGCTCACTTCTAGGAGCCTCAATACCAGGAATCCGGAGAGGACGAGTAACCGTCTTCTTCTTCCTCTTGCGAGGGGAAGTCTCCTCCGGAGCAGGAGCCCTTCATTTCCAAGAGATTACCAGAGGCCCTGTGGGCGGAGGTACTTCACCCCTCGGTACCGCCAACAGAGGCTCATCTGGATTGACGGACTCCTCACCCTCGTCAGAAGAAACCGAGAGGACTTCGACTCTTCCCCCAGGCTTGGAAGAGGGCATCCTAAAACTTCTATGCATATCAAAATCACGGTGGAAGGTGTTGGTTGCCATGTAGAACTGGGCATACGAATGGAGAATGCGCAGCTCCGTGGAGAGTGAAATAACGGGCACAGTAAAAGTTGCGTCAGTGCAACCCATGATGAAATATCGCCATCCTCTGGCTCCATCAAAGAGTCCACCCCTGGACCTGAAGCTGGTGACGGCATTGCCCACGTGCAACTGGTCGTACCCGAATTGCCTGGAAAACCGACTAGGCAAGTAGGGCTCGAAGAAGCAATGGCCTTCACTTCTGTACCTTAAATAGGAAGGTCTAATACAGACCAACCAATTAAAAGACTTAAGAGAAAGAACGGTCTTCCCGTAGCCTACATCCTGGAGTCTGATCCCCTGTTAATTGAGATTTATAGGTGGGATAGTGCAGAAGAGCTTCCAGCTGTGACTGAAGTTCAGCACCCGCCGACAGTCTAAAACTGTGGTCACGTTCCAGGAAGAATTCTTATAGTTCAACAAGAAACTACCCCCGAACTACTGCCAGAGCCGGAAGATATCACCCGGGGGTTATGAAGAATTAACCATCCCATCAAATACATGTATGGTAATTCTACCCTGGGAAAGCTATCACGCCGAGTTTCATCGGCGAGCAGCCCATCAGTCATGGCCCTCAGGCCAGCTTGTATGCGGCACACCATGGCAGGGAGCAAGCCCAGTCTTTCCCCGAACACCAGACGCACTGCAGGCCATAGCGTATTACGGTGAATACGGTCCGCAAATGCGATGTCGGGTACCACTAGTCGGCGCAGCCATATGGAGAGGAAGCCAGCCAGTTGAGCTTTCCTGGACAGAGGCCTGCGGCAATGCCTCAAATAACTATAGGCCTTAGTGCCTGCAGGATACTTCCCTATCCCTTCGTCGAGGATCCAGTCCGGAGCCCCAGCGTCTTCCATGAGATCGTCGACTACCTGAGCATTAAGCACGCTCAGAAAATTCAGAGGCTGATCTTTGCCTTCCAAGACCTTCTCTGGCTTAACAGTCCTGGACCGATGAAAGAAGAGGTAGCACGTCCATTTATTGATGTGAGCCAAATCTGAAGGCTCGCCATAAAAAGCGGTGCAAGCGAGGTAGTGGCACATCAGCTCCTGGTACACTTCCACTACCCGAGGGTCTGAATACCCCAGCTCCCGGTTCGTGGGAACATACTCTTCATATGGAGTATCCTCCATCGGCAGTCTCGAGATCTCTGCCATCTCATGGAGGGCCAATCCTAACTCCCCCAGTGGAGTGGTGAAAGTCCCGGTAAGCGAGATATATCGCTCCATCAGTGCCAGAAATAGGTTGGGGTTGAGAGGTAACCCAACATTGGTGGCAGTCACGACTGCATACAAACCAATGCCCTCCAGCTCGGTCTGAAAATGCTTCAGGGCCCATTCAGCTAAGCGAGCCTATCGAAGATTTGTAGGGGTGATCCACCCACTTGTCCGAGGGTTCACCTTAGGGTATACTCCCCCGTGCCCCATAAAATTATTGCAGAAAGTCGGTTATTGGACCAGCTGGATCACTAAACTGTCTTCACTCAGGACACTGTCCGGGTACAGTCCCTTGAACATCATCACAGAGCCGAATGGGCGGCTGACAAACGATCCCTGGTCAGCTCCTTTCAGATAAAATATCTTCCCCGGCCTACCGTGAAGATCGGGAGTCAGCGTCCACGACATCCTCCTGGGATGTATAGCATGGAAGAATGCCGAGATGGGATAGTCTCTCAGCATCATGGGCAGATACAAAACCAAGCTCCCGGCAGGGAAAACCCATAGTTCTTTCTTGGGCTTCGTCTGGGACTGCTTGTCAATCATGTCCCCGAAGAGGAAAGCCGACTTTATGTATTGGTCCCCGTCTATATACGTCAGGGGCTCCCCGTTGATCATGCTCAACAGTATCCGCTCTCCTTGAGCCGATATCAAAATTTCCCTTCCTTCGGGATACTGGGGTCCAGAGATAGGAAATGTCACGTGGGACAAATCCTCCAGGTAGTTGGAGTGCAGCATCCCGGCAGCAGAATCCATCACCTCAGCCAACGGAGACGCGTGCAAGTTAACTACAAAATGCAAGAAAGACAAGTCAGTTTCTATAATCTTGCAGCATATGCAAAAAATCAACAGTCTATGCTTTACGCCAAGACTGTAAAAACTTGATCATTACACTGGAATCCATTTCCTAAAATGTAAAGTTCAAGGCTGGCAGTATACGCAAAGCTTTCGACAGTCTTTATTTTATGCCAGACTGCCAAAATTTGAGTTATTATGCCAGAATTTCCATCCCTGCGTAATACTCAAATTATATAGTATACGCCAACTTTCGACAGTCAAAGCTTTTACGCCAGACTGCAAAAATATAGAGTTTTTGCGCTGACACATTAGAAATATGGACGTAAAAGATGAAACATCTCTGTGCATCATCTTCCTCGAAGAGGCTATCAGCACAGAAGACGACCTAGCGTGTTCACGTACAACGTGTGCGAAGGATTTTCAGTCGTTCTTTTTCGTCCCAAAAGCTCTACCTTTAAGGCCGGGTGCACTGCTCGTCGGTGGGACACTTTGCCCAGAATGAAGCTCGCCTTGCCCGACCGAAGACGCTCTCACTTGAGCAGAAGAGCGAGAAGAAGAATCAACCTTCTTTCCCTTAGAAGAGGAGAGTTATTTCGAGGCCATTACTGGAAACTTTGAAGGCTCGGAGAAGAAATGAAGAAGAACTCGAACAGTCGAAGGCTTTCTTTCGCAGAAGACGGATGAAAAGTTTCTCTCAGAAACTTGGGGTATATATAGAGTTCGGATGGACTCCTCGAATCCCGAACCAAATCTCATAATTAATATTCGATTATGATTGGGTACTACGTCAGCCTATTACTTAGAGAAGGCTGACAGTCAGCGAATTCGAAAAGTTTTCATGCGAAGCAGATTCGTGGTTTTTATGCTAAGGAGCTTTCTACGCTCGACAGCTACAGATCTACGGTTTTACGCTCACAGGCTACAAGTCTATGGTTTTACGCCCGGATGCTTTTATGCTCGGTAGCTTTTACGCTCGAGAGGCTACAAACCTACGACTTCATGCTCAGCAGCTACAAATCTATGATTTTATGCTCGGTGGCTTTTACGCTCAGAGGCAACAGATCCACAGTTTCACGCTCGGAAGATTTCCTTTTCAGTGGCTACAAATCTACAGTTCTATGCCCGGATGCTCTCATACTCAGCAGCTTTTACGCTCGAGAGGCTACGAACTTATGATTTTACGCTCATCTACAGTTACAGATCTATGACTTTCTGCATATCTAAAAAAAATATGCAGGCCAGAGTACAGTACATCTGAACAATTCTCAAGGCGGTCAATTGCAAGGGTTCACACAGAAGATACTCCTTCTTGACCTTAAAATATCCCAAGTACCCAAAGCATACATAGTTCAACATTGAAAATTATACTTCTCCTTGGGTCGATTGGAAGTTCATCCAGAATCCAGTCTGAATATTTCGTCTGCAGTTCAAGATGGCGAATCAGTTTTTGACAGCCATTTCTCGTCCTATTCCAAGGGATTTTTGAGAAATCATTCTTGAAGACGATGGTCTGAACAAAAATTTTGTTTATCAGAAGTGATAGTTTAGAATTCTACGCGGTTCCTCATTCCTAACAGCAGGATAGTTCGAATACTCGAATGCTAAAGCGACTTTCTGCGCATCCTTAAGTTATACATAAAAGACAGGACAGAACCTAGCACTCTTTCTAACAGAGTCGGCGTAAAATTACCAGACGTGTCGAAGCTACACATATTCAGACTTCACAGCAAAAATATATGGCAAGATGATCATATGCACAAAAGAAGACGACTTTATTAAAACATGATTACATATGAGGGAAATCCAGTCTACAAGGGTTTTTCTTTATTTTTATGATTACATATGAGGGAAATCCCATCTACAAAGGACTTCCTTATCGTCTGAAGATCTCGCCCAGAATCTATTCTGCCAGGTTCTCGCATGGGTAGAATTCTTCATCCATCTTCTCCAGCAGTCAGTCGATTCCCGCAAACTGACTGACATAAAATGATCAACGGCGGAAGGATACAAAACGGGCCTAGTCCCATCCTCTAATATAGGAAAGCAAGGTCAATCTGCTTTCCTGCATCAAGCGCCGTGACAGATTAAGTTAAGATATTTTACCCAACTTAATCTCGGACGGCAGCTAGTTTGTTTGCTCTCTCGTCCACAAATATCAGGAGAAGATACAGCTTGCAAGCTCTGTGGTCAAATACGACCCTTCCTCTCTCCGAAAGAACCGCCATACAAATTTGCTGATTATCCCAAGCAAAGGAGGCTATGATATCCTTCCATGATCCATTGTTGCAGAGGACATTTGCTCGAAGACGCCGTCTTTTTTGGCTCCTTACATGCCGGAAGAACATGGTCTTCTTCTTTCTCAAGTCGACCCGACGAACTCCGACGATCATCTCTATGTGGTGAAAGAAATGTGGGAAGAACCGGTTAACTCCTCAGCCTTTTTATAGGCGAAAAAGATCACACCGATCCCCAATAACTCCGCCATAAAGTCAGCCTTGAAAGAACGTGTCAGACTTGACCGTTTCAGAGTAGTTTTAAATTACGAGGAATATTTTATGCCTCAATCAAAGCATTTCAAATTACGAGGAATTTAAAAGCTTCGAAGGGGGTCTTGTAGAAGCATGAAAAAAATGCTGGATAGCTATACGCAGCATGTTGATGCAGGGCAGCTTAAACAGAGGACCTCAGATCCATAGACGTGCAAACAGAGCTTTTTTGCTAAGCACAGCGTAAAATATAGGCTCAAGGACCATCCGCGTAATGCAGTATGTCCAACTTGCTTCTGCGTAAAAAGGGTGCTACATCGCCTTTATGGCGTAGAACTCATCCGCTTTCAATGCGGCATTGAAGTGTACGAGGAATGCTTTATATTCTTTGAAATGAACCTGTCAGATCATGCAATGAACCTGACGTCTGGACTCTTGACAAAGAGTACTGCATAACTACCCAGGCGACGGCTATAATGATGGCGCGGTACTATAACCCAGGCTGTCATTTACTGTCATTTCCTTGCTGTAAACCGCTTTTACGCATACAAAGGAATACGTTGCCTAGTTTTACACAGGCAAATGTGAGTTGTTTACGATCCACAGAAGGCAAACAGCCTGCCACGTCAAAAGCTGCTCTTCGTACAGGGCTCGAGGCACGACTCTGCATTTAATGCGCACAGTGATGACAGAACTCGAGGCACGTCTCTGCATTTAATGCGCAGAAAGGGTGACAGACCTTCAAAACACGCCTCTGCATTTAATGCGCAGAATAATGGTGGATCTCTATATTTAATGCAGGAGATTTGATTAAATGTCACCGAACCATCGTTTAGTGACATCCCCTTTGCGTAAACTGCTCTTACGCATACAAGGGAATACGCTGCCTAGTTTTACACTGGCAGACGTGAGCTTCTTACGCTCCGCAGAAGGCAAACAGATTGCCACGTCAAAAGTTACTCTTCGTATAGGATTTGAGACGCGTATCTGCATTTAATGCGCAGAATGATGGCAAATCTTCAAGACACGCCTCTGCATTTAATGCGCAGGATAGGAGTAGATCTCTGCATTTAATGCAAGAGATTTGATTATATCTCCAAAAGCTGTAATTTCGGCTAAAACGTCCACATCATCTTGGCTTCTACGCCCACTCGGATCCTACGCCCACTCGACTCCTATGCCCACTCGGCTTCTACGCCTACTCGGCTTCTACGCCTACTCGGCTTCTATGCCTACTTGGCTTCTACGCCATAGTGACAGTTATTGGCTTCTATGCCAACCTCTTCTACACAAAGGATAACTACCTACGTGGCTTCTACGCCGTGATCTTCGCAGCAGTTAGAGACGTTGTCCCTTAGTTGGACACGCATCACACGCTCATTCAAAAGGTCATCTATACGCAGGCAATAGTTATTGTAACCATCGTATAAAAGGGTGATGTACTTTCCACTACTGGTTTTTCCACCGACTGAGTGGTCACTGTCACTAAAACTCTATAAATAGAGACCTCTATTGACAGAGGTCCAAGGTCGAAAAATTGAAGGTCGCCAAGGTCGAAAATTGGTCAAGGAATCTAGTATCAGATCCAAGGTCGACAACTCGGAGAGAAAACGGTCGAGAGGGAGAAGAATCTAGAGCTCAGGCAAAGAGAAGTGATCGACGACTTTGGCATCGGGCATCCACTCTCTTTAGCAACCTTCGAAGCTGCTTTCTGTCTTCTATGGTATTTCTTCATCATCGTGTGGTCCAAGGGACAAAGTGACCGACTGCAGATCAGTCTCCTATAGCAATATTTACCCAAATTAAATAAATTGTACTCGACATCCTCGTATAGGATTAAATTATACAATCTTGTTTGTAAACACCGAAGAAGGGCGGGTTTTCGTATAAAATCTCATTTCCATATTTTCTTTCGTTTATCATCAAACACAGTCACATAATTCATGCTACGACCCCGAAAATACTAACTTGTCTCCCATTCATCTAAGTTCCCGGTAAGACTATCGAATAGTCGTTCTGTGCAAGTATGAACTTGAAAGTATTCAGGACCGTTAGGTCACCAAGGCAGTTCCTGAACTAGAGAATTTTTACCATGTAAACAATCCAAGAATCATAGCTCGTGGAGAATACCGTCCTGTATTGAATTAACTGGCTCAGGGAGTCGATATATATTATGAACAATCCTTCCTTGAACTTGATCCTGTCCCTGACCAAAGCTCGAACGTTTAGAGACTTGCATGGTCACGGACAATTTGGTGCACAAGAGAGATCTTCGAATCTCATTCCATGGACGGTCTCTGGGGCACCGGGGCCGATCCGACCGGTCCCTCCTGACTGTAGTCGCCTGGGTCGAGCGGGATGTGTGTAATGCCCCATGTGACTCTTGCACACCATTCTGCCAATGAGACTACACCATCATCTATGGCGTCGTGCCAGTGACCTCATGTTCATATAGATAAGACATTCTCGCTTAGCAGCAATCCGCGTACAAGTTATTGCATCCCATCAAGTAATTTGAAATACCTCAACGATCATGAGTATAACATACTTGCATATTTGGAACACTTGTACATCTTTTGTAACACACCTGATAATCCGTGTAACTCGTGCACCCAAAATAAAACCTTGCACTTGACAGTTGTGTTTGCATATGCCATTGCCCCAGAATTTTATTATATATATATATTCTCGTGCTTGGATTAACTTGGTTTGCCTTGGGCAGGGAAGGAAGAATAATAAGTTGGTAAGTCTCCCCATGTTACTCTTATATCGTATGGCGCACTGCCACACGAGTTAGACTTGTTCATTATGCCCTAAAACTTATCCTAAGGCAAGACTACAAAGATAACTTAATAGATGATGTACGAAACTGTAAAACCCCCTTCCTAGAAAATCGTATATACCTTTTTATTTATTTATTATTAATTAAAATTTGTAGTAATTATAGCTAAATAGGAGAAATAGATTTTTAATAATTTTTATGTTAGGTGTTCGGGCACTTAGATGACTTGTGGGACCATCAAGAATTTTTTGGATTTTATTCCATGTAGGAGACCCCTTGAGCATTTGCTAGCCTAACGATGTGCATTACTCTAATCTAGAATTTTTTCTATGAGTATATATAATTTATATATATACAAATATATATATAAGTATATATTAATAGGGAAAGGTAAAAGAATTATTAGATAAGAATCTATTAATATATTAATAATAATAATATAATAATAACAACTACTAACTATGTTACCATTCTTTAAGCAACTTACTTTTGCTTTAGTATCCATCCAGCAGCAACTAATTGGCTACCCGCCCCCTTTGGCATTAACAACCACAGCACTTGCAATTGAACCCCCTTTAATAACTTCACCCTTCAGCGGCTAACGCAAGACCCGACCCTTACAACCCGATTCTTCCCCCTCTCTCTCCTAAATATAATATATATATATATATGTTAGCTCTCCAAAACCCTAACCTATTTCCAGACCTCCTCTTCCCATCTAAGAGCCGTCACCGCAGCCAGAGAAGCCCCGCCAAGCCATCCAACCATCCCGTCGACGCCGACATCGCGCCCTGCAGATTCCCACTCGAGGCACCTTCGCTCCGGCGTGATTTTCCGTCAACTCGCTCATCCAAACGCTGTTCCGTTTTCATAGGTATGATCTTCCCTCAACCCTCTTCAATATTTGTTTTATAGTCAATCTCGGAAAACGTGTGCCCCTAGGTGCAAAACAGCGCCCAAGTCAGCGCGAGCAGACAAAATTCTGCAATCGTAGAATTCCAAAATGACCACCCATATTGCCGAGTTCGTATCTCCCACCACAGAGATCCGAATTCGGTGATTCTTTTTGATACCTGTAGATTACATGACCTAGATTATTTTCTGTATAATAACTTTGTGCTATTAGTCGCTGTGGAGATAATTATATTCGTCACAAAACTGTGACACACACTTTTTCCGGTTTTCCAAAAGTTAGAGATCGGAGCGCGTCCCGCCAAACGGGACCGCCCCGTCGTGTGCCAAGTGTACCGAATGGTGCATGCAGCATAATCGGACACATGAAAATTCGTGGGGACTAATTCGGACGCGTGTGCGCGCCGGAATCAGACCGTATCCGCGGACAAATTTTGTGTCGCCACTTTTGTGGAACTCGCACGTATTTTGTGCACGCTTGTCAGAATGTGACGAAACTTGCGCCACTAGACTCGTGGTATCGCGCTGGTCCTGTGACCCAAGTTTCACGCATTTCTGAGACGGTTGACCAGATCGCCAATTGGCGGGCCCCATAGTTGACTTTTTGGACCAAATTTTGTTCGGCTCATCGGAATCCAAATTTGGACATACCGTTGAGTTCGTATTGACATCTAGAGTTGTTTGACCCATAGTTTGTCCCATTTAGAGACTGTTACCCTCGGCACGCTTTTCGGTGCAAAGTGGGCCATATGTGGACCCCACTTTTACCCGAAATTACCGTTTTGCCCCTGTGTCCAAATTGGACGAAAGGGATGTGTTTTTTAGCTATTTTCTCATTCCGGAAATGTTGGTGATATTTATTTCAGCATCCGGAGACATTTGTTCTGTGGCCATAGCTTCTGGCCCTGTGTATTGGACATCTGGACGTGACATTTTGCAGCTTCTTGCCAGGCAAGTATATCTTGCCATTGTACTGTTATTTATATTCCATATGTTGCATGCATCTTTATTTTTTGTCTTTAGTTTATATATTTTAATTGTTATATAAAATGCTCGCGACGGTGACATCGCGATATGTTTTTATTTATGTATTTGCATTGACCTTGTTCATAAGACTACCCCATTATCATGTAGCACCATTAGGTTCATTGGCCGTGACACAGTGGTTACACGAGTGTGAGTCTCATATAGATCACGGACTGCGTGACAGGTCTGGCCTCCTGTACGTATGGGCCGTGCGTTAGGAATAACTGCTGTTAGAAATATTGCATGCTAGTAGACTTGACAGTTATTAGAGGTCCAGGGACATAGCTTATTGTAGTACGGTGGTCCCATCCTTGTCCTTGTTTGGTTGCAGGATTGGGCTAGGGTACTAAGAATAGGCTATGGACCAAATCGTGTCATGGATGTGACATGCTTAGAGCATGGGGTGGGGAGAACAACAAGTACCGCATTTGAGCTCCTTTACACTTTTTCTGTGAAGCCCGGATTCTCCGCTGGAGATACGGGTGATAATGACCCCAATATATTATGTACTATCAGGCGGGCCACCGGCGTTCAAAAGACGACGTGCCTTTTAGGCCCCTGGCTCTTCAAAAGAGAACCATGCCAAATCCCAGTTTTCAGCCAGATAGCTCACTTGTGGGGAAAGGTGTTCTTAACTGCATTCACATAGATGGTTAGGCGACCCCAATGGATGTTTATTTTTAGTACTTTATTGGCATGTATTTAAGTATACTTGTTATGTCCCTCTGAGGACCTGGTCCGCTGCCAAGTGTACCTGTTCTTGAGTATTTGCAGGAGCACAGATTTGGAAGGTTTAGATGCTTCGTGGATGTCTTCTCTTCGAGCCGTGATTGGTAGCTGGTACTTATTGTTTGAGTGAGTTGTACTGATATTGTATTTACTTTTTCCATTCGAGTTGGTAGTGGATTTGTTTCCATCCAACTATCATCTTTAGATACTTCTTGTTGAGATCTAGTTTCATAGACATTGGTTATTTTATTTCTATATGATTTTGGTGGATGAGATTTAGATTATACCCTGAGACTTGTATTATATTTTATACCACTTGTGGATTTTATATTCATATTACAGCGTACGTATGGATTTGGTTTCCATATATTGGAGTTGCCATATCCATGCGGCTGGCATGCTTACGTGTCCTAAGTCCTACGTATTTTTGGGACTGGGGCGTGACATGTTTTTGTGGTGGCCCATGCAGGTCAAGAGCATATTGTCTCGGTTACGTTACTGTACCGAACAAGCCTGCACCTAGGACTAGAATATAGGATCTCATCCACAATTGACTATGATTCATCTTCCTCCTCTCTGTTCTATTTTGAACAAATGCATCCTGCTTGATTCCTGTGCTTCTCTAATAGTTCTTTAAGCATAGCCTTCTCCTAGAATATAGAAGTTTCTGTTGTTAGATGATAATTAGAGTAGCACACCTATTTAGAATACAACGAGATTATAGATACACCACTAAGTTTAGAATATCTAGCGAACCCTAGAATCCCTTATCCCTATAATTGGTTTACCATTACCCGGATGTATTATGAGGACTTGAGAGTAGTATAGACACTACTAGAGTTAGTTAGAAGGTTACCATAATATTTGCCCCTAGCATCGAGGAACCCATAGAAAAAAAAAAAAAAAAACTTAATGTTTGGACTGAACCTAACCTTCATAGTTAGATGATATTGGAACTATAAACTTATATCATTGTCTTGTTATTAGTAGACAGCTCCCTAGGAAGCCTAGAGGAATGTAATCAACACTTCTCCCTTGATCATACCCCGAACATAGCAACCAACACCCCACTCCCCTTAGAGAACCATGATGCTATCTAGAGCCCTCTATCTTTATTTTATATTGTTTCCCTACGACCATAGCGCTCGCTATTTTGCGACGGCTAATTACGTTTCTTCTCTTCATCTTTCAACTCGTGCCATCTGACACTTCGGATAGTAGGCCAAGTAAATTTATTCTTTGTTAAGGGCTCATAGTTTGCTAGACTTATAGTTGTAGCCTTGAGTGTAAAATTTTTATGCTTGGTAGTTGGAACTTGATAAGTTTAAGTTGTTTTGTAGATTGTGACCGATGATTAACCCTTAGTTTTAATTCATGTAATTTGTACCCTCACAAGCGAGATCCCTTTCCCTTAAACGGCCAGTAACTCTTCTATCCCTACGATTGACACATGTTCTATGAGCACTATGATTAGGACTTAAGGTGACCCTTACCTATATAATGCAATAGGAGACCCTAATAAAAGTTTCTGCTCTATTTACATGTGCAAGATTATTTTGTAGGACCCTCTTAAGACTATCACCATATTAGTTTAATTCTTATAAGTTGGGTAGTATACCTCACCACCTAGTATCATATAGCCCTTGTAATCCATTGATGAAGTGTAATTGCATAACATTAATTGTATGCTAACATAAGATGATAGTGTTTATTCAGACTATAGAATTTAGAGGTTCATGCCCTATTTGGTCGACTAGCGACTTAGTCAAGGAGGTTGTATGACAACTGTAGAGATTGTGTAGTCTTTCATTATTATTGCTTATTTTGCTTTTGTTTTTGTGAACTTGAATTGTTATGAACCTTCTCTCATCATAATCCAGCGTTATA
Source organism: Iris macrosiphon (assembly GCA_036927795.1). Lineage (NCBI taxonomy): Eukaryota > Viridiplantae > Streptophyta > Magnoliopsida > Asparagales > Iridaceae > Iris > Iris macrosiphon. The sequence goes on along the minus strand of JAYESA010000005.1, from coordinate 103,033,737 downwards.
TTTTCTGTGCTACCTCGAATTATGCTGCTATTATAGCCTAGTTTTTGTAAGCTTATTCTTTATCAAGCTTGTTCATGATATATGTATTAATGGATGCATACATTAATATATTTCAGAACCAGTGTATTAAGGTCTAGCTAACCTTAGTGCGCTTGGTTCGCCCTTCGCATAACTACTTTACGTGGATTGAGATATGTAGTGATTAGTAGACAGATATACTTGCCCCTAGATATGTCTGACACATCGTATCGGTTACATAACTGTACTGATACGAGCATGTAAATAGGAAATTACCAAAAATAGAATTTCAATCCACAACTGCTTTGACAATTCCCAATTTAATTCTTTAAACGCCTTGATCCCAATACTTCTATTCTATTACGCTGCCCTTGAACGCTTTATTATTGATCCTCGCCTTCCCTTATTTCGGAAAGACGAAACCTCGTGCTGGGTATAAAGTTTGATACACAGAGAGTACTAAATATACCCCGTAGGCCGATCACATACTTAAGGATTATTCGTTCGTAATTAAGGACATATCATATGTGATATGATCGGCGTTGAAGTTTCGAGGATCGAACGACATGAGTAAATAAATTAAGGGATATTTTCTTAAGGTATATAGCCTTAGGTGATAGGTGGATAAATTCTAAGTTGGGAAGTTATGCATTGTCAACTCGGGAGAAATTTCTTTTAGATTATGATCGAGTAAGACTAGATTGGGAGAGGTTCAAGCCATTGTAATTTTGAGAAATTTAGAAGGATGACTAAGGTAATGAGGATCAATGAATTGATATTGAGGACCCAATATTTATACCTTAAGTGCATGAGTTAAATTTTTGAACAATGAAGGTAGAATCACCAATTTGAATTTAGAGGATAAATATAGAATTTCAGACTTGAATATTGGTGGACTGCATTTAAATTATTTTTCAATTTGGCGATTTGAATTAAGAATTAAAATTTTGGTTGGACGACCTATTTGAAATAATGAGGATGTGAATGGAATTTAAAGAGATGAGGCATACAAAATTTTATAAGTGAAAATGGGAATATATTGGACTCAAACCACTTCTAAAGGAGATTATGATAGTTAGAGATCGTGAGGAAAAAGTTATATGCGTATGTAAATCTTGGAGATGTTATGTGGATATGGATAATTTGAAACAAGGGGAGAAGAGATAACCAAAGGTTAAATTTTGATGGAGCAGTGGTCATCTTAACCTAGAAGTGATTGCAATGGATATGATTAGGATTTTAGTTATCGCAAGAAGATTGCGACTGACTTGCCTTATTGTACATAAAGGATTAACCGATTCTGCCTTATTTCAATTTTGAGGACGACATTGTCTTAAGTTGGCTGAATTGTGAAACCCCCTCACCTAAGAATTTGACCTACTCGGCTTAGATAGTGAGACTGGGGCTAGCTCGAATCCACTTAGAAATAGAACACGGTATTTTATTTAGTTTTACAACATGATATCATTTGACACGCCTTACCGTGCTCCGATAATTGGAGCACTACACTAGCCACTGCCTTCCTATAAATTCTACACCCTTATCCTAGACACGCCCATCTTCCATTTTCATCTTGGTGCAATTTTCTAATTGTTGGACGCTTCTATGCAAAAGAGAATTTATGTGTCCACACCATTGGACATGACCCATGAAGAAACCTATTTTTCGCTCATATGGATTTTTTCATGATTTTTTTCGGGATGTGCAATGTGCAACATCGCCCACCCCTTTAAACCTAGCCTTGCATTTTAAACAATGCAAATCTTATACCATCATTGCATTCTACCGTGGCTTAATTTTAATTTCGAGGACAAAATTTTTATAAGTTGGGTAGAATGTAAAACCCCCTTCCTAGAAAATCGTATATACCTTTTTATTTATTTATTATTAATTAAAATTTGTAGTAATTATAGCTAAATAGGAGAAATAGATTTTTAATAATTTTTATGTTAGGTGTTCGGGCACTTAGATGACTTGTGGGACCATCAAGAATTTTTCGGATTTTATTCCATGTAGTAGACCCCTTGAGCAGTTGCTAGCCTAACGATGTGCATTACTCTAATCTAGAATTTTTTCTATGAGTATATATAATTTATATATATACAAATATATATATAAGTATATATTAATAGGGAAAGGTAAAAGAATTATTAGATAAGAATCTATTAATATATTAATAATAATAATACAATAATAACAACTACTAACTATGTTACCATTCTTTAAGCAACTTACTTTTGCTTTAGTATCCATCCAGCAGCAACTAATTGGCTACCCGCCCCCTTTGGCATTAACAACCACAGCACTTGCAATTGAACCCCCTTTAATAACTTCACCCTTCAGCGGCTAACGCAAGACCCGACCCTTACAACCAGATCCTTTCCCCTCTCTCTCCTAAATATAATATATATATATATATATATATATGTTAGCTCTCCAAAACCCTAACCTATTTCCAGACCTCCTCTTCCCATCTAAGAGCCATCACCGCAGCCAGAGAAGCCCCGCCAAGCCATCCAACCATCCCGTCGACGCCGACATCGCGCCCTGCAGATTCCCACTCGAGGCACCTTCGCTCCGGCGTGATTTTCCGTCGACTCGCTCATCCAAACGCTGTTCTATTTTCATAGGTATGATCTTCCCTCAACCCTCTTCAATATTTGTTTTATAGTCAACCTCGGAAAATGTGTGCCCCTAGGTGCAAAACAGCGCCCAAGTCAGCACGAGCAGACAGAATTCTGCAATCGCAGAATTCCAAAATGACCACCCATATTGCCGAGTTCGTATCTCCCACCACAGAGATCCGAATTCGGTGATTCTTTTTGATACCTGTAGATTACATGACCTAGTTTATTTTCTGTATAATAACTTTGTGCTATTAGTCACTGTGGAGATAATTATATTCGTCACAAAACTGCGCGCACCCACTTTTTTCGGTTTTCCAAAAGTTGGAGATCGGAGCGCGTCCCGCCAAACGGGACCGCCCCATCGTGTGCCAAGTGTACCGAATGGTGCACGCAGCATAATCGGACACATGAAAATTCGTGGGGACTAATTCGGACGCGTATGCGCGCCGGAATCAGACCGTATCCGCGGACAAATTTTGTGTCGCCACTTTTGTGGAACTCGCACGTATTTTGTGCACGCTTGTCGGAATGCGACAAAACTTGCACCACTGGACTCGTGGTAACACGCTGGTCCTGTGACCCAAGTTTCACGCATTTCTGAGATGGTTAACCAGATCGCCAATTGGCGGGCCCCAAAGTTGACTTTTTGGACCAAATTTTGTTCGGCTCATCAGAATCCAAATTTGGACATACCGTTGAGTTCGTATTGACATCTAGAGTTGTTTGACCCATAGTTTGTCCCATTTAGAGACTGTTACCCTCGGCACACTTTTCGGTGCAAAGTGGGCCACATGTGGACCCCACTTTTATCCGAAATTACCGTTTTGCCCCTGTATCCAAATTGGACGAAAGGGATGTGCTTTTTAGCTATTTTGCTCATTCTGGAAACGTTGGTGATATTTATTTCAGCATCCGGAGACATTTGTTCTGTGGCCATAGCTTCTGGTCCTGTGTATTGGACATCTGGACGTGACATTTTGCAGCTTCTTGCAAGGCAAGTATACCTTGCCATTGTACTGTTATTTATATTCCATATGTTGCATGCATCTTTATTTTCTGTCTTTAGTTTATATATTTTAATTGTTATATAAAATGCTCGCGATGGTGACGTCGCGATATATTTTTATTTATGTATTTGCATTGACCTTGTTCATGAGACTACCCCATTATCATGTAGCACCATTAGGTTCATTGGCCGTGACACAGTGGTTACATAAGTGTGAGTCTCATATAGATCACGGACTGCGTGACAGGTCTGGCCTCCTATATGTATGGGCCGTGCGTTAGGAATAACTGCTGTTAGAAACATTGCATGCTAGTAGACTTGGCAGTTATTAGAGGTCCAGGGACATAGCTTATTGTAGTACGGTGGTCCCATCCTTGTCCTTATTTGGTTGCAGGATTGGGCTAGGGTACTAAGAATAGGCTATGGACCAAATCATGTCATGGATGTGACATGCTTAGAGCATGGGGTGGGGAGAACAACACCAGTGCATTCGAGTTGGTAGTGGATTTGTTTCCATCCAACTATCATCTTTAGATACTTCTTGTTGAGATCTAGTTTCATAGACATTGGTTATTTTATTTCTATATGATTTTGGTGGATGAGATTTAGATTATACCCTGAGACTTGTATTATATTTTATACCACTTGTGGATTTTATATTCATATTACAGCGTACGTATGGATTTGGTTTCCATATATTGGAGTTGCCATATCCATGCGGCTGGCATGCTTACGTGTCCTAAGTCCTACGTATTTTTGGGACTGGGGCGTGACAGAAACTTATATAATGTGTTTGGATTTGTTGAGCGGACGAGAAGCCTCCCCACCAGTGCATTCATGTACTGATAACCCAGTTGATTGCTTGGAGGGTGCGGGAGAACCTCGTTCGGTGCGGAAACCCCCTTCGTGCATGCTAAGGCGTGAAGTTCACTCTGGAGCCTTGGAACGTGGCGTCCGAAACTGAAGCACATATACATGATATAATATTGGAACATCACCTATGTATCATTTCATAATTGTAGCCACTTGGCACGCTTTTAACATTTTAGAGAGAAAGGACTTGAGCGACTTGAAATTTTGGTCTAGTGCCGCTTGTAACACTTGTTGAATATCACTAAAGAGCTTATTTTACTTCTATACTTGTGTTATTTAATGCTTCCGCTATTGACGACTCTGTGAACTTGTTACCAATCACCTATTTATTTCTTATTTCGCTGCACTCGTACAATCTGTGCGACTCTGTGGCTTAGACATTTTACTGCATGTTTGGATCAAGGCTTTGCGTGGGCCAGCTTACGCTCATGTGGCATCACGTCCAGAAGGGAAAGATTATCTCACAATAGCGCTGGCATGGTGATTCACGCCTAGCAGGGACGGCTGATTACCGGCGGGAGATCGGGGCATGACATATTGGTATCAGAGCATGGCTTACACCTTTGGACTTCGTATCTATTTTCTCAGTTTAGAAAGGTCGTTCATGGATTATGTGCATACACTCTCTCTCTCTCTCGTTGACTGATGGGGTATTCCATACAATGAGTCTAAATACTTTCAAAAAGTTCTACGTGAATAATATGATTGCTTGTACATAATTATATTGTGATGGCCTTTGTGGCGACCAATGTTAGACTTTGTGGAAATAGACTCCTGCTAGAATTTATAAGTTATATGCAAACCTGAATGCCTATACGTGATTACCAAGCTGGTTAGTGTATGGAATGGAATATCATTCGGACGGTTAGCTATGCACACAACTTTTTGGCAAAGTTGTGTAGAGTATCACACGCCAAGACCCTTTTGGTGCGAGCAAGTTTGCAAACGAGATTGGGATATCATTCATATAAAGATAAGTCAGACTTAGAATGTCAACCGATATAATCTTTATCAATTTATTGCTAAGACAAATATAGAGAATCGAGCCTGAATTTTTGATAAATAGCTCGGACAATATTTCGTGTCAGAGGATACAGTCAAATATGGTTTACGAGACAGATTTATTAGGCGATGCTTAGATATCATACAAGAATTCTAAGGAATGACTTGGTGAAGATATTAGCGATTAATGCGAACACAATTGAGGATTTAAATTGGGTGACTCACTTCCTGAGTGGTATTTGGATCATTTTGGAAATATTCAAACGAATTCATAGATCTCGTGCGATATTTGGATTGAACGATTTGAGAATGTATTAAAAAATAATAAGGCTTATATCAAATATGGATTCAAGAAAATAGAAATCAATATCTTGGTCAAAGAAACTTGTTGAAAATTTGGAGGATCGTGTGAGTGATTTTAAATTAAAATAAACGAATAAACCCGAATATAATATCGCTCGAATAGAAGTTAGTCTGAGAATAAATATTGTGGTTTGATTGTAGAAGCATGAAAAATACGCTGGGGAATCATACGCATAAAACCCTCAACATGCAGAAAGCCCACGTAAAATAGAGCTCCAGCACTGTGTAGCATAAAACATGACTTCAGAGCCATTGGCGTACAACAGAGCTTCAACGCTAGTTCAGCGTAAAATATAGCTCCGGAATAACCCGCGTAATGTAGTATTTCCAGACTGCTTCGGCGTAAAAAGGTTGCTACATCACCATTTCGGCATAAAACCTATCTGCTTTTAATACAGCAAAAAGTTGTACGAGGATCTCTTCGTATTCCTCGAATGAACCTGTTATTTGAAGCAGTGAACCTGACTCCTGACAAATAGTACTACACGACGATCGAGAGGACGGCTGTTATGATAATTCTGCACAGAGCCCCAAACTATCGTTTAGTGACACAATCCTTGATATAAGAGGTCATTTACGCATCCAAGGGATACGCTGCCTATTTTACATAGGCAGAGATGAGCTTTTATGCTCAGGAAGAGACGAAACCAACTACCACGTCAAAAGTTGTTCTTCGTATAGAACTCGAGACACGTCTCTGCAGTTAATGCGCGAGATGGGGGCAGATCTCTGCATTTAATGCACGAGATTTGGTTCTACTTTCGAAGACTGAGAGGGCTATAATTAGGGTTAATACGTCCACATCACCTTTCCCGCATATTACGCCAATCGGGCTATTTTCAACTATAGGAGTACGTCGTACGCTATCTCCTCGAAATACGCCAACTCATGCCATATTTGTAAAAGAGCGTAATAAGGTTATTTGGCCCAAAATACGCTCAAGACCTCAGTTAAGGAGGAATAACTGGCTATCTTTATGTTGGTTACCTATCCATGCAGCGTCAAGCTCTACGCCTATTTTGCTTTTACGCCAACGAGACAGCTACTTGGCTTCTATGCCAACTTGACAACTATCTAGCTTCTACGCCAATATGACAGATATTTGGCTTCTACACCAACATGACATCTGTTTTGGCTTTTATGCCAACTTGACAACTATTCGGCTTCTACGCCTATTTGGCTTTTACGCCATCAGAACAGCTATTTGGCTTTTACGCCAACGGAATAGTTATTTGACTTTTATGTCAACCATCTCTATGCGAGGGGCAGTTATCTACGTAGATTGCATGCCGTGATCTTCGATGAGCGATTATACGTATTACCTCATAATGGGACATGCGTCACACGCCAATTCAAGAGATCGTTCATACGTGGGTAGCAGTTATTATAACTACCGCGTAAAAGGTGCAGCTCTCTCCGTTGTTCGGTTTATACACCGACGGTAGCCAAACTCTATAAATAGAGACCTCCGGTGGCAGAGGTCAAAGGTCGAAGAGGAGAAGAAAAGGGGGGAAAGTCGAATATTCTTCAAGAAAAGAGAGTATATCCAGAGAGTGTTTTGGCAACGAGAGCTCAATCCCTCCGGTAGTCTTTGAAGTTTCTTTTTCGTCTTCTACAGCACTTCTTTGTCATCGTGTGGTCCAAGGGACAAAGTGATCGACCGCAGATCAGACTCCTATAGCAATATTTTCCCAGGATCAAATTTTTGTACTCAACTTCCTCGTATAGGATTAATTGTACTTATTTTTCTTGTTTGTAAACCAAAGAAAGGGTTTCGTATAAACCTAGTTTAAATTTCTTTCGTATATTATCAAAAATAAGATGGCGACTCTGCTGGGGACTACTTTCTCATCTGACGAGAAAACTATTGCTCAACACGATGTTGTATCCGTAGGATCAACGAAGAAGACTTTGGTCGCCCAATTCGACCAATCGGCTTACGAAGACATGCTTCGAGCAGGGGGTAGCTCTCATTCCCTCTCTGTCCAAGACAATAGAAAATTGCGTAAATTATGAATGCCCCGGACATCCTCTACCATTCCTACGGACTCTCTCTCTCCGACCAACAAGGTTGTAGCATCGCAACCTGCGTGCCCCACGCATAAAATTTTGTCTCCCGTCTGTGACGTGGCAGACGAAGCTTCTGGCAATGCCTCAGTGCCAATCCAGAAGTCTACTCCGTGTCCTGCGCGTAGAACTTTGTCTCCAGTCTGTGACGTGGCAGACAAAGCTTCTGGCAATGCCTTAGTGCCAATCCAGAAGTCTACTCCGCGCCTTACGCGTAAAACTCTGTCTCCCGTCTGTGATGTGGCAGACAAAGCTTCTGGCAATGCCTTAGTGCCAATCCAGAAGTCTATTCCGCGCCTTGCAAGTAAAACTCTGTCTCCCGTCTGTGACATGACAAACAAAGCTTCTGGCAATGCCTTAGTGCTAATCCAGAAGTCTACTCTGCGCCTTGCGCGTAAAAATCTCTCTCCCGTCTGTGACGTGGCAGACAAAGCTTCTAGTAATGCCTTAGGGCCAATCCAGAAGTCTACACTGCGCCCAGCGCGTAAAATTCAGTCTTCCGTCTGTGACGTGGCAGACAAAATTTCTGACAAGGCCTCAGCGCCAATTCAGAAATTCCAAAAGTGCCCCGCACAAAAAAATACATCTCCCCTCTATGAGGAGGTAGATGGTCCTTGCAATCACCGCAAGGGAAAACAAGTGACGGATTTCTCGACCTCTCAGCTTTTACGCCATCAAGAGAAAAATTTGCCCAGTCTTCAGATTACACGAAATGCTGACGGTCGATTGAGGACTTCCTCAGTTTTACGCCAACCTTTGCAAAACTCCAGATTACGCCAGGATAAGCCCCTCAGCGTAAAGAAGACCCGGTTCACGGGAATATACGCTCCTCATGGATCATGTGCTACTCACATGGCTGAACTGCTCTACTCATATGGCAGAGAAAGTGTTCTGGTTCCTAATCTCCACATGCCCAATTATATAAAAAGGCAGAATAAGCCTTCTTCTTCTTTTTCTGCTAATATTGCTGATTTACGTGATTTCTTGATCCAGAAACGCAAAGACAGGGGTCAAAATCAAGATTTAGTACCCCTAACCTCCAAGCATGGAGAGATCATGTGGGAAGATGTGTCAACATCTAATGTCGTCATGACATACGGGCCATATGAAGATTCTATCTTTATTGTTCCACCAACTCGCAATGACCAGCATCAAATAAGCTTCGGTCGAATGCGGAAAAGACCAATTGTACAAGAAGAATCTCTGAGTCTGATGCTGGAAAAATACAAATCTACAGATATAGCCCACGGGCTTTAAAGATTATACAAAGCATGGGTTACGATTTGAAGTTGAAACAAGGCCTCAACTATGAAAAAGGCAGACGAATACCATTGCATGGTGATCCTTACTATCAACGAACTCGTTTTGGGTTAGGGTTTACCGCATCTCTTGCAAACTCCAAACCTCTAGAGTCCGATCCTGTAATACCAGAGGCAAGTCCTTCTAAATCAACTTCTGTGGACAAAGGCAAACAACAACAAGAAGATGAACCAGACAATGACATGGCTGAGGGTAGTCTCTCTCGACAAAATAGGGCAGCATCCAAAGCTGGGGGTAGAAGACCATCTGAGTCCAAAGGTGATGCAACTGTGTCCGTCTTCCCTGAAGATGGTACCACTCGGGTATTGGGAGCCCGAAAGCCAAAAGGGACTTTCTCCTTCAATGAAGATGACATCATAGAAATCTTCAATATATTGATGAAGGAAAACAAACTTCGGCTACCCAACATCAAATACCCTGAAAAGGCTGGCAAAGTTGATGACCCAGATTATTGTCTCTTTCATCGGTACATTCATCATCCCACGAAGGCATGTTATGTATTAAAAAGAAGAATCCAGGAGTTGATCGACGCCAAAGTCGTCACTTTGCATCTATAAACGATGGGATGATCACTGCAAATTGATTTCACTCTAACGTGACAATTTGCTCCCTCAAGAAGTACCGGATGATGAGTCCTTAAAGTTTTCCCAGCGGATTCTCCAGATGAATTTGCCATGTCCAAATGACCTCTGAGCAAACCTCCCAGTTTGTGGCTATAGATCAGTTTACGTCCATACTACCTCTGAACTACATCTTTCCACTTTCTCCAGTAGAGTAAATCTTTTACCACAAAAATGGTCATTTCCCATATTATCTCTGCTCTGTTTTCTTTACCCCCACCATATCTTACCACGTCCATATTACCTCTGAGTAAGATATTTTCAGAACTTTTCCATGTCCACATTACCTCTGAGTAAAGTTTTTCTCTTTGACTTCCTACTATCACGTTCGCATAACCCCTGATAGTGTTAGTCGTTTTAACTTATTATCTATACTTAAAGTACGCCATGGATAATAAGTCCATAACCCAGATGAACAAATCAATTCTTGGTTCTTCATCCCCAGCAAATGCCTATATGCAATATTTTCTCCTTCGATACAAATTCTTGCAAAGAGCCATCATCCGTATCCAAAAGTCCCGGATACGCAATGGATGATGGATCCTCAAAATTCCCCCAGCGGAGCAATCATTAGGTCTACTTGCATACTCCCGCAGTGACTATTCAAACCAATCTCGTTAGACGCTAGCCATGTTCATATTACCTCTAAGCTATTGTCCCATCAATCTCCCCAGCGGAGCAATCCTTTGGTCTATCTTCATGTTTAGATAGACCACACTCAATGAATCACTCCTCAAATGAGTTTTTTAGACACTAGTTCATGTTCATATTACCTCTGAACTACTGTCATAATATTTCTCTCGGGCTGAGTTTGTCATGTTCATACTACCTCTGAACAAACCCTCCGAGTTTTGGCTATCGATTTTCATGTCCATATTACCTCTGATATCGGTTGTCATCTCAACTTAGCACCAGTACTTAACTCTAAGTACGCCAGTGGTGTTAGGTCCACAAAAACTGCCACGTCCATATTACCTCTGGCAAGGCTTGTTTCAAACTTATTACCTGCACTCTCATGCACAAGAAGTAATGGGTCCACAAAAAATCTCCTAGAAGGATGTCTTTACCAACCACAAAACCTATCACATCCGTACTGCCTCTGATAGGGCTTATTTCAACTTATTACTTGCACTCTCGTGCACAAGAAGTAATAGGTCCACCAAAAACCTCTCTGTGGAATGCCCGCAATGGAAAAAAATTGTTCACGTCCATATTACCTCTGAACTACCTTCACTCATCCCCACAGAGTCATATTTTATCGCGTCTATATTATCTCTGTCAGGACTTGTCTCAAACCTATTAATTGCACTAAATGTGTGCAACAAATAATAGGTCCAACAAAAGATCCCCCAGCGGGATGTCCTCAACAAACACGGTATCGTACTACGTCCATATTACCTCTGGTACGAGATCCAAAGGTCGCACAAACAATTATAAAGAAACAGAGGGCCCTTATATGACTGCAAATGGCGCTTACAGATTAGCCAAGTCTAATAATTTTTTTTTTTATAATGGCTATTATCAACTGCTAATTCCCGAAGAAGTACTATACTTGATCTCCTTTGCTTAAACGGAGTATGATGAAGATCTTATTTTGACGATACCATGCACAAAGGTTAGCTAGATTATATTCTATCAGATTCGTATGACCTCTTAATGGATATATTTAACTAATTTGTAAACCTATCATGTTCATATTACCTCTGATAGTGTTTAGTATACAAATTTAGTTGGATTATATTCTATCAGGTTCATATTACCTCTGAATAGTTTTACATTCAGCAAAACCTTAACGAAAGTATGTCATGTTAATGATACCTCTGATATCACTTTTATCTTAGCCTATCATATTCTAAAGTGATGGGTCCACAAAGTCAGAAAATATATTTTTATTATCTCCGAGAAATTACAGGAGAAGCAAAAAGTACATCATTGGGGAGGAGCAGTCAAATCACGAATCTGTTGCGCCAAAGCCGTCACCCTCTCATTCCTGGAGTCCAAGATATTAGCGTGAGCCCATTCCAGTCGTGCCTCGTCATCACTCAGGAGGGATAGTTCGGATCGAGCATGTATATAATCGGCACAAATGACACCCACATGTGCCAAGTTCTGCTGAGCTGTATCCATTCGGCCCTTCAACTTATCTCGAGCTGCCAATGACTGGAGAGCCCACTCCTTTGCCTGAGTGAGTTTAGCTTCCAATTTATGGACCCTCACTTCATTTCCCTCATGTTCGGCCTCACACTGGGTTAGCTAAGGAATAACCTCCTCCAAGACGGTCCGCTCTTTATCCATCTCCTGCTGTTGTGCCTGGATGGATTTGTCAAAACATTTCATCTGCTCAACAAACTTTGCAGTCAAGGAGTCATACTCGGCCTGAATCATATCATCGACGTTGCCTCGAGATAGTTGCAAATACTCGTTAATGGGTTGTTCTAAACAATTAACTATTTGCTCTAGCGTATTAGCCCTTTTAGCATGACTGAAATTTCTAATCTGTGCTATAGTGAGGTTGGAGGATATCTTCAGAGCATCGTATCCTAGATTCTTCTCCAGCACCATCGATATTATTGTTTTCAAAGTGATGTTGAATACGCTAGTATACTGTTCAACTAGCATGGCATAGCTCGAGTAGACGCTGGAAGTAGCTGCGATATCGGTGAATCTCCCTCCAGGAATGACTGCAGAGGATGTTGCCACAGTCGTCACTTCAACAGATGGCGCGACAAAAGAAGAGGCACCAACAACGGTTGAAGTTGCTGGCATGCTCGACAAAGGAGGCACAGTCGAGACAATCGGCTCATCCTTCACTGATATTATTTGGACTGGTACTTGCGGGATAACATCCAAGAATGTTGCGGATGAAAGATCGACAGCGTCAAAACTTGCTCCCTCGACGTCGGATACCGCCATTTCGTATGCTGGGTCCGCAACAAAGTCGGAAGTTGTGTCAATTCCGTCCTCCCCGTAGATGTCTTCACTTGCAAAGAAGACAAGAGAAAGTTAATATCAAATTGATGTTAATTTTCCAGAAAAAAGTGTGAAGACAATATTTACCCATGGCCAGTGGTATATATGTTGCATTCGCAGCCAGTACAGCGAAATCATTTCTTAATTATGCTAAGCGAGCTATCATACCTGGAGAAAAGAGTGCACCAACTGACACTGGCGGATAGTCTTCCCAATCGTCACCGAGATCCACTCTTGGCTCATCGGGCGGAATCTTGCTGGAAATACTCATACACGAGGGAGGGGTTATACCCATTATTGGTCTGGACAAAGGTATATAGAATCTTATTAGGCTCGGCCTCGGAGGCGATCTCGTAGCACTACCAGAAGCAGTAGTAGCAGTAGCGATCTCGAGCAAAGGATCTCCGGCACTGTCAGTCGGAACTATGGAGGTTCCCTCTCTAAAAGGCAAAGGACCTCTAATCGGAGAATTATCCCTAACAGGGGAAGCAATAGGATCGCTCCTGGAAGCCCCCATGGTGGAAGCCCTTTTTGGACCTCTGGCAGTCTTCTTCTTGCGAGGGGAAGGCTCTTTCAGAGTCGAAGCCTTCCGTTTTTGGGGGATAATGAGAGGCTCAGCTGGCGGAGCTATTATGCCTCTCGGTATTGTCGTCAAGAGCTCGTCTGCCCCGGCGGTGTCCTCATTCTCGTCCGAGGAAACAAACGGGATCTCCTCCCTTCTAGTAGACCTATGAGAGGGTATCCTAAAACTTTTATGCACATCAAAATCACGATGGAAAGTATTTATGGACGCATAGAACTGCGCATATGAGTGAAGGATGCGCAACTCCATAGAGAGAGAAGTCACGGGCACAGCAAAAGTTGTACCAGTACAGCCCGTGATGAAGTACCACCATCCCCTGGCTCCATCAATAAGTCCACCTTTGGACTTGAAGATGGTAATAGCATTCCCCACATGTAACTGGTCGTACCCAAACTGCCTGATGAACCGACTGGGCAAATAAGGCTCCAGGTAACAGTGGTCATCGCTTCTGTACAGCAAATGGGAAGGTCTAATATAGACCAACCAGTAGAAGGCTTCAGGAGAAAGAATGGTCCTCCCATGGCCCTCATCCTTAAGTTTCTTTTCCTGTTGACTGATATGTACAAGGGGGATGATACAGAAGAGCTTCCAGCTATGGGCAACATTTAACGCCCTCCGACAATCTATGACGGTCGCCACGTTCCAAGAGAATTTCGTGTAATTCAACAAGAAGTTATTTCCTGAACCGCTGGCAGGAACGAAAGACATCACCCTAGGGTTGTGAAGAATTAACCATCCCATCAAGTATAGGAATAGTAATTCCACTCGGGAAAATCCTTTACGCTGCGTCTCATCTGCGAGCAGCCCATCAGTTAGGGCCCTCAGGCCTGCTTGTATTCTATATACCATAGCAGGAAGCAGGCCCAGCCTTGCTCCGAATACCAAATGCACTGCAGGCCATAATGTATTGCGATGGATGTGATCTGCAGAAGCTATGCCAGGCACTACCCAGCAGCAAAGCCAGACGGAGAGGAAGCCAGCCAATTGAGCTTCCTTTGACAGAGGCTTACGACAATGCCTCATATAACTGAAGGCTTTTGTGCCTGCAGGGTAACCCTCTATCTCCTCGTCAAAAATATGATCTTGAGTCCCTGCGTCTTCAATAAGGTCATCAACCGTGTCAGCATTGAGCATGCTCAGGAGGTTCAAGGTCCTATCTCGGCTATCTACCACCTTGTCCGGCTTAATATTTCTGGCCTGGTGGAAGAAGAGATAGGTTGCCTACTTGTTGTTGTGAGCTAAATCAGAGGGCTCCTTGTAGAAAGTGGTGCTAACAAGATAGTGGCACATCAGCTCCTGATATACTGCCAATGCCCGAGGGTTTGTATCCCTCAACTCCCTGTTTGTAGGGACATACTCTTCATAAGAAGCGTCCCCTATCGTCAGCTTTGAAATTTCTGCCATATCATGAAGGGCTAAAACCAACTCACCCAGTGGAGTGGCAAAAGTCCCAGTAAGCGAATTATATCGCTCCATCAAGGCTAAAAACAAGTTAGGGTTGGCAGGCAGCCCAACACTTGTGGCGCTCACAGCCGCGAACAAGCCAATACTCTTCAGCTCCGTCTGAAAGTGCTTCAGGGCCCAGGCAGTTAAACTGGCCCATCGAAGATTTCCTGGGCTAAGCCATCCGCTGGTCCGAGGGTTGACCCTGGGGTACATTCCTCATTGTCCCATAAAGTCATTGCAGAAGGTCGATATCTGAATCGGTTAGATCAGCGACGTATCCTCACTCGGGACACTACCCGACAGTAATCCACTAAAGGGCATAACTGGGCCTGAAGGTCTGCTCATAAAGTCTCATTGGTTCAATCCTTTGTTATATAAGATCTTCCCCGGACGGCCGTGAAGATCGGAAGTCAGAACCCACGACATCTTCCTAGGATGTATGGCATGGAAGAACGTAGAGATAGGGTAATCCCTGGGCATCCTGGGCAGATATATCACCGTGTCCTCAACAGTAAACACCCAATCCTCCTTCTTGGACTTGGTCCAGGATTGTTTGTCGATAACATTCCTGAATAAGAAACCAGGTTTCTTATACTTCGTCCCGTCTATGTATGTCAGGGGCTCCCCACTGATCATACTCAGCAGCATGTGTTCTCCCTTGGACGAGATAAGGGTTCCCCTTTCTTCGGGATAATTGGCTCCAGAAATAGGGAATGTCACATGGGATAAGTCCTCCAATTAGTTTGAGCTCAACATCCCGGCAGCAGAGCCCATAACTTCAGCCGAAGGAGAGATCTGCAAGTCCACTACAAAATGCAAGAAAATCAGTCAGTTTCTATACTAGACGATACACTCTTGCATGTTACGCCAAAGATTATCAGTCTGAGCTTTTACGCCAAGACTGCAAAAACTTGAGTCTTACGCTGGAAACTATTTTCTATTTTTGCGTAAAACTCAAGATTGGCAGTATCTAACAATCTGAGCTTTTAAGCTAGATTGACAAAATTTGAATTTTTACGCCGATATTCATATCCAGCGCGTAAAACTCAAAGTTTGTAGTAAACGCCAAATCTCGACAGTCTGAGTTTTTATGCCTGATTGCAAAAATTTGGAGTTTTTTTATGCCGACTCTTTAGGAAGGTGCGCGTAATAATAAAACCTCTTTGTACATCATCTTTCTCGAAGAGGCTCTCAGTACAAAAGAGGACCTTGCGCGTGCACGTACAACGTGTGCGAAGGATTTTGTTTTCTCCCGAAGTCTCTACCTGTAATGTCCGGAGCACAGCTTGACGGTGGAGCACTGCGTTTCGATCGAGGCTCGTTCAGCCTAATAGGAGTTGCTCGTGCTTGAGCAGTGGAGCGGGAAGAGGAAGCAACCTTCTTACCCTTAGCGGTGGAAGCCTGTTTACGTGCCATGGCGATTCTGAGTTCTCAAGTAAGAGACGAAGAAGAAGGGTTCTTGGAAAGCAAGGGTTTTGTGAAGGAAGATAAAAGTTTTCTCTCTCCAGCCCTTAGACTATTTATATAGTTCGAAAAACTCTTCGAATCCCTAACCAAATCCGATATTTAATATTCTGTTATGATTTGGGACCACGTTAGCCAAACATTTAGGGAAGACGGACAGTCAGTGGATTCAGAATTTATGTACAGAGTAGATCTATGATTTTTACGCTAAGGAGCTTTCTACGCTCAAAGGCTACAAATCTACGGTTTTACGCTCAGAGGCTATAAGTCTATGGTTTTACGCCCAGATGCTTTTACGCTCAGTAGATTTTACGCTCGAGAGGCTACAAACCTACGATTTTACGCTCAGAGGCTACAAATCTATGATTTCACGCTCGAAAGTTTTTTACGCTCAGAGGCTACAAATCTACGATTCTATGCTCGAAAGCTACAGACGGCCAATTACAAGGGTTTACGCAGAAGATGCTCCTTTTTGGCTATAAAATATTCCAAGTACCTGAAATATACAGAGTTCAGCATTGAAGACGACTCTTCTTCTTGGGTCATTTGGAAGTTCATCCAAAGTCCAGTCGGAATACTTTACAAAAAATTCAAGAATGACTTGGTGGACAAAAATTTCTCGCCTTTTCCAAGGGATTTTTGGGAAAACCATTCGTAAATATGATGATCTAAACAAGAATTCTTCGTATCAAAGAAGTGATAGTTCAAAAATTCTACGCGACTCCTCGTCTAAAACAGCATGACAGTTTGGATCCTCAACTTAAATGCTAAAGAATTTTCTATACGTCTTCTGTTTTGTGTAAAAGATGAGACGAGATCAGATATTCTTTTATCAGAGTCGGCGTAAAATTATTCAGACATATCGAAGCTGCACACTATTCAGACTTTCTCACAACAAATATGGCAAATCATCAGATGTGTAAAAGAAGAAAATTTTATTAATCATGATTACATATGATGGAAATCCAGTCTACAAAGGGTTTTTCATCTTCATGATTACATATGATGGAAATTCTTTTTCAAAGGGTTTCTCATTTTCATTTAAGATCACACCAAGAATCTGCTGTGCCAGGTTCTCATATTGGTATAAATCTTTTTCCCGTCTTCTACAACAGTTAATCGGCTTCCGCAGCCGATTAACAAAAAAATGATTAATGGCGGAAGGATACAGAACTGGGCCTGTATAAATTATTCAGAGCCCATCCTCCATACGCCATGACAGGAATGCCCTAGAATTGTGTTAGGGGTTCAGACCCAACACAATACTGTAAGACAGGGCCAAGCTGCCTCTCCTCGTCCAGCGCCATAACGGGAGAAAATACAGCTTGCAAGTTGTGTGGTCGAATGTGACCCTTCCTCCCTCCTGGATGAATCGCCATATGAAATTGCTGATTATCCCGAGCAAAGGAAGCTATGATATCCTTCCATGATTCATCGTTGCAGAGGATATTTTCTCAAAGACGCCTCTTTTTACGGCTCCTTACATGCTGGAAGAACATGATCTTCTTCTTCCTCAATTCAACACGACGAAGCTCGGCAACCATCTCTCTCTTTGAGGTAAAGGAAGTGTAGGAAAAACTGGTTAACCCATTCGCCTTTATATAGGCAGAGGAGAACGTACCGAATCACAACAAACTCCTAAAAATCTGCCGAGAAATCAGCCTCGCAGAACGAGTCAAACTTGATCGTTTCATGCTTCATTCAAAGTGTTTCAAATAACGAGAAATTTGAAAACTTTGAAGGGGGTCTTGTAGAAGCATAAAAAATACGTTGGAGAATCATACGCATAAAACCCTCAACATGCAGAAAGCCGGCGTAAAATAGAGCTCCAACACTGTATAGCATAAAACATGACTTCAGAGCCATTGGCGTACATCAGAGCTACAACGCTAGTTCAGCGTAAAACATAGCTCCGGAACAACCCGTGTAATACAGTATTTCTAGACTGCTTAGGCGTAAAAAGGTTGCTATATCACCATTTTGGTGTAAAATCTATCTGTTTTTAATACAGCGGAAAGTTGTACGAGGATCTCTTCATATTTCTCGAATGAACCTGTCAGTTGAAGCAGTGAACCTGACTCCTGACAAAGAGTACTGCACGGCGATCGAGAGGACGGCTGTTATGATGATTCTGCATAGAGCCCCAAACTGTCGTTTAGTGACACAATCCTTGATATAAGACATTATTTACGCATCCAAGGGATACGCTGCCTATTTTACATAGGCAGAGATGAGCTTTTACGCTCAGGAAGAGACGAAACCAACTGCCACGTCAAAAGCTGTTCTTCGTACAGAACTCGAGGCACGTCTTTGTAGTTAATGCGCGAGATGGGGGCAGATCTCTGCATTTAATGCACGAGATTTGGTTCTACTTTCGAAGACTGAGAGGGCTATAATTAGGGCTAATACGTCCACATCACCGTCCCCGCATATTACGCCAACCGGGCTATTTTCAACTATAGGAGTACGTCGTACGCTATCTCCTCGAAATATGCCAACTCAGGCCATATTTGCAAAAGAGCATGATAAGGTTATTTGGCCCGGAATACGCTCAAGACCTCAGTCAAGGAGGAATAACTAGCTATCTTTACGCTGGTTACCTATCCATGCAGCATCAAGCTCTACGCCTTTATTGCTTTTACGCCAACGAGACAGCTACTTGGCTTCTATGCCAACTTGACAACTATCCGATTTCTACGCCAACATGATAGATATTTGGCTTCTACGCCAATATGACATCTGTTTTGGATTCTATGCCAACTTGACAACTATTCGGCTTCTACGCCAATTTGGCTTTTACGCCATCAGAACAACTATTTGGCTTTTACGCCAACTGGACAGTTATTTGGCTTTTATGCCAACCATCTCTACGCGAGTGGCAGTTATCTACGTGGCTTGCATGCTGTGATCTTCGATGAGCAATTATATGTATTACCTCATAATGGGTCATGCGTCACACGCCAATTCAAGAGATCATTCATACGTGGGTAGCAGTTATTATAACTGCCGCATAAAAGGTGCAGCTCTCCCCGCTGTTAGGTTTATACGCCGACTGTAGCCGAACTCTATAAATAGAGAGCTCCGGTCGTGGAGGTCAAAGGTCGAAGAGGAGAAAAAAAGGGGGAAAAGTCGAATATTCTTCAATAAAAGAGAGTATATCCAGAGACTATTTTGGCAACGAGAGTTCAATCCCTCCGATAGTCTTTGAAGCTTCTTTTTCGTCTTCTACAATACTTCTTCGTTATTATTATCAAACATTGATGAAAGGGGTAAGCTATAACGGATTTGACCTAGAATTTGAAAGAACAATCTTGAATCTAGTTCAAAAAGGTAACCTTCAAAATCAGTCCCAGCGAGAACGATTATCTTGCGGGAGCACCGATGTGGTAATTTCACGTACGGCGTGATAATCGAACTCACAGGAACATGTTCGGTGATTATTCTAAATGAACTCGATGAATGGTACGTGTCAAAAGTGGATAGACTTTGGCTTGAGTAATTGAACTTAGTTGTTTGAGGAATGCCAGAAGTAGACTATAGATTTATCAAACGGTAATATTAAAGTTGGATAATTTTGCTAGATGAATTATAATTACAGCATGGACGAACATGACTTGATGGACTATATATATAACTTGGATGGAGCAAAGTAAAGTGGATAAGGTTTCTAGATTGTTTCAAAGATAACTATAATATTCGACGTTCTTGTCTTGTACGAGCGTAACTCTATGCTCGTACATGTGTCACATCTGAATTAGGATGATTATCCAGCAGGAGCGTTGGCGTGGTGATCTTTTGCCCAACGAGGATGATCGAACTTGTAGGAGATCGGAGCATGACAACTAATGGATCGTCTTGACTTGTGGTTCAACACGATAAGACGAATTTAGGAATGTAAGTGATTCAAAAGTATTTCAATAATAAGTTAGCCTAGAACCTAGAGTAAGCCACGCTTGATGGTTTCGTTAACGGATACATGAATCTTTTTGGATGACTTGGAGTTATAATAAAAAATTTAGAATTATATAATGGCTTGGTGGTCTAGTCTTAGAAATAGATATATGGGTTCTATCAAACATACTTAAGGAGATAGACTACGCGAATTGCTAGGCTTGTTCTGCAACTTGGATATATCATGGATTTGACTGAACGAACTCGAACCCTATGCAACGAACGTGTTAATGTGTGTGTAGGATGATTCGTGCTCGATGTTTAGAAATCTAAGTAAAATGATCTTGGGTAGAATATCCCGTGCAAATGAACAATGGTTTGACCTTAGGAATTGGGGCGAGCATCGTGCGAAAAATTTGCATGATGAATTGTGTGCTTGAACTTGTACCTATGAAATTGTGAACTGACCTAGTAATTAGGCAGACGACCCTGTGCCGAGTGAAAGAACTTGTATAACTGACTTTAGAACATTTCCTGAAAAAGCCATAGAACTGGGGAAGCAAGACTTAGAGTTAGACTTGGAACGGTAAGTGTGTGCTATGTTAGATGCAAATGGAATCTATGATAGGACATGGACGCTAGTTGGTTGATCGGATAGATCGTACTTAACAAAAATACAATACCTGGTTTGAGTTGGAATAGAAATTACTTGGATTTTGATTGACCCTGCTGGAAGTATCATCGTGATTCGTAAGACGAGAATCCTTAAGATTTTCGTAAGTATCTTGTCCGAATTCACTATCACTAAGTTTGGTTGAATGCATATGTTCGAGGGACGCCTTGAACGTGAAAAAGATCCAAGACTTAATGATAAGTTGAACTCTAGTGCACAGACTTCTCTATCGCTAATTTGATTAACATGCATATGTTTGAATGATGCTTTAAATATGTGCACAATCCAGACTCGCGATATGCTGATCTTGAAGGCTATTGCAAGTGAATATGTTAGATTCGCGTAAACAAGTATATCAATTTGGATAAGTTTTCCTCAGCCTCAGGTCATCATTTAAGATAGATTATAATGTACCCCACATTAAGCGATATATATTCCGTGCTAAGGCGTAGTAGGGACCGAGTCAGACCGTGGATTGAATGATATAGTCATTTAATGAGACCGACCCAGCATTCACGTAACACGGTATAAGGAATGAGTAGGAAATTATGTTCGAACAAATCTAGTGGTACTGATTGTTATACTTGAGATAGATTCAATAGTGCGATAGAACAGTTTGCGCTTAGGAAATCTCGAGGACAAGACTTTTTTGAGTGGTGTATAATGTAATGACCCATTCCGTTCAAGTGAACAACCGATTCAAACGGCGCAAGTGCAACGACCTGACCCTCTTTGCTCAGTGAGAAGACTCATTTTAGGCAAAGGATTTCTAGACTTGGCCCTTCGGGAGTTCATACTTAGACTTTCAAAGGCTCGCTCGGAGTATTTCTCTTCCGAGGTGAATCATCGCTAAGGTGGGTGGCTACGATGAACTTATCTATTATTAGACAACACACTTAAATTATAACCGATACATGCTAGTCGCTAGGTGAATCACTCCCTGTATTCTAATAAAGAATACAACGCACCTAGCTAAGAGAATAATTTCAACTTGTATTGCTTGTGTTACAACAAGGAAATAAAACTTTGCTTATAAACAGACCCTCATATGCTACCTTTGCCTTGTACAAGTAGACCCCTCTATGCCTTGAGTAGATTATTGTATACTCTCCGTAGTGCACTGTTTCACTTGTTTACACTGCATACCCATAGATTATGTCGTTCGATACGTCCCTGTACGGTTGCACTCCACGCACTAAACCATAGACCGTGCCAACGTAAATGCTTATATTTCACAAAATGCATGCTTGCCTACTTACGTTGTAACTTGTACTCGTTATCTCGTTTTAATGCTTGTCACATAATTTAAGCCACGACCCCGGAAACACTAACTTGTCTTGCATTCATTTAAGTTCCCCGGAAGACTATCGAAGAGTCGTTTCGTGCAAGCATGAACCTGAAAGTATTTATGACCGTTAGGTCACCAAGGTAGTTTTCGAACCAGGGAATTTGTACCATGTAAATAATCTATAAATCATAGCTCGTGGAGAATACTGCCCCGTATTGAATTAAATGGCTCGGGGAGCCGATATATATTGTAAAAAATCCTGCTTTGAACTTAATTATGTACCTGACCAGAGGCCCGGATGATTAGATACTTGCATAGTCACGGACAACTTGGTGCACAAGGGAGATCTTTTGATCTCGTTCTACAGACAATTTTTAGGGCACCGGGGCCGATCTGACCGGACAGAACCTCATGACTGTAGTCGCCTGCTTCAGGTAGGATGTGTGTAATGCCCCATGTGCCTCTTATACACCATTCTGCCCATGAGACTACACCATCCTCTATGGCGTCGTGGCAATGATCTCATGTTCATATTGATAAGACATCCTCACTTAGAGACAATCCGTGTGCGAGTCATTACATCGCATCTAGTAAGCTGAAACACCTGAACGATCATGAGTATAACATACTTGCACATATGGAACACTTTAATATCTTCTGCAACATACCTGATAATTCGTGTAACTCTTGCCCCCGAAACATAACATTGCTCATGACACTTGTGTTTGCATATGCTATTGCCCCTGGATTTCATTATATATATATATATATATATATATATATATATATATATATATATATATATATATATATATATATATATATATATATATATATGCTCGTGCTTGGTTTAACATGGTTTGCCTTAGACAGGGAAGGAAGAATGGTAAGTTGGTAAGTCTCGCCGTGTTACTCTTATATCGTACGGCGCACTGCCACACGAGTTAGGCTTGTACATTATGCCATAAAACTGATTCTAAGGCAAGACTAGAAAGATAACTTAATAGATTGTACACAGAACCTATATAACATGTTTGGATATGTCGAGCGGGCGAGAAGCCTCCCCACTAGTGCATTCATGTACTGATAACCCACCAAATTGCTTGCAGGGTACGGGAGAACCCCTTTCGGTGCGGAAACTCCTTTCGTGCTTTCATGACCTGAACTATCATTAATATAACACACTTGCACATTGGAGTTCACTCTGGTGCCTTGGAGGGTGGCGTCCGGAACTGAAGCACATATACAAGATATAATGCTGGAACATTGCCTATGTATCATTCCACAAATGTAGCCACTTGGCATGCTTTTATCATTTCAGAGAGAGAGGACTTGAGCGACTTGAAATATCGGCATAGCGATGTTTGTATCACTTTTTGAATATCAATAAAGAGCTTATTTTACTTCTATACTTGTGTTATTCAATTCTTCCGCTATTGACGACTCTGTGAACTTGTTACCAATCGCCTGTTCATTTCTTATTCCGCTGCACTCGGACTATCTGTGCGACTCTGTAGCTTAGATATTTTACCGTATGTTCGGATCATGGTCTTGTACGGACGCAGCTTACGCTCGTGCGACATTTCGTCCAGATAGGAAATATCGTCTAGCAGGAGCGCTGGCGCGGTGATTCGTGCCTCGAGGGGACGGACGATTACCTGCGGAAGATCGGGGAGTGACACGTTGGAACGGTCATCAAATTGATGAGGTGCTAAAAGATATTTTTTGTTACTGTCCCAACCCAAACCCGAAGTAGAATTCCAACCCAAACCCGAAGTCGAATTCAGATCGACATTTGGTGCCCACAAATATGGGCATGTACCTGCACCCGTTAAACGGGCTGAACCAAATTGAATCGAGCCGTGTCCGGCGGCTGTGGTGGCACGTACGTGTGGCCTATAAAGGTCCCTACTAAAAATCATAATATAACAATAGAAGAGGAGTAATATAACCACTTTAATACCTCTTATCCCAACCGATGTGGGACTAAAGTTTTATGGAAGCTGATTTTTTGCTTTAAAACATAGAAGCAACATACAACAATATCTGGACCATATCAAAATCTGGAAAGGAGTAACTATCCGACATTCTAGAATGGAGTTCTTGTATTTACATTGAGGTTTTCATACTCAGAAGTTTAGTGTATTCGAAATAAATATTTTTTTATTATTTCATTCATTAAGGAGTGAAGATTTAATAAAACAAAGTTGGTAGAAGAATATTCATCAACAGCTCGACAGAAGTCCATAGGCAATATCTCACCAATTTGATGGCTTATTCGCGTTCTAAGTTGTTCTTCATAAGTAATTATATAACGAATGGTTTTTTGCTAATATAGCTCAACCTCCTCTAATGGTGCGGTCACTAACCAACATTTCCATTAATATGTAAGATCTCGTTCACTTCTCTTCTAGCCTAAGTCCAATAACGTTCAGTCCTATTAAAATACCATATATTCTAACATCTTTTTGCAGAAATAAAAGAAATAACAAGTCAAGGAATTGGATTGTAAATGTTGCCTTGAAGATAATAACAAGAAGATTAAATCAATTTTTAGGGTCCTTAATCCTTATGCATGAGAGCTAACTGAGTGTAGGTATTCATATCCATATTCACTTATAGAAAGAAAATGTAAATATAGGTATAAATTTTGTGCTGCATTTGGTGTCTTACATTTTCTTTTTGGTGAAACCCAACAAGTCTAAAAGGGTTCCAGTTCATATGTATATTAATATGTCCCTACTTGTACCCATGTTTCTCTTGAGTATTTACTAAGGCTATAAACTTCAATTATTATAGATGCTCCAGCTAAAGTGGTAGTGGAATTAGCAAAATATGGTAATATTTGTAGTAATGCTGCACCCTTCATTTGTCACTATCGATGATATCAAAGGTCTGTTTTTCTTTCCTACCTTCCTTAATCCGCACACATTTTCATAATGTTGTCTTCATTAATTTTATCTTAAAGTTGACAAAATTATGCATATTTTGTTCTATTATTGTTGCATCATTAACCTATTTTAAAAGTACCATTGCTATACATGGAGCTGAACATGACCATCTTTCTCCTCCTAAATTAGTGAAACGGTTTGAGGTTTTAGCAGGAAAATCTTAGGTTAGTTATCTTCATTTAGTACGTAAGATTTACAATTATACATTTTGTAAGTACATGTGATGATTTTTCTTTGGATTTTACGACTTGGTTCTTGCCAACGTAGAACCATTGTGAATCAGCAATATCTAATCAATAATCTATAGTGAGTTCAACCATTGTGAATCAATAATCTATAGTTTATTCATGTTATAATGCAAATAACTCTACTAATATAATATGGCTTAGAATGACTCAAATTGAGATGTCTAATCCGTATGTATATTAATCAATTATTAATATATAAAAATTAAAAAAATTAATTATCGCATATATTTTATTCTCGAATAGTTAAATTAAAAATTAAACACCAACTGAACATATAACAAATTCTAAAATTTATTCAAATTTTAAATTATATTTAAACTAACTACATGGTATTATCTAATTAAACACATGCAAAATTCAAAAAAATTATTTATAATAAATTATAATTAAAATATTCAAGTCATATTTTAAATATTCTAATATAATTTAAATTTCTATTTATTTTTAATAATATCATAGATTTTTTTTTTATACATGCAACGCACATGAATGTGCCTTGTAACATATAATTAAAATAAATGAAAGTTGTTAAAGATGGGTGGCACTCTTTTATATAACTCATTAATAATAGACATTTATTGAAAATGACTACAACCCATCGATTAGTAACAAGAAACCTTAGTGGAATAAAAAAGAATGACATTTAAATCGAATTATGATGTTGAATTTGTAATTGTGGATTAAAATAGAATTGTGATGTTGTATTCGTATAGGTACTATGACGTAAAACTAAAATGTTAAGAATCAAGTGTGATTTCAACAACAAAAATTCGGAGCTTATAACAGAAGGGTCAAGCAAGGTAAATATACGATGACACAATCACTAGCTGGTTGAAATTTCATGTTGTTTAATGCAAGAACTCAAAAATCTTAACCTTTGAGTCAAGTTGAAGAAGCTAATAATAAACGTGTTGATGAGGTCCATGAAAAGCCTAGCACGAAGGTGATAATTTAGCAAATAATGAACCTATGGGGAAGAATGTAGCAAGTGAAGGTATTCATGTCGTAAGTGAAGAATCTCGAAATATATAATGAAGATCATATTCTCGTGAACGACAATCTTGGGGATGAAAGTGGTAATAAAAAAAAGGAGTATGCATGACCTTGTAAAATATGTTGATATGAATTATGATTCAGGTTTGTAGTAAAATGTTAATGATGCCAAAAGGATAATGCTAGTTCAATGAGGCCCAATTATGATGAGTTTTCATGAGATAAAAACAATGGTAGATGCTTTTCTTTTAAATATTATATTAGTCATCAACCAAACGAAGAGAAGCAAGAAAGGAAGTGGCTTGTCTATTCAAATGAGTTAAATAAACTTTTTTTAGCAACTATTCAAGCATAAACCGATGATATCTAATTTAGTCGAGAATGAAATTGATGATTTCCACAACCTTCCTACAAAACTTTAATACTATAAAGATAATTTGAAACACAATACAATGTTGTGAGGTAGGTTAACTTGTGAAAGGGACTAAAACTAACGACAACTATTGACAAAGAAATGTAAACATAAATTGACAAGGAAAAAGTTCGTTGGAAGATAATACTATTTTGAATCATTGGGATGTGAAGAAACTTTCGTGAAATGGTTTATCATTTCGTGGAACTAATGAGAAGATCTACAAGAGGAACAATGAACTTTTTTTGTCAATATACATAATTTGTTACGAAATTTGATCCAATTACGTAAGAGCATCTTCATTACGTAATCGACAATGAAATTCAACACGATTATCTTAGCCATAAAATTTAAAATGAGTTTATAGTCTTGTTAGCAAATGAGATTTTATATATATATATATATATATATATATATATATATATATATATATATATATATATAATATTTTGATCTAATTTGAACGGTCCAAAAAGATAATTCAACGACGGCAATTCCGGAGACATAATATATATATATATATATATAAGCAAGCCTATATATCCAACCATGTACAACCGACACATGTCACCTTCTATACACAACCTGATATATATATATATATATATATATATATATATATATATATATATATATATATATATATATATATATATATATATATTAACCAGCCTCTGTATATCTAACCCTGTACAACTGATGCATGTTACTGTTAGCTTTGCTTGAGCAAAAGCTCAATTTCCTTCTTTCCTTTAGTCCCACATCGGATGGGCCAACCCCTCCTTGTGTGTATATATTATTTTCTCTTCATTGCTTTCTTAAAGATGTTGTGTGGGGATCCCCTTGGGCCACACGCGCGCGCCGCCGCCGCCCGGTCCGACTCCGTTCGGTTCGACACGCGTAATGGGTGTGGGTACGTGCCCACACCTTCGGACGCCGAATGCTGATCCAATTTACTCTTCGGGTTCGGGTTGGGATCCAAAAATCTTTTTGCTGCTCTTTATTTTTTGAACCCATTTGGCTCTTTCAAATTTTAACGTTGAGGCTCATGTTCAGATTCATTGAACCTTGCAACAGCTCTTTTGACAAACTTTTCCATATTTTATTTGCTCCTTAATGGCCTATTTATGAGCCATTAAGTACCCTGTCTGTGGCCAGATTCATTAAACCTTGCAACAGCTTTAGCCTATTTATTTGGTCTCCTTCTCCTTCATTTTTCACAGAAAACTCTCCTACGTGAAACCTCTATCTCTCTTCTCTCAAACTATTCTGTTTTCTAAATCCTTGCTCTGGGCAGAGCTAAGTTCGGTCTCTCTCTCCGAGTTGTGTGCAACGAAGAGAACCCGGTAGTCAGGGGGTTTTACCACTAGGAGCTTCCGAGAAACGTCTGCATGTAGACCTCGGATCAACTCTTAAGGCAGTGCTTCTTGCACGACTTCCCCGGAGGCCGGTAACAAATTTCATTTTTTGTTTATTTCTTCTCTTATAAATCTCTGGAAAATAATATTTATTTATATTATAAGTACTTTTTAGTAACATTCTAAGAGTTGAATCTGATTTTCTGTTACAAAAAATTATTGTTAATCGTAGAATAGCAAGTTCATAGTTGCTTATTTTGCTTGTTTGCAATAAAATTATTTCTACCAATAAAATTATTTCTGCTGTAGCTTAGTTGCTTAATCTGTTTGTTTGCAACTATATTGTTCATAGTTGTTTAAAGACAATTTTTGTGACTAGGAAATAATTAAATAATTTGAGTACCTTTTATTTGAATAAGATTCAGAAACAACTTGCATCATTTTTAAATTTTAATTATAATTGAACAATTTCTTACATATCAAGTTGTTTAAATACCTTGCCTTGTGAAAATAGTATTTTAACATATTTCTACTGCATCTTAGAGTAATAGAAATTATTTTCTACAAGTAAATAAATAGTTAAAGTGGAACTACAAATTACTTTGAGTCTTAATTCTAAAATTAAAGATAAATTTGGGAATAAGCCGAAATGGTCCTTCTGTCAACCGGGTGTAAATAGTCCTAAGCGACACGGTATTTAAGTGTCTTCGGACCACCGCTAGCTGGGAACCGGCCCCTACAGCTAACCCAAGTTAATCTACACTTGATAGACTAAAGATTTTAAGATTGAGTAGCAAAATCACTTGAACTATTCTTTAAATCATTGGACATTGTTATTGAGTAAATACATATCTTTCAGTTTTAGTTTTTCTCAATAGCAATCATGACTGGCAAGGATGCGACTTTCACTGCTAAACCTACTAAGTTCAACAGGACCTATTTTAAGAGATGGCAGAGTCAAATAAAGTTTTGGCTCACAACTTTAGGGCTGATCTCAGCCATTGATGGTTCCACACCCAATATAAATAATTCTGATGACACCGAGTCTGACGTAGGAGTGTTCAAATCCACCAGCTCCTCTAAACCCAAAACACCTAAGGAAATAGACTACTACTGGTTCCACAGAATTCTAAGCGCTTTGTCTGAATCATTATATGACATATTTTTTGAATATAAGAGTGATAAAGAACTTTGGGAAGCTTTGGAAGATGAATATGTCACTTCCACTAGTAATTTCCTATTTAGTTAATTATTGTGCTTGATAAATAATTATTTATTGTATTTTTTAATTATTTTTAGATGTTAACTAATTATTTTGGACTTGTATTAGTGGACCTAACTAGTTTAGTTTGGATCCATGGACCAACATGAATTAATTAGTTAGACTTAGCCCATTTAGAAAGCCCATTGTTAAGGAGATGGATTAAATTAATTAAATTATTAGACTAGAAGCTTCCTTCCTTAATTATTTCTTCATGAGAGGCCCCAAGGGGTATAATGAACATTACATGATTACTTGAGGGAGAGGAATAGGGGCTGGCCTATATAAGTAGAGGGGAAAAATTCTCTCTCCTCTTTTTTATTCCAAATCTAGATCTAGAATTTTCCACTACCAAATTTTCTTCATTCCTACTTCATTTCCCTACCAAATTTATTTCAATTCCTTCACAAATAACTATTAGAGACTTGAGAAGCAAGTATCTAGAAGGAGGAAGCAAGGATCTACAAAGAGAAGTAAGGATCTACTAGTTGAAAGCAATTTCATCTCAATTGGAGGTTTCATTCGGGAATCCATCTCCCAATAGGTACAATTCAGTTTTTCCCCTTAAAATAGCTTCTAAATTTGAGATTTAAACCCATATGCATGTACTACCCATAGGATTTGGTTTTGTGTTTATAGGAGGCCTATGGAGAAAGTTATGGTGCTTTTTGTGTCAATTTTGGGGGAATTCCGAGAATGACTTTTATTGTGTGTGTCAATTTATCCTATAGATCAATTTGGCATATCTTTATGTATTTGGGGCTAGTGTCGTATCTACAATTAGGTACGTGTAGGTCGTATCCCAACAATTTGGTGATACGTGCTGTTTTGGGGGTTTTCCCTCCGACAAGGGACTTTGTATATGTCGTATTTTGACACGGACACGTAGATCTATATTTAACATTTTGTATTATTCATAAATAATATATGTAACTTACTTGTGTCCTTCGGGATGCAATTGGATGTGTGGTGGACTCGTGTCACATGCGTATCCTAGATCTAGTGGGATACGGTGTGATACTGTCCATATGATTATGTATTTTTGTGTAGATCTAAATTGTGCTTTAAATTCTTGAGTTATAATTATGTATATATATATATATAGATATTTTATATATATTAAAGTGTATTTATTATAGTGATTATTGTATCATAGATCTATGTATTATATATGTACTAATAGAATATATATATTATGTAGCTTTCTTCTACATACATTAATATATATGTTATAGTATATTGTATGAATATATATATATATGTATATGTTTTTATATATATATGTATGTTAATTGGGTAATTATATTATTTAGATTTGTTATAGGATTATGTAAATATACGTATAGATGTAATTATAATATTTATGTATGTGTGCATATGGCTATGTTGTAATAAGTACATTATTATAGAGAGGGTGTATTTATAGTTATTTGGTATTTATATATATATATATATATATATATATATATATATATATATATATATATTTTTATTGGATTTATATATATATATATATATATATATATATATTGATATATATATATATATATATATATATATATTACAGTTTTTAGCGACAGAGCATTAATGACAGTAGCCGATGTCATTAATAGAGGCGAGTATAGCAGCAGCCGCTGTAGCAGTGGCGGCGGCATTTATTGACAGCCGCTACTGTCATTAATAGCAACAGCAGCAGGCGGGAAGAAGCACCAGCGGCAACGGTGGAAACGGTGATGGTTGCAGACCGTCACCAAAGCAGTGGCAGTAGTGCTGATTCCCACAGTAGCAGCGACGGCGGCTTCAGTGACAGCCAGAACTGTCACTAAAAGCCTGGTATCAGTGTATCTGTGTTCTTCAACACAGTTTTCAGCGACAGATAGGCAGATTTATATATATGTGTTTATATACTTATATTTATATATATATATATGTATTGATATTAAGATAAAATGTCATTATTGATATATTCCTTATGTGTATAATATTAGTATATATGTATATTTTATGTAAGGGTAAATATTATACCAAGGTATTGAGTATTACCTTGTGGAAACCAAGGTAAGTGGGATACTCAAGCTACGGGGTTTGGGTATCAAGATTGTGATTATTGTTGGGATACCAAGTTGGTTCAAAACTACGGTACCTATTTGATGTGTAATTTTGGTTCTATATTATTATAAATATTGTTTGATTTTGAGGTGTTACCTTGGATTCACGTATCCGGAGATACGGTATCCTAATATTTTAAGATGTGGGTTCTTGACATAGATTCTAGTATCTTGACCCAAGATTTTTGTGTTAGACTTATGCAACCTAGAAATAGATAGTTGACCTTGGTTTGACCATAGTTGACCATAGTTGACTTTTTGAATTAAAATGGACTTATTGACCTAGAAGTTGACTAGTTTAACTTATTCTCTTTTCGGAGCCTTATATTGATGTTGTATTCCATATCTAGGTCTTCGAGGCACCGAGTCAGACATCTGTGAGACTATTCATTGGACTTCAGGCGAGTATATTCTCTGATAGTTTCTCATTTATGATATCCTCTATGTTCATTGTATCTAATATAGATATCCATGTTCTCTTGACACTATGGTTACACGGATTGGTATATCTGGATCTCGTCATGAGATGTTATTCCTTGGTATATGGTATATATGGTGCAAGTATTGTTTTATTGGTTATCTTGTACATATACAGATACCGATTCTCGGGAAGACTAGCTATCTTCTTAGGGAATCTCGTGCCATAGCATACCGTGGTTGGATCTATTATACCAGTTGGGGGTGGAGAGTATTACTATAGATATGTGATCAATATCCCTATTTTATCAAGTACTAATTACTGAATAGTGTTGATCATACACCGCACGTATAATTAGCCAGGCCGTATTGCATCTGTCCCAAGACGATCACATGTTAAGCTAGTACTCACACACTTAGTCATTAGTATTCTTGTTTTATTGGCATATTGTTTATTATTGTATTTATTTCCAGTATTTTTTTATTATATATATATCTCTTGTATCTATTGTGCATCTTGTTTATTCACAGCTATTTACTATTACATAGTTTTTATCATTGATTAGAACTGCTGTTAGAGATGTACTCCGCTCCTTTCCTGACTGGATATATTTTTCCAGATGATACTGAGGAGTGGTATCCTACCTATTATGGACCCCATGATGTTGTGGGTTTAGATTCTGAGACCCTGGCTCAGGAGGAACTTATCCCAACTGAGACAGTTGACCCAGGAGTTGTAGCTTCGTAGTATTCTTTTGTACTGGATTTGTCTCCAGCTTATTTCTGTATTTCTTCTGACTCATTGATGTATTATTTTAGACTCATGAGTTGTATTATGACTATTCTATTCTTTATCTGATTCGTTCTCATTTCCATCTTAGTTCTGTGATTGAGTATATTATCATTTTGGTGGTTTATTATATTGTTAGATAGATTATCTCGACATCGTTCTACTGCCGATTCTGCGGCGTAGGCTAGGCGTTGTTTCCGACTTGTACCCTTACACCGGGTGCGGGTCGTGACACATTTTTGGTGGTGGCCAATGCAGGTCTAGCTTCACAAAGTATGTGATATCGTGGTAGTACGACAATTTAGTTGTGCTACTGTGAGCCTGCAATAAGATATAGGAAATAGGCTGAGATACTCAATCATATCTAGGAAAATTCTTTTGATTCAACTATTCTCCTTTGATATTGCTACTTGATCTCTTAATCTGTCCTTTCTTTGAGTGTCATGTGCCATATTGATTCTATTCTTCTTGATTCTATTTCAGCTTTAGCTTTGTTTGATAGTGGTACTTCCCATAGTTTTATATTTGTTTCTTTTGCTCTAAAGCATAGTTTGGTAGCTGAGTCTTTGTTTAGGACTTATAAGATCATGACCGGGGGAGGCATTATCCTGGTTAATGATATTTGCAAGGATCGGAGAGTTACTTTGGGAGGCCGGAAGTTGAGTGCGTGTCTACTTGTAATGCCACTTTCGAGCTATGACATTGTACTCGGGATGGATTGGTTGAGTAGGCACCGTGCTAGCATAGATTGTAGAGGAGGTAGAGTTTTGTTTGGTCCACCAGGAGAGCCAGAGTTCGAGTTTGCTATAGGAACTATAGAGCAGGGAGAAGGCATTATTTGTGGAGCTATGGTGGAAGACAAGGAGTTGCCGCATCCATTGATAACAGAGTTCTTGGATGTGTTTCTTGAGGAATTGTCAGGATTGCCGCCAGATCGAGATGTTGAACTTTTTATAGACTTGGTGCCAGGTGCAAAACCAATTTTGTAGCATGTCTATAGAGTAAACAATAGCGAGCTGGTAGAGTTGAAGAAGCAGGTGGATGAATTACAGGATAAGGGGTTTATTAGATCGAGTTCTTCACCATGGGGAGCCCCGGTATTGTTTGTACCAAAGAATGATGGATCGGTATGCATGTACATTGATTATAGGACTTTGAATAATCTTACTATCAAGAATAAGTATCATTTGCCACAGATTGATGATCTGTTTGATCAGTTGAGTGGAGCCAAGGTATTTTCTAAGATAGATTTGAGATCAGGTTACCATCAGGTGAAGGTGAAGCCGGATGACATACCGAAGACTGCTTTTAGAACTCGGTATGGTCAGTACGAGTTTATGGTAATGCTGTTTGGTTTGACTAATGTACCGGCGGTATTTATGAACTTGATGAACAAGGTATTCCACCAGTACCTTAACAAGTTCATGGTGGTGTTCATCGACGACATACTCATATACTCGAGGACACCGGAGGAGCATAAGAAGCATTTGAGGATTGTGTTGGATGTGTTGAGGAAGGAGAAGTTATATGGGAAGTTGTCCAAGTGTTT
Source organism: Iris macrosiphon (assembly GCA_036927795.1). NCBI lineage: Eukaryota > Viridiplantae > Streptophyta > Magnoliopsida > Asparagales > Iridaceae > Iris > Iris macrosiphon. The sequence goes on along the minus strand of JAYESA010000005.1, from coordinate 102,999,439 downwards.
GTTTTTCCTGGACAAGGTGGAATTCTTGGGGCATGTTGTGTCTGGTGATGGTATTTTCGTGGATCCGAAGAAGATTTCAGCAATGGAATCTTGGAAGACTCCGAGTTCGGTAGCGGAGATCAGGAGTTTCTCGGGATTGGCAGGCTACTACAGGAAGTTTGTGCAAGGTTTTTCGAGGATTGTCGAGCCGATAACCAGACTCACAAGGAAGTATGTGGAGTTTGTTTGGACGGAGGATTGCCAGGTTGCTTTTGAGGAGTTGAAGAAGAGGTTGACGTCTGCTCCTATTTTGACATTGCTATCAGGGTCCGGAGGTTTCACTATTTATAGTGATGCATCGGGGAAGGGTTTGGGTTGTGTTCTTCAGTAGCATGGGAAAGTGATTGCCTATGCATCCAGGCAATTATGTCCTCATGAAAAGAACTATCCTACCCATTATTTGGAGTTGGCAGCAGTCATCTTCGCTCTGAAGTTGTGGAAACATTATTTCTACGGAGAGCGTGTGGAGATCTTCACAGACCACAAAAGCTTGAAGTACGTTTTTACGCAGAAGGAGTTGACCATGAGGCAGCGTCGGTAGTTGGAACTGATGAAGGATTTTGATATCTCTTTGCAATATCATCCTGGGAAAGCTAATGTAGTTGCCGATGCTTAGAGCAGGTATCCGGTAGCTATATTCTTGACGTAAGATAGATATTTGTTGGAGGACTTGGAGAGCTTAGGCATTGAGGTTATTATTCCTAGTGGTGCTATGCAGATGTGGGGATTGCAAATACATTCATATTTGATGGACATGATCAAGGCAGCACAGTATGAGGATGTATCTCTGAGGAGTATCAGAGCTCAGGTGAGAGCAGGATTGGAGGATGATTTCACTATTGCTGAGGATGGATCTTTGAGGCATGGAGATAGATTATGTGTGCCTAGAGGGGAGCTGCGTGAGGAGGTATTGCAGGAAGCGCATTGCTCTCAGTATTGCATGCATCCAGGTGCTAAAAAGATGTATCAGGATATGCGGAGAGTGTGTGGTGGTATGGAATGAAGAGGGAAGTAGCACAGTTTGTATCCAGATGCTTAGTGTGCCAGCAGGTAAAAGCCGAGAGGCAGAGGCCAGGAGGTTTACTTCAGCCATTACCCATTCCAGAGTGGAGGTGGGAACACATTACTATAGATTTTGTGTCCGGACTTCCACGATCTCCAGGAAGGAAAGACGCAATTTGGGTAATCGTTGATAGGTTAACCAAGTCGGCCCACTTCTTACCTTTTAAGGTAGGATTGTCTACGGAGAAGCTGGCAGAGATGTATGTGAGGCAGATCGTTAGGATACATGGAGTTCCCGTCAACATAGTCTCGGATCGGGATAGTCGTTTTACTTCTCATTTCTGGAGGAGTTGGCAGGAGAGTTTGGGCACTCAGCTCAAATTCAATACTGCATATCATCCCCAGACAGATGGGCAGTCAGAGAGGACTATTCAGACTCTCGAGGATATGTTACGCACTTGTGTACTAGATTTCGGATATTCTTGGGAGGACCATCTCCATTTGGTAGAGTTTGCTTACAACAACAGTTACCAGGTCAGTATAGAGATGTCACCTTTTGAAGCTCTGTACAGTCGGAGGTGTCATACTCCTTTATCTTGGAACGATGTCGGAGAGAGAGTTTTGCTTGGGCCAGAGATGGTTGTGGATGCAGCAGAAAAGATTCAGTTGATCAGAGATAGACTTTGAGTGGCGCAGGACAAACAGTGACATTGGGCCGATAGCCATCGGAGACCTTTGAAGTTCGAGGTATAGTTAGATTTTTGTTTTGTGTTTGTTCTTGGTTGTTTATTATAGATTAAGTTCTTAAGGTGGTATTTTGTTCAATGTGGGTACTTTGGTGTTTCTGAGGATTTCTCCGACACGAGGCACGATTCGCTTCGGTGGTGGCGGAAAGCTTAGTTCGCGATTCATCGGACCTTTCACTATTCTAGAGAGGGTCGGTGCAGTTACTTATAGACTAGACTTGCCACCTGTATTAGAGGGAGTACATAACGTGTTTCACGTGTCACAGTTGAGATGATACGTGGCAGATTCTAGTCATGTATTGGATCACTCGGAGATAGAGGTGGGCCCTACTTTTAGCTATCTAGAGTAGCCAGTTGAGATTCTGGATCAGAGAAAGAAGGTGCTAGTGACCCAGACTATTCCTTTGGTGTGTGTCGCATGGAGGCATCATTCTCCGGGGGAGTCTACCTGGGAGAGAGAGGATGAAATGCGAGAGCGTTATCCATATTTGTTTGTGCCTTGAGGTATAATATTTTTTGGTTATGTTCTGTTCATTGTTATGTTCTTTCATAGCTAGTTGTGATTCTTTTCTGTTATTTTCTGGGGTTAGTTTTCGTCTTTAAATTTCGAGAACGAAATTATTTTAAGGAGGGTAGACTTGTCACTACCACATTTTTAGGAAAGGGTATTTTAGTAATTTCCTATTTAGTTAATTATTGTGCTTGATAAATAATTATTTGTTATATTATTTAATTATTTTTAGATATTAACTAATTATTTTAGTCTTGTATTAGTGGACCTAACTAGTTTAGTTTGGATCCATGGACCAACATGAATTAATTAGTTAGACTTAGCCCATTTAGAAAGCCCATTGTTAAGGAGATGGATTAAATTAATTAAATCATTAGACTAGAAGCTTCCTTCCTTAATTATTTCTTCATGAGAGGCCCCAAGGGGTATAATGGACATTACATGATTACTTGAGGAAGAGGAATAGGGGCCGGCCTATATAAGTAGAGGGGGAAAATTCTCTATCCTCTTTTTCATTCCAAATCAAGATCTAGAATTTTCCACTACCAAATTTTCTTTATTCCAACTTCATTTCCCTACCAAATTTATTCCAATTTCTTCCCAAATTACCATTAGAGACTTAAAAAGCAAGGATCTAGAAGGAGAAAGCAAGGATCTACAAAGAGGAGCAAGGATCTACAAGTTGAAAGCAATTTTATCTAAATTGGAGGTTTCATTGGGAATCCAACCCCCAATAGGTAGAATTCAGTTTTTTTTCCTTAAAATAGCTTCTAAATCTGAGATTTAATCATGGAAAATCAATCCATATGCATGTACTACCCATAGGATTTGGTTTTGTGTTCATAGGGGGCCTATGGAGAAAGTTATGGTGCTTTTGTGTCAATTTTAGGGGAATTCCGAGAATGACTTTTGTTGTGTGTGTCAATTGATACTATAGATCAATTTAGCATATATTTATGTGTTTTGGGCTAGTGTCGTGTCCATAATTGGGTACGTGTAGGTCGCATCCCAACAATTTGGTGATACGTGTTGTTTTGGGGAGTTTCCATCCGACACGGGATTTTATACATGTCGTATTTTGACACGGACACGTAGATCTATATTTGACACTTTGTATTGTTCATAAATAATATATGTAACTTGCTTGTGTCCTTCGGGGTATAGTTGGATGTGTGGTGGACTCGTGTCACATGTGTATCCTAGATCTATTGGGATACGGTGTGATACTCTCTATATGATTGTGTATTTTTGTGTAGATCTAATTTGTGCTTTAAATTCTTGAGTTATAATTATGTATATATATATATATATAGATATTTTATATATATTAAAGTGGATTTATTATAGTGATTATTGTATCATAGATCTATGTATTATATATGTACTAATAGAATATATATTATGTAGCTTTCTTCTACATGCATTAATATATATGTTATAGCATATTGTATGGATATATATATATATGTATATATTTTTATTTATATATGTATGTTAATTGGGTAATTATATTATTTAGATTTGTTATAGGATTATGTAAATATATGTTTAGATGTAATTATAATATTTATGTATGTCTGCATGTGGCTATGTTGTAATAAGTACATTATTATAGAGGGGGTATATTTATAGTTATTTGGTATATATATATATATATATATATATATATATATATATATATATATATATATATATATTTGGGTTATATATATAGAGAGATATATATATATATATATTTATTGGATATATATATATATATATTGATATATATATATATATATATATATATATGTTATATATATATATATATTACAGTTTTTAGCGACAGGGCATTAATGATAGCAGCTGCTGTCATTAATAGCAGCAGCAGCAGGCGGGAAGAAGCAGCAGCGGTCACGGTGGAAACGGTGACGGTTGCAGACCGTCACCAAAGCAGGGACAGCAATGCAGATTCCCACAGCAGCAGCGCCGTCGGCTTCAGTGACAGCCAGAACTGTCAATAAAAGCCTGGTATCAGTGTATCTGTGTTCTTCAACACAGTTTTCAGCGACAGATAGGCAGATTTATATATATGTGTTTATATACTTATATTTATATATATATGTATTGGTATTAAGATAAAATGTCATTATTGATATATTCCTTATGTGTATAATATTAGTATATATGTATATTTTATGTAAGGGTAAATATTATACCAAGGTATTGAGTATTACCTTGTGGAAACCAAGGTAAGTGGGATACTCAAGATACGGGGTTTGGGTATCAAGATTGTGATTATTGTTGGGATACCAAGTTGGTTCAAAACCACGATACCTATTTGATGTGTAATTGTGATTCGTTATTATTATAAATATTGTTTGATTTTGAGGTGTTACTTTGGATTCACGTATCCGGAGATACGGTATCCTAATATTTTAAGATGTGGGTTCTTGACTTAGATTCTAGTATCTTGATCCAAGATTTTTGTGTTAGACTTATGCAACTTAGAAATAGATAGTTGACCTTGGTTTGACCATAGTTGACCATAGTTGACTTAGAGTTGACCATAGTTGACTTTTTGACTTAAAATTAACTTATTGACTTAGAAGATGACTAGTTTAACTTATTCTCTTTTCGGAGCCTTGTATTGATGTTGTATTCCATATCTAGGCCTTTGAGGCACCGAGTCAGACATCTGTGAGACTATTCATTGGACTTCAGGCGAGTACATTCTCTGATACTTTCTCATTTATGATATCCTCTATGTTAATTGTATCTAGTGTAGATATCCATGTTCTCTTGACACTATGGTTACACGGATTGGTTTATCCAGGTCTCGTCATGAGATGTTATTCTTTGGTATATGGTGTATATGGTGCAAGTATTGTTTCATTGGTTATCTTGTACATGTACAGACACCGATTCTCGGAAAGACTAGCTATCTTCTTGGGGAATCTCCTGCCATAGCATACCGTGGTTGGATCTATTATACCAGTCGAGGGTGGGAAGTATTAGTATAGATATGTGATCAATATCCCTATTGTATCAATTACTGATTACTGAATAGTGTTGATCATACACCGCACGTATGATTAGCCAGGCCGCTTTGTATCGTGCCCAAGCCGATCACATGTTAAGCTAGTACTCACACACTTAGTCATTAGTATTCCTGTTTCATTGGCATATTATTCATTATTATATTTATTTCCAGTATTTCCTTATTGTATATATATCTATTGTGTATCTTGTTTATCCACAGCTATTTACTGTTACATAGTTTTTATCATTGATTAGAACTGTTGTTAGAGATGTACTCTGCTCCTTTCCTGACTGGATCTATTTTTTCAGATGACATTGAGGAGTGGTATCCTACCTATTATGGACCCCAGGATATTGTGGGTTTAGATTCTGAGACTCTGGCTCAAGAGGGATTTATTCCAACTGAGACAGTTGACCTAGGAGTTGTAGCTTCGTAGTATTCTTTTGTACTGGATTTGTCTCCAACTTATTTCTGTATTTCTTCTGACTAATTGATGTATTATTTTAGACTCATAAGTTGTATTGTGACTATTCTATTCTTTATCTGATTCGTGCTCATTTCCATCTTAGTTATGTGATTGAGTATATTATCATTTTGGTGGTTTATTATATTGTTAGATAGATTATCTAGATAGCGTTCTACCGCCAATTCTGTGGTGTAGGCTGGATGTTGTTTCAGACTTGTACCCTTACACCGGGTGCGGGTCATGATAGAATATAGCTGTGATGATGCTGGAATCGAAAGATTTAATTCCTCCTCATTCAACAGATCTTTTATGGTAGATAATAAACCCATGAATGATCAAATACCTGAATTCCAAGAATATCTTAGGCATATTCAAGCCAAAGGTACTTTCTTTTCTACTGAGTATAAAATAGCATGTTTGGTAGACAAGCTCCCTCCTTTTTGGTCTGATGTCAAGAAAGACCTCATTCATACCCAGGGTGACCTTACCTTTGGTCAAGTTCTAAAGAAAATTAGAACAGAAGAACAAATTAGGCTAAGGTCTAACCCTAAGTCTGAGTCTAAAGCTAAGTTAAACCTTGTAGAATCCCAAGGCAAACCCAAGCCTAATCATCACCACAAACCCAAAAGTAACCTCTTCAAGAAGAAGCATAACCCTCAGCCTCATCACCAAAATCATCACCACTATAAACCAAAAAACTTCGGTCAGACTCAGGATCAGAAGAGATTTATTTTGTGTGTGGTAAAACAAACAATATAGCCTCCAACTGCTTCCATAGGAAGAAGGAAGCTGTCAAGACTTCTTACAATGGAAAACGTCCTGCCAAACCAGAAGCAAACATACTTCTCAACGGCTCTTCTAGTTCCTTTAGGTATGTAAGCTATCAACCCTTAGTCAACATTTCCTACCATTCTGACGATTGGTCGTTGGATTCTGGAGCTAATGTTCATGTTTTCTTTGATCGCTCCTATTTTTCAAACTATCAGGAATCAGGTGGAGGAGGTGTAACTCTAGGAGATGGCTCAGCGGCACAGATTATAGGAAGAGGAAGAATAGATCTAAAGATGACTTCAGGAAAAATTCTGACTCTTTATGATGTGTTACATGTACCGTCTATCAGAAGAAATTTAGTTAGTAGATCTCTCCTTGTAGCTTCAGGGTATTGTTATAGAAGCAAATAAAGTAGTATTTTATAAGGATGACTCCTTTATTGGAAAAGGATTTGTAAGAGATGGTCTTTTTATTTTGAGTACCATGAATAAAATTTTAGATCCTTCCTTTGTTGTTTCAAATATAGAATCCTCAAATGTATGGCACAGTAGATTAGGTCATGTGAATCTAGGTTCCCTAAGAAGGATGATGAACTTATATCTTATTCCTAGGATTCCAATAGATGATAAACATAAGTGTGAGATCTGTGTTAAAGCCAAACATACTAGACTACCTTTCAAATCTGTAGAAAGGAACTCTTACCTACTAGAGCTAGTTCATAGTGATGTGTGTGACTCAAATAGGGTATTAACCCGAGGTGGCAGAAAATACTTTGTTACCGTTATAGATGATCATTCAAAGTATTGTTATACATATCTTCTCAAAACCAAAGATGAAGTTCTAGACAAATTTAAGGTCTATAAATCTGAAGCTGAGAACCAGTTAGAGAGAAAGATTAAGATCCTTAGATCAAATTGTAGTGGAGAGTATACATCAAATGATATGACCAATTTCTGTGAAGAACACGAAATAATCGATGAGGTAACTGCTCCATATTCACCACAGTCCAACGAAGTTGCTGAAAGGAAGAATTGTACCATGTTAGACATGGTGAATGCCATGCTTCTCAGCTCAGGTGCTCCCGATAATTTATGGGGAGAAGCATTATTATCGGCCTGTTACATCCTTAATAGAATTCCTAGTAAGTCTAATGATAAGACTCCCTAAGAATTATGGAAAGGTAGAGCTTCTAGGATCCATTATCTCAAAGTTTGGAGATGTCTGGCTAAAGTAGGAATTCCTGAACCTAAAAAGAGAAAGATTAGACCTAAGACTGTAGATGCTGTATTCATAGGATATGCCCTAGATAGCAATGCCAATAGATTTCTTATTACTCACTCAGAAGTAAATGAAATCTCTAACAATACTATTATAGAAGCAAGAGATGCAGTTTACTTTGAGAATATATATCCCTTTAAAGATAGAATTTCTTCCTCTCCCTCCAATCTCTCTCTTGCTTCGTCCACCAGCTCTCATGTTCAAATATCTAGTTCACAATCCAAACAAAATATAGAACCTAGAAGGAGTAAAAGAGAAAGAATTGAAAAGAACTTAGGAGAAGGTTTCTTCACTTTTTTGATAGAGGGTGATCCCTCAACTTATGAAGAAGCAATATCTTCTCCTGATGCCCCCTTCTGGAAAGAAGCTATTAATAGTGAGTATAACTCCATTATGGAGAACAATACTTGGTTTCTAGCAGACCTACCTTTAGGTATTAAACCCATAGGTTGTAAGTGGATATTCAAAAAGAAACTTAGAGCCGATGGTACCATAGAGATACAAGACTAGATTAGTAGCCAAAGGTTTTAACCAAAAAAAGGGACTTGATTATTTTGATACATACTCTCCAGTAGCTAGGATCACCTTTATTAGAACCCTTCTAGCCTTAGCATCCATTCATAATATGTCAATCCATCAAATGGATGTAAAGACAGCATTTCTAAATGGGGACCTAGAGGAAGAAATCTACATGGAGCAACCTGAAGGTTTTATTACAAAAGGCCAAGAAAAGAAAGTTTGCAGATTAGTTAAATATCTTTATGGCCTAAAGCACGCTCCCAAACAATGGTACAATAAATTTGACATAATCATCTCAGAATATGGTTTCGTGTTAAATGAGTATGACAAATGTATATACTCAAAAATTTTATATAAAAGTTGTGTCATCCTATGTTTGTATGTAGATGACATCCTTATTTTTGGATCATTACTAGAATTGATTACTAATTCCAAGGACTATTTATCCAGCCAGTTTGATATGAAAGATCTAGGTGAAGCCAACTTGATTCTAGGCATGCAACTGTCCAAATACAAGGAGGGCTATACTCTATCCTTAGCACACTCTATCGAGAAATTGCTAAGAAAATTTGAATTTTTTGATAAAAAACCTGCCCTTACTCCTTATGACAGTAGTGTTGTTCTAAAGAAGAATGAGGGTTCTCCTATAGAACAACACAGATATTCTCAGATGATAGGTTCTCTCATGTATATATCAAATAGTACCAGACCTGATATTTTATTTGTTGTTGGGAGACTAAGTAAATATACTAGTAACCCAAATCAGTTATACTAGATAGCATTAGAAAGAGTATTTAGATATCTTAGGGATACTCTAGATTATATCTTGCATTATAATAGACATCCTGATATCATAGAAGGTTATTCAGATACAAACTGGATAACTGACTCACATGATGTAAAATCTACTACTGGATATGTTTTCACTCTAAGAGGAGCTGCGATCTCCTGGGGCTCATGTAAACAAACTATCATAGCTAGGAGTACAATGGACTCCAAAATGATAGCCTTGGACACTACATGTACAGAAGCCGAATGGCTAAGAATGGCTAAGAAACCTTATTATGCATATACCAGTTTTTGTTAATCATGTTCCTGCAATTTCTATAAACTGTGATAATAAATCTTTTATAGAACTACTAAAGTATGATTCTGTGAATGCTAAGATGAACAGGCACCTGCAGTTGCGCTTCAAGTCTATAAAGAGCCTATTGGGCAAATATGTGGTTCTTGACTATATAAAGTCAGAAAAGAATCTTACAGACCACTTGACGAAGGGTCTGTCTAGGACTTTCATCCTAGAATCATCGAGGGGGATGGGGTTAAGCCCATAAGTAAAGTAACCAGCAGTGGCAACCCAACCGAGTCTGACTGGAGATCCCAAGAACTCGGTTCAATGGGTAGGAACAAGCTGGACTTAGGTGACTTTTATGGAACACTGACCTAAGATTAAAATCTCACTCTAAAAAGCCCAAGTGGCTGTACATGCTTACAATGATTCCCCATTCCTATGGTGACAGTGTTCTTGAGTGATATGGTTAGGATGAGTTTTAAAAAAACTCTTAATAGGTCCAAGCTGATATGCGGGGTTGAAACCTATCACCAACCCTTAAGGACTTACCTATATGAGAGGTCGTGAAGGCCGCGACTATGGGACAGGGCGATCCCAGACAACTCTCGTGAATTGGATTAGTGCGCATGGCCAACCAAAAGCGCCACCCGTTAGACCCAGAACCTCTAGCGTACTATGTATGCTATTTTCTGAATCTGGTGAAAGAAGTCTGATTCAAGACATAGTCCATTAAGCACTTCTTCAGACGAAGACAATAGTCACTAAATAAGATTCAAGGCTGTAGTCCATCTCATCTATGCATAGTATCTACCTGCCCAGAAACTCTTTTTTTTAATTTATTTGTCACTTCTCTTTCGGAACTTGACCTTTTGGGGGGGATTGTTAGCTTTGCTTGAGCAAAAGCTCAATTTCCTTCTTTTCTTTAGTCCCACATCGAATGGGCCAACCCCTCCTTGTGTGTATATATTATTTTCTCTTCATTGCTTTCTTAAAGATGTTGTGTGGGAAACACCTTGGGCCACACGTGCGCACCGCCACCCGACCTGGCTCAGTTCAGTTCGGCGCACGTAACGGGTGCGGTACGTGCCCACAACTGCGGGCGCCGAATGCCGATCCAATTTACCCTTCGGGTTCGGGCTGGAATCCTAAAATCTTTTTGCTGCTCTTTATTTTTTGAACCTATTTGGCTCTTTCAAATTTGAACGTTGAGGCTCATGTCCAGATTCATTGAACCTTGCAATAGCTTTTTTGACAGCCTTTTCCATATTTTATTTGCTCCTTAATGGCCTGTTTATGAGCCATTAAGTACCCTGTCTGTGGCCAGATTCATTGAACCTTGCAACAGCTTCAGCCAATTTATTTGGTCTCCTTCTCCTTCATTTTTCACAGAAAACTCTCCTACGTGAAACCTCTATCTCTCCTCTCAAACCATTTTGTTCTCTGAATCCTTGCTCTGGGCAGAGATAAGTTCGGTCTCTCTCTCCAAGTTGTGTGCAACAAAGAGAACCCGATAGTCAGGGGGTTTTACCACTAGGAGCTTCCGAGAAACGTCTGCACATAGACCTCGGATCAACTCTTAAGGCAGTGCTTCGTGCACTACTTCCCCGGAGACCGGTAATAAATTTCATTTTTTGTTTATTTCTTCTCTTATCAATCTATGGAAAATAATATTTATTTATATTATAAGTACTTTTTAGTAACAGTTACCTCCTATACACAGCCTGCCATCATCCTAAGCATCGCCTTTCCTAATGCCCTATCCTTGATACGAGGCCTAAACCCCTCAAACTATCATCCTGCATCTGAGACCACCTCTAGAGAAGCGCTGCCCATCTATGGTTCTTCAGCTATAATCGACCACCACACCTGCAACCAAACGACCCCTCTCCCACAAATGCTTTTATTATCTTCTTCCTTTAGTGCGACCACTAGTTTATCGTGCTGATGACCTTCTCGTCACTATGCTTAGCGGTGAAAGTCAACCCTATTGGATTCTAGCCTCGATTTGAGGTGTGTGAAAGAAAAATATGGGTGTTATGAAGAGTCAATGGGAGTTACGACAAAGACGACAGAGCATTTGTTCCTGAATTGGGCTTGAACTGAGCTGAAATAGCAATGACGACATACCAGGTATATACCAGTTATTATTCCAGAATTGGTTCTATTTATTTGTCAATACAACGATAGTATACCATATTATACCAACGGTATATCCCCTATCGGCGAACAGTGCAGACGCGGGCCCATGTCAGTATTTAATTTGACCATGTAATCAAATCTAGATTGTCAAGATTAGTGCTGGGCTATTTTAAGATTTTCCTAAACCCTAAATTTGATTTCATAAACTATTTATAAAGATTGAGGGGGGTTGACAGAAGCTCATACAGAAGATTTAAGGGTGTAAGTCCATATAAATCTAACAGAAAGACCATGCTTTGCTCTTAAGGCTTGTCATTCTCGACAGTTGGAAGAGGAGATCAGTTCAGAGAGTTATTTTCTTCGTTCAGGAAGATCAACACAGGATTGGGAGAGCAATTTTATTATAATCTTCTTATATATTCTTGAGTTTGGTGAGGAGTTGAACTTGGGGGTAAAGGGTTCAACACATTTTGTACCAATCATATATCTTGACACAAGCATGTCGTCTACCTAGGCATCACCTTTCCTAGCGTCATATTCTTGAAATGAGCCCCAAACCCCTCAAACTATCATCCTACAATCGAGACTAACTCTAGATAAGAGCCTCCTATCCACCGTGTCTCCTCTGCGATCGACCACCACGCTTGGAACCAAACAACGCCTCTCCTACAAATGCTTCTATTGTCTTATTCCTTTAGTGTGACCACTAGTTTGTCGTATTGACTGACCTTCCCGGCACCATGCTCATCGGTGAACTTGAACCCTATTAGGGCCCAGGCTTGATTCAAGGTATGTGGAAGAAAAATCATGGTATCATAAAATTTTAAAGGGAGTTGCGACAAAGACGACGGAGCATCAGTGGTTGAGTCGGGCTTGAACTGAGCTGAAATAGCAACATCGACATACCGGGTGTATACCAGTTATTATTCGTGAATCAGTTTTGCTTGTTTTGTACACTAATAGTATATCTTACTATACCAATGGTATATCCCCTATCAACTAACAGTTCAAACGCAGGCCTATGTCAGCATTTAATTTGATCGTGTGTTCAAATTTGGAATATCAAGATTAGTGCTGGGCTATTTTAGGATTATCTTAAACCCCAAATTAGATTTCTTAACATATTTGCAAAGTTTGGAGAGTTGCCAAAAGAAGCACATACAAAAGATTCAAGGGTATAAGTCTACATAAATCTAAAAGAAAGTTTGTGGTTTAGTATTAGGACTTTCCATTCGAGATAGTTGGAAGAGAAGATCTGTGCAGAGAGTTTTTTCTTTATTCTGGGCGATCATTGTAGGACCATAGGGCAACTCTAGGTGGGGGTGAATAGATTACAGTAGAATAATCTACCTAATTAAAAATTAAGCTAAGTGAAGACAGCTAACAACTAACAATAATAAAGTATGGAAAGCAGTAAAGTAAAGAGAGAGCAAACACAAACACCACAATGTATACTGGTTTTCCACTGAGAGGACTAGTCCAGTCCCGAGAACTCTTGCTTAGAGTTGTATATATATAATCACCGATAGTGAATAACAAGCTTTGATCTGAAGCCTTGCCACTTCTTTAGAACTACGAGTTTTGATCCGAAGGCTCGCAACTTCACAAACATGCATTTGATACGAAGAGCACGCAGACTTCAAACAGAAGATGGGCTTGATGAACCAAGCTATTACAACTCTGACAGACTTCTAACTGAGATCATACTTGGCACTAGAAGGCTGCGAGTTAATCTTGGACATAGAAAAGTTTAGGTTCTGAGGGTTTACTCACTATAGGATAGAAAGAATGAGAATGGTTGAGTGAGTTGGAATGCAGAAAACCAATCATATTTATAAGATATTGGCAAACCAATTTGGCCAGAGTTCGGGTAGGATTTAATTCAAATTATTGAATGTTGGGCCAAGAAATCAGAGTTATAATAATTGGGTTGATTTTATACTATATAGGTGACCGAGTTCGATACGAATTCGATCAGAGTTCGATTGCCTATTATAGTAAGGTTTGAGCTTGAATGTGGGCTAGTTTAGTGGATAGGTTCAAAGGTTTATTTGAGTGGACTTAGGTTATGCCAGTATGACTAGATGTACATAAGTTCTAGACTCAATAAACATCAAATTGCATATGATAAAAACTAAGAACATTGATGACGTCAATCTTCTGAAACGTCCGCTTACTAGAAGATGTATTTTTCCTTGATGGTAGTTGTCCAAAGATAAATATTGGAACCCCAGGGTACGAGGCTCCAGATAAGTCGTAGGCAGTTCAGAGAAATTTTTTGGTAAAACGTCATCATTTTATCATCATCATTTTGTTATAGCATATGTCCATGATGATCTTGCTTTTTGCTTTCTGCACATACATGTTAGACGAACAAAGAAATATACAGAAGCAAATATTAATGTATATATGGACAATGCTGAGTTTAAGTAGAAATTACTATAGTGATTGATCGATTATCATAATGCTAAACTTAATCGATTAGCCATATTCAAAAACTTGATATACATATTGGGCCAACAATCATCATAGGATTGGGTGAGTGAATTTATTATAACCTTCTTATATCTTCTTGAGTTTGGTGAGGGGTTGAACTTTGGGGTAAAGGGTTCAACATATTTTGTATCAATCTTATATCTTGTTGGAAGTTATATAGATTGAGATTTGTCTAGGTGATATAGTCACTAAACATATACTATGTTTGATCTTTCTTTGTGCTTGTGTTATATGGTGGTTTCTTATCTTCAGGTAGATTGGCATTATTTTTGCCGATGTTCGTTCCCTACAGTTGGTATCAGAGCTCTCATATTCTCGAGAGGGAAGGTGCAACTGTATCTATGGAGAAGATGAACACACATATAATTGAATACAAATGGGGGAAAGTGAGTAATTTTAAAGCCAAGGATGGAGGATCAACTTTGGTACAAAGTTTTGCGTGGTCCATTAAAGAGCAACAACAATAAGCCATCAGAGATATTTGCTAATGACTAGAAAATATTGGATCAAAAGGCCGTTAAATTCAATCACCAATAGCTGAACGATTCAGTTTTTTTTTATCATATGTCTGTGGAGATCTAGTTCAACAAAAGCATCATGGGAGAAGCTACATTCGCTAGCCGTGAATGCACCACTACCCGGCTTTGATTGTGATATTAGCTTCATCGTAGGCACTAAGCTGAAGCCTCGGAGCGATGGGTCCAATAAAGGTCGGGAGAAAGGCAAGGGGAAGGCTGCACTATTTCCTACTGACCCCGACTCGACGATGGGGGAATAGAATACTTTCGACGATCCCTCACCTCCAGTGAACTCTCCAAAGAAGCATAGGGCTTCTCTAGTGCGGATCCCTCCATCTAAGAAGAGAAGACAGGGACCATCTGCAGCTGCGAGGTTGAGTTATAAGAAAAGGGTTGCTACCAAGGACCCTACACAGGCGATGGAAGAAGAGGAAGAGGAGGAGGTAGGGGTCCCCTAGCATTGGTGATTCACCAACCGTATCCCATTCTTGATGCCGAGGCGATATCCCTACGTCCTCTTAGCTTTATTGCTATGTCCCCCTTTTATGACACTCATCGTCCTAGTTTATATGAATTTATACTTAGACTGGGAGCGTGGGTAAGGACACTTCCTCCACGGGCCGCTACAGCATGGGTTTCTTACCTGGTAGAGGAGATGACATCCTCTTCTTACGAACCGTATACTGGCGTACTTGTTGTTGAGGCAGTAGAAAGGTTCAACGAAGAAGGGGACGCCTCCTTGGCCGACCCCTCGATTAAAGATGTGGGTGCCTTAGGGACGACCATGTCCACTCCGACGGAACCGCCAACTCTGATACCTTATCCAGGTATAATATTTTGACGTTTCTCAAGAGATGAGATTTTTTATCTTTAATTCTTCATCGTTTGGGTGAAGTTACTCACTGACTGCTTTGATTTGACAGGCTCTTCCTTGTCGATAAAGATATTTAATGTGGCAGCAGAAGAGAGTATGGCGGAGGAGACTGAACCAGGACTCACTAGGGCAAGACCTTGATCAGTCCCATCTTCCTCCGTGGTTAGAGAACCTCTTGAAGGACCTTCGATAGTCATGGGGCCTACTTCTATGCCATCTCCCTGGAGTGTTCGCCGTCATCTGGCAAGTATTGTTCTACCACCTAATTTATCAAGTATTGTCTCCTCTTTTTTACAGGTTTCCCATATTATCGTATTGCCTGTATTCCCTTCGGTTTTGGCTCCATTGACGCCTTCCACGAATGTTACGAAAATAGCCACTTTCAAAGTTATCCTTGAGGGCTTTTACATATTATTAAAGCAAGGAGTTCAAAATTTACTAGGATGTGGAATGTCTTTCGTTTGGTCTAAACACGGTACCCTGGGCCAGATACAAATTTTAAAGACCCTTCCTGGCTCTGAGCAGACGACTGACCTGCTGCTACAGAAATTAACTGAGGTAGAATAGTGCTTGAACGAGTTATAGCAGGTGCAACAGGTTTACTTCACTACGATAATAGCTATAGAGTATGAACGCTTCTTAAACTCCGTAGAACAAATAAAGGCTGGCTATGGGATAACCAAGGAGGGTTATTGATGGTCTAATACAATAACTCAAGAAGCTGGAACTCCAACGTACCGAGTTGGACGTTAGCAAGACGACTTACCTTGCTCGGAAAGATGGATTTTTCCAAACCATTGCTGAGATCCAGAAGAAGATTGCACAACTCTTGGCCAACCTCAAGATCCTGGAGGGTGATGTTCATGAGGCTTTTCAAGAGCGAGAGGTTATCCACGCACAATCTAGTACCGTGGCCCAGTCTTCTATCGCCCTTGAAGATACTTTTAAGATATTAGAAGAAAAGCACCAGACTTACGCTCACCTCGATAATCCTGCTGCGGTAGCTCAAGAAGTCGAGCATTGGGTCAAAGCTAAGATTGATACCAGAGTTGCCCATCTCTGAGGATGAATAAAAGAATTATATACTGATTAGTAGTTTTTGTTGTTTCTTCTTGTTTTGCTTGGACCGGATATTTTAGTGGTACCTCAATGTAGTCTGCTTTATGTTTCCTTTATGTAAAAGAAATAAAACCTTTTTTGTTTGTTGAAATTATTTGTGTGAACTTTGGGTATCATACTAGAGATAATATGGACTTAGTATGATACCGCAGTTTGTTAGGAACGTCCCACTGGGGGATCTTTGGTGGGCCTATTACTTCTTGCGTACTGGAGTACAAGTAATAAGTACGAAATAAAACCCTATCAGAGCTGATATGGACGTGACAGATTTTGTAGACTTAACACCACTGGCGCACTTAGAGTTAAATACGGATGATAAGTTTAGGTGACGATCGATGTCAGAGGTATTATGGACGTGACAATCGATAGTCATATAAAGAGATTTTCTTAGAGGTAAGAAGGATATGGAAAACTCTACTAGGAGGATATGAGGACGATAGCTCAAAGGTAACATGGACGTGAGCTAATCGATAGTTTTACCGAAAGGTTAGGTACGATCATGGTGTAAAAGGAAAAGGAAACGAGCCAGAGGTAATATGTACTTGGCTATTTTCTTTGCATGGGAAACATGGACAACTCAAAGTTCATAGGTAATATGGACATGAATTATTTGGTTTTGTTGAGGATATCCCAGTAGGGGATCTTTGGTAGACCTATTACTTCTTGCACACTGGAGTGTAAGTAATAAGTTTGGAACAAAATCCTATCAGAGGTAATATGGAAGTGATAGGTTTGTGGCCTCATTACTTCTTGCGCACCTGAGTGCAAGTAATATGTTCGAGGCAAGTCCTGCCAGAGGTGATATGGAGTGACGGGTTATGTTGACTTAACACCGCTGGCGTACTAAGAGTTAAGTATGGTTGATAAGTTTATATGACGACCAATGTTAGAGGTATTATAGACATGACAATCGATAGTCACACAGAGAGTTTTGCTCAAAGGTAATAGGGATATGGCAAACCCTACTGGGGATAATCGGTTAGGATAGTAGTTTAGAGGTGAAATGGACATGAACTAATACCCAAGAGAACTGATTATGAGTGGTCTACCAGAAAGTATGGACAGACCTGAAGGTGGCTTTATTTTTTGAGGATCCACTATTTGTAGCGTATTCAGGATTCCGGAATACAAACAATGGCTTTCATCAAACTTTTATGGAAGAGAAGTTCATATTGTGCTTACACACTTATTGGGGATGAACAACGGGGAACGTACACTGTATATTTTTGTTGTCCAGATGATAGTAAAGGGAGTACAAGTCTAGCTTAAACATAGTACTTTTTGAGGAACTTGTCGTTGATAGGTATCATGAGCAACTTACCATTGGGTTTTGAGAGCTGGTAGACGCCGTTAGAGAACACAGACTCCATAACGAATGGACCCTCCTATTTAGGTTAGAATTTATCGGTCGTCTTGTGGGTCATAACCATTGGTCTTCTTAATGTCAAGACGAGGTCGCCCACTTGGTAAGTCCTCTTCTTGACCCATTTGTTGAAGGCTCCCTAGAGTCATATTTGGTATAGCTCAATGTGTCATTAAGCTAAGAGACACTTATAGTAGAGAGCTTCTAACTCTTGTAGCCGTCGACAGTAATTTTTGTCAACGGTCAATTGATTGGAAAAAGGACACTCGGAGTGACAGAATTTGGATCTCGAGTGAGAGGACCGCTTTGCTTTCGTAAACCAAGAAGAATGGCGTGCTGCCAGTAGGTGTTAGGACCGTTGTGCAATAGGCCCAGAGAAATTCACCCAGATTCTCATTCCAGTCACGCTTATTTGATGACACGAACTTCTTGAGTAGCTTTATGATTGTTTTGTTGAATGCTTCTACCTACCCATTTGCTGCGGGGTTATAGGCAGTCGAGACTACATTTGAATTCGATTTTTGTCACAAAATCAATAAAAAGTATGACTTACAAATTATAGACAATTTTCATGGATGATCTTCCGTGACAATCTGAAGCGGTATATGACCTGATGCTTGACAAAGCTGATCACATTTGAGGTCTTGACTTTAGCGAGTGAAACAGCTTCCTCCCATTTGAAAAATTAGTTAGTGATAGCCAAGATGAACTTATGTTCCTTAGAAGAAGGTGGACTAATTGGTCCGATAATGTCTATTCCCCACGCTTCAAATGGCCAAGATGCTATCATTGTTGTAGGAATTCTGAGGGCTGGTAGATAAATTCTACGTGGATTTGGTATACTTGGCACTTCCTCGCATAGTCAACAGCCTCTGCTACCATTGTCGGCCAATAGTAACCCATTATATAGATACGGTCATATTGCTTGGGTCCGGGCTGATGGGCACCGTAAACCCCATCGTGAGCCTCATAGAGAGCCGGCTTAGATTCTGCATTGGATAGGCATCATAACAGAAGATTATGGTAGGAACAATGATATAATATTTTGGTAGCTGTATCATAATAGAACTAGAGGGAACGTCTTCTGATGGAAGTGGCTTTATTTGAGTTCTCGGGAAAAATTCCATAGACCGCGTAGTCGATGAATAGGAGCCTCCAGTCTTGGGAGTCAGTGTTTGTCTCTACTGAGCAGCTCAGGCACAAACATATATTATTTTTTGGACAGACCAGCTCTTGACCAACCACTGTGATCAACTGATAGGTTTTGACCGAAACTTTCAGGATGGTAGCGAGGCCGGCCAGGGCTTCAGCCTTAATATTTTACAATCGAGGGACATGCTCTATTAAGATCCCCTCGAAGGTGGAGATTATTTCTAGCACGACTTGGTGGTAGAAAATCAAGTCCTCATACTGAACCTCATACTCGCCCCGGACCTGACTGACTATCATCTTGGAATTGTTATAGGCCTCTAGGTAGTCTACTCCTACTTGTTTAGCAACTTGGAGCCCAATGACGAGGGCGTTGAACTATGCCCCATTGTTGGAGCATAATTTTGTGAGAGAGTAAGCATAGTTATGACCATATCGTTTGGGGAAATTAGTACTATCCTTACGCCAGCGATAATATCGCCTTTGGGCCCTATTCTTGATGCACCGTCGAAGAACATTCACAAAACGGCTTATGCGCTTGTGGTCATGTTTGAGTCTGCTACTTCGTTTAGGATCTTCTCGTAGAGCTTCAAGATTTTTGGTACAGGGTGGGCTGCCAGGAAATCTGCCAATGCTTGTCCTTTGATCGCCTTTTGTGGGATAAATACCATATCATACGGCGATAGCAGTATTACCCATATGGCTAGGCGAAAGTTAAGCACTCCAAGTTTAGTCATAAGGACCCTAAGAGGATTAACTCACAAGATCACATGGATGGTTTGTCTTGCCACATAATACCAAGTCTTCTGAATGGAGAAGATCGGAGCGAGACACTCTTTCTCAATGGGATTATATCTTTACTATGCATCGGCCATCAATTTGCTGAGAAAGTATATGGTATATTTGTGACCTATATCACTTTTTAGGGCTAGTAGAGATCTGAGGGAGTGATCCATTGCCCACACATATAGCAAGAAAGGTCTTCCCACAATGGAGGACACCAATACTGGGGGGTTCATGAGATATTCCTTGATGTCGTCGAAGGCGCACTAGCATTCATTATTCCAGACAAAGGAGACTTCCTTCTTTAAGTGCTGAGTAAACGATTGACAACGTCTAAAGAGGTTTGATATGAACCTCCTGATGTAGGCCAGTCTACCTTGAAGGATACGAAGTTCTCTGAGGTTTTTCGGTAGGTGAATTTCAAGGATTGCTTTAGTCAGGTCGGGGTCTATGTGGATATCCTTCGAAGTTATGACAAAATCCAAAAAAATTTGCTGGAGACTCCCAAGAAGGATTTGGTAGGGTTTATCTTGAGCTAGTGCAAACGAATCAGATCGAACACAGTCTTCAAGTCTCAGAGGTGATCATCTTTAGAGCAAATTTTGACAGCGATGTCATCAACATAATACTCCAATATCTTCCGTAGGTGTTCACGAAAGATGGTACTCATAGCTCGCTAGTATGTAGCACCTGCGTTCTTTAGACTGAAGGACATAATTTTGTAGCAGTACACTCCAATCAACGTTCGAAACGATATATGCTTCTCGTCGTCAGGAAATATCTTGATTCAATTGTAGCCTGAGAATACGTCCATGAAGGATATGCACTCGAAGCCACAAGTATTATCGATCATTATATCTGTGATCGAAAGGAGAAACTAGTCCTTAGGGCATGCCATATTCAGATCACGAAAGTCAATATAGATTTGGATCTTCCCGTTTATTTTGACGTCGAGTACGATATTATCTAACCAATCCGAATATTATTCGGATGAGGCCACTAGCTATCAGTTTGTTGACTTCAGCTTCGATGCCATTCATAATATCCGGTCGGAACTGTCGTTTCTATTGCTTGACCGGCTTAGCATTTGATAAGATGTTGAGTTTATGGACCATGATTTAGGGGTCCAGTCCCGGTATGTCTTCGTAACTCCAAGCAAAGACATCCATGTACTCCCTGACGAGCTGTAGTAGATCCTTATCGGACAGAGTTTTGCTGATAAAGATAGGTTTAAGGGAGGATTTGTCATCCACATCAATTTAAACGACTTCGTCCTCCGTGGTGGGTCTCGTTGCTCGAACCGTATCTCCCATTGTACGTGTAGGCGTCGGGCCCATCGTTCTACATCAAAGAGTTCAGGTGGATCCTCGTCGTGTTCCTCAGGGTTAGCTGACACCATGTTGGCTGACAATATTTGTTTGAGCATCTCTCGGATACTGACATCGAAGTCCCAATAGGAATATTCTGAAGAGTAAGAGTGTAACTCATCTTTTTTATCCTATCCTTCGGGGGTCATGGGAGGCATGACGTACCCTAAGACATGATTGGTCTTATGGTAGTAATCCTCGGACTTGTCTACGAGAGAGTGTAGACGCAGAGGCAACCATCGACCTTTGTCGTAGTTTAAGCCCCTAGCGGCTTTTAGATCATATCCTATCTTCTTGATGAGGTGCTTGGTTTAAGAGTTGTACCAGTGAAGTGGTATTTTGCATGTATCGAGTTCTGGCTCCAGTTCCTCTGGGACGGAGGATTGGGGACTTTCCACTCTGCCGAATATGATGAGTTAGTCTTCCCTCTTTCTTGCTGGAACTATGAAGTAGGAGTTTTAAATGGAGTAAATTTGGTTTACTGCATATGTAGTAGTCACCTGTGTATGCAGGTGCCAGCCTTGACCGCGCTCCATGGAATATAATGTGCTGAGAAGTGCAACATCCGATTAGTTCAAAGATAGCCCTTTATTCATAAAATAAGCTATATTATCCTAAGAAATTACATCATCAAGAGAAGGAACGTTAGCATGAGCAGCTACATACTCCTCTAGTTTGTCCTTACCGAGATCTACCCCCAGTGTGGGCGACGACTTCGAAGGTCTCCTGTGCAGCATTACCACTAGAGGTTCAAAAGTCGTAGTATGTGCCGAATCTTCTTTCAGCGTTCGACTAAGTCTACGAAGGTGAACGACCAGAGGTTCGGGTACTTTCTTGTGTAGTTTCACCATGAGTGGAGGGGCTCTATCGGGAGCACGTACTTTGAGATAGATTCTCAAGGGCTCATTCGATGTTGTTCCAGTCTCTACCTCATTATTGGCATTATTGCCACATTTATCTTAGTGGACTTGCTTGTAGAGGATTGAGTCAGAGTAATATGCCTCAACCATTTTGAATAGATCCACGTAGGCAAATTTTGTATGACGATGCCATGATCGTCCATGTACTTCAAGCAATGGTATAAGTTTGACGGTACGATCATGTACTGGTATATCCACGGATGTCCGAACAGGATATTGTATAATACATCTACATCTATGACGTAGCAGGTGACCTCTGGTTTTAAATTACAGATCAGATATTTCAAGCAAATCTTGCCGAAAGGGTAGCTTCTTCCTGCGTTGAAGCCACTAATGGAAGTATTGGTTGTTGCCAGGCGATGCATCGGCCAAGAACAACGAGAATACGTTCGTTATTGTGATAGATGTCACACCCCGATCCCGAAAGGGTCAATCGTCCTCGCTGTATCCCTTACGGAACCAATCGTCCTCGCTGGGGCGTGATGCCGTGCGAGCCTGGAGTTGCGCTCACACAAGGCAAGGACGTGTAGTGATAGGAACCCATTTTGAAACATAATTTAGAAAACACATTCACAGAAGATTGAACACAAGTGCAGGAAGAAACATGCTTTTTCATTTATAAATCAGAGTAATTTACATAGAGTTTACATTGATGCGCCTCCTCGGCTACTTGAATTGCATTACAAAAGATAACTCAAAATGCAGGGCGCTCTCCATCAGATGGTCCACGTCATTCATACATTACGCCCTTGTATAGATTGAAAGTCCAAGCCTCCAAAATGAACTGACTCCAGTTATACTTCAAAATAGAGGTGCTCCTAATGCCTCCTCGTCTATGTACTAGCGTTGCACCGTCTGAGTGCCTGAAATAGTTGTCCACAACGTTTGTCAGTACTTAACTTGTACTAGTGAGCGGGATAAACCCACTGGACTAAATCGACACTAGCTTATTAGGGGCAGCATGCATTAATATGATCTTTCTATAGAGAAGCAAGTGAATTCAATTCATATCAGTTTGCATGTTTTGATAGGATTGAAATAACACCATATCCAACAAGTACATTGGTTACTTACTCAACCGACGCATGCCTTCCCTGCAACAAAACACAAGTACGCTTACCATCTGCACAAGACAATAATTAGCATGTGTTCTTTTCTTAGCGGTCACTGGTATGATCAACACCATAGGGACTTATTCTAAGCATTAGTGGCGCGCCCTATCAGCCCGGGTAGCAAGCCCTGCTGGAGGTCCCGCAATGCATCGAGACTAGCACGAGGACTCATTCCGAGCATTTGTGGGACACCCTATCAGCCCGGGTAGCAAGCCCTGCTGGAGGCCCCGCAAATGCATCACGACTAGCATGAATCAATATTTTCCTCCGGATCGATACGATTCCAGTGCCCCAGAATGCCGTTTCGAGGAAATTGCCAAACCTTGTATACAAGTTATCCCAGACCATGCGAATGCATAAAAAATTCATTTATCATACATACAATGCATCGAAATAAACAAAAGAAGTAAAGCAGCAACATATATCCTTTTGCAACCGTTCATATCTTCTCAAGCGATGTTCCAATTTTGGTATCCCATAGGTCCAAACTCTATCCGAGGCACCAGGCCGCAACCAACGACCAATTTCCTTTACAAACAACTCAATTTCATAAGGTGTGCAAGCATATAGTAAATATAGTCTACAATTCCCATGTTCATTTCTTAGTGGCTTGCATGCATTGTGGCTAAGGATTTCCTAAGCGTCCAACCGGACATCATCGAGTGAACGTTTCAAACATTATAGATGTGGGCGTGAAGAAGTAGGAAAGAAGGGTCTAAACCACTCACAATGTTTGATTCCGTTAAGCATCCTGTCCTGCCGATACGGCCAATCCCTTGAACCCGTGGTCCGATGTAAAGCACGATCTACTCAACTGGTATGACCGTGCGAGCAGGTCGTGCTCTCCAAATTCTCTGACCGATCGGACAAAGAAAGACGGTATTATCACTCCAAATCCAGCTATCTCAGTACTGCTCTGAATGAACACATGTTTTCCATCGAACTCCGCTAGCCATCTGCACATGAAACCAACTCAATCAATACTTTTTCCCAAAATCTAACAAATCAAATGTAATCAGCTATTGTTTTATTCAATCCGACTCAGCGTAACACACCGTACGGTTGTGGGACATTACATAATATACCACTTAGAATCAGGTTCGTCTACGAACCGTGCTGGTACTCATTTTTATCACATGTCGCTTGTCCAACTCATAACTCTGCTCTATGCAACTCTCATACTCACGATTCTGACTCAGCATCTCGCTCTGCTGAACGCTCCAACAAATTCCTAAATTCCCATATCCTCCTTGCAGCTCAATATAAATTCCTCGTATCGCTTAGTTTTGGTTCGTACACATATTTAAGGCGTCCCTAAAATACATGCATTTCAGCCGAGCTTTACGATAGCAAATTTGAACAAGTTACAAGGGTATCTTTATGTTCGAGGCATCGATTTGCTTTACTCCCAATTGAACCAATCCTGATTTCCATTCAACATATTCGCTTGAGCGTTATTCTCAAATAAGATGATTTTCCACCGACTCAATCAGTTCGTGTTCCAACTCAATCCATCCAACTATTTCTGAATCCGCACTAGCAACATCTCCGAATATTTCTCATGCATTGAACGATCATCACAACTGATACTACCCCAGCTATGCGACTTACCCAATTATCAAACTTTGCTTAGATCAGCTCAGTCCAATACCTTTTCCTGCCATCTCAATTTCTCACTGGAAGAAAATCTATATTGAGGTTCGTATGATCTACGAAGATCTCGCCGCCATGCCAAAGGGATAGTGTCACCACATTTTCAACGTGGACACACTCGCCACAATTCCTAGGTTGCGCATGGAATAGTTCTTCGCGCTGCTTCCACTGCCTCGAAGCATAGGATATTATCTTTGCCTTCTGAACGAGCATGCTTTCCAAACTATGTTCCGATGCATCTTGTAAATCTGAGGCACGTATGTCCCTTCCAGTATTCGTAAAGATTTGATCTGAACGAGCTGCTGCTTTAACTTCACGAGCTAGTTTCACAGTCGTCAATTCATATGAATGCTATTCCCTTCCAGGGCACGATGAGTCAGAGGCGATGCTATCTACAAAAATCTGCGACTCTGAATCTTATCAGTTGACTAGGCTATTTCCACTATCGCTCCTATCTTTCGGCTGCATCATCAGCTGAAGACTATCCCAAGGGTCTCTCAAATCCAACACTCAGTCAATAAGCCAAATATCCAACACACACTACTCATATCATATCTCGACGCATTCCCAAATGCGCCGCCGCAAGGGTCGTTCTATGGGTCTACAATATTCATCTCATTTTTAACGGTCAAGTCGCTAGGGTCAGCTGTCCCGAAGCTATGCTCGATAATTGTAAGTCATCACGATGGACAGTTACTATAAATCATGTTATATCTCATCTGTAAATCCGAGCCATACTCCAACCATTCCATCCGAACGAACTTCCGAATCCGAGAACTTCATGCACTACCTCTGCTGATCTGTCAACCAAAGGCCGCTAAACCACCTAGAGTCTTGCTATTTATCCAAGCAACAATTCGAGACTGCGCTCGTTGAAACCTTCTTCCATCAATCCGTCGTTCTGCCTTGAATCCATCCTATTTTCGAATTTCCATGCTCGTCTACTCGCACTACCAATTGCAATAATTCTCGAAACTCGAGACTTGCTCAAATTCTTATCCGTTTGTCGCGTCACACAATGCACGTCCAACTTACTCGAGCAGCACAGTGATTTGCTCAATTGTTGCTCCCACATTTAGCTATCTTTAAAAGTTTGTCCGCCATAATCTTTGCCTTCGTATCCATTCCTTAGCCCTTCTTGATTTCTCTATGTTCCGATTAGTTCACACACTCTCAATGACTCGTGTATCAGTTCCAACATAAATCTCAAATCCATATTTTTTATACTTGTTGCCTCAATCTGCCTCAGTACTGCAAGTTAACTTCCAATCTGACTCAACATCAACTTGACTTGCCTCATGCTCGTTTATGTCTTCCAAAGAATCCGTCTACCCTTGTTACACCATTTTGCCCAAAATTCTACTTTCGGTAAATATGAGTCGACTTCTCGAGCAGCAATATCCAAAATCCTTCAAGTCAGATCGTGTTTCATTACTCAATCAACAGCTCAAATGTGTTGTCCAAAATCTTAGTCCGTGCTCGCTTATCCATCAATTAACCTATCGTTTCGCTCAAGCGTAACCCAACTGTTCGTTCCCTATGCTCATCTCTCTCTTTGCATTCATGAATGCTCCACCAAACTTCCAAATCGTGCAAGCGAACTCTGGTATTCAGCTTTCTATCTGATCGATCTTAACTTGTTCCCAATACTTGGTCTATATAAATCCTTTCAAATTTCCAAACACTATTTCTATTTGTTTTATTCTGATCTCGTCCATCACCCAAGTCCAACGATACTTCCTTTTGCACGAGTCCGTTCTTGAGTTCTCAAGTCCAATGTATCGAAGAATACCTGAGTCAAATTCTAATTGCACTATATACCACTTAGAAATATAGTTGACCTCGTTCTTACTCTGCGTCAACCAGCGTCTATCCCAAACCGACTATTCCGGGGTGATTCTGTCGAATCATAACTCAATACTCGCTTGCTCCATTTTCATTCTTTCCAACTCAGTCGATATGCACCAACCAACTTGCATTCCCGTTACTTGAGTCCGTTGAGGCAATTTCCATTTATGTCTATTCAAAATATTTTAATGCCTTGTTCACTATGTGGTATCCCATATACCACTCTGAATCAAATTGTTACTCGCATTACGATTTCTTTGCACTAATCCGAAATCTGTTCGAACCATCCCTTATGCACGATCCTGCCCTTCCCAACTCAAGTCTGACACAAAACTCAGCCAATGCCTGAATCATCCAACTCTTTCCATCAATCTCGCGATGCTACTCGTGCCATATCCAGTTCTCAATGCTTCCAACTATTCTTAAACCGTTTGATACTTTCGCAACACGAGCAATCCCATGCATCGAGCTCTCTTCCAAGTAATCTAACCCAATACCCAACGGTTCCACACATTTGTTGTACGAGCAACTCGTGCAACACTATCCTGATATTTCCATGCCAAACTCAAACCTGCTCAACCGATGCTCTTTGTGATATACCCAGCCAAAAGATCAAACTCCGTCCAACAATTTCGATACACGAGTGTTTGTGGTATTAAACGAAAGAATGAAAATGTATTCAGGATAGGGTTTATACGAGACCCACCTTCTTTGGTTTACAAACAAACTTGTACAATTTGATCCTATACGAGGATATGGGAGTACAATTTATTTAATCTGGGTAAATATTGCTATAGGTGTCTGATCTTCAGTTGATCACTTTAGCCCTTGGACCACACGATGTTGAATAAGTGCCATAGAAGACAAAAAGCCGCTTCGAATGTTGCAGAAGAGGGTGGATGCACGATGCCAAAGTCGTCGATCTCTACTCTTTACCTGAGCTCCGGATTCTTCTCTCTCTCTCTCTCTCTCTCTCTCTCTCTCTCTCTTGACCTTGGATCTGATATTGGTTTCTTAACCAATTTTCCGACCTTGTTCCTCATTGATAGAGGTCTCTATTTATAGAGTTTTAGTGACAGTGACCACTCCGTCGGTGTAGAAACCGAGGAGTGGAAAGTACAGCATCCTTTTACACAACGGTTAAAATAACCAATGCCTGCGTATAGATGATCCTTTGAATGAGCGTGTGATGCGGGTCCAACTAAGGGACAAAACGCGTATAATCGCTACGAAGATCACGTCGTAGAAGCCACGTAGGTAGGTATCCCTTCTGTAGAAGAGGTGGGCGTAGAAGCCAATGTCTGTCACCATGGCATAGAAGCCAAATAGTTATCAAACCGGCATAGAAGCCGAATCGGCGTAGAAGCCGAATAGGCGTAGAAGTCGAGTTGTCATAGAGGCCGAGCAGGCGCAGAAGCCGAGTGGTCATAGAGGTCGAGCAAGCGTAGAAGCCTAATGGACGTTGAAGCCGAGCGATCATAGAGACCGAGTGAGCACGGGAGCTGGATGGGTGTAGAAGCTGCTGCGTACCGTGCCAGAGTGCTGATGTGGATATCTTAGCCGAAATTACGGCTTTTAAAGATATAATCAAATCTCTTGCATTAAATGCCGAGATTCGCCACCATCCTGTGCATTAAATGTGGAGGCATGTTTTTGATGGTCCGCAACCCCTTCTGCACATCAGTCGCAGGGACGTGCCTTGAGAAACTGTCACCGCTCTGGGCATTTAGACGTAGAGACGTGCCTCGAGCAACTGTCATCGCTTTGTGCATTGGACGCAGAGACGTGCCTCGAACTCCGTACGGAGTGCAGCTTTTGATGTGGCAGACAGTTTGTCTACTGCAGAACATAAATAGCTCGTGTCTGCCTGTGTAAAACAAGGCAGCGTATCCCTTCGTGCTTTGTAAAAGCAGTTTACGTAAAGGGGATGGCGGTAAATGACAGCCTGGGTCGCAGTGCTGTGCCATCATTATAGCCGTCGTCTGGGTAGTCGAGCCGTATCCCTTTGTCAAAAGTCCAGACGTCAGGTTCATTGCAGGGTCTGATAGGTTCACTTCGGAGAATACGAAGCGTCTCTTGTACACCTCAATGCTGCGTCTGAAAGAGGATGAGTTTTACGCCCTGGAGGCGATGAAGCACCCCGTTTACGCTGAAGTGGCTTGGACATACTGCCTTACACGGATGGCCCTTTTGAGCTTTTAATATTTCACGCTGTATTTAGCGGAAAAAGCTCTGTTGCACGCTTGATGGCTTTGAAGGCCTCTGCTTATGCTGCTCTGCACCAATATGCTTCGTATAGCCATCCGGCGTATTTTTCATGCTTCTACAAGACCCCCTTCAAAGCTTTCAAATTTCTCGAAATTTGGAACGCTTTGAATGAAGCATGAACCGCTCCTCATAACTCGAAACGTTTCTGAATGGAGCGTTGAAACGGTCAATGCTGACTTTATGGCGGATTTATTGGGGACCGGCGTGACCTCTTTCGTCTATAAAAAGGCTGGGGGAGTTAACCCATTCTCCCCATATTTCCATCACCACGCAGAGATGATCGCCGGAGTTCATCGGGTCGATCTGAAGAAGAAGGAGATCATATTCTTCCAGTGTGTAAGGAGCCAAAAAAGACGGCATCTTCGAGCAAGTGTCCACTGCAATGATGGATCGTGGAAGGATATCTTAGCCTCCCTTGCTCGAGATAATCAGCAACTTTATATGGCTGTTCTTCCAGGGGAAGGGAAGGGTCGTATTAGACCACACGGCTTGCAAGCGGTGTCTTCTCCTGTTACCTTCGGGGGTGAGAGCAGCTACTAGCTCTGACCTCGGGCATTGAGTTGGGTGAAATATCACAACTCAATCTGTCACGGCGCACGGAGCATGGGATCTGCATAATTTATGCAAGCCCCAACTCTGTATTTTCCCGCCGTTGATTATTGCCATGTCAGTCAGTTTGCTGGAACTGACTGACTGTTGGAGAAGATGGATGAAGAATTGCGCCCACGTGAGAACCTGTCAGAACAGCTTCTGGGCGATCTTCAGACGACGATGGGGAAATCCTTTGTAGACGGAGTTTCCCTCATATGTAATCATAAAAAATGAAGAAAAACCCCCTGTAGACAGGATTTCCCTCATATGTAATCATGATTTTGATTTTAATAAAATTGTCTTTCTTCTCTGCATATGATCGTTTTGCCATACGTTGCTGTGAAGTCTGATTATGTGTAGCTTCGACACGTCTGATTCTTTACGCCGACTTTGTTTAGAAAGAGTGCTAGGTCCTGTCCTTTATGCATAGCGAATAGTCCATAGAACGTTGTTGAGCATTTTGAACATTTAGAAGAACTGTTCTGCTGCTAAGACTGAGGAACCGCGTAGAGTTTTTACTTCTGATGAACAAAATTTTTGTTCAGACTTCGTCTTCAAGAATGACTTCTCAAAAATCCCTTGGAACAGGGTCGACGAATGGCTGTCGAGCTGAGTTTGCCATCTTGATAGACGAGATATTCAGACTGGAGCCTGGATGAACCTCCAATTGACCCGAGAAAAGTAATTTTTCAATGTTTGAACTCTGTATGCTTCGGGTACTTAGGATATTTTGAGGTCAAGAAGGAGTATCTTCTGTGTGAACTCCTGTAATCGACCGTCTTGAGAACTGTTTGGATATGCGAAAAGTCAGAGATCCATAGTGTAGATGAGCTGAAAATTCTGAGTTCGTAGTCTATTGAGCGGAGAAAGCCACCGAGCGTGAGATAGTAGATTCGTAGCTATTGAGCGTGAAGTCGTAGGTTTGTAGCCTCTCGAGCGTAAAAGCTACTGAGCACAAAGGCATCCGGACATAAAACTATAGACTGATAGCTTGCGAGCGTAAAACCGTAGATTTGTTGCTGTCGAGAGTAGAAAGCTCCTTAGCGTAGAACTGTATATTTGTAGCCTGTGAATAAAAGAAATCTTTCGAGCGTAAGGTTGTGGATCTGTTGCCTCCAAGCGTAAACTAAACGCCACCGAGCATGAGATCATTGATTTGGTATCTGCTGAGTGTAAAGTTGTAGGTTTGTAGCCTCTCGAGCATAAAAGCTACCGAGCACAAAGACATCCGGACATAAAACCATAGACTTATAGCTTGCGAGCGTAAAACCGTAGATCTGTTGCTGTCGAGCGTAGAAAGCTCCTTAACATAGGAACCGCTGACCTGCTTTTGCACGAAAAACTCTTCGAATTTGCTGATTGTCCGCCTTTCGAGAGTAGTGGGCTGACGTAGTACCCAATCATAACCAAATATTTAATTTGTGAGATTTGGTTGGGGTTTCGCGGAGCCCGTCTGAGGGTTCGAGGAGTCGACCTGAACTCTATATATATTCCAAACTTTTGAGAGAAAAACTTTTTATCCGTCTTCTGCGAAAGAGAGCCTTCGATTGTTTGAGTTTTTCCCCTCGTTCTTTCTCCGAGCACTCCGAGTTTTCAGAAATGGCGCCGAAACAAACCCCCTCCACCAAGGGAAAGAGCACAGGCTCTTCTTCTCGTTCTTCTACCCTGGCGAGAGAGTCTTTGGTCGGGGAAGGTGAACTTCCTTTTGAGCGAAGCATCCTGCCGATGAGTAGCGTACCCGGCCTTAGAGGTATAGCCTTTGGGATGACAAAGAACGACGAAAAATCTTTCGCACACGTTGAACGTGACCGCGCTAGGTCGTCTTCTGTGCTGATAGCTTCTTTGAGAAAGATGACGCACGAAGACGTTTTCATCTTTTACGCCCATATTTCTAATGTGCCAGCGTAAAAACTCTATGTTTTCGCAGTTTTGAGCGTAAAAGCTTTGACTGCCGAAAACTTGGTGTATACTATAAAATTTTAGTTTTACGCTTGTGGATGGGACCTCCA
This sequence comes from Iris macrosiphon, assembly GCA_036927795.1. NCBI lineage: Eukaryota > Viridiplantae > Streptophyta > Magnoliopsida > Asparagales > Iridaceae > Iris > Iris macrosiphon. Next base: position 102,967,804 of record JAYESA010000005.1, on the reverse strand, counting down.
GCGTAATAACTAGAATTTTGGCAGTCTGGCGTAAAACACGGACAGTATACCGCCAATTACGATTCAGGATGTGACTTCCGGCGTAAAATGACCAAATTTTGTACTGTCTTGGCGTAAAGCACAGACTGTCGTTTCTTGGTCTTTATGTTGCAAGATTTGTAATGACGTATTTTCCTTACACTTTCGCAGTTAACTTGCATGAGTCTCCACTGGCCGAGGTGATGGGTTCCGCTTCCGGGATGCTGCACTCGAACTATCTGGAGGATCTGTCACACGTGACATTTCCTATCTCCGGACCCCAGTATCCCGAAGGACGAGGGATCTTGATATCAGCTCAGGGCGAGCGGGCATTGCTGAACATGATTAACGGAGAGCCCCTGACGTACATAGACGGGACCAGTACATCAAGCCGGCCTTTCTCTTTGGGGACATGATTGACAAACAGTCCCAAACGAAGCCCAAGAGAGAACCCTGGGTTTTCTCCGCTGAGAGTGTGGTCTTGTATCTGCCCACGATGCCGAGAGATTATCCCATCTCGGCTTTCTTCCATGCCACACATTCCAGGATGATGTCGTGGACGCTGACTCCCGATCTTCACGGCAAGCCGGGGAAGATCTTTCATCTGAAAGGAGCTGACCAGGGATCGTTTGTTAGCCATCCTTCTGGCGTCGTGACGTTGTTCAGGGGACTGTGGCCGGGCAGCGTCCCGAGTGAAGACAGTTCAGTGATCCAGCCGGTCCAATTGCCGACTTTCTACAACGACTTCATGGTGCGAATGGGGGTATACCCCAAGGAGAATCCTCGGTGCAATGGGTGGATTACCCCAATAAACCTCTGATGGACTTTCCTAGTTGACTGGGCCTTGAAACATTTTCGGAGAAAGCTGGAGGTCATCGGACTGTATGCTGCTGTGAGTGCGACGAGTGTTGGGTTGCCTCCTAACCCTAACCTGTTTTTGGCGCTGATAGAGCGATACAGTTCGCTCACCGGGACCTTCGCCACTCCACTGGGGGAGTTGGGGTTGGCCCTCTACGAAATGGCAGTAATCTCGAGACTGCCGATAGGGGACACCCCATATGAAGAGTATATTCCCACCAACCGGGAGTTGGAGGACTCGGACCCTCGGGTTGTGGAGGTGTATCAGGAGCTGATGTGCCACTACTTCGCGTGCACTGCTTTTTATAATGAGCCTTCTGATTTGGCTCACACCACTAAGTGGATGTCCTACCTCTTCTTCCACCGGGCCAGGGCCGTCAAGTCGGAGGAAGTTTCGGGGGGCAAGAATGAGCCCGTAAACTATTTGGGCGTGCTCAGTGCCCAGGTCATCGAGGATCTTATGGAGGAGGCTAAAGCTCCAGACCAGATTCTTAATGACGGGGTAGGAAAGTACCCTGAAGGCACTAAGGCCTATAGTTACTTGAGGCGCTGCTGCAGGCCTTTGTCTGAGGAAGCCCGATTGGCTGGTTTCCTCTCCATATGGTTGTGTCGAGTAGTGGTACCTGGTATCGCGTCCGTGGACCGCATTCACCGGAACATCCTGTGGCCTGTCGTTCGTCTGGTGTTTGGGGCAAGACTGGGCTTGCTCCCTGCCATGGTGTGCCGTATACAGGCTGGTTTGAGAGCCATGACTAATGGACTGCTCGTTGATGAAGCTCGGCGCGATAGCTTTCCCCGGGTAGAGTTACCATACCTATACCTGATAGGATGGTTAATTCTCCACAACCCCCGGGTGATGTCTCCCGGCCCTGGCAGTAGTTCGGGGGGTAGTTTCTTGCTGAACTACAAGGACTCCCTCTGGAACGTTTACACAGTCTTAGACTGTCGGCTGGTGTTGAGCCTCGGTCATTGCTGGAAGCTCCTCTGCACTGTCCCCTCTGTGCATCGCAATCAGTCGGGGATTAGGCTTAAGGATTTAGGTGGGGAGAAGACCAATCTTTCTTTGAAAGCTTTTAATTGGTTGGTCTGCATCAGACCCTCCTATTTGTTGTACAGAAGCGAAGATCATTGCTTCTTCGAGCCTTACTTGCCCAGTCGGTTCGCCAGACAGTTTGGGTATGATCAACTGCATATGGGCAATGCCGTCACCAGCTTCAGGTCCAGGGGCGGACTCATTGATGGAGCCAGAGGATGGCGTTATTTTATCATGGGTTGTACGGGAGCAATCTTTACCGTGCCGGTTGTCACACTCTCCACGGAGCTGCGCATCCTCCATTCGTATGTCCAGTTTTACGTGGCGACCAACACCTTCCATCGCGATTTTGACATGCGTGGAAGCTTTAGGGTGCCTTCTCCCAAGCCTGGGGGAAGAGTCGAAGTCCCCTCGGTTTCGTCTGACGAGGGTGAGGAGTCCGTCACTCCGGATGAGCCTCTGGTGTCGGTGCCGAGGTGTGAAGTGCCTCCGCCTGCGGGGGCTTTGGCAGTCTCTGGGAAGCGAAGGGCTCCTGCCTCGAAGCAGACTTCCCCTCGCAAGAGGAAGAAGAAGACGGTTAATCATTCTCTCCGAATTCCTGGCATTGAGGCTCCTAGAGAGGAACCTGCTGTCTCTCCTGTTGGGGATATCTCTTTGATTGGAGGTTCCCCGCCTTTTGGAGAGGGACCCTCAGTTTTGGCTGGTGGTGCCGGAGAACTCCTGCTTGAGGCTGCCGTTGCTGCCACTGCCTCCGGTAGTGGAATGAAATCGCCTGCGTGGCCAAGGCAAACGGGAGAATCTTTTCCTAGACCAGCAACGGGTGAAACTCCTGCCGCATCCGTGAGCATGACTAGCGAGATTCCAGCTGACGAACCTCGACTGCGTCTTGGTGAAGGCTTGGTAGAGCTCCTGGCGATGTCGGTTGGCCCACCTTCTTCTCCAGGTATGACAGTTCGTATTGCGGTATTAAGGCGTGATATAGCAACAACGGCTGCAGACGCGACATATATACCGTTGGCTACGGGTAAAGGTCATCTTTATGTCTCCTCTTAGAAAGATTACTATCATATTGATATCAACTTTCTTGTCCTCTTCTCAGGGGATGGCGTCCACAGGAAGTATAGCGTTGAAGCGCCTTCTGGCTCTGCTCGGGCTCCTGGTGATGATACGGAGGCGTTCGACTTCGAGGAGGACTTCGAGGAGGAAATACCTTCGGGGGCCAGCTCGCCCGGAGTAGTTTCGTCACCTCAAGAGGAGGATGAACCCGTTATCGTGACCTCGCCTCTTGCGAGTATGCCGATGACTTCGACCGTCGTTGTCGCACCTTCTTCGGTCTCTCTATCCGTCGAGGCGACGGCTGTGGCCACCTCGTCTGCAATCATTCCTGGAGGGGAACTCGCCAATATCACGGCCACTCCTGGCGTTCAACCAGATCTGGTTGCACTGACCGAGCTGTATACCAGCCTCTTTTACACCAGTTTGAAAACGCTGATATCGATGGTGTTGGCGAAGAATCTGGATTTTGAGCGTCTGAAGAAGGCTTCCCAATTTTCGATTGGGGCGGTCAGGGAGTTCGGCGATTCTGGGGTAGCTGACGCCCTGGAGGCGATGGTTAATGGGTTGGAGCAACCCATTAACGAATACTTGCAGCTGACTCGGGGCAGTTTTGAAGCTGAGGTTCAGGCCAGATACGACTTCATGACTACACGGCTTACCAAACAGCTGGAGAGCCTAGAAAACTCTATCAAAGCACATAAGCTGGAGATGGATAAAAGAAAAGCTGTCGTGGAGGAGGCTCTTGCTCTTCAGACGAAGTGCCAATCCGAGAAAGAAGGGAATGTAGCGAGGGCCCGCAAGTTGAAGGAAAAACTCGCTCAGGCAGAGGAGTGGGCTTCTTAGTCGTTGGCAGATATAGATGTAGCGACTGGTCGACTGAGCACAGCACGACGGGATCTGGAGCGTGCAGAAGCTGCCCGAGCTGGCTCTCTTCGGGCAAGGGCTGAATTGTCCTTTATGAACAATCCCGAGGCACGGCTGGAACAGGCCCGCGCTGATGCCTTGGTTTCCAGGGACGAGAGGGTAGCTGCACTGGCAAAGCTGATTCGCGATCTGACCGCTCCCCAACAATGATGTACCCTTTCTTTTTTTTGCTTCCCCAATGTAATTCTGCTCTTTTCGGGAATAAATAAAGCGAATCTTTTCTGACTTTGTGGACCCATCATTTCGGAATATAAATGACAGGTTTGGGCGAGAGTGATATCAGAGGTAGTATGGACGTGATAGACTCTCGATAAACTTCTAGCAGGACATACCTATTAAGAGGTCATACGGACATGATAGAATATGACCTAACTAGTTTCGTTTTGGAAGTAGTTTTGTCAGAATTGAGATTCTCGCTATATTCCACTTGAGTAGAGGAGGTTTAAGCATAGTACCTCTTCAGGAATTTACCGTTGATATGAGCCATGAACAGACCTCCATTAGGCTGGGCTAACCTGTAAGCGCCGTTCGAGAACATTGTCTCGATCACATAAGGGCCATCCCACTTGGGCTAAAATTTCCCTTTACTCCTATGAGTAAGAATCATCGGCCTTCTTACGGCTAAAACTAGCTCGTCGACTTTGAACACTCTTTCCTTTACTTTATGATTGAAAGCTCCAAAAATGCGTGCTTGGTAAAGCGCGATGCGCTGTTGAGCTTGGAGGCATTTCTCGTCTAATCCCTCTAGCTCTTGAAGCCTTAACAGGTCATTCTTTTCTTGAGTCAGCTCATTAGTCACGGCTATCCTGAGTGACGGGATCTGGATTTCAATGGGGAGAACTGCTTCGCTCCCGTAGACCAGTGAAAATAGGGTACAACCTGTTAGTGTTCGTACCGTTGTGCGGTACGCCCAGAGATATTCGCCCAGCTTCTCATCCTAATCTCTTTTGTTTGAAGAGACGAACTTCTTCAAGAGTTTGATAATGGTTTTTTTGAAAGCTTCCGCCAAACCATTAGCAGCTAGATAATATGCCGTAGAGGCAATATTATGTATCCGATTTTTATCGCAAAATCGATGAAACGCTTGGCTGATGAACTGAGGTCCATTGTCATGGATTATCCTTCGGGGAATCCCAAAGCGATAAATGACGTGATGCTTGACGAAGCTGATTATATTAGATGCCTTTACCTCAGCAAGAGGGATCGCCTCTGCCCATTTAGAGAAGTAATCCGTGATGGCCAGTATGAACCGGTGACCTCTGGAAGAAGACGGGTGAATAGGACCAATGATATACATACCCCATGCTTTGAAAGGCCAGGATACAACCGTAGGATGTAGATATTCAGACGGTTGGTGTATGAAGTCTGTATGAACCTGACAGGCTCTGTATTATCTTGCATAGTTGATCGCGTCCATGATCATAGTGGGCCAGTAATAGCCCATTCTCCTGATACGATCCTGCAGCTTAGGATCGGGCTGGTGCGCTCCGCATATGCCGTCATGAGCTTCCCGGATAATCTGCCGTGCCTCGTCGTTAGAGAGACATCTCAATAGTAGTCCGTCGTAGGTCCGGCGATATAGGCATTGTGAAGATGCATCAAAGTAGAAGCGTAATGATCGTCTTTTGACGGATATTGCTTCTTTGGGGTCCTCCGACAAGATTCCGTATACGACAAAATCTATGAAGAGACTTCTCCAGTCTCTTCTAGGGGGATCTGTGTTCACAGCATAGCTGCATTCTATGTGAAAGTTATTCTTCACACAGAATAAATCTCTGTTAAGAAGGATTACCGAATCCTGCCTTTTTATAGGAGTGAATAGATCCGCAGCTAGACTGGCTAGGGCATCAGCTTCCAGATTCTGAGATCGATGTACATGCTCTAGGAAGAACCCTTTAAATGTCATGGCTATCTCGACTGTTGCTTGGTGATAGGAGATGAGGTCTGGATTCTGAACTTCATATATTCCTCTGACTTGATTGACTATAAGCAGAGAATCACCGAAAGCTTCCAGGGAGACGACCCCAGCTCTTTGGCGACTTGGAGCCCAAGTAGCAGAGCATTGTACTCTGCCACATTGTTGGAGCATGGCTCGCTAAGAGAATATACTCGGTAGATGACGAGTTTATCAGGAGTGACCAGGACGATTCCTACCCCTGAAACCACGTTTTCCTGAGGACCAGTCCTGAAGGCGCCGTCGAAGAACAGTTGCCATGCGTCACTTTCCATTGCGGAATTATATTCTACAACTTTGTCGGGAATGTCCTCGTATAATTTGGAGGGCTCCGGGATAGGATGAGCAGCTAGAAATTCAACCAGCGCTTGGCCTTTGATGGACTTCTGCGGGACGTATACCATGTCATATGGTGTTAACAGCATTGCCCAAGTCGCGAGTCAGGAATTAAGAGCACTTGGCTTGCTCATCAGTACTCGAAGAGGGTTGATCCTGGAGATGATATGAATGGTCTGGCCGGCGACATAGTGTCGCGTCTTCTGGATAGCGAACATCAGAGCCAAGCATTCTTTCTTCACTGGGTTGTACCGGTGTTCGGCTCCGACCATCATCCTGCTGAGGTAGTAGATAGCCTATTCATGACCCATATCGTTCTTCTGTGCGAGAAGAGCTCCTAGCGAATGATTTATTGCTCGGACGTACAGCAAGAATGGTCTTCCCATGACGGAAGGCACCAGAACTAGCGGACTGGTGAGATAGCGCTTGATATCTCCGAACGCTTGTTGACAGGTTTCGTCCCATACGAAGGATACACCTTTCTTCATGAGATACGAAAATGGCTGACATCTTCTCGAGAGGTTGGATATGAACCTCCGGATATAAGCCAGACGGCCTTGAAATCCCCGGAGTTCCCTCAGATTACGGGGAGGTCGTATTTCTATGATGGCCTGGACTTTGTCAGGGTCCACTTGGATGCTTTTGGCGGTGATGACAAATTCCAGGAATTTGCCACTAGATACACCCAGAAAGGACTTCGTAGGGTTCATCTTGAGTTGATGTTGGCGCATTAACCCGAATACCATCCTCAAGTCTTGAATGTGATCATCTTTGAGATGGCTCTTGACGGCTATGTCATCCACGTAACATTCTACTGTTTTGCGTAAATGCTCATGGAATATGTTACTTATAGCTCGTTGGTATGTAGCCCCGGCGTTCTTCAATCCGAAGGGCATGACCGTATAGCAATATACTCCCAACGGGGTCCGGAAGGCAGTGTGCTTCTCGTCTCCAGGATGCATCTTGATCTGATTGTATCCTGAGAATCTGTCCATGAAAGACATGCATTCAAAACCGCAGGTGTTGTCGATCATGATATCCGTGATGGGAAGAGGGAACTCATCCTTGGGGCAGGCTGCATTCAGATCTCGGTAATCGATGCAGATACGTATTTTTCCATTTTTTTTCATGACTGGGACAACGTTGGCGACCCAGTCGGGATGTTGTTCTTCCCAGATGAAACTGCAGGCTATCAACTTCTTGACTTCAGCTTCGATGGGGTCCATCATATCCGGGCGGAACCGGCGTTGGTGCTGCTTCATAGGCTTCAATTCGGTCAATATATTGAGTTTATGAGTAGCCACCTTCGGGTCAAGGCCCGGCATGTCCTCATAATTCTACGCAAAGACGTCGATATAGTCTTTTATCAGCTGGATAACTTCTTCCCTTTCGGCTGGGGAAAGATTGTTACTGATGAATATCGACTTTGGCAAAAGTTTACCCACAACATCAACCTGGATAACTTCGTCTTTGGTGGGAGGTTCCTTCTGCTCGAAGCAGAATTCCTACTGCGTATCCATTTGTTGAGCCCTAGAGTCATTCTCAAACAGCTCAGAATCTTGTTCGTCTGCTTCAAAGGGATCTGCCACTACCATATTCACTGATAGTGTTTGTTCGAGAGCATCAGGTGACTCGGAGGGCGACGAGCCATTCTGGGAGGAGAAAAAGATATCCTCGTCTGACTTAGATGTCGTAAGGGAGGTGGCATACCCCAACCCGAAACGGGTTTGCTGATAGCGGGGGTCGCCGCGCAGCGGCGTTCGTCTGCCTCTTCAGTAGTTGAGGCCTGGCTTTCGCTCCAAGTCATAGCCCATGTTTTGCATAATCCTCAACGCCTGCGGGCTGTATCGGTGAACCTGCATTTTTCTAGTATCGTCATCGAAAGGATCTTCCTGGATAGCCGGTTGATTGTGCATGCGGCCGAAGACTATTGATCGCTGGCTGCTGCAGGTAGGCGGGACAATGAAGATAGAATCCTCATGCGGTCCATACGTCGTGACGACGTTGGATGATGACGCTACTTCCCAAACATACGGACGGTAGGAGTTCATAACTTCCAAGAATTTTTTTGCTATGGGTTCTATCTCGTCACGGGGCGTGGATTCTTGATTTAGATTTTGAGCGCCAATATACTGGAAAAGAGGATGTTTATTATCATCTGAAACTCCGTTCCTGGTTGCATTTACATCGGTCGGCTGCCTGTAGCACCGAAGCTTGATGACCAGGGGTGGAGGCTTCTGGTTTAAAGTGATCACTAGAGGATCACTCCCTTTTCTTGACCTGTTTTTGTTCAGGTGAATAGCCATAGGCTCCATGGCTTTTGGACGAGTGGTTCGTCCTTTCACTCTGATTGACAGCGGTAGTGCGACAGAGGGTTCTTCTGGCTCCCGGTGGGATTCCTTCACTGCCTCGCCTGACACTTCTTCTGTGTGGTCTTGAAAGTATAACACGGCATCAGAATAGTAGGATTCTACTCCTTTAAACGGGTTTAGGTCAGAAACCTCCGTTTGTACCGTTCCTTGGGGGTCTACATATTTGAGACATTGATGTAGAGTTGAAGGAACGATGTTGTGGTCGTGGATCCACGGTCTTCCCAGCAAAATGTTGTAGAACACCTTTGAATCGATGACGTAACACATGGCCACCGATCTGAGGTTGCCAATCTGGATCCTCGGGCGAATTTTTCCCAACGGCTTACTTCTTCCGGCGTTGAAACCCAAGATTGTAGTGGAGGTGTAAGCCAATTCGCTGGTAGGAATCCTCAGCGGCATGAGCAGACTGTGAGGGATGATGCTGATCGACGATCCCGGATCTATGTGAATCCGATTGACCTCCATGGAACCGACGTACCCGGTATAATAGTGGGGCCTGTCATGCCTGTTATGTTTTAACAGCATATCGTCTTGAGTGAAAGTGATATTTGGGACCACTTCCATTACACTGTGGCATTGAGGATATGCCACTGGTTCTTTGTCGGGGGACTTGAGCTGGGTCAAGCATACCTTCGCCTGTATCAGTGCTTCACTCAGGGCTAGACGAGTGTCTTGGGAGAGCCTGAGTAGCTCGAAGATGGACAGCCTGGCTGGTGTATTAGCCAGTTGGGCCAGTATGTCGAAGTTGTATGGCCTCTCTAAACCTTTGTTTGGAATATTTTTCACAGGTTTATTAAAGCGCACTTCTCTTTGTTTCCCCTTGTCCTCCGAAGTTGGTTTTGAAGGACCGGCATCTGGTACGACGGGGTCTGATCCTGAAGGTTTGGCAGCTGAAGCATCCACCGGTGTATCTTTCTGACTTGCTCCGTAGTCGTTGAGGTAGGCTTTCCCTGAACGGGTTGCAGCAAATACCTCGTCTTCGGCTGATGGCGAAGAAGTTACGACCATATGGCATGATGTGTATTTGGAGCTCTTTCTAGACGTAGCCTTAGTAGCTTTAGTCTCCTTCTCGAGCTTTGACACCAAATCCGGATGAACCCACATAATCTCGCCCTACCGGGTGGTTAGGGGTACCAGGTCATGATTTTGACCCCTAGCTAGAGGTAGATTGATGATGTTTATCGTGGTCCGGGAAATGGGTGTAACACCGTCCGAGACCTTTTGGGAAGGCAGATTGCCAAACCGCAGAGAGATCATGTTGGCCGTGACCGTCTTCTCGGTGTTGTGCAGAGTGATGGCCTTAGCATCGATTAACCCCTAGATCTTCCTTTTCAGTATGTAATACGCCTTTATTTGGTGGTGTACGTATCTGTAGAAGATGCAGTATTTGGGGTCGTCAGTACTGCCGACTTCTTGGGGCCGCTTTAGCTTCAGAATGGTGATCTTGCCACTCTTGACGAGACACTCGAATATACTTGGGATATTGTCGTCGTCAAAAGAGTAGACTTCGACGGGCCTGGAAGTCCCGATTCTCGTCGGCGTGGTCGTCGCAGTCTTTTGTCTGGATGTATTGATTGCCAGAGCTTCTTTTCCCTTGGAGCTGCGAGGATGGTCGTTGTTGGGAGATGACCTTTTGCCTCTGTCAGAGGCAGAGATCATAATGCCATTGTCGCGCACCTTGCGATTGTTGTCTTCGGCGGCCGCTGCCGAGATAATGAACGAGGGCCAATCATGGAACTGATATGGTCCTGTAAATACCGAGACTACGGAAAGGAGGTTCTTCCTGCAAATGTCTACTAACGCAGAGTCTGGAACTCCTGGAGGCATCTGTAAGGTGGCGTGACGAAAACGTTCGATGAAGGTGCGAACATCCTCCTTTTTTCTCTGCTTGACTTTGATGAGAGAGGACATAGACATGTCCATTCCTCCCTTGTAAAATTGTGTGAAGAATAAAGCTTTGAAGTCCTCGAAGGAAGTATTACAGTTGTCCGCCAAGCTACGGTACCACTGATAGGCTACTCCTGAGAGGCAGCCTTTGAACACCCGAGTGAGGAGGGCGTCGTTCCCTTGTAGTAACACCGTCATCATACTGAAATAGTTCATGTACTGACTTGGTGATGTTTTTTCCTCGAACAGAGCCATAGTCTGAGGTTTGTACCTTGGAGGGAAAGGGACCTCTTCCTAGATAGCTGGGTAAGGCTGGTTGATTCACAGTTTCTTGAGCTGATCTTTGTGCTTCAAGGCGTCAAACTGGGCTTTCAACTCCCGTACTGCCTGTATCGGATTTTCAGTTGGAGGCGGGACTACAGTGTAGTGCGGAGTTGGTTGTATCGTGACTCCAACGGGGGGTAATATATTCTTCGAGTGAGGAAGCGGAGGAACTGCTGACTCTTGATCAAAGTTGGCGGGACCGACGCTTGAGCCATGGCAGTTGCGTACTGAGTTAGCATTATCTGGTGCATGTTCTCCATTATGGATTGCATTTGTTTCAGAGATGTCTCCAGTATAGTGATGCGTTGTTCCGCGTTTCCTGATGGCGAAGCTTCCCCGCGTTCATATTCAACGGCATAAACTCCCATTTCCCTGGGCGTCATCGAAGGGTTAGTATAGGTCGCCGCAAAAGTTGACTCTATACTCTCAGTATCTGATCCGGGAGATTGGCGACACCCAGCGTCGGAATCAGACGAGTACGAAGCTGGTTGCTGTGACCTTGTACGGGTGTTTTGGAACGCCCCAGCTTCAGTATTCCTGAGGAGGTCTTCGAATCTCCTTCGGCTCGGAGGCCTAGAGGGATGACGTCTTGAGCTCGACCCTCCTCTAGATATGTATGAAGCCATGTTCACGGATGCATGCGCGGGCTCTTCTTCCTGAAAAGACTGAGAGTAGCTCAATCGGTCGAAAACCGACCGTTTTGCTTTAGAACAGCAGCAGTCAATCACAATTTTATGACTATTACAACATTGCTCGCCAGGGGGCATAATAGACATGTGGGAAGGTCCCCTCTCCTTACGCTTCTGAATTAGATATTTGCGCAAGTCAGGAGGAGTAGAGGAAGAAGATGACGGCTTGTTCCTTCTGTTTCCATCAGTGGGCACGCGGAGATTGGGCACCATGGTTTTCCCTGTGCCACCTATGTACAACAAATTGTCCATTTGGGTGGCGGATAATCCCCGGGGAGGGTGTCTTTCCGCAACCTGAGCTTGCTTTACGCCGTGGGACTTCGCCTGGCGTAATTTGGAGATTTGCTCAGACTGACGTAAAGCTGAAGAGGTCCTCAGTCGGCCGTCGGCTTCCCGCGTAATCCGGAGGGTAAGCAGATTGCTCCCTTGCTGGCGTAAAGGTCGAGAAGTTGAGTACTCTGCCGCTTGCTTTTCCTTGCGGAAATCACAGCGCTCGTCTGGTTCCCCGTAGAGGCCAGATATTGTCTTACGCACGGAGCGTGATTTGTACTTCCGATTTGGCGCTGAGGCATCATCAGAAGTTTGGTCTGTACCGCGCATAGCGGGAGACTGGTTTCTACGCGTTGAGCACAGTGGATACTTCTGGGTTAGCGCTGAGGATTTGACCAAAGTTTTGTCTGTACCGCGCGTAATGGGAGACTGGTTTCTACGCGTAGAGCGCAGTGGATACTTCTGGGTTAGCGTTAAGGCTTTGTCCGAAGTTTCGTCTGTACCGCGCGTAGCGGGAGACTGAATTTTACGTGCAGTGCACAGAGGGAGCAAGGCTACAACCTCATTGGTCGGAGAGATCGGAGAGATCGAAGAGTCCACAGGAATGGTAGAGGATGTCTTGGGCATCCAGACCTTGTGCAGCTTTCTGTTGTCTTGGACGGAGAGAGGGTGAGAGCTACCCCCGGTTCGAAGCATGTCTTCGTAGGCAGACTGGTCGAATTGGACGACCAGTGTCTTCTTCATGGTTCCTATAGATACCGCATCGTGTTGAGCAATCTCTTCCTCGTCAGAAGAGAAAGATGTCCCCAGCAGAGTCTCCATCTTGTTTGTGGTATTAAACGAAAGAATGAAAATGTATTCAGGATAGGGTTTATACGAGATCCGCCTTCTTTGGTTTACAAACAAACTTGTATAATTTGATCCTATACGAGGATATGGGAGTATAATTTATTTAATCTGGGTAAATATTGCTATAGGTGTCTGATCTGCAGTCGATCACTTTAGCCCTTGAACCACACGATGTTGAAGAAGTGCCGTAGAAGACAGAAAGCAGCTTCGAAGGTTGCAGAAGAGGGTGGATGCACGATGCCAAAGTTGTCGATCCCTACTCTTTACCTGAGCTCCGGATTCTTCTCTCTCTCTCTCTCTCTCTCTCTCTCTCTCTTGACCTTGGATCTGATATTGGTTTCTTGACCAATTTTTTGACCTTGTTCCTCATTGATAGAGGTCTCTATTTATAGAGTTTTAGTGACAGTGACCACTCCGTGGGTGTAGAAACTGAGGAGTGGAAAGTACAGCACCCTTTTACACAACGGTTAAATAACCAATTCCTGGGTATAGATGATCCTTTGAATGAGCGTGTGATGCGGGTCCAACTAAGGGATAAAACGCGTATAATTGCTACGAAGATCACGGCGTAGAAGCCACGTAGGTAGGTATCCCTTGTGTAGAAGAGGTGGGCGTAGAAGCCAATGTCTGTCACTATGGCATAGAAGCCAAATAGTTATCAAACCGGCATAGAAACCGAATCGGCGTAGAAGCCGAATAGGCATAGAAGCCGAGTGGTCATAGAGGCCGAGCAGGCGCAGAAGCCGAGTGGTCATAGAGGCCGAGCAGGCGTAGAAGCCGAGTGGTCATAGAGGCCGAGTAGGCGTAGAAGTCGAATAGGCGTTGAAGCCGAGCGGTCATAGAGGCCGAGTAAGCACGGGAGCTGGATGGGCGTAGAAGCCGCTGCGTACCGTGACAGAGTGCTGATGTGGACGTCTTAGCCGGAATTACGGCTTTTGAAGATATAATCAAATCTCTTGCATTAAATGCCGAGATTCGCTACCATCCTGTGCATTAAATATGGAGGCATGTTTTTGAAGGTCCGTAACCCCTTCTGCGCATCAGTCGCAGAGACGTGCCTTGAGAAACTGTCACCGCTCTGTGCATTTAGACGTAGAGACGTGCCTCGAGCAACTGTCATCGCTCTGTGCATTGGACGCAGAGACATGCCTCGAACCCCGTACGGAGTGCACCTTTTGATGTGGCAGGCGGTTTGTCTACTGCAGAACGTAAACAGCTCGTATCTGCCTGTGTAAAACAAGGCAGCGTATCCCTTCATGCTTTGTAAAAGCAGTTTACGCAAAGGGGATAGCGGTAAATGATAGCCTGGGTCACAGTGCTGTGCCATCATTATAGCCGTCGTCTGGGTAGTCGAGCCGTATCCCTTTGTCAGAAGTCCAGACGTCAAGTTTATTGCAGGATCTTCATTACAGGGTCTGACAGGTTCACTTCGGAGAATACGAAGTGTCTCTTGTACACCTCAATGCTGCATCTAAAAGAGGATGAGTTTTATGCCCTGGAGGCGATGAAGCACCCCGTTTACGCTGAAGTGGCTTGGACGTACTGCCTTACGCGGATGGCCCTTTTGAGCTTTTAATATTTCACGCTGTGTTTAGCGGAAAAAGCTCTATTACACGCTTGATGGCTTTGAAGGCCTCTGCTTACGCTGCTCTGCACCAATATGCTGCGTATAGCCATCCGGCGTATTTTTCATGCTTCTACAATGAGCAACTCGTACAACGATCCATTCTCATCGAATGCTTCTACTCACAACATGCCGCATAACCAATCTCTTATGCCAACCAGATTAAAGAGTCCTTTCAGCTTTGTAATCCATCCCATCACCACGTCCGGTTCTACTCGTCCGTTGAACGTTGATGGATGCATTTTAGTGAACTCTGCTGCTCGACAGGTATTCTTCGCTGGAGGCTGAGTTTCTTCTGACTCATCCTCTACCGCCACAACCGTCGGCGTGACAGGCGTCACTGTATCTCCCCCGTTGCTGGGTACCATGGATGCGATCAATTACATCATAGTATCCATCTGCTTTTGTTGAACAGTAATCTGCGCCTGAATATGCGCCTGTTGAGTAATGGCTCGTTGTTGCTGCACCTCCATGAGATACATAAGCCGTTCGGACATATCGATTGAACCCGCTCCTCCGGATTCTCTAGAACTTGCTGGATCGCCCTTAATGGGCTGAGCACTACTTGCAGTGGCAGTATTTTTCTTAGTCATTGCTACAAAAGAGAGTAGCTTGTTAACACTCCAAAAATGATAGATTTTATATCTATGGGCTTATTGTATAGGCGACTCATCTCATGCAGCGGACGCCGAATGCAACTCAATTGAGAGGCGCATCAAACTCCTATATTATCTTTTGAAAACCCAAGAAAGTAAAGCCGTGCTCTAATACCAATATGTCACAACCCGATCCCGAAAGGGTCAATCGTCCTCGCTGGATCCCTTACGAAACCAATCGTCCTCGCTGGGGCGTGATGCCGTGTGAACCGGGAGTTGCGTTCGCACAAGGCAAGGATGTGCAGTGATAGGAACCCATTTTGAAACACAATTTAGAAAACACATTCACAGAAGATTGAACACAAGTGCACGAAGAAACATGCTTTTTTATTTATAAATCAGAGTAATTTACATAGAGTTTACATTGATGCGCCTCCTCGGCTACTTGAATTGCATTACAAAAGATAACTCAAAATGCAGGGCGCTCTCCATCAGATGGTCCACGTCGTTCATACAATACGCCCTTGTATAGATAGAAAGTCCAAGCCTCCAAAATGAACTGACTCCAGCTATACTTCAAAATATAGGTGCTCCTAACGCCTCCTCGTCTATGTACTAGCGTTGTACCGTCTGAGTGCCTTAAATAGTTGCCTACAACATGGATCAGTACTCAACTTATACTAGTGAGCGAGATGAACCCACTCGACTAAATCGACACTAGCTTATTAGGGGCGAGCATGCATTAAGATGATCTTTCTATAGAGAAGCAAGTGAATTCAATTCATATCAGTTTGCATGTTTTGATAGGATTGAAAATAACACCATATCCAATAAGTACATCAATTGCTTACTCAACTGACGCACGCATTCCCTGCAACGAAACACAAGTATGCTTACCATCTGCACAAGACAATAATTAGCATGTGTTCTTTTCTCAGCGGTCACTGGTGTGATCAACACCTTAGGGACTTATTCCAAGCATTAGCGGCACGTCCTATCAGCCCGGGTAGCAAGCCCTGCTGGAGATCCCGTAATGCATCACGACTAGCACAAGGACTCATTCCGAGCATTTGCGGTGAACCCTATCAGCCCGGGTAGCAAGCCCTGCTGGAGGCCCCGCAAATGCATCGCGACTAGCTCGAATCAATATTTCCCTCCGGATCGATACGGTTCTAGTGCCCCGAAATACCGTTTCGAGGAAATTGCCAAACCTTGTATACAAGTTGTCCCAAACCATGCGAATGCATAAAAAATTCATTTATCATACAATGCATTGAAATAAACAAAAGAAGTAAAGCAACAACATATATCCTTTTGCAACCGTTCATATTTTCTCAAGCGGTGGTTCGATTTTGGTATCCCATAGGTCCAAACTCTATCCGAGGCACCAGGCCGCAACCAACAACCAATCTTCTTTACAAATAACTCAATTTCATAAGGTGTGCAAGCATATAGTAAAAATAGTCTATAATTTCCATGTTCCTTTCTTAGTGGCTGGCATGCATTGTGGCTAAGGATTTCCTAGGCGTCCAACCGGGCATCATCGAGTGAACGTTTAAAATATTATAGATGTGGGCATAAAGAAGTAAGAAAGAAGGGTCCAAACCACTCACGTTGTTTGATTCAATTAAGCATCATGTCCTGCCGATACGGCCAATCCCTTGGACCCGTGGTCCGATGCAAAGCGCGATCTACTCAACTGGTATGACCGTGCGAGCAGGTCATGCTCTCCGAATCATCCGATTGATCGGACTAAGGAAGACAGCATTATCGCTCCAAATCCAGCTATCTCAGTACTGCTCTGAACGAACACCTGTTTTCCATCGAACTCCGCTAGCCATCTGCACATGAAACCAACTCAATCAATACTTCTTTCCAAAATCCAACAAATCAAATATAACTAGCTATTGTTTTATTCGATCCGACTAAGCGTAACGCACCGTGCGGTTGCGAGGCGTTACAATAGACAGAGTATTATCCATTTGAGCAAGAATTAGAGTTTTCACTCAAGGTCAAAGCATATTAACATGAGATATCAATAGATTCGTAACATGGTGGAATCCAAGCAAATTCAGATCAAGATAATTCATACCAATGACAACGGCTCAGACATTATGACTAAGTCTTTACCGAAAGACAAACAAATTTTTTGCATAAGTACAACTGGCATGACGGAGCTTTCCACTTAAGTCGGGAAGGAGAAAATTGTTAAAGTGGCCCCTCCATAAGTTGAGAGAAGAGACTTGATGTTCCCATGGTTCATTCACCTTGGAAAAAGACTTTTGTCTTTTGGAGTTTCCAAGGTTAATGAACCTTGGATGAAACAATCTTGGAGGAGAAGCTTCTACCTCCCATAAGACTATATAAAGAGGAGGTTTGGAATATATCTGTTTGATCCTTCCTTGAGCTCTTAGTTCTCCTTCTTGCTCTTTGGTGTTTCTCCTCTTCTGGTGCTCTCCTTGGGTGCTTCTTCATCAAAGTGTGTCCATACTTGTGTATGAGGACAAAGAGTTATGTGAGCCTCTTGAGTGTATCCAAGAGATATTGGAACTTGTAATCTCACTGTTCTTAGTGGAGGGAAAGTAAAGAACTATAGTTGTCCGAGGATGTAGGCATATTGCCGAACCTCTTTAATTCTGTTTGTGTTCTGTTTTACTCACTTCAAAATTCATATTTTTCGCATTCTGCGTAAGGGCTCAATTTCAAGTTATTGTTTATCTCTTGGCAATCCATAGATTCTACATTCTCCTTGAGGGCTCAATTGCAAGATATTACTTCTGCACTCTGTGTGTGAAAGTCATCTCCATCCCAACTAGAAGATATCTCATTTTTACACATTAATTTGGGGATACTTCCATTATTCTCGCTAAACATTCATTAGTTCCAAATAATTTGGAAAATGAGATTTACAAACATCAAGTTTGAAATAATAGAGTAAAGAACTTCTGTATTACTTACCTTCACCCTTAGCTTGTTTAAGCCTTTCCTAACAAGTCATAATCTCTGAAGCTTCTGACTTGGTGAGATAATATTACAAAGATCATGTTGGGAATAGGAGAGTACCCAAAAAAAATGGTATTACCGTCACCGTTAATATGCTGCTCCGTTACTAAAAATAATACAATATTTCTATTGCTTCTTTTTTCAAGAAAATAGAAGTTAGTTTGCATATTAACAAAAAATATGACTACAATGATGCATAAAGTTCATTCTAGCACAACAATACAATTGGCTATGAATTTTAACATTAAAATAATTCAAATACTATGTGCACAGGATTAATACATATTTTAATCTAGCACGAGTTGCCTAGTCTAAAGGCAAATTATTTGATGCAACAAAATTTCTCTATGTTTGTTGGTTTGATTAAAAATAAATATATATCCACATCAATATTCTAATGCAAGTCTAAAGTGTTTTCTTAACGACTTCAAAATTGGATTACTACCAATTATAAATTGTTATACAACTTGTAAACTAATAGAATAGATTCTAATTCATAACATTTAAATATTGTTAATAGAACAATATTTCGAATATTATGGTTATTTCGAAACATATATTTACATAAAATAATATTATAATTCTGTCATAAATATTTACCTAAATAGAATTTATTATTATAAATAGAATCTGATATAATTATTTTCCTTACTAAACACAATTTAATCATAATCAATTATTACAAATATTTACACAGATAAATAACACTAATAACACAATTTATGCCTTTTGCATATATTCTAATGTAACTCCAAATTATAAGAAAATTCTTGCTTTGTATACTAATGAAGTATTCAACCTGTACAACTGGTCAGTTTAAAATTTAAGATTACCAAAATTATTTCTTATGCTAAATACTTTGGCAAATAAGATAAATTGATTCTCAAAGATATAAAACAATTTCCAAAAAATATTTCTTAATGAGGTAAACTCAATTTTCCAGCAAATACAATATTCTATTTATAAGTATGCAAAATTTTACTACCTAGCTAATTGGCTATTAATGGAAATCAGAATAAAGCAAGTCAACATTTTTTTAGACCATTTGTCAACATAGGACCAATTGCTAGAATGAAAATGTAATGAATAATTCTGATACGAAGACATGTTTTTCTATTGTGCATAAAAGTATGGTTTAAAAAAAAATTAGCATGTAATTTCATAAGAGACATTCATTTCATATTACCAAGACAAATTCTAAGTTTTAATTTATTTACAAGCCTGTGAAAGATGTCAAATTCCAAATATCCGAGCTTCTAATGGTTCATAACATAAAGACCCAATAGTAAATATTTAATTATTAAACTTAAAAAAATTTGTAGTTGTAAAAATAAATACCTAAGTTGGACAGTGAGATAATATGGAAGAATATTATGCCTTGTTTCATGAGATCCCTGAAAGGGATCTGATATTGTGGAATACGCTGTTGTCTTTGAATGTTCAAAGCGGAGATCACATCACGCCCTTGAGACACTTTGCTCGGTTGCTCCGATTGATAAAGCAACCAAGTTATGTGACGTTTGCTAGTGCATTGGGTGCGTGTTCAAACTCAAAAGTTCTATTGGCTGGCAAGGCAATTCGTGCCCTTATCATTCACTATGGCCTACTTGTAACTTTTTGTTTGCAAATGCTTTGATCACCATGTATGACAAAGCTATGAGAGAGGCCAAGTGTGTATTTGGAGCTGTGCCTAATTGTGATTTTGTAGAGTCCCGTTCCGCGTAGGCGCTATGTACAAGTGAGATCGTCTTGTTTGTTCAAACGGAAGTCTTCTCGGAGAGTTCCCGACCGATTAATCAATGTGAGTGGGCAGAACTACATTCTCTGATTCTTGCATGTCTTAATAATGAATCTGAGTTTTTGAATGCTTGTTGCTAAGAAGATTGTTTCATAAGAAGAATGATAGAACCTGTCTCTGCCTAAAAGAGTTAGAGCCATTGCCATGCTAAGAATAAGAAATGTTGCATGCTATAAACACTGACACCGCTATCGAATCTTGCCTAGTTAAAAGAAGAATAGAACTGCATGTTTAACTTGATGTGATAAATAGATCCGTGCCATGCTAGTCTCAACTGAAGGATCGTTCATATGTTTGCTTGTCATCGTGTTTATATGGCTTGTCTTGAATGCTTAAGCTTAAAGGAATGAATGCTTGTTTCGATGTGAGAGTAAATGCTTGTCTTGTGTGTGCAGAGACTAGTAGCCCGCCCTGATGTTCCGGTCCTACGGGATTCAGGGGGGTGCGGCTATTAGAAATGTGATAAGATGGTTTGAATGTTGCTTTGTCACGTTGTGTTTCTATTGTGATAAGAGATGTGCTAGTGAAATGTGGGTGCTTGCGGTGGATGGAGGACAAACGAAATGTGGGAGACTAATAATGCGCCCTGAGCTCGGGGTGTGGATATTAGAATGGGGGATGGAGATTCGATGGGGTAAGACTAATAGTGCGCCCTGATGTCCGGTCCTATGGGATCTTGGGGGGATGGCTATTAGATGGGAGGCGGTGCTTTTGTTAAGAAGAGTTGAGTCTGCACTAGAGAAGTTCATGGAGATAGCTGCATTCAGGTAGTTAGGGAGCATGCTAGGCTAGCCTTCTTGCATACCTAACTGTTTGATGTAGAGACGGACAGAAAACTAAAGAACGGTATACATATATGTTTGTGCAAATTGTTGCTAACTTGTATGTCTGCTGCAGGGATAACCGTTCGGCTATAGGGTAAGAAATATGAGTTTATGCATAAATATGCATGTTCATTTTGTCTGCATCGTAGAGATTACCTGTTAGTGCTTCATGCATTGCATCGGTCGGACAATGACTATTAGTGCAGAGCTGAACCTTGGTTACAGCTGCTATAACGGCAGTAATGTGCAACCATGAGTCACAACTGCTAATAGGATTAGAATGTGAGTCATTGGTTAGCTGGATTACCGCTACCGATCCTGAGTTTCTCGGGGACCGACCTCTGATTGATAGTTTAACTTGTGTGCTTGATTGATTGATGGTTCCTAAATGCTGCCTGTCCTTAGAATCTTTTGGTATAGTTCACCAAACACGCTACGCACATCCGGATAGAATCATCGTGCTTGTTTTGGTTGCCTCGATTGATTGGTTGTTTGAATTCAGTTTTCAAAAAGATGTTTCCAAATACACAGAAATATGACTCTGCTAGCGAACTGCATGTAACGAACGTAGGTAAAACTAGCAAGATCACTAGTAATGCAATATTTTGCCACATGATTACTTAGTGTGGGTTTCAGGGGGTGTAGCTTCTGTTCAGTTGTTTTATCTCACCAGTACTTGTATAAAGTGCTGACCCACCAACAGTTTGCTTGTTCTCAGGTGCCCGTTCGCCCGAGGAAGCGATAGCCGTGCCTCATCCCAAGGAGCCAAAAATCTGGAGTCGATGCCTTGAGCCGCATCGAGTTTGTGCCTGCTTGAGCCGCTTTTGTATAGAGGGACATAATGCATGGAACGGTGTCATTGTAATCGAGAGATAGAGTGCTTGAGCGAATTGTAACCTCGGCCAGGAGCCGCTTGTAACACTTTTGATTATCAATAAAATAGCATGTTTTCATGTGCCATTGTGTTCTTTACTTTTCTACAAAATGTGTCGCTGCTTCAAAATTGAATAGCTTACTTGCCCTTGTATCAAAGCTTTGGCCTTGTGCTAGCGCACTTTAGGCTTGTACGGCATCACGTCCCGATGAGAACGATTGTCCTGCGGGAGAGCTGCAACGTGGTGATTCACGTTCAGCAGGGACTATCGAGCTTGCGGGAGATTGGGACATGACAGATTTGGTATTGTGGAGCACACTTATAGGAGGATGTGTAGACAATGAACAACATAGAGAAGAGGCGATGGAAGCATTCAAATACACCATACTATGATCTAAACTATATATTTAATATTTTTAGTCTTCCATATGATAGCCATTAATTATTACTTATACAATAAAAACCAATACAAACAGAAGTGTTCCAACACCTTTGTCCCTATGTGAAGCCAAGGCATAGTAGTTTTCGATTGGTATTATTTCTACTTAAAAGCACAGCAACCATAAACAAAGATGCTCTTGCAACAAAATCATAAAACAATGAGAGGGAAGACCAACTTATTATCCATCGGCAATTTAAATTCATGCATGTACAGATATTTAACGAACAAAGTCGACCCAACCATATGAGAGTCACATGAGCGACATAAAAAAAAAACCCTGGCCGTAATAAGCTTTGCATTCTACTATGCATTTAGTAATGCAAGATTTAATGTTGAGAGGAAAATTAATGTTTTGTGTTTTACAACTATGCTACATTGCTACTATAGTAACAAAGAAGAAAATGATAGAAGTGGTGAAGGGTGATAGCCGTCCTAACAAAAATAATACAACGAAGTGCAGAAACAGAAAAGAGGAATTTAAACCTGTAGCTTAAACAAGGTTTAATTTCGTATATTTTCAATTTCAAATTGTCACGTCCCAACCAAAAAATATAAGGGACTGATACGTAATATGGCCAGCTGATATAATCTAGAATAGGTTCCCAATTTAATGGACCTATCTAGGTTGTACTACGTTGAAGTATGTACTGAGTCCACAACTAAATTAAGCATGTAACAGGTAAACATCTAATTTTATCCACAGAAATAATGTAATAAAGACTGAAGTAAGTGCTGGTAAATGAAATACAAAGAGTCTGAATATCCATAATACAACTAAAATAGTCTGGTGTGGGACAAACCCACTGAATACAATACTGAAAGAAAGTACAGAAAGACAGTAAGATAAATAGACTGGAACATCGGCTAACTAGATAAGATGCTCAAGTCCGAGGCGGTAGGCCTACCAAGGTTCAGGGAAACTCCAAAGGTAGAACCTCAAGCTCCTCCTCGGACACGAACCTCGTCTTCTGTCATGGCCCGTAAACAGTCGGGTACTATGCCTCGTCGAGATCTGGAAGGGAACCAGGTCCTCACAGGGACGTAACAAGATACAAATAGTACATGCCAAAAACTAAATACTGTGTAAATATAAAGGTGAACTAACCAACTAAGTGAATGAACTTGAAGAATATAGAATATCTTGGTACGTATGGGTAGGTAAATAGGTATAAAGCGCAGCGTCGAGCCAGAGGCTAAGTATATATACTAGCATACATCCCGGTCAAGCATAGCGCACATCTAGTGACCACTGCCGGATATATCCACTAGCATATAAACCCAAAACCGGGTAACACTGAGACTCACGACTCCGTAGATTACTCTGAAACTATGGTAGCCAAATGTCTATCCCATAGGCCTACTAATTATCTTTTCCGCCCAATGCCAATGTACAAATCGCGAATACGACGTGGACATCTCGTAACTATAATGCAAGTCACAAAAGAACTATACAACTAGGCTAAGTATCGTCATACGTGCTAATCTCACCGATGGCCAGTTAAGTGCATAAGCTCATGTCCTAACATGAAATCACTCTGTGACATGGAATAATAAGTGACAAGGCCTAGGAAGTCATAATAATAACTCCACAACATTATGTCCATCTACTAGACACTAGGTCAAACACAAGTCCTAATGTCAATGCCTTCTTCGACTGCACCCGAATCATTCTCGGACGCGCACAATTATATAATATTCAAGCAATAAACATGCAAAATATAATAACTGAATTTAAACAGTACAATAAGGCAAGGTATACTTGCCTGGTACTCCGACGAGAGCCGATAAAGATCTGGAACCTGCAACCAAGATAGAATCGTCCTGGGTGCCTATGAACATAATAACAATATATCAAATACTACGTTGCGCTATGCTCACGACTAGAATAATCGGGATTAGCGACGTATTTTAGCGACTCCAGGTAAAAACGTCTCTAATTTAGCGACTCCATGTAAAAACGTCGCTAGATGTCGCTAATTGGCGACATTTAGCGACGTTTAGCGACTTTTATTCTGTTTATAAAAGATTAGTCGCTATAAGTTCAATTTTGGTCGCTAAACGTCGCTAATATGTTTTATTTAGCAACTTTTAGTGACATTTTTTGCGACGAATATATTTTGGACATTTAGCGACGTTATTAGCGACGTTTAAGACATCGCTAAATTAGCGACGTCATTATTGGCGTCGCTAAAACGTCGTTAAAATGTCGCTAAATTCTAAATTAGCGACGTTATTATTGGCGTCGCTAAAACGTCGCTAAATTTTTTACTTAGGGCTGATTCCCCCAATTTTCTTCGATCTCTCTCGCTCCCTCTCCCAAATTTCAAAGGCTCCCCTCCTCCTTCCTCCCTCCGGCTTCTCCTTCCTCCCTCCGGCGACCCCCGTCGGCCGCGTCCTCCCCCTCCGGCTCCCCTCCTCCTTCCTCCCTCCGGCTCCTCCTTCCTCCCTCCCGGCGACCCCCCTCCAGCCGCGTCCTCCCCCCACCGGCCGTGTCCTCCCCCCTCCTCCTCCTCCTCCTCCTCCTCTAGGTAAACCCTAACTCTCTCTCTCTCTCTCTCTCTCTCTCTCTCACAGGACACACATGTGACACAGACACAGACACGACATACACAGATACTGACACATACAATGGCACAGACGCCATCGTTGCGAGATATAAATGAGCTCAACGCGGTCTACTAAACGCCCAATATAAAGTATAAATTGTTTTCCTCTTACTTCCCTATAATTCAACATACATCTATATTGAAAGGGAGACAATCACGTTCATCTTCCTTTGCCCTAGCTAGATTTCAGTCTTAATTAGCATTAAAGTAAGTACCAATTGCTACAAACGATCTTTGACTTGCAATATTTATCAAAGCTGCAAAAGAGTTAATCGATCATCCTGTCCTTGTACACGTTGATGCTAGCTATACTTTGCTTCTCGTCAAAGTCCACATGAATCTATATATTGTGTTTGTTGGTGATGACCGATCGATGAAAATGAAAGCTGATAAGAATTAAGTTAAACAACTGATGGTAACAATGATAACGACTATAATTAGATCCATTTTATAGTTATTAGGCTTGGTTTGGAATTGTTGTCGTTTGCCAAAAGTTCACAGTAGAAGCAAGTTTTGACAGCTGTGTAAGATTGTTGACAAAGCAGAAGCAGAAGCAGCCTCCAAAAAGTAATCCCAAACCTAGCCTAGTGAAGTAAACTACATATATCAGTGTATACAAAGCCACACCCCCTCCTGACACTTTAGGCGTTTGGACTTGGGCTAATTAACCATGGTAAACTCGTTCGAGGTTGTTGAAGGATCGATGTGGGCCAAATTAAAAATGTACTGCATGCATCTAGTGATAGCTACAAGAGAGAAAGTCAAGTCATGGCTTTAGTGTTCGCGGCCGCGTTGTTTCTAGACTTAAGTCCCATCACACGGATTCCTGATCATCTTCTTCCTTGTAATCTAGCTATTGTATATATTGTAGAATATTCTGTTTTATACGGAGAAATATTGTTTGTACGTTCTTAATTATCTTGACCTTTCTTGAATTGGAATCATATATGTGTGTACGTGTGCTGCAAAGGACCAAGCTTTATAAACATAAGAAATATAATATAGGTTAGGGTTCAGTACCTGCCACTATTAAGAAAGACCAAATAAGCCTGTTAATCACAGAAGGGTCATGGGATGGGGTCTCATAATATTCTTCACTTATTTTAGGTGAAATTAGAAAATACACTTTTAGTTGACATATTCAATAGTACATATGCAGTTAATATATATATTTGAAATCATGATATGTACATATGAAAGTAAAAAAGAAAAAGAAAACTACTGCATCATTAATCAGCAGTTGAAGCAAGACTTGATTCTTGGTCACAAATTCGAGTCGCATAATTATGGTACAAACGCTACTGTGTTTGCAGTTTTGATGGTTTTGATTTCGGCCGTTACCCACAAACTATGGTACAAATACTACTGTGTTTGCCACTTATATTGATCCTCTAACTAATTGTCAGCTTCTTCTTTAGAGAATCACACTGTATGTAATGATTTATATGATACATACTGTCATTTTTGCAGAAGTATCTAGAAATGGATATGAATTATTATCTGCGTCATCGTTCGTGGATGTACAACCGTCATCCTGATGACATATGCGGTGTGCTGGATAAATTCATTGAGGGTTCCTGTAGTTCGCCAAGGCGTTCCCTCAGTACATGGACGGTACCAAAATTAAGTGTCCGTGTGTGAGATGTCGCAACATAAAAAATTATCCAGAAGTGGAAGTTACATATTATTTGTACTCGAAGGGCTTCACGCCGAATTACTATCAGTGGACCGCGCACGGAGAACTTGTATCTCTAGCATCGGAGTCGAAGCCCTATGTGGAGCCGTATATGGATGTCCACAACCACGATGCTTATGACGACGGGTTGGTGAACATGGTTTATGATGCGGCGGGGCCTAGTTTCATTCCGGACAATTATGATGCGGCGGGACCTAGTTTCAATCCAGACAACTATGATGTAGCTGAGGAGGCACCGAATGCCGATGCTGCAAAGTTTATGGAGTTGCTGGAGAATGCAAGGACTCCACTATATCCTGGTTATGAGGATCATTCACCGTTGGAGGTGGTTACAAGATTATTGAGCATCAAGTCCAATTTTAATATGTCACAAGAATGCTATAATCGACTGATCGATTTGATTATAGAGATCTTGCCCGAGGGTGCAAAGTTGCCTAAAGACTTCTATCGATCTAAAAGAATGGTGAGATCGCTTTGGATAGGATACGAGAAAATCGATGCATGTCGCAACGGGTGCATGTTGTACTACAAAGACGACAAGGATGAAGATGCGTTCAGATTCTGTGGTGTTGATCGCTACAAGGCCACTGTTAGAGGAAAGTCTGTCGGTGCAAGAAAGCCTACCAATTCGATGCACTACTTGCCTTTGATGTCGCGGTTGCAGCGGTTGTTTATGGTTAAGAAGACTGCAGAAAATATGAGTTGGCACAGGCAAAAACAGATCAAAGGTGTATTGGATCATCCATCCGATGGAGAAGCATGGAAGAACTTTGATCGAGAGTATCCACATTTTGCCGAAGAAGCACGTAATATCATATTGGGGCTCTCCTCTGACGGTTTTACCCCATTTGGACTTTCGGACTCCCAGTATTCGTGTTGGCCTGTGATTGTCACTCCGTACAATCTATTGCCTTGGATATGCATGAAGACTCCGTATATGTTCCTAACCGTTATTATTCCGGGTTCGAACAATCCGAAGAGAAACATCGATGTGTATTTACAGCCTTTGATAGATGAGTTGAATCAGCTGTGGGAAGTAGGTGTCAACACATACGATATTTCTAGAAAGCAAAATTTTCAGATGAGGGCAGCACTTATGTGGACCATCAACGACTTTCTGGCCTATGAAATGTTATCGGGATGGAGCACCCATGGTCGTCTTTCATGTTCGTATTGCATGGACCGTACTCAGGCTTTCCATTTGAAACACGGAGGCAAACCATGCTTCTTCGATTATCATCGACAATTTTTGTCGAAGGATCATCCGTACCGGAGGAACCGAAATGCTTTTCGTACGGGAGTTGTGGAGAAGGCCAATCCAGCGCCAAGGTGGCCCAGATACACGATATGAGAAGAGGTAAAAGATTTACCAAGTGCTATCGAAGAGCCTGCTAAGGGGTACAAGTGTGACGGATTTGATCGCACCCATAACTAGACGAAGAGGAGTATATTCTAGGATCTACCATATTGGAGCACCAATCTGATCAGACATAACCTTGATGTCATACATATCGAGAAGAATGTGTTTGATAACATAATTAATACTGTAATGGAGGTAAAGGGAAAGATGAAAGATAATCCGAAGGCCAGGTTGGACTTAGAAGAAATATGTAGATGTCCTGTATTGCATTTGATAGAGGATGAGAATGGAAAGTTAAAGCAACTAAAGTCAGTTTTCTCACTGGAGAAAGAGGATAAAGGTAGACTTTGTAGGTGGATTCAGGGTCTAAAGTTTCCAGACGGGTACGTGTCGAACTTGAGAAGATGCGTCAACCTTAAGGAGAACAAACTGGCGGGTATGAAGAGCTACGATTATCACGTATTCATGGAGAGGTTAATTCCGATTGCATTTCGGGAATTCTTACCGTAGGTCATTTGGGATCCATTGACAGAGGAGCATATTCTTCAGAGATCTTTGTTATACTAAGTTGCTCGTCGATCGTCTAGAAAAGCAAGAGAAGGATATTGTGGTAACACTATGTAAGCTCGAGAAGGTGTTTCCTCCTGGATTCTTTGACTCTATGGAGCATTTGCCAATTCATCTTTCCTATGAGGCACGTGTTGGTGGTCCTGTCGGTAATCGGTGGATGTACCCCTTCGAGCGGCATCTGAATCATCTAAAGAGAAAGGTGAAAAATAAGGCACGGGTTGAGGGCTCTATTTGTGAAGCTTATGTTCTCGAGGAGATTACAAACTTTTGCTCGACATATTTCAAACCGCATGTTGCTACTAATAGGACGAAAGCTCCGAGAAACGACGACGCATATCAGGAATCTAATGATGCAATACTCAAAGTATTCAATGCGTCCGAAAAGCCTTCAGGAAAAATAAAGAAGAGATATTTGAATGACGACGAGCTAAGGGCTGCTCAATTGTATATATTACTCAATTGCGACGAGGATGAATTGGAGAAGCTAGAGGGGTAAGTAATTAATACGTCCACGTTTACATCATCTCAATGTAATAGTATAAGATACTATTATGCTACTAATCAGCAGTTGCTTCATTGTTTTTCAGCACATATAATGATGAGTTGAGGTCGGTTAGACCCTACATAACAGACAAAGAAGTAGAACAAGATATGAGATGCCATTTTCCTTCTTGGTTGAGCACATATGTAAGATGCTTGGTAATTACTTTTTATTTCTGCACCTGCAAAACAAATAATTTACTATCGCTACTTTGGTATTTAGGTCGATCGTCTAATAACACCCGAGACTGAATCTATTAGAACTCTAGCCAAGGGACCAATTAATGCCGTAAAAATATGGCCAAGTTTCTGTGTGAATGGGTTCAGGTTCAAGTCAATAAATGCTCCTATCAGAGACAGCTTTCTGGATCTTGATTCCAAGAAAAATAGTTGTTTGTGTATCAAATTTTCGAACTACAAAGACGTCAATCCAGGTAATAATTTTTTTGGCATCTTACGAGAGATTGTGGAGTTGACATATAATTATGGCACAGAACCTGCTAATATCGTGCTATTCAAGTGTGAATGGTTCGATCCGGAGGAGACGAGGACAGAGATTTGGGCCGACGGTACAAAGTAAGTCAATTAGATAGTTTAGTATAATATATATCGTGTATTTCTTTATTCATCGTATATTGACTTTTTCAGTATTCTAAATAATTATCTCTGTATAGATATCGTCCATCGTCGATTCAGAGACGCCTGGTCCAATTCTAAGGAACAACTACGGTGGCCCTTGGATCAACTACTCTGAGGCTCCGGAGGAGAGGAAGGCATTCTGGTTTACGCACTTCCAGGTAAAAGTATATTAAATAAATCCTCTAGTTTATGTATATTATATAACTTATCCGTGATGCTCACTTACTAAATTATTTATTGTAGCAAACGTATTTCTATCCTCCGCACCGGGCCGAGTTGATCGAGCGACTCTTTCCTACCGTTGCCGCCAAGCTTATCCGAGATGCTCTAGATGACCAGAAGGCTCGTGATCGTGCTGGAAAAATGATCCAAGGTTGGATCACGCCTGAGAAGTGGACTGCGATGAGGGCTAGATTCGACGATCTGAGCTACAAGGAAAGGTCTGAGAAGGCCAAGGCGGCTAGGCGGAATGCTGCCAAGTAGTGTGGTGGCTCGATTCCGATGACGGAATATTTTTGTCATTTGGTATGTTTTTTCTTTTAAAATATATTATTTTAATGTAAGTACCATAAAATGGTACTTGGAAAAAATATTTAAGTTTAGTACTAAATAATATGTTTTTAACAGGTATAGAGGGGTGAGGATACAAACATGGTGACCGTCTTCTTGGCCACCCATCGCAAGGACAAAAATCCCAATGATGAGAGGGTCTCGCAGACCTATGTAAGTATTACTTTACTTTGTGTTAATTTTAATATAACTTAGGCAATTATCGAGTTTCCAAACCTTTTTAGGCCTAGTATCTTAGGCTGCGTGAGCGGGACACTACTAGTGTACCTACACCTGGAGAGGCTGGTACTTCGTCGCAGCCCGCTCTATCTCCGTCGGCGGATGACCTGTGGGTGACCGCAGCTGGTGGTCTCCAGAGGGGTACGTACTACGGTACGGGATCCTATGACGCCCTGGTTGCGACGCAGTCATCTAGGGCCTCCCCGACAGCTGCGCATTCGGCACAGCCCTCGCAGTCGCAGCCCTCGCAGTCGCAGCCCTCGCAATCATCGGCCAAAGTCCAGGAGGCCGTCCAGGAGGCCGTTGACTGTCAGATTGCGTCTCTCCGTGACGAGTTGCTGCGAAGGATGGAGGAGCAGCCCCGGTCCCAGCCGCAGGCGGACGATCCGATGCTCATCGCAGGATTCGATATGCTCGATCGCAGCAAGACGGAGCTCCGGGATTTGACAAATAATATTAGATCCTCGATAGACCGCAACATCATAGAGCTGCATGCATCACAGCTATCGATGGGCGAGAGGCTGACGATGATGCAGGGTTCAATGGTTCATAGTAGTACGAGGCTGTTATCTACCATGGATTCTTACAACCAGCGACTCACAGACTTAGAGCGGGTACGGCCTCCTGGTGCGCCTACATCGACACAGACTCCACCGACGTCACTGCCTTCTCCATCGACATCGGTGTCGATTCTAAGAGACGAGTATGAGCAGTTCTTATCCTTCAAGCGTGCTGGTGGTCAGCCTCCTGCAGATCCGCAGTAGTATAGCTAGTTGCTGGATATTTATATTTTCTTTATTATTTAGGATATTATTATATGGATGTAAATTTGCCATATTCTTTACGATAAGATTTGCTGGATGCTTTCTTTTCTTCAAATTTTATTATATTATTCATATTAAATATGTTATTTTACCGGTGTTGAGTGTTCAGTGCCTATTTTTCCCTATTTTTCTCCAGTTTAATGATACAAGTTGTAATATAATACACAGTCCCTGTACAAACTCAAACACACTGAATTATAATACACACACTCTCTCCTTATCTCTGAGCACATTAAGACCAACACACAACACAGATAGTACTGTCTTAATTCACTGATATTCACACAGTTCCTAATATATTTTGGTTTACAACTGATGACTGATACTTGGCCTGAATTTATCCAGTGCACTAGAATTTCCCTCTTTGTTGCTGCTACTGTGTCCCTTATTCAATTATTTTTACTACATGCTCGAATCCCCTCATGGCACATAAGTTGATCACACCACACAGAACCTACTAACAGTCATAGTGTTTATTCCTTTATACATCCCTGTCAATACTACTACACTATATTTAGTATGAGACATACACACACACACATTCACTGCAGGTTCACCCTCCTGCACACCACCTGATAATGAACCACATCCATAGCACAATCAAATGAACATCAAGCAGACTATAGGTAATAATTATAGCTATATGTACTATTATATTTATATCAAACATTAGTTAGCAACCATCATATACCTGATAATGAACCCAAGGGGGTTGGCAAACCCAGAAATTCAATTCAGTATTCTTTTTTTTATTTTTTCTGTAAAATTAGCGACGTTTTTAGCGACGTTTAGCGACGTTAATATACGTTGCTAACTACGTCGCTAATTAGCGATGTTGTTATACGTCGCTAATAATGTCGCTAATAACGTCGCTAAAATCGTTGTTGTACGTCGCAAATTACTGACATGGCAGTATTGCTAGGTCATTAAAGACGTCGGTGTAACGTCGCTATTTAAGTTGCTAATTAGCGACGTTTAGCGACGTTAATAAACGTCGCTAATTAGTGACGCTGTGTCGCTAAACGTCGCTAAATTTAGCGACACATTAAAGTCGCTAAAAAACGTCGGCATAGCGACGTTTTTTCTTTTAGCGACTTGCTTTTTTCCAACTTCTTTAAAACGTCGCTAATTACGTCGCTAAACGTACTTAGCGACATTTTTTGGTCATTTAGCGACGTTTTTAGACGTCGCTAATTTGACTTTTCTGGTAGTGGCTAAGCATGCACAAGAGTACAACATACACCATGTCACGAGTCACATAGAGTCTAAACCAAACAACCGTTCTAACTAAGTAGGTTGGCTAAGGTTGACTAGTCAAGTACCAAGAAAGTGTATAATCAACGAGCCTACTAGTCACCTAATATCGACAAGTCCTCTAAATGTACAACTTCTCATATATCATAATCATGATCATAACTAGGATTTATGAGGTTACTAAGTTAGTTCCCCACACAAGGTTAGTAGTGTTCTCTTTTTAGGTTCCATGCACAAATATATGAATATTGTCTTTAAATAATTGAATCCAACTAGTCAAAGTAGCTTAACTATACTACTAACAATTATCTACATCTCATGATATTCAACTTGTGCATTTAGAAATAGGTTAGGGTCTCTCTTGACATATATAAAAAACCATCACCACAACTGACCTCTAGTATCATCACCAAATTTTAACACAACAAGTGTATACAAGCAATAGATCAAGTCTAGGGTTATCCTAAAATGACATACTAAAATGATAACTTGCAAGCTCTCATTCCTCACATGTGCACTAATTTATAAAACAAAAATTAAATCTCCTTATAGAATTAATCACTCTCTAACACATGGCACTTTTTATATGTCAAACTAGTATCAAAACCAAGGCAACATTCACAACTACAAGTCTAATACTAACAACCCTAAAGTTCATGCAATAATCTAACACTAACAATCATTATATATATAAATATATATATATATATATATATATATATATATATATATATATATATATATATATATATATATATATATATATATATAGTGTTATCCCTTTAGGTTCCATGCACAAATATATCAATATTGTCTTTAAATAATTGAACCCAACAAGTCAAAGTAGCTTAACTACACTACTAGCAATTATCTACATCTCATGATATTCAACTTGTGCATTTAGAAATAGGTTATGGTCTCTCTTGACATATATTAAAAAATCATCACCATAACTAACCTCTAGTATTATCACTAAATTTTAAAACAACAAGTGCATACAAGCAATAGATCAAGTCTAGGGTTATCCTAAAATGGCTTACTAATATGATAACTTGAAAGCTCTAATTCCTCACAGTTGCACTTATATATAAAACAAGAATTAAATATCTTTATGGCATTAATCACTCTCTAACACATGGCACTTTTTATATGTCTAACTAGCATCAAAATCTAGGCAACATTCACAACTACAAGTCTAATACTAACAACCCTAAAAATCATGCAATAATCTAACACTAACCATCATTCTAACACACACACACACACACACACACACACACACACACATATATATATATATATATATATATATATATATATATATAGTGTTATCCCTTTAGGTACCATGCACAAATATATCAATATTGTCTTTAAATAATTGAACCCAACAAGTCAAAGTAGCTTAACTACACTATTAGCAATTATCTACATCTCATGATATTCAACTTGTGCATTTAGAAATAGGTTATGGTCTCTCTTGACATTTATTAAAAAACCATCACCATAACTAAGCTCTAGTATTATCACTAAATTTTAAAACAACAAGTGCATACAAGCAATAGATCAAGTCTAGGGTTATCCTAAAATGGCTTACTAATATGATACTTGAAAGCTCTAATTCCTCACAGTTGCACTTATATATAAAACAAGAATTAAATATCCTTATGGCATTAATCACTCTCTAACACATGGCAGGTTTTATATGTCAAACTAGCATCAAAATCTAGGCAACATTCACAACTAAAAGTCTAATACTAACAACCCTAAAAATCATGCAATAATCTAACACTAACCATCATTCTAACACACACACACACACACACACACACACACACACACACACACACATATATATATATATATATATATATATATATATATATATATATATATATATATATATATATATATATATATATAGTGTTATCCCTTTAGGTACCATGCACAAATATATCAATATTGTCTTTAAATAATTGAACCCAACAAGTCAAAGTAGCTTAACTACACTACTAGCAATTATCTACATCTCATGATATTCAACTTGTGCATTTAGAAATAGGTTATGGTCTCTCTTGACATATATTAAAAAACCATCACCATAACTAACCTCTAGTATTATCACTAAATTTTAAAACAACAAGTGCATACAAGCAATAGATCAAGTCTAGGGTTATCCTAAAATGGCTTACTAATATGATATATTGAAAGCTCTAATTCCTCACAGTTGCACTTATATATAAAACAAGAATTAAATATCCTTATGGCATTAATCACTCTCTAACACATGGCAGTTTTTATATGTCAAACTAGCATCAAAATCTAGGCAACATTCACAACTATAAGTCTAATACTAACAACCCTAAAAATCATGCAATAATCTAACACTAACCATCATTTTAACACACACACACACACACACACACACACACACACACACACACACACACATATATATATATATATATATATATATATATATATATATATATATATATATATATGTAGTGTTATCCCTTTAGGTACCATGCACAAATATATCAATATTGTCTTTAAATAATTGAACCCAACAAGTCAAAGTAGCTTAACTACACTACTAGCAATTATCTACATCTCATGATATTCAACTTGTGCATTTAGAAATAGGTTATGGTCTCTCTTGACATATATTAAAAAACCATCACCATAACTAATCTCTAGTATTATCACTAAATTTTAAAACAACAAGTGCATACAAGCAATAGATCAAGTCTAGGGTTATCCTAAAATGGCTTACTAATATGATAACTTGAAAGCTCTAATTCCTTACAGTTACACTTATATATAAAACAAGAATTAAATATCCTTATGGCATTAATCACTCTCTAACACATGGCACTTTTTATATGTCAAACTAGCATCAAAATCTAGGCAACATTCACAACTATAAGTCTAATACTAACAACCCTAAAAATCATGCAATAATCTAACACTAACCATCATTCTAACACACACACACACACACACACACACACACACACACACACACACACATATATATATATATATATATATATATATATATATATATATATATATATATATATATATATATTCAAAAATTAATGGTTAATTGGAGTTATTTAGAAACGTTAAAAAATGTTTACATTGGTTAGAACAAGTATCAATTAGGTCATGGGCATGGAGATGTATCAATAACCATAGATACATTATATATACCTTTATATATTATAAAAATATAATAAAGAACATGCAATATTTTTAAAGAAGAAGAAAAAGAAGGGTGGATGAAGTTCATACATTGTATTTATGAAAAAGAAGAACAACAACAAGATAAAGAAGGAGGGATTGAAGTTTTCCTAGTGTTTAAGGTGCAATGTAAGAGAACTAGGAGGAGCTCTCTGGTACGGGGTGCACTCGGTTAAGGTTCTTAGTTGAGGGAGGTTGTACTCGGTTGATGGGGGCTTTCTCGGGTCTAGTAGCTCATGTAGAGCCTGCGGGGAGATTTTAAGCTTGAGGGGAGGATGAAAAACGAGGGTAGCAGCAACAATAGCAAGTAGGGTAGCAGCAACAGCACGATGTAGTAGCAGCAGCTTGCATTAGCAGCAGCAGCAACAGCAAAATGAGGCAGCAACAACAACAGTTTGATGGTGATGATGGTGGTGGTGGATGGTGAAGTTGGTAGTGGTGGTGGTGGTCGGGCTGGTAGTGTTGGTGAAGGTGGTGAACGGCGGTGATGTTGGTGGTGGCAGCAAGAAGAAGAGGGTGAGGAGGAGATGGAGTAGGGAGCTCAGGTTAGGGTGAGGAGGAGAGAAAGAAGAAGAAGTTAAGGAGAGGATGAAGAATGAATTAAAGAGGGATGGGAGAGGGTGTGTTTGTGTACGGGTAGAAGCATGGGGGGTGGTGTGTGTTAATGTGAAGTGAGTGAGGTGATAGGTTGAGTATAGGGATGGTGAATGGGGGTGGTGGCAGCCTACTCTTGTGAGTGTCCATAAACATAGTGTCATTAAGTGTGAAGCGAGGGGGTGAGGTGATGGTTTAATTTCCAAAAGGGAAAATATAAAATAAATTCTCCATGGGGTTTAAAAATGTGTAATTGGTCATGAGGGTGGTGTTTAGTGTGGTGTAGAGAGAAAAAATAATGTTTGGTGTTTAGTATGAGCTATGTAAGGGTGTGTGACGGTTTTGGTTCACTACAAAAAATTGATGAAATAGTGACGTTTTTAGCGACGTCATAATAAAATGTCGCTAATATTAAAGACCTGAGCGACTCCATAAATAAACGTCGTTATACGTCACTGTTGGCGACACAAAGCGACGTTTAGCGACTGTACTTCAGTTTTTTAAAAGAATAATTGCTATAAGCTTCTTTTAAGTCGCTAAACGTCGCTGAGTTTTTTGATTTAGTGACGTATTTAGCGACGTTAGTTTTTTTTATTTTTTGCGATGTTCTGAGCGACGTCTATAACGTTGCAAACTTTTGAATTAGCGACGTTTAGCGACGTTAATTTATGACGTCACTAATTTTTTTATTAGCGACGTCATAAATAGACGTCGCTAAACGTGGCTAAAATTTTTAATATAGGTTTCAGGATTTCATTTTCCCCATTCTGTCGAACTCCTCCTCCAAATTTTTGAAACCCCCACTCTTTCCCCCTCTCCGGCGAAGTACCCCCTACGGCGCCCTCCACAGCCCCCCTACTCTGGCATCCCCCCATCCCTACCCCTCCCCACCGGCTCCCCCATAGCCCCCCTACTCTGGCTCCCCACCCCCCGAGTGTCCCCTCCCGCACGGCTTCTCCCTTCCGGCGTGGCTCCTCCCCTCCGATGACCTCGGACTTCTCCTCCTCCTCCTCTAGGTAAACCCTAACCCTATCTCTCTCACATACACAGATGCAGACACGATATAACACTGACACAGACATGATACAGACACTGTCACAAACAAACCCTGACACAGACACATGGATATGAAAGGAGTGTGTGTGTCTGAGTTAGGATTAGGATAGGTAAACCCTAACCCTATCTCTCTTTCTCTTTTCTTATGGCATTGACTTGTGCAATACTGTCTGGCTCTCCCCCTCCTCTATGGCATTTATCGGTTGTTGAATATAAGTGAGAAACAACATGGTCCCTCCTTGCCTTGTCACCTAGAAAGCACAAAGATGCCAAAGTTGGTGTCATCCATGTCGATCACAAAAAGGACACACACTAAATTTGGTGTCATATCCTTAATCCCTTATCTCCTTGTCATATTTGTGCCCATAAGATAGATCTTCACAAAGTTTGGATCTTGATCAATATTTGGATCTAGTAAAGATTCATTTAAGACAAAGGGATTTTGAGAAGCAAAATTGGAACCGTATGCGATTTTTAGATGTTTATTTTAAGAGTGTGACATCGAATGTGGTATTCCAAGTTCAAAATCACCTTTCTAGTAGAACTATAAAATACTTGTTCTTCATTCCTTAACTTGCTTTCAAAATCTTCATTCATATTGACGGCATTAAGCATGTATTAATTATTATTCATCGGTCGATTACATGATATTAGACAAAAGTTGATTAGTAATAGATATGAATCAACCCAACCTTAAGACCAAAATATGGATCCAGTTCCACGAATCCAAGTCCAATACACTCTAAATAAACCAAAGACAAAATCAATTTGTAAACAAATATCAACGAAACCTAACCAAATGTGGCAAAA
Organism: Iris macrosiphon; assembly: GCA_036927795.1. NCBI lineage: Eukaryota > Viridiplantae > Streptophyta > Magnoliopsida > Asparagales > Iridaceae > Iris > Iris macrosiphon. The sequence continues at coordinate 102,930,089 of JAYESA010000005.1, read as the reverse complement.
GATTGCTATGGCTTGCTCCTAAAGGAGATTAACGAAGTCATAAAATTTTATAGTGTTGTACAACTCTACCAGGCAAACTATAATTTTATACTCTAATGAAAGCATTGTCCTCGTAACTATATGTTTACCAAACCCTAACCAAATATAGCAAGATAGCCATGGCTTGCCCCTAAAGAGATTAAAGTCATGAATTTTTATAGTGTTGTACAACTCTAATAGGCAAACTATAATATTACACACACTAATAAAAGCCTTGTCCTCATAACTATATGTTTAACCAAACCCAAAGTTTCGCAATTGTGCAAGATCATCAAAATAATCTTCCCAAAAGAAATGACAAGTCTTTTTAAGACAACGCAGTATGCAATATTTCAAGATTTACTAAATGGCTAAACTAACCTGAAGACCATATTGTTCTGCATGGTACTTGTTATCTCCTTCAAGTCGTTCTACTTCACAGTACTTGTCAAAAGATGCATAAATATCATGACAACCTTTTACATCCAACTGCAAATCTACAAAAATATACTCATACATCCAGTAAATTAGAAACACAGCCAAAACTTGCAGACATCAGGGTCCATCACACGATTGCCTACCATAAAACGATTCTTTTTGAGTTGATTTGTAATCTACATTTATACATTCAATATAATTCATATGATGCCCTTCGAATAATTGTTGTATAGTCCCCTCTATGATACATATGATAAAATTGTAGGACACATGGATATTAAAGGTTAGGATACGATAACGAGGATAAGGTTGTAAGTATTTTATCGAACACAGACACATGCATACATGTCAAGTGTAGATATCTAGGAGTGTATCAATGAGTGTCAATTATGTATCCTGGACCAAAAAAATTGACACTGGATATCGATGACTTGACTTTTCAATTAAAAAGTCATGGTCTAAACAAATATCAAGTGTGGATATCCAGGATATAGAATCGACACTCACTAATACATTGTAATATGAGTATCCAGGATACAGAGTTAAACGAAGAAGTACCAGTGTTAGGACTAGGTGCATCAGTGCATGTACTATATTCCTGAGTATTCTTACGTGTGTGTAGACGAGTAGGTGTATAACATAATTGGGTATTCCTGAGTATCAATGCTAGGACTAGGAGTATCAGTGCATGTACTATAATTTAGACTATTTTTTTGAACGATGTCTATTCATCTTTGCATATCTGGAGTGAGTGTCATTTGGATAATATACACTACCAAATATTCATATGAGTATATACTTGAACGATATCTATTCATCTTTGTAGAAGTATCTAGAAATGGATATGAATTACTATCTGCATCATTTTTTATGGATGTACAACCATCATCCTGATGACATATACGGTGTGCGGATGAATTCATTGAGGGTGTACAGTAGTTCATGCAGATTTTCAAGGCATTCTCTCAATACATGGACGGTACCAAAATTAAGTATCCGTGTGTGAGATATCGTAACATAAAATATCATCATGTCATGCCCCAGTCCCAAAATACGTGGGATCAGACACGTGGCAATGGCCAGCTGATATAACTACGTAGGGCTTTCCAATTTAATGGACCCAACAAAGAGCACTTACGTTGTCCACGGTCAAGTGATCAAGCAAACGAATCTAATTCTAAACATGCAACAACTAAACTAAATCTTAATCCATGATAAATAAATCTCAAGAAGGAACGATACACATCATCAGTCTGCAGCCCAATAATACATTTGTTCGAATAGGCCAAAAGAATAATATAGGCCTATAAACACTAGGCTATAATAGCAGAGTCATAATGGAAAATAGTACATAACTGTAATAGGGAAAAGACATAAAGATACCTGCAAGAATGTCCAATACACCGCCAAATCAAGCATCATCTAAATTGCTCAAATAACCTGGAAGAGAACCAGGTCCTCAGAGGGACGTAACAAGATACAAAAAGTACATGCCATAAAGTAAATACTGTATAAATTTGAGGGTGAACTAACCAGCTAAGTGAAATGCACTTGAAGATAACCTTGGTACGTATGGGTAGAAAAAAAAGGTATAAAGTGTAGCGTCGAGCCAGAGGCTAACTATCTTGCATTAGCTATAAACTGGATGCCAGAAGTATATGCTGACTACATCACCGATCATGATAGCGCGCAGCTAGTAACCTCTGCCGGATGTATCGACAAGCATATACGCCCATAACCGGGTAACACTAAGCCCATAACCGGGTAACACATAGACCATAACCGGGTAACACTGAGGCTCACGACCTCGTAGTTTACTCATAAACTACTGTAGCCAAATGTCTATCCCATATGCCTACTAATTGTCTTCCCCACCCAATGCCAATGTACATGTCGCGAATATGACGTGGATATTTTGTACTATAATATAAGTCACTAAAGAAATATACAACTATGCTAAATACCGTCATACGTGCTGCTCACACTGATGGCCAGTCAAGTATGAAGCACGCATCCATATATGAACTCACTCTGTGACGTGCAATGATACGTGTCAAGGTCCGGGAGAGTCATATTGATAACTCCACAACTTTAGGTGCGTCCATAGACACTAGGTCACACAAGTCCTAACGTTAACGCCTTCGTTGACTGCACCGGAGTCGTTCTCAGACACGCACAGTTATATAATATTAAAACAATAAAATATGCGAATAAATAATTAAATTTAAATAGTACAACAAGGCAAGGTATACTTGTCTGGAACTCTGGTGTGCACAAGTAAGGATCCGAAACCTGCAGCCAAAGTAGAATCGTCGTGGGTTCCTATGAATAAATAATAATAAATATCAATCACTATATTATACTATGCTAATCATGTACACAAGTATAACTTACGCAACGTCATGAGTTACGCAGAGACTAAACCAAATAAACGTTCTAATTAAATACGTTGGCTAAGGTTGACTAGTCAAGGATCAAGGGGGTAGGTGTACACTTAGTCTACTTGTCCCACAATATTTATAAGTCATCCTATGGCATCATTTCTCACATATTACAATTACGGTCACAACTATGATTCGTGTAGGTGCTAAGTTGCACCTTTAACACATGGGTACTAGATATTCTTCTTACTAAGATTTCCAAGACAAGTTCGATATTGGTAACCATCTAGGTCTCCATGTACGAGTACGTCATGTCCTCAGATACCGGGCACAACGAGACGATTAGTTACCAATACTTTAGAACTCCAAATAACAAAATTGCTAAACCCATGTCCTAGCTAGTAGGTTAGTGTGCACATAAGACAGGTTAGTCTAATACCTAGGGTCAACACAAATGTATGCCATACTAATAACCAAGTTTCTATGATTTATTACTAACGCTAACCACTATGCACATATAAATACGCATATATAGACACTAGGTATTAGGGTTCACCATTTAACATAGGTCCATGCAACTACTACAACATCAAGGGAGAGGAGTAACGATGCAAACCTAGGTGTGCTCGACTAGGAGGGGTGATGCTAGTCCGATGCTCGAGGGTGGCCGGACTCCGACGGGTGGGGGAAGTAATCCGGCCAAGCACAACAACACTGGAAGCAGTTGTAGCAATGGCAACAGCTCGCAACAATGTCAGCATCTCACAACGGCAACGGCTTGGTGGGGGTGGCGGGTTGCTGGTGGTGGCGGGTTGGTCGTGGGGATGATGCTCGGGGTGGTGAACGTGAGGAGGAGGCGAGAAAGAAGGAGGAGGAGAGGTCAAGTGATGGTGAGGGTGGTGGTTGATGGCTGTGGTGGTAATATCGGGATGGTTGTGGTGATGGTTAAGATAGTGGCTAAGGTGGTGGCGGTGGTTGTTGATGGTGGTGGAGATGGTGAGATGGTGACGATGGTGATGGTGATGGAGATGGTGCTACTAAAGTGGTGGCGGTGGTGGAGATGATAGTGTGATGGGGTGGAAGTGGTGGTGTCGATGATTACTTTGGCGGTGGTAACGATGGCCGAAGTCGGGGTGACTGAGGAGGTTGCGGTGGTGATGGTGAGGCTGCTGGGATGATGATGATGGTGGTGGAGATGGTCAGAGGACGACGGGTGGTGATGGTGATGTTCGTGTTGGCCGGGGAGGAGGAGTCATCGGGGATGGAGAAGAAGTCGGGGAAGAAGGAGAGGGTGGGTGGTTGTTGTGGCGGTGCTGGCTGCTGACCGGAGGAGTAGGTGGCGGTACAATGGCGGCGGGGCAGTGGCTGACCGAAGGAGTAGGTAGCAGTGCTGTGGCGATGGGGTGGCTGCTCCGAGGAGGAGGTGGCCGGGGAAGAAGAAGAAGAGAAGTAGTTTAGGGTTCGGTTTTGGATGGGTGATGGTATTTTCATTAAGGAATGGGTGGCTAGGATGGGCCAAATTTGAATGGAGGGTATTGGATGATGTAGGAGGAAAGTTAGTATATTGTACACACAAAAATGAAGGAAAAACCTAGGGGGGCCGGTCAACACATAAGGGAGAGAGTTTCTTCATGGCTTGGCTCCAATGGGAGGTGGACACCTAATTTTTTATTTGTACAAAAGCCCCTAACAATTGGGAAATTGTACAAAAAAATGTAAATTAGGATTTGATAAGAAAAAATACCATATTTGGTGTGATGTAGTGGGTTAAAATGGTGTGTGGTATTTAGTATGAACCTTGAGGGTGTGAGTGGGGGTTTGGATTGGTGTTGGGTCTAGTTTTGGGTTAGGTTGGGTCCTTACACCAATTTAATTAAAATTTGTGTAAAAGGTGTTCTTTAATTAATTGGAAGTGCATAGGGTTAAAATTGGGTGGGACACAAATATCATGGATGTAGTAGACTCAGAATAGAATATTGTCATAAATTGGGTTGCACAAAATGGGTCGAGGTTGTGTCTCCAATTTCGATTGGAAGGGCCAAAGATGCAAAGTTGGATTTATTTATATTTAAGAATAGACGTTTGTAATGAATATTGTGCGACTAAAATAAAGCACAAGAGAGGGTATTTATGAGTTACACAAAGGTCAGAATGAAAGGTTGGCACGTCTAGGAGAAGTGTGTGAAATTTGTTTGAAAGCAAAAGCTAGTGTAGTGCTCCAAATATCGAAACAACGGTAAGATGCACAAAGTGATATGAATATTGTGTACATTAATCTAAAATACTATGTTCTAATTCTAAATGGCTCCAAACTAACCCTAGTCTCTCTATCTAAGCCAGGTAGACCTAAATTTGCTCGAGGGGGTTTACAATCTACCTAACTTATAAGAATTTTGTCCTTGAAATTAAAATAAACACATAATAAACTATAAATTATCAAGCAATGCTACGGACATACCTAGGACCGGTGGAGCTGGCATTTGCACTATCTGCTGGATTCTATTGGCATACTGGGAACACTTATGAGCCTGATGTTGGTTCGATCCTCACCTCAAGCACTGTCCTAACCTTCTTCTGCAACTAAGACGGTTAATATCTCAACATTCTTTCATAGGTATAAACATCATCATCCTATAATATCCATATTGAAATCATGCATCCTAACTTCTTATAATCGCTCTTAGCAGCAACAAGTCTAATCTAGCTAGTCAGTCATACCTAGTCTAGAAGCTCAACTCAATAATTCCTAGGAGAAGTATATGTAATGAAATACAACATAAGTCTCTACTCAATACATAGTAATAAGAATATATAGAAATTATGTAATAATTATCTATTCAATCATTCTAAATACCCTAGAATAAAATGTAACCAATAATAATAAGAATACCAATCTTAAAATCTAAAAATCTACCGGCTAGGGTAAATTGAAAACATGTTCCCATATAACCACCTACTACTAAGGATTTGGTCAAACAAGCTTACATCCTAATAGTCAAAAATCTAAATCCCTGGCCCAAAGCAGTTAATGTTTAATCCACAATATTCAGCTTATCATTCATATAGGACTTCTATATTTTATTTACACTCCTCATCCAAGCTATATGGTTTCCATCTTATTACAACTTGATATCCATTATAGACAATTCCCTATCTAACTCAAGACTATAACATCTATCAAAACTCCCATCCTTCAACCCATTTGTCTATCTCAGATACTAGCTCAACTACTCAAGTTTTCAAAGGTGAAACCACGAGCCTAATAGACACTAGCAATCCAAATAAATCAAGTACATCTAATCTAATTTCAAAGCTATACTGCAGTACTCAAGTTATCTCATCATCCAAATATTGGGTCTAGCAATCTATCTATCTGTTTTAGCTTAGTCATATAATCATCATTATCTAAAAGGTAAAAAAATTCTAGTCCTGGTACTGTACGTCATAAGGCAACTAGGGATTAACCACTATGGTTTGCTACCTAAAGTGCTATTTTATACTCTATTTTTTTAGTATCTGATAATCTTCTTCTAGATATGAGCCTAAAATTCTGTCTTATCAAGTTCATAATGTCGTTCCTTGTATCACTACCATAAGACTACAACTAATTTCTTGTATCATTATCATGGGGATACAACTAATTCCTTGTACCATTATCATGGGGATACAACTAATTCCTTGTATCATTATCATGGGGCTACAACTAACCCTAGTATCTAGCTATGTCTTCCCTAAATTATTCAAGGACCTTAGAATCAAACAATCTTTCTAGCTTCTAATACTTACAAATCACTGCTACCTTAAGTAAGGGTAGGGTCTAGTTTTAAGTCTCTATTTCTATGTTTAATTCTTACGCCAACAGTCTATACTAACTCTAGCAACAAGAAAGAACTTATCAACCTAACCTACTAAGGGTAACCATCTTCTCATAAAATATTACATCAATCATACCTTCTTCCATCTTGACTAGGATCTGCTCCTGGAGGAAATCACCATGCGCGAGCATCCATCTCTTCGAAATAAGAAAGAGAAGAAACAATAATAATAATGTCGACGGTAAATGAACGAATACAATAATGAAGTCCAATGATGATAATCGAATACTAGAGGAGTTTTAAAATCATATGGATTGAGATATTATTCAATATTAATCCTAAGTTGCAGGCTCGTTCGGTACAGTAATGTAACCAAAATAATATACTCTGACCTGCATGGGCCACCAATAAAACTATGTCGTGCCCCAGTCCTAAAATACGCGGGACCAGACACGTGGTAATGGCCAGCTGGTATGACTCCATAGGGCTTTCCAATTTAATGGACCCAACGAAGAGCACTTACACTATACGTACGGTCAAGTGATTAAGCAAAAGAATCTAATTCTAAACATGCAACAACTAAACTAAATCTCAATCCATGGTAAATAAATCTCAAGAAGGAACGATACGCATCATCAGTCTACAGTCCAATAATACATCCGTTCGAATAGGCCAAAAGAATAATATAGGCCTATAAATACTAGGCTATAATAGCAGAGTCACAATGGAAAATAGTACATAACTGTAATAGGGAAAAGATATAAAGATACCTGCAAGGATGTCCAACACACTGCCAGATCAAGCCTCATATAAACTGCTCAAATAATCTGGAAGGGCACCAGGTCCTCAGAGGAACGTAACAAGATACAAAAGTACATGCCATAAAGTAAATACTGTGTAAATTCGAGGGTAAACTAACCAGCTAAGTGAAATATACTTGAAGACAACCTTGGTACGTATGGGTAGAAAAAAAAGGTATAAAGCGTAGCGTCGAGCCAGAGGCTAAGTATCTAGCATTAGCTATAAACTGGATGCCAGAAGTATATACTGACTACTTCATCGATCATGATAGCGCGCAGCTAGTAACCTCTGCCAGATGTATCAACAATCATATAAGCCCATAACCGGGTAACACTGAGCCCATAACCAGGTAACACATATCCCATAACCGGGTAACACTGAGGCTCACGATCCCGTAGTTTATTTTGAAACTACGATAGCCAAATGTCTGTCTCATACGTCTACTAATTGTCTTTCCCGCCCAATGCCAATATACTTGTCGCAAATATGACGTGGACATTTCGTACTATAATGCAAGTCACTAAAGAAATATACAACTATGTTAAATACCGTCATACGTACTGCTCACACCGATGGCCAGTCAAGTATGAAGCACGCATCCCTACATAAACTCACTCTGTGACGTGTAATAATACGTGTCAAGGCCCGAGGGAGTCATATTGATAACTCCACAACTTTAGGTGCATCCATAGATACTAGGTCACACAAGTCCTAATATCAACGCCTTCGTTGACTGCACCCGAGTCATTCTCGGGCGCGCACAGTTATGTAATATTGAAATAATAAAATATGCAAACTAATAATAACTGAATTTAAATAGTACAACAAGGAAAGGTATACTTGCCTAGAACTCTGGTGTGCACAAGTAAGGATCTGGAACCCGCAGCCAAAGTAGAATCATCGTAGGTGCCAATGAATAAATAATAATAAATAGCAATCACTACATTACACTATGCTAATCATGTACACAAGTACAACTTATGCAACATCATGAGTTACGCAAAGACTAAACGAAATAAACGTTCTAATTAAATACGTTGGCTAAGGTTGACTAGTCAAGGATCAAGGGGGTAGGTGTATACTTAGTCTACTTGTCCCACAATATTTACAAGTCATCCTATGGTATCATTTCTCACATGTTACAATTGCAGTCATAACTATGATTCGTGTAGGTGCTAAGTTGCACCTTTAACACATGGGTACTAGGTATTCTTCTTACTAAGATTTCCAAGACAAGTTTAATATTGGTAACCATCTAGGTCTCCATGTACAAGTACGTCATGTCCTCAGATACCGGGCATAACGAGACGATTAGTTACCAAAACTTTAGAACTCCAAATAACGAAATCGCTAAACCCATGTCCTAGCTAGTAGGTTAGTGTGCATATAAGACAGTGTTAGTCTAACACCTAGGGTCAACACAAATGTATGCCATATTAATAACCAAGTTTCTATGAAGTATTACTAACACTTACCACTATGCACATATAAAAACGCACATATAAACAAGCACATATAGACACTAGGTATTAGGGTTCACCATTTAACATAGGTCTATGCAACTACTACAACATCAAGGGAGAGGAGTAACGATACAAACTTAGGTGTGCTCGACTAGGAGGGGTGATGCTAGTCCGATGCTCGAGGGTGGCCGGACTCTGGCAGGTAGGGGAAATGCTCCGGCCAATCACAGCAACACTGGCAACAGTTGTAACAATGGCAGCAGCTCACAGTGGCAGCGGCTTGGTGGCGGTGGCGGGTTGTCGGTGGTGGCGGGTTGGTCGTAGGGATGATGGTGAGGTGGTGAACGTGAGGAAGAGGCAAGGAAGAAGGAGAAGGGGTGCTAAGGCGGTGGCGGTGATGTCGGGATGGTTGTGGTGGTGGTTAAGATGGTGGTTAAGGTGGTAGCAGTGGTTGTTGATGGTGGTGAAGATGGTGAAGATGGTGATGGTGATGGTGATGGTGATGGAGAGGGTGGTGCTAAGGCGGTGACGGTGGTGGAGATGATGGTGTGATGGGGATGGAAGTGGTAGTGTCGATGGTTGCTGTGGCGGTGGTGACGATGGCCGAAGTCGGGGTTACTGAGGAGGTTACGGTGGTTATGATAAGGCAGCTGGGATGATGATGGTGGTGGTGTGTAAACCCCCAGATTTTGCAAGAATTTTCAAATTGGGATTTTTCATAATTTTTTGGAATTTTCTGGGAATTTTCTATAATTAAAATCAGGATTCTTAATTATTGAATAATTTTTAATTATTAATAAATAATATTAAAATATTATGGAAATAATATTTTTGGGTGTAAAATGAAAAACTGGACTTAGGGCAATTTTTTGGAATTTATTGGACTCCGGACCTATTTTTAATTACCTAAAAACTATTTATTTATTTATTTATTTACTAATTAATTGATTTATTTATTATTATTATTATTATTATTATTATTATTATTATTATTATTATTTTAGATCCGGCCCAGCCCAGGCCCAACCGACCCGAGCCCAGCCCGAGGCCCATTAACCCTATCGGGTCGGGCCCACCCGAACCCGACCCGCACCCGCTAACCCTAACCCCAGCCCCTGACCCGTTCTCCCCCCCCCCCCCCGCGTCCGGCGCCGCCGCCCGCGGACGCCGCCTCTCCGCCCGGCCAGCGCCACGACTCCGCCCCCTCCTCCGCCAGACCCGGCCAACCCCGCCTCCCTCGGCCCCACGCCACCGCCTCCTCCCCTTTTTAAACCCGCGCCGGCCCCCGCCGCCTGACCCTCGCCACCACCGCCTCCGCCACGTGCCACCTCGCCGTCACCACCGCTTCCCGCCAGCTCTGCCTCGCTCGCCTCCAGCCCGCCTCAGCCCCAGTCGCCGGAGACCCGTGCTCGAGCTCGACGACCCCGCTGCCCCAGCGCTGCTCCGCCCACCTCCGGCGCCGCCCCGCCCGCCAGCGCCTCCGCCTCGCCCCGGCGAGCCGTCCCCAGCCCTCCCCGGCGTGCATCCGGCCGGCCCCCGCCGTCTACGACCAAAACCCTAACCCTAGCCCCAATTCTTCTCCCTGTGTCGGACACGGGACACAGGACACAGTGTCCTGTGTCGTGTCGGACACGATTCAGATCCCGGTTTTTGGGTCCCGTTCAGGTGCGTGTATCTTCTTGCTCGTAGCTCCATTTTTGATTCCGTAAATTGCGTTGCGAAGCCTGTATGACCCTCTCGGTGCCCGGATAAACCGCTCGGGGCATCGCGTCCTGTGGTGATCGCACACCGCGATCCAAAAACAGGAAAAACCAGACCCCGTTTCACCCCGGAACTGAGTACGCCCCGCCAAATAGGATGACTTGGTCGCGTGCGGTCTTCACAGATATGTGCGCGCCGTCGATACGGATGTGTGAGATTTTGCGGAAGCTGATTCGGGTGTGCGTGCACACCGGAATCAACGCGTATCCGCGGACATCGTCCCGTATCCGACTTTTCTGCAATTTATCCTAACTTCGTGCACACACGTCGGATCGAGACGAAACTTGCGCCATCGGACTCATAGCAATACGCTGGTCCTGTGGGTCAAGTTTGGTTCGATTCTGAGAACGTTGACAAAATCGCGTGTCGTGGGCCCCACAGGCCCCGCTCGACGAGCGATTTTGTGATCGACTCATCGAAATCCAATTCTGAAAGTTCCGTTGGGTTCATATCATCGTTCCTGACCTGTTGACACTAAGTTTGGTGAATTTGGAGACCGTTGACCCGGACACATTTTTCGGTGCAAAGCGGGCCCACCGGCGGACCTAGTTTTGACCCGAAACTACCGTTTTTGCCCATGTCTCCAAATTGGACCCAAGGACAGGCGTTTTTAGCTATTTGACATCTTCTAAGCGTGATGGTAATGTCTATTTCAGCTTTTGGACTCACCTCTAGAAAATTTCCCCGAGATACAACTATAATTGGATCCAAACATCAGGCAAGTATCTGCACTTCAAGTTTAAATCTTTATATTATGATAATTAATTCCCTGCTCTACTAGTACCCTTGATGATTATACGTAGTATTAGAACACTGGATTTCATGTCTTGAATACTGGTTTTTCATGTCTTGCTTTCGTGTCGGGTGGGAGAATACTAGAAGGCATGTAGTTTACCCTTCCCCCTACCGTGTTTAATAGCTGTTGGTGCGCGACTGTACCCTCAGCCGGATCTCGATTATTCATGTTTAATAGTCGTTTATGATGGCCGGATTAGCCTTATAAATTCCTACATGCCAACTATGTATTCTAAAACAAACACAAGTTTACACAGATAGTTTCTGGATATTGTTATAGTTCTTGCTAACTGTTGTAGTTTCTTTTCCTGTCTTATTTATTCCTGCTTTCTCATATTCCTGTTTATAGCATTAACTCTGAGATATTGATGTTCTTTTATGCAATTTTCTCAATATGATACTCAATTTAATTGTCATAAATATTTAGTTTAATCTTGTTGTGCATTGTGTACTTTGCTCCTTTCCTGACTGGATCCGTTGATTTAGGCGATGATGAGGACCTTGCCCCTACCTATTATGGCCACTATGAGTTAGCAGGTGACCCATATGAGGAGCCAGTTCCCACCCAGGAGGCTACTTCTGCAGAGTAGTTAGCAGTAGCTACTTATTTATTTCCTTTCAGCATATACTCGGTTTGTCCCCGATTTATCTTCTGGCTTTGTATTAACTATGGATCTATTATTGTAAACACCCTAAATTTCAGAAATAAGATTTATATAATTTTCCCTATTTTTGGTATTTTTCTGGAATTTATCACTGAGGTTTGTGGGTTAAATAATTTTAAGTGTGGCTTAATGGAGTCAAAATATTCTGGAAGTAAAAATTTATTGTGTATAATGGAGAACCGGACGCACGGCAATTTTCGGTGAATTTATTGGACACCGGAGCAACGTATCGAGGACCTTTAGCTATTTGGATGTTAACCCAAACCGCTGAACCAACCCGAAACCCATCTAGGAACCCTAGCAGCCGAAGTACTGTTCCCCTATAAAGGTACCTCGGCGTTCGTGCCCTAGGCCGCAGCCACCCCGAGTTCCCCACAGTAGCCGCCTGGACGAGTAATCGCCGCCGCCGTCGACTTAACCCCAGCCGCCCGCTCTCTCCCCTCACGCCGAGCCCGACCCCCATCTCAGTTGGCCGAGTTCGACGCTGCTCGTCGGCGACCAAACTCCGGCAGCAGCCACCCGTCCAGTCCCGACCCCCGGGACGCCGCCGCCCTCAGCCGACTCGGTGGCCGCCCCGCCTGCTGTCAACGCCGCACGACCCCCTCGCCGGACCGACCTATCCCCCATCGCGACGCAGCCCCGACCCCGACCGGCTGTGAGTTCCCCGACCCCAACTCCGGTTGTGCGTCCCCGACCCCGTCGGCGCAGTGATCCCCTCCGGCCGGCCACAGCAAACCCTAGCCATCTCCGGCTGCTCGCGGCATCGGACACAATCTGAACCCAAGATCTGGACACAGCAACTCGGTCGCAGGACACGGAATTGACACTCGGACACTTGGAAAACAGACTCACGGAGCCCTGTACAGGTACTGATTTCTCTCACCTCGCAACTCCGATTTCGATTCCGTCAATTGCTATGCGTAGACTGTATAACCCTCTCGGTGCCCGTGCAACTCGCTCGGTGCATCGCGTCCTGTAGTGATCGTACACCGCGATCCAAAACAGGAAAAAAACAACGCCCTGTTTCACCTCGGAACTGAGTCCGCCCCGCCAATTGGGACGACTTGGTCGCACGCGGTCTTTACCAAACTGTGCGCGACGTTGATACGGTCGTGTGGGTTTTCGCAGAAGTCGATTCGGAGGTGCGTGCACCCCGGAATCAACGCGTATCCGCCGACGACACCCCGTATCCGTTGATCCTGAAACACGCTGTAACTTCGTGTACACACGTCGGATCGAGACGAAATTTGTGCCATCGGATCCGTAGTAATACGCTGGTCCTGTGAGCCAAGTTTGGTTCGATTCTGAGGACGTTGACAAAATCACGTATCGTGGGCCCCACAGGCTCCACTTGACGGGTGATTTTGTGATCGGCTCATCGGAATCCAATTCTGGAAGTTCCGTTGGGTTCGTATCATCGTTCCTGACTTGTAGACACTGAGTTTGCGGAATTTGGAGACCCTTGACCCTGACGCGCTTTTCGGTGCAAAGTGGGCCCACATATGGAACCCGCTTTGGCCCGAAAACGACCTTTTTGCCCCTGTGTCCAAATTGGACGTAAGGACAGGCATTTCCAGCTATTTGACATCTTCTGAGACTGTTGGTGATATTTATTACAGCTTTTGGAGTAGTTCCCACCGGATCCACAGATACCAGGACAGTTGTTGATATTCGGACATCAGGCAAGTGTACCTTGCCAAACTCTGCAGTTTAGTTATCTATTTTCCTTGTTTTATATATATTGCTGTGCATGCTCAACCTAGGACCGTGTGACGTACTTAGCGTCCGATTATCAGTCGGGTGCCGACACTATACGCAGTGTTGGGTACGGTCATCTAGAGATGGACATCCGTGACATTTTATATTCTCGTACTTGTCTTATCAAGTACCCTATGACCCAGGACACTTGACACTATTCATGAGACAGGATTTTCCCGAGATATTCGTGGTGATTCTGTATAGGATACAGGACATGGACATTATATTATTAGATACTTATGACTGGTTGCATTTAGCTATGATCGCGCTTGACATGGGCATGAGACGTTGTGGTCATGATATGCGTGGTTACATGGGGTGGGGAGAGACACACAGGCTACAGGCTGTATTTATGTATATCTTCTATTATTGAGAGGTCGCAGGTTCTCGTAGCAGAGCCTGACCCACTACCGGTTATTACCGCTACCGGCTCCCCGACACAGAGCTTGTAGTGGCTCAGCCTGAGACTAGTGATGCTCTCACTTGCATTTACACTTAGATGGTTACTTATTTACCCCATTGTTCATTTAGTTATTTATTTGCTGCACTGCTTATCTGTATTTATTGGCATGAGCTTTCTTGTACCTTGCTATGTCCCCTGAGGGCCTGGATCCGGATTTTGTTCCCCAGATTTTGCAGACGTGGTTTATCCCGAGATCTACGGGACTGGAGCAGGAGCTAATCCAGGAGTTGTACCACCATCTGAGGACGAGGTCTTAGCTGAAGACTTCTCTTGAGCATCCATGTTCATGCTCAGCTTTCATTTCTTTATTTCAGTCTTTTACTTTCTGGGCTGTTGAACCATTGTACTAGATATTTATCGGGTTGTTCCCGAAGTACTTTGTGAGACTGGATGATGATTTACATTCCTTATTTATTCTGTGGATCATGTTTTATGTCTTGTGTGGATGAAATTAGTTGTACCATGATTGTCGTAGACTTGTTTTACAGCTTAAGTATGCCCTGATGGATCTCTATTATTGAGTTGGTCCATCGGTGCGTACTGCTGGCCATTGCCACGTGTCTGGTCCCACGGTATTTTGGGACTGGGGCGTGACATGGTTTTTGTGGTGGCCCATGCAGGTCTACGACTAAATAGTTCGGTTTCAACTTAGGGACCGGACCAGCCTGCCCTAAGGATAGTATGAACTATAGGATCTCATCCATTATTTAACCAGTTGTTGAACTCTATATCGATCTCGAATTTTGTTACTTGAACTGCATCCTGTATTGATTCCTCTGAGCGTTCTCATAGTTTATCTTTTGATTGCAGAGCAATGGATTCCGGGAACAGAGATGATATTCCTTTGGAGACACCACACGACGCTGTGGTTACTTATGGAGACGAAGTGACACCAGGGGATGGTGGACAAGCATCGCAGAGTGATCAAACCGGGCAGCCTAATCCAAGGTTCCGGAGAGATGATATCCCACCTCCACCACAGTTCACTCCCCAGATGCCAGTATTCCCGTCAGGACAAGCCATGGACGGGCAACAGATGTTCCAGATGATGTATGCTATGATGCAAGCACAGCAGCAAGTTCAGCAAGAGGCCCATCGGCAGGAGGCCGAGTATCTGAGGACCAGCCTGGTATCCGCATTGGAGCAGGCAAATCCGCCAGCAAGGCGGACATCGACGGGATCTATCACCGATTTCCGTCATCTCAAGCCTCGCACATTTTCTGGTAAAGAAGGGCCAACGGAAGTTCATGAGTGGCTCACCAACATTCAGCATCAGTTGGAAGCCGCTGAACTTCCAAGAGAGAAGTGGATGACTGCAGTCAGGATGCAGTTGACTGATAATGCGCATCACTGGTGGTTAGCTTGAGAAAGGAGGCTTGGACAGGACCGAGTCACATGGGAAGAGTTCTCCAGACTCTTCCAAGAGATGTACATTCCAGCCATTGCACGGTCAGAGCTCAGAGACAGGTTCAACCGCCTTATCCAAGGCAGCATGTCAGTAGAGGAATACAATGCAGAATTTATTCGCCTGAGCCGCTTTGCCCCAACACTGATTTCAACGGAGGAAGAAAAAGCAGAGAAGTTCTTTGACGGCTTGAAGTTCGAGCTTCAGAAAGTGATTGGAACGGTAGCACCTACCTCTTATACCGATGTCCTTGCAGCAGCCCGACGCTTGGAGCGCGTCACCAGGAGGGAATCTAATCTGAAGAGGCCTATCACATCAGCACCATCCAGGCCAGCACATGGGGATTCAGCAAAGCGAGCCCAAAGGGGTATGC
The DNA here is from genome assembly GCA_036927795.1 of Iris macrosiphon. Lineage (NCBI taxonomy): Eukaryota > Viridiplantae > Streptophyta > Magnoliopsida > Asparagales > Iridaceae > Iris > Iris macrosiphon. Next base: position 102,913,953 of record JAYESA010000005.1, on the reverse strand, counting down.
CAGATAGAGCAGCACAGAGAGACAGACCCCTTCCTACTTGTCACCACTGCGGCAAGGTAGGACACATTGAGAAGGAATGCAGGCGTAAGTTGGGACTGTGTTTGAGCTGCGGATCCAACCAGCACTTTTCCAGGGACTGTACTGAGCGCCGGGACGGAGCACCAAGACTAGCATTACCTGCACCACGACCAGCTTATCCAGCAGCAGGAGGCCAGCAGACAGGAGTTGGTGGGGTCAGACCACCAGCCCCAGGAGGGAATCAGCAGAGACCACCACTGGCACCACAGGCAGCCTTATTTCAGCAGGCTCAGCAGCAGCAGAGAGGTCCAGCTCAGGGACGGGCACAGGCATTTCCACTAGCTGTTGAGGAGGAGGCTACAGCAGGCGAAGTCATCGCAGGTACTATTTTAGTAGCTTCATTACCTGCAGTAGCTTTATTTGATTCTGGAGCATCGCATTCATTTATAGCAGCTAGCTTTGTAGCCACCCATAGAGTAGCTACCGCACCCCTTCCGAAGATGAAGAGGATTCTTACGGGAGGAGGTATTATTCCGGTTAGTGATGTCTGTAGATCATGTTCTGTAGTAGTTTGTGGCCGAGAAATGCGAGCGCAGTTTCTGATATTTTCTATGCCGGATTATGACGCCGTACTTGGTATGGACTGGTTAAGTCAGTACCATGCGACTCTTGATTGCCGACTTGGGCGGGTTATATTTAGACCGCCAGGACATCCAGAATTTGAGTTTCTCCGAGGAGCAGTAGAGCAAGGAGTTCAGCCTACTCTTAGGGTATTATCTGTAGAAGAGGAGACAGTTTACCCGAGAGTCATATCAGAATTTGTGGATGTATTTCCTGATAATCTTCCAGGTTTACCGCCTGATCGGGAAATAGAATTCACAATAGACTTAACTCCAGGAGCAGAGCCAATCACTTCATCGGTTTATCGGCTAGCACCTAAGGAGTTAGTGGAGTTGAAAGAACAGGTAGATGATCTTTTGGAGAAGGGTTTCATTCGCCCCAGTGTTTCACCCTGGGGAGCACCCATCTTATTTGTGTCGAAGAAGGATGGAACAGTACGGTTGTGCATTGATTACAGGGCACTGAATGTCGTGACCATCAAGAACAGGTATCCCTTACCACGCATTGATGACCTATTCGATCAATTGAGTGGTGCAAGGGTATTCTCGAAGATTGACCTTAGATCCGGCTATCACCAGATCAAGGTGAGGAAGGAAGACACCCCGAAGACAGCTTTCAGGACGAAGTATGGGCATTATGAGTTCTTGGTGATGCCGTTTGGTTTAACCAACGCACCAGCAGTGTTTATGAGCTTAATGAACAGGGTCTTTCATCAATTCTTGGATAAATTCGTAGTGGTATTCATTGATGACATTCTCATATATTCCAAGAGCCCTGAAGAGCACGAGGAGCATCTTAGAATCGTGTTAGAGACCTTGAGGCAAGAGAAGTTATATGCCAAGCTCAGTAAGTGTGAGTTCTGTATGGACAAAGTGCCTTTCTTGGGACACATCATATCAGGAGAAGGACTTTCAGTGGATCCAGAGAAAGTTGCGGCGATAGAGACTTGGCCTACACCTACATCAGTTGCAGAGGTAAGAAGTTTTCTAGGACTTGCGGGATATTACCGAAGGTTCGTAGAAAATTTCTCAAGGATTGCAGAACCAATGACAAAGCTAACACGAAAGGATCAGGAGTTTGTATGGACAGAAGACTGCCAGAAGGCTTTTGAAGAACTGAAGAGAAGATTAACAACAGCACCTATCTTGACTCTTCCTTCAGGGTCAGGAGGTTTTGTTGTTTACAGTGATGCATCAGGCAGTGGACTAGGATGTGTTTTGATGCAACATGGCAAAGTCATTGCTTATGCGTCGAGACAGTTGAAGGACCATGAGAAGAACTACCCCACGCATGATCTGGAGCTAGCAGCAGTGATATTTGCATTAAAGATATGGAGGCACTACCTTTATGGAGAGAGGGTAGAAATCTTTACTGACCACAAGAGCCTGAAGTATGTGTATACTCAGAAGGAGCTTAACATGAGACAGAGACGTTGGCTGGAACTGATGGTAGATTTTGACATCGATCTGCAGTATCATCCGGGAAAGGCGAATGTTGTTGCAGATGCACTCAGCAGGAAGCCTACGGCTTATTTCTTGACGATGCAGCCCGAGTTGTTGAAGGATTTACAAGAGCTACAGATAGAGGTTATCGTATCGGGACAGAATGGATTGATGGCTAATCTTGAGATTCAGTCATCCCTCGTGGAGAAGATTAAAGAAGCATTGCCCACCGATGCTAGATTCCGAAGACTCAAAGAAAGGACAGAAGCAGGTATGCAGACAGGACTACGCATCCACGAAGACGGGACATTGAGATTTGGAAACCGCTTGTATGTTCCAAATGGAGAATTGAGACAAGAGTTAATGACTGAAGCGCATAGCTCTATGTACTCTGTTCACCCAGGAGGAACTAAGATGTACAGAGACTTGAGACAGTATTACTGGTGGCATGGAATGAAGAGAGAGATCGCGAGATTTGTGGCCAAATGCTTAGTATGTCAACAAGTGAAGGCGGAACATCAGAGAACTGCAGGTATGTTACAACCGCTCCCGATACCGGAATGGAAGTGGGAGCACATCACGATGGATTTTGTCACAGGATTTCCGAAGAGCCCCAGCGGAAGAGACGCGGTATGGGTGATCGTGGATCGACTCACTAAATCGGCACACTTCTTGCCATTTCGAGTTGGACAATCCACAGAGGTACTAGCTGACATGTATATGCGACAAATCGTCAAATTACATGGAGTACCTGTTAGTATCGTATCGGATCGAGATTCGAGATTTACATCTCATTTCTGGAGAAGCATGCAAGAGAGTCTGGGCACCAGACTCAAGTTCAGCACGGCATACCACCCGCAGACAGATGGCCAATCGGAGCGCACCATTCAGATATTAGAGGACATGTTGAGATCATGTATGCTAGATTTCGGAGGATCTTGGGAAGATCATTTGCACTTAGTAGAGTTCTCCTACAATAACAGTTATCAGGCCAGCATCCAGATGGCGCCATTTGAAGCTTTATACGGAAGGAAGTGCAGATCACCAGTGTGTTGGAGTGACGTTGGTGAACGTCAAATACTGGGTCCAGAATTGGTCACCCAGACAGTGGAGAAGGTGAAGCAGATACAGAATCATCTACGAGCAGCTCAGGACAGACAGAAGCATTGGGCAGATACACACAGACGTCCCCTAGAGTTCAAGGAAGGAGATCACGTGTTCTTGAGGATTTCGCCCACTCGTGGTACTATCAGATTCGGGAGCAGAGGCAAGCTGAGCCCAAGGTATATTGGGCCATTTGACATCCTCGAGCGCGTTGGTGAGGTGGCTTATCGGCTTGCATTACCTCCATCCTTAGAGGGAGTGCATGACGTATTCCACGTCTCCCAGTTGCGAAGGTACGTGACCGACCCAAGTCACGTAGTCGATCATTCAGAGATCGCAGTAGGCCCGAGCTTGAGGTATGAGGAACAACCAGTTGGCATCCTCGACGTCAGTGAGAAGACACTACGGGGACAGACGATTAGACTGGTTCGTGTAGCATGGAAACATCATTCACCAGGCGAATCGACTTGGGAACGGGAAGATAGTATGCGCCAGCGTTACCCCCACTTGTTTGAGGAGGCAGTTGCAAATTAAGCAACCTTGTACTTCCATAACTCTTTCTTTAGCAGCTTATTCTTTGATTGCGAGGACGCAATCCTTTTAAGGAGGGAAGATTGTAAACACCCTAAATTTCAGAAATAAGATTTATATAATTTTCCCTATTTTTGGTATTTTTCTGGAATTTATCACTGAGGTTTGTGGGTTAAATAATTTTAAGTGTGGCTTAATGGAGTCAAAATATTCTGGAAGTAAAAATTTATTGTGTATAATGGAGAACCGGACGCACGGCAATTTTCGGTGAATTTATTGGACACCGGAGCAACGTATCGAGGACCTTTAGCTATTTGGATGTTAACCCAAACCGCTGAACCAACCCGAAACCCATCTAGGAACCCTAGCAGCCGAAGTACTGTTCCCCTATAAAGGTACCTCGGCGTTCGTGCCCTAGGCCGCAGCCACCCCGAGTTCCCCACAGTAGCCGCCTGGACGAGTAATCGCCGCCGCCGTCGACTTAACCCCAGCCGCCCGCTCTCTCCCCTCACGCCGAGCCCGACCCCCATCTCAGTTGGCCGAGTTCGACGCTGCTCGTCGGCGACCAAACTCCGGCAGCAGCCACCCGTCCAGTCCCGACCCCCGGGACGCCGCCGCCCTCAGCCGACTCGGTGGCCGCCCCGCCTGCTGTCAACGCCGCACGACCCCCTCGCCGGACCGACCTATCCCCCATCGCGACGCAGCCCCGACCCCGACCGGCTGTGAGTTCCCCGACCCCAACTCCGGTTGTGCGTCCCCGACCCCGTCGGCGCAGTGATCCCCTCCGGCCGGCCACAGCAAACCCTAGCCATCTCCGGCTGCTCGCGGCATCGGACACAATCTGAACCCAAGATCTGGACACAGCAACTCGGTCGCAGGACACGGAATTGACACTCGGACACTTGGAAAACAGACTCACGGAGCCCTGTACAGGTACTGATTTCTCTCACCTCGTAACTCCGATTTCGATTCCGTCAATTGCTATGCGTAGACTGTATAACCCTCTCGGTGCCCGTGCAACTCGCTCGGTGCATCGCGTCCTGTAGTGATCGTACACCGCGATCCAAAACAGGAAAAAAACAACGCCCTGTTTCACCTCGGAACTGAGTCCGCCCCGCCAATCGGGACGACTTGGTCGCACGCGGTCTTTACCAAACTGTGCGCGACGTTGATACGGTCGTGTGGGTTTTCGCAGAAGTCGATTCGGAGGTGCGTGCACCCCGAAATCAACGCGTATCCGCCGACGACACCCCGTATCCGTTGATCCTGGAACACGCTGTAACTTCGTGTACACACGTCGGATCGAGACGAAATTTGCGCCATCGGATCCGTAGTAATACGCTGGTCCTGTGAGCCAAGTTTGGTTCGATTCTGAGGACGTTGACAAAATCAAGTATCGTGGGCCCCACAGGCTCCACTTGACGGGTGATTTTGTGATCGGCTCATCGGAATCCAATTCTGGAAGTTCCGTTGGGTTCGTATCATCGTTCCTGACTTGTAGACACTGAGTTTGCGGAATTTGGAGACCCTTGACCCTGACGCGCTTTTCGGTGCAAAGTGGGCCCACATATGGAACCCGCTTTGGCCCGAAAATGACCTTTTTGCCCCTGTGTCCAAATTGGACGTAAGGACAGGCATTTCCAGCTATTTGACATCTTCTGAGACTGTTGCTGATATTTATTACAGCTTTTGGAGTAGTTCCCACCGGATCCACAGATACCAGGACAGTTGTTGATATTCGGACATCAGGCAAGTGTACCTTGCCAAACTCTGCAGTTTAGTTATCTATTTTCCTTGTTTTATATATATTGCTGTGCATGCTCAACCTAGGACCGTGTGACGTACTTAGCGTCCGATTATCAGTCGGGTGCCGACACTATACGCAGTGTTGGGTACGGTCATCTAGAGATGGACATCCGTGACATTTTATATTCTCGTACTTGTCTTATCAAGTACCCTATGACCCAGGACACTTGACACTATTCATGAGACAGGATTTTCCCGAGATATTCGTGGTGATTCTGTATAGGATACAGGACATGGACATTATATTATTAGATACTTATGACTGGTTGCATTTAGCTATGATCGCGCTTGACATGGGCATGAGACGTTGTGGTCATGATATGCGTGGTTACATGGGGTGGGGAGAGACACACAGGCTACAGGCTGTATTTATGTATATCTTCTATTATTGAGAGGTCGCAGGTTCTCGTAGCAGAGCCTGACCCACTACCGGTTATTACCGCTACCGGCTCCCCGACACAGAGCTTGTAGTGGCTCAGCCTGAGACTAGTGATGCTCTCACTTGCATTTACACTTAGATGGTTACTTATTTACCCCATTGTTCATTTAGTTATTTATTTGCTGCACTGCTTATCTGTATTTATTGGCATGAGCTTTCTTGTACCTTGCTATGTCCCCTGAGGGCCTGGATCCGGATTTTGTTCCCCAGATTTTGCAGACGTGGTTTATCCCGAGATCTACGGGACTGGAGCAGGAGCTGATCCAGGAGTTGTACCACCATCTGAGGACGAGGTCTTAGCTGAAGACTTCTCTTGAGCATCCATGTTCATGCTCAGCTTTCATTTCTTTATTTCAGTCTTTTACTTTCTGGGCTGTTGAACCATTGTACTAGATATTTATCGGGTTGTTCCCGAAGTACTTTGTGAGACTGGATGATGATTTACATTCCTTATTTATTCTGTGGATCATGTTTTATGTCTTGTGTGGATGAGATTAGTTGTACCATGATTGTCGTAGACTTGTTTTACAGCTTAAGTATGCCCTGATGGATCTCTATTATTGAGTTGGTCCATCGGTGCGTACTGCTGGCCATTGCCACGTGTCTGGTCCCACGGTATTTTGGGACTGGGGCGTGACAATTATCACAATTTGTTTTATAAAAGTTAGCATTCCTATTTCCTGTTATTTTCCTTGTCTATTTATTGTGGATGAGATAGATTTAAAATTACTTGTGAGAATGACCTAGACAGCGTACTACCGTCGACACTGCGGCGTAGGCTGGACGTGCCCACGTACTCGTGCCCGAATATCCGGGTGCGGATCGTGACACATTTTTATGGTGGCCCATGTAGGTCTACGACTAAATTGTTCGATTTCAACTTAGGGACTAAACAGGCCTGCAATAAGATTAAGGATTTTAGGAAAAGTTCATCCACTTGATTGAATCATTCTCGATATTCATATCGGCTTCGAATCGTTTTATTGACTCGCATTCTACCTTGATTCCTGTGCGCCTTTATCGTTTATTTTTGGATGCAGAGTAAAGGATCTACCAGCAAGCGACGAGGTTCCTACAAGATCACCACGAGATGCTCTACCAGCATGACCGTGGAGAACGCGCAGACCCTTGGAGTAGCAAATTCGTGTAAGTGATTTTAGCTGTCGTTTCTAGTATCGTTTAGCTCGTGCTTATTGGTTCGTGACCTCAGCCCCAACATAGAAATTTTTGAACTTGCTAATAACCTGGTATGTTTTTAAATTTGATAACTATAGATATTTTAGAGTCTTTTGTTATTGTGCTTCTTGTAGGTTGTTTGGTGTACTTAAATAATTTGTACCTCCTTTCATCATCATCTAGCATACTTATATTCGTTGCACCTTGACTTATGCTGCTAGTATAGCCTAGTTTTGCAAGCTTATCCTTTTATCAAGCTTGTTCATGACATATGTATTAGTGGGTCGACACACTAATACAATTGTCTATTCAGAATCAGTGTATTACGGTCTGATCAACCTTATTGCATTTTGATTCGCCCTTCGCACTACTTTACGTGGATTGAGATATAGTTGACTAGTATACTTTCCCTCTAGATATGTCCGAGCATATCGTATCGATTACATAACTGTATTAATACGAGCATGTGAATAGGAATTACCAAGATAGGATTCAATCCACAAATCGCTTGACCATTTTCCACCTGAATTCTTTAAACTCCTTGATCCCGATACTTCTGTTCTATTACCTCACCCTTGAACTCTGTATTATTGATCCTCGTCTTCCCTCATTTCGGAAAGACGAAACCTCGTGCTTGGTATAAGTCTGATACACCAAGAATACTAGATATATCCCATAGACCGATCACATACTTGAGGGTTTTTTTTTAAAAATTAAGGACATATCATGATCGGCGTTGAAGTTTCGAGGATTGAATGACATGAGCAACCATATTAAGGAATATTTTCTTAAGGTATATAGTCTTTTGTGATGAATGGATAAATTCTAAGTTGGGTAGCAATGCAATTGTCAACTCGAGAGGAATGACTTTTGGATTGTGACCGAGTAAGATTAGATTGGGAGAAGCAAGCCATTCTAATTTTGAAAATTAGAGGAGTGACTAAGATGAGTAATGAATTGATATCGAGGAGCCAATAATTATACCTTAGGTACATGATTTAATAATGAAAAATAAAAGCGTCAATTTAAAATTGAGAGGATATATGATTCAGACTTGAACATTGGTGGACTACACTTAATTTACCTTTCAATTTGATGATTTGAATTTAGAATAAAAATTTGATGGTTGGACTACCTAGTTGGAATATTGAGGATGTGAATGGAATTTTAAAAAAAAAGCTGTGAATGGAAATACTGTTGGACTCGAATCACTTCTAGAGGAATTATGATAGTTAGAATAGTGAAGCAAAGTCATAAGCATGTGCAATTCTTGAAGATGTTATAGGGGCTTAATTTAAAATTTCACCTGTGGGTAATTTGAGGAAGTAAGAAGTAATAACCCTAGGTTGAATCTTGATTGGAACAGTAGTCATCTTAACCATGAAATGATTGCAGTGGATCTGATAGGGATTCTAATTATCGCAAGGAGATTGCGATTGACTTGTTTTGTGTATATGAAGGATTATCAGATTATGGCTTAATTTTAAATTTTGAGGACAAAATTTTATAAGTTGGGTAGATTGTAAACCCCCAAATTTTGCAAGAATTTTCAAATTAGGATTTTTCACAATTTTCTGAAATTTTCTGTAATTAAAATCAGGGTTCTTAATTATTGAATGATTTTTAATTATTAATAAATAATATTAAAATATTATGGAAATAATATTTTTGGGTGTAAAATGAAAAACTGAACTTAGGACAATTTTTCTGGAATTTATTGGACCCCGGACCTATTTTTAATTACCTAAAAACTATTTATTTATTTATTTATTTACTAATTAATTGATTTATTATTTATTATTATTATTATTATTATTATTATTATATTTTAGATCCGGCCCAGCCCAGGCCCAACCGGCTCGAGCCCAGCCCACGGCCCATTAACCCTATCGGGTCGGGTCTACCCGAACCCGACCCGCACCCGCTAACCCTAACCCCAGCCCCTGACCCGTTCCCCCACCCCCCGCGTCCGGCGCAGCCGCCAGCGGACGCCGCCGCTCCGCCCGGCCAGCGCCACGACTCCGCCCCCTCCGTCGCCAGACCCGGCCACCCCCGCCTCCCTCGGCCCCACGCCACCGCCTCCTCCCCTTTTTAAACCTGCGCCGGCCCCCGCCGCCTGACCCTCGCCACCACCGCCTCCGCCCCGTGCCACCTCGCCGTCACCACCGCTTCCCGCCAGCTCCGCCGCCTCGCTCGCCTCCAGCCCGCCTCAGCCCCAGTCGTCGGAGACCCGTGCTCGAGCTCGACGACCCCGCTGCCCCAGCGCTGCTCCGCCCACCTCCGGCGTCGCCCCGCCCACCAGCGCCTCCGCCTCGCCCCGGCGAGCCGTCCCCAGCCCTCCCCGGCGCGCCTCCGGTCGGCCCCCACCGTCTACGACCAAAACCCTAAACCTAGCCCTAATTCTTCTCCCTGTGTCGGACACGGGACACAGGACACAGTGTCCTGTGTCGTGTCGGACACGATTCAGATCCCGGTTTTTGGGCCCCGTTCAGGTGCGTGTATCTTCTTGCTCGTAGCTCCGTTTTCGATTCCGTAAATTGTGTTGCGAAGCCTGTATGACCCTCTCGGTGCCCGGACAAACCGCTCGGGGCATCGCGTCCTGTGGTGATCGCACACCGCGATCCAAAAACAGGAAAAACCAGACCCTATTTCACCCCGGAACTGAGTACGCCCCGCCAAACGGGATGACTTGGTCGCGTGCGGTCTTCACAGATACGTGCGCGCCGTCGATACGGACGTGTGAGATTTTGCGGAAGCTGATTCGGGTGTGCGTGCATACCGGAATCAACGCGTATCCGCGGACATCGCCCCGTATCCGACTTTTCTGCAATTCACCCTAACTTCGTGCACACACGTCGGATCGAGACGAAACTTGCACCATCGGACTCATAGCAATACGCTGGTCCTGTGGGTCAAGTTTGGTTCGATTCTGAGAACGTTGACGAAATCGCGTGTCGTGGGCCCCACAGGCCCCGCTCGACGAGCGATTTTGTGATCGACTCATCGGAATCCAATTCTGGAAGTTCTATTGGGTTCGTATCATCGTTCCTGACCTGTTAACACTAAGTTTGGTGAATTTGGAGACCGTTGACCCGGACACGTTTTTCGGTGCAAAGCGGGCCCACCGGCGGACCCCGTTTTGACCCGAAACTGCCGTTTTTGTCCTTGTCTCCAAATTGGACCCAAGGACAGGCATTTTTAGCTATTTGATATCTTCTGAGCGTGATGGTAATGTCTATTTCAGCTTTTGGACTCACCTCTAGAAAATTTCCCCGAGATACAACTATAATTGGATCCAAACATCAGGCAAGTACTTGCACTTCAAGTTTAAATCTTTATATTGTGATAATTAATTCCCTGCTCTACTAGTACCCTTGATGATTATACGTAGTATTCGAACACTGGATTTTATGTCTTGAATACTGGTTTTTCATGTCTTGCTTTCGTGTCGGGTGGGAGAATACTAGAAGGCATGTAGTTTACCCTTCCCCCTACCGTATTTAATAGCTGTTGGTGCGCGACTGTACCCTCAGCCAGATCTCGATTATTCATGTTTAATAGCCGTTTATGACGGCCGGATTAGCCTTATAAACCCCTACATGCCAACTATGTATTCTAAAACAAACACAAGTTTACACAGATAGTTTCTGGATATTGTTATAGTTCTTGCTGACTATTGTAGTTTCTTTTTCCTGTCTTATTTATTCCTGCTTTCTCATATTCCTGTTTATAGCATTAACTCTGAGATATTGATGTTCTTTTATGCAATTTTCTTAATATGATACTCAATTTAATTATCATAAATATTTAGTTTAATCTTATTGTGCATTGTGTACTTTGCTCCTTTCCTGACTGGATCCGTTGATTTAGGCGATGATGAGGACCTTGCCCCTACCTATTATGGCCACTATGAGTTAGCAGGTGACCCATATGAGGAGCCAGTTCCCACCCAGGAGGCTACTTCTGCAGAGTAGTTAGCAGTAGCTACTTATTTATTTCCTTTCAGCATATACTCGGTTTGTCCCCGATTTATCTTCTGGCTTTGTATTAACTATGGATCTGTTGTCACAATTTGTTTTATAAAAGTTAGCATTCCTATTTCCTGTTATTTTCCTTGTCTATTTATTGTGGATGAGATAGATTTAAAATTACTTGTGAGAATGACCTAGACAGCGTACTACCGCCAATACTGCGGCGTAGGCTGGACGTGCCCACGTACTCGTGTCCGAATATCCGGGTGCGGGTCATGACATGGTGGAGATGGTCGAAGGATGATAGGGTGGTGATGGTGATGGTTGTGTTGGCCGGAGAGGAGGAGTCGTCGAAGAAGGAGAGGAAGTCAAGGAAGAATGAGAGGGAGGTTGGTTGTTGTGGCGGTGTTAGCTGCTAACCGGAGGAGTAGGTGGCGGTGCAGTGGCTGCAGAGAGGTGGTTGACTGGAGGAGTAGGTGACGGTGTTATGGCGGCCGGGTGGCTGCTCGTAGGAGGAGGTGGCCGGGGAAGAAGAAGAAGAAGAAGAGAAGTAGTTTAGGGTTTGGTTTTGGATGGGTGATGGTGGAAATAAAAAATAGAGAGAGAGAGGAGGAAGTTTGTATTGAAATTAGGGTCGACCATGTGCATTCCTAGGGATGGGGGGAAGGATTTTTCATGAAGGAATGGGTGGCTAGGATGAGTCAAATTTGAATGGAGGGTGTGGATGATGTAGGGGGAAAGTTAGTGTGTTGTACACACAAAAATGGAGGAAAAACCTAGGGGAGACCGGTCAACACATGAGGGAGGGGGTTTCTTCATGGCTTTGCTCCAATGGAAGGTGGACACCTAATTGGCTATTTGCATGAAAGCCACTAACAATTAGAAAATTGCACAAACAATATAAATTAGGATTGGATGAGGAATAACATCATGTTTGGTGTGATATAGTGGATTAAAATGGTGTATGATGTTTAGTATGAACCTTGAGGGTGTGAGTGGGGGTTTGGGTTGGGGTTGAGTCTAGTTTTGGGTTAGGTTGGGTCCTTACACCAATTTAATTAAAATTAGTGTAAATGGTGTTCTTTAATTAATTGGAAGTACATAGGATTAAAATTGGGTGGGACACAAGTATCTTGGATGTAGTAGGCTCAGAATAGAATATTATCATAAATTGGGTTGCACAAAATGGGTCGAGATTGTGTCTCCAATTTTGATTGGAACGGACAAAGATATAAAGTTGGATTTATTTGGATTTAAGAATAGATGTTTGTAACGAATATTGTGCGACTAAAATGAAGCACAAGAGAGGGTATTTATGAGTTACACAAATGTCAGAATAGAAGGTTGGCGCGTCTAGGAGAAGTGTGTAAAATTTGTTTAAAAGCAAAAGCTAGTGTAGCGCTCCAAATATCAAAACAACGGTAAGGTGCACAAAGTGATACGAATATTGTGTAAATTAATCTAAAATACTATGTTCTAATTCTAAATGGCTCCAAACTCATCATAGTCTCTCTATCTAAGCCAGGTAGACTTAATTTGGTCGAGGGGATTTACACATCCAAAAATAGAAGTCACATATCATTTGTACTTGAAGGGTTTTAGGCCGAATAACTATTAGTGGACCGCGCACGGAGAACTTGTATCTTTAGCATCAGTGTCAGAGCCTTATGTGAAGCCGTATATAGATGTCCATGACCACGCTGCTTACGACGACGGGTGAGTGAATATGATTTTTGATGTGACGGGGCCTAGTTTCGATCCGGACAATCATGATGCAGCTGAGGAGGCACCGAATGCCGATGCTGTAAAGTTTATGGCGTTGTTGAAAATGGAAGGACTCAATTATATCCTGGTTGTGAGGATCATTCACTGTTGGAGGTGGTTACTAGATTATTGAGCATCAAGTCCGATTTTAACATGTCGCAAGAATGCTATAACCGACTGATGGATTTGATTATAGAGATCTTGCCAGAGGATGAAAAGTTGTCTAAAGACTTCTACCGATCTAAGAGGATGGTGAGATCGCTCTGGATAGGATACGATAAAATTGATACATGTTGCAACGGGTGTATATTGTACTACAAAGACGACAAGGATAAAGATGCGTGCAGATTCTATGGTGCTGATTGCTACAAGGCCACTGGTAGAGAAAAGTCTGTCGGTGCAAGGAAGCCTATCAATTCGATGCACTACTTGCCTTTGACGTCCTGGTTGCAGAGGTTGTTTATGGTGAAGGAAACTGCAGAAAATATGAGCTGGCACAGGAGAAAACAGATCAAAGGAGTATTAAATCATCCATCTGATGGAGAAGCATGGAAGCACTTTGATTGAGAGTATCCAAATTTTGCTTCGGATCTGTGTAATGTCATATTGGGGCTCTCCTTCGACGGTTTTACCCCATTCAGACTTTCGGGCTCCTAGTATTCGTGTTGGCCTGTGATCGTCACTCCGTATAATCTACTGCCTTGGATGTGCATGAAGACTCCGTATATGTTCCTAACAGTTATTATCCCTGGTCCGAAGAATCCAAAGAGGAACATCGATGTATATTTACAGCCATTGATAGATGAGTTGAATCAGCTGTGGGAAGTAGGTGCCAACACGTACGATATTTCTAGAAAGCAGAATTTCTCGATGAGGGTAGCACTTATGTGGACCATCAACGACTTTTTGACCTATAAAATATTATCGGGATAGAGCACTCATGGTCGTCTCTTATGTCTATATTTCATAGACCGTACTAAAGCTTTCCGTTTGAAATACGGAGGCAAATCGTGCTTCTTCGATTGTCATCGATATTTTTGTCGAAGGATCATCTATACCAGAGAAACATGAATGCTTTTCGTATGGGCGTTGTGGAGAAGGCCAATCCACCACCAAGGTGGCCCGGATACATGATATGGAAAGAGGTAAAAGATTTATCAAGTGCTATCGAAGAGCCTGCTAAAGGGAACAAGTGTGACGGATTTGGTCGCACCCATAACTCGATGAAGAGGAGTATATTCTGGGATCTTCCATATTGGGGCACCAATCTGAACAGACATAACCTTGATGTCATGCATATCGATACTATAATAGAGGTAAAGGGAAAGACAAAAGACAATCTGAAGGCCAGGTTGGACTTAGAAAAAATATGTAGACGTCCTACTTGCATTCGATAGATGATGTAAACCCCCTCGACCAGAAATTAGGGCTAATTAAATTCAAATAACCTAATTAGGGTTAACTTGAATTAATTATGATTTATTATATAGTGTTATAATACTTGTACAATGATTTGTCATTTTAGGATACTACACTAGCTGTTGCCCTAAAACAAATTCCACATACTTGGCCTAGACATGCTAATCCATCATATTGAACCTAGAACAAACCCCGGATACGGATTTTCGTGCCTGATTTTAGTCGCACAAAAGTCGTTACAAACGTCCGTATGCAATTTAAATAAATTACGTAATTACGTTCGTTGTCCGTTCCAATCAAAATTGAGACCCCACCTCGATCCGTCTTGACCAACCCAGATCATGATATTATTGTACACTGAGCCTACTACACTAATGACCCTTGTCTAACCAAATTTAGACCCCCAGATTTTTTTTATTAAATTAAATTAGAAATACCGGTGCATTAATTATGAATTAATTAAATGTGGTGACCTAACCTAAATTGAATTAGACCCAACTCTAACCCAAACCCACATCCACACCCACAAGCCTCATACAAAATACCATACACCATCCTAGCCCAATGAGGAGCACCAAACATGGTGTTTGTTTACATTAAATCCCCAATTTCAAAAATTGTGCAAATATCAAATTGTTCAGGGGCCTATTTGCAAAATTGCAATAAGGTGTCCCCCTCTCATTGGCCCAAACATCATGAAGAAAGAATTGGTCATGCCCTAACCGTATCCATTTATTTTCTCCCCCATTTCTTTGTACTTACCTTACTTTATTAAGGGCACATCATGGCCCTACATTTGAAATGCCCCATTCCTAGCCCTCCCCTCATCTTGATGGACATCCCCAACTCCCCAAACACTAGGTCCAGCCGGCCCTAATCCCAAGGCAGCCCCCCTCCACTCCCTCACCTACATAAACAACCTAGTACCTCATTAAAGAGGGCACACAAACCTAGAACACTACACAAAAACTCTAACTCCCTAAAACTCAGCCCCTAGCCCGACCCCAACCAATCACCACCCGCCGCCCTACTCCGGCCAGCCACTGTGTCCGGCGACCCACACACCGACCCAGACCCCTTCGCCGGACCCTCCCCCACCTGCCACCACCGCCACCCCTCGCCTAGCCGCCGGAGCAACTCCCCCCAGCAGCCGTCCCCAACCCGAGCCTTCCCCTCCCGCACACACAGCCGACCACCCGACCTCCCCGTACGCCGTCAACACTGCACCTCTGGCACCCAACTCAGCCACACTCCTCCCCGGCCAACCCCCTTCCTTCCCGTCAAGTCTCGCCGCCGGTCGATGCCACAGCCACCCGCAATCGCCCCCGCAGCGCCAAGGGTCACAGACCCGCTGCTTCTGAGCCGACCGCCCCGAGCTTCGCCGGAGCTCCGTCCGGCCACCCCAGCCATCGACGGCCGGCCACCGGGACCCCCTCGACCCGAGCATCGCTGAGGTACGATATTTCATGTATAAATACGAGTATTTAAATACGTATTTAAGGTTGTTTTAGATATGTATAATTACATGTATTAAATCTAGTATTTTATATGTATTCTAATGTATATTTTATTTTCTGTATTTTATAGTATTTATGTATATGTATATATACTGTTTTAATATATTCTGAGTATAATTTATAAATGATAAAAATATATAAGTAAGTATTTACAAATATAATGTATATATATACGTAATATACATATATACTAGAAGCTTAAATACTTTATATATATTTAATTAAATACCTAAAGTATATGTTTAATAAATGTATTCAGAAATATGTTTCATACATGAGTACATTTCCTAATTATTATATGTATGTATATAAATACATAGTATATATATACTAGTGTTTAAATACTTAATAATTGTTTTTATACCAAATAAATTATATGTACATATGTATAATGTATATTTATGTACATTAAAATATTGTATAGTTAAAATACATGGTATATATACTATGTATTATTCTATATTATATGCTATTGGTATAATTATTTTATTTTGTAAATATAAGTATATATGTATATTTGTGTATATAAATATGTATATATACCTCATGTACTTAGTATATTAGTGAAATGCATATATAGGTATATGTATATATGTATAATAATTTATGTACTTAATGTATTTATAGAAGCTATATTGGTATGTATATATTTAGATATAAATAAATGAATGTGTATTTTTACTTATGTACATAATTTCTATCTAAATATATGTATATGTATAAATATAAAAATTTATGTTATTACCAAATATGTATACATATTTACTGTGTGTATTATTAGTATATACTAATTAATACATAAGTACTATTTTTGTACTATTAAACAAATATAGTATTTTAATATAATTAAATATGATTTAGTGTATATATATATATACTTGTGTTAGCTATATATATACATACAGTCCCGACCCTATGTCAGCTGTAGATACAAGCAGTGTGTCTTAGTCGTGCTATTGTAGCGACTAATTTTGTCATTACTATATCCTATATAGGACTGCTGGACAGTACCGCCGAGGCATCAGGAGCAGGACTTTGGATTTCGCAGCTACCCGGGACAGGCAAGTATACCTTGCTGATTTACTGCTTAAAATTAAATGATAAATGTTGCAAATATGCATAAAACTGTGCGGGTCCGAGATTGACTCGGGTGCAGTCGACAATGCGTCGATGAATAGTGTACATGTCCTAGTTGCTAGCTGACTCACCTTCTACTGCGAGAATATTCTGATATCTTCCTAGACCATGGCACTATACACGTATCCGATGGTACATTCATATTGGGATGCGGGTCCGCGTACCCGATTTGCTATCGGTACGTACGACATGCATCACGGACTATCATGTATTCTAGAGTAATATAGTTAATTGAGACTTGACATCTAGATACGGTACACTCAAGTCGTGCATTCGACTTACGTATCTACATTGGGCGGGAAGGACAACAGATAAACGTATGGGATACACCCATCGGACTCCGTGGTATCCAGAGGAACCACAGACCCGGTGACTTCCTATATTCAGACACCGCACTCTTCGGAGTGTTACGGACGTGTATACATTGCAGATACCACGTCCCTTAGAGTGTGGACGATATATATATACAGATACCTCATTCTTCAGAATGATGGACATTGCAGATACCACACTCTAGAGGATGTTGGACGTTATGCCTACACCTACCTATACGTTCCGAGGTTGTCCTTACATTGCATTCACTTAGATGGTTAGCACACCCCTCTTTACTTTTATTCAGTACTATATCTGGCATGCATATTATATCTTGTTACGTCCCTCTGAGGACCTGGTTATCTTCCAGATCTGGACGAGGCCTTTTATCCCACAGTGTACGGGCCAGGTGTGGATTCGAGGTTTGCTCTAGACGAGGAGCTAGAGGTCCTTCCATCGGAGTACCCCTGATCATATTGGTAGGCCTTCCGCCTATGACTGGAGCTCCTTACCTAGTTAGCAGTTGTTCCAGTCACTCTTCTTATCAGTACTTTATTTCAGACTATCAGCACTTTATCTCCAATATTTGTAGTGGGTTTGTTCCCACCGGACATATTTCAGTTGTACTATGTCATTCGACTATGTCCTTATATTCCAGTCTTTCATTTTAGTATTTTACTTGTTGTTTGTGGATGAGATTAGACACTGCCTATTGTTGATATTAGACTTGTTAGATTTAGGACAGCGTAGCACGCTTCGCCAGGATCCATTAAATTGGGATATCCTCGGAGACGTGTCAGCTGGCCAATGCCACGTGGCCTGGTTCTATATATTTTGGGACTGGGGCATGACATGGTTTTAGTGGTGGCCCATGCAGGTCAGAAACACCAAATATTTATCGCTTGTGGTATGGTAACGTGCCCAGCGAGCCTGCAATAGGATAGAAATTACTATGTCTCATCCACTTGATTTCGCCTTTGAACCTCTTCCGAATTGTAATATATTTGCATCATGTTTGATTTATTCCGTACTCTCTCTAATGAAGTTCTATCTCTTACAGCGAGATGAACCTTCATAGCCGACATGAGATACTTGGTGCCATAGTGCCACCTGCAGCACCGAGGGTGGATACGACTCAGGGACCACCCAAAGAGCAGCCTCAGCCAGAGGCACAGGTGATCCCTCAGGCCCCGATGATGCACTGGCATCAGGTCTCTCCCGACGAAGGGACGCAGCAGCCAGAGGGCCAGACGTCGCAGACGATTCTGAGGCAGTACTTCGAGGGACATACCTCGAGGGCGACACCGATGCCTCAGTACGAGAGGCCGGCACCCGAGGAGACACCAAGGAGACAGCCGGAGGTACCGCTTCCACCACCTCCACCGTTTCTACCTCAGATGCCACCAGCGGAGGGACAGCTCCAGATGATGCAATTCTTCCAGATGATGATGCAGTTCTTCCAGATGATGATGCAGGCCCAGTGGCAGCAGACGGAGACTCTGAGACAGGGTCTGATGGCAGTACTGGAGAGGGCACCTGCCCAAGCAGCAGCACCAGCACCTGCACCTGTCCAGCAAGCAGGCACTGTACGAGGCTTCAGACAGATGGGCCCGGGAACCTTCTCGGGCAAGGAGACGGCTGAGGAGATCTCAGATTGGGTCTCCAACACTGACATGCTGTTAGAGGGTTCGCAGCTACACCCCGACCTCTGGATGACCGCGGTGAGGGCTCAACTCACAGGCAACGCCCATCACTGGTGGGACTCTATGGAGCGCATCATCGACAGACAGCAGACTTGGGAGGAATTTCTGGAACACTTCAACTCGAAGTATTTCCCCGCTACGGTGAGAAACGCCCTGTACTCTCAGTTCCTGCACTTGGAGCAAGGGAACCTGACTGTGGACGCCTACAACGAAGAGTTCAACAGACTCAGCCGATTCGGTGCAGCCTTGATCCCCAACGACCTGGAGAAGGCCAGGAGATTCCACCATGGCCTCTCTCACGAGCTGCAGAGGTACACTACTACCCAGGCAAGGATCTCTTATGAAGAGGTCCTATCAGAGGCGAGGATCCAGGAGGCTATAGGAGGAGGAGCGAGACATTCCAGCACGAACGTACCCGCCAGGACCCAGCAAGGAGCAGGAGGACCGATCCGCCGTCCAAGAGCGCAGGCACAGCAGAGGACAGCGCCGTACCAGCAGAATGAGCTTCCGACCTGTCACTTCTGTGGCAAGAGGGGACACGTCATCAGAGACTGCCGAAAGAAGCTCGAGCTCTGCATGGTCTGTGGAGCCAGCCAGCACCTTGCTAGAGACTGCCCCCAGCGCAGAGATGGAGCACCCCAGACTGGACAGAGACCACCAGCAGCACCACTGAGGATACTACCCCCAGCAGGAGGTCAGCGTCTACCAGCTACCGGAGGACAGTAGAGAGGACCACCCTTAGTTCCACAGGAGGCACACTTCAACCAGGCCCGACAGCAGGCAGGAGGGCAGAGGCGCGGGCAAGCCTTTGCTTTAGCATCTATCGAGGAGGAACTAGAGGGAGAGGCTATAGCAGGTACAATTTTAGTTGCATCATTACCTGCAACTGTACTGTTTGATTCTGGAGCTACACTGTCATTTATATCTAGTAGCTTCGTAGCAATGCATAAAGTAGCAACCTCCCCTTTACCTAAGAGTTGGAAGATACTTACTGGAGGAGGCATCGTGCCGGTTACCAGCACCATTAGAACGTGCTCGGTAGTAGTTTATGGTAGGGAGATGAGAGCGCCATTGTTGATACTCCCAATGCCAGCTTTCGACGTTGTTCTGGGCATGGACTGGTTAAGCCATTACAATGTCGTATTAGATTGCCGGAGGGGTAGCGTTACTTTTAGACTGCCAGGACACCCGGAGTTCGAATTCATACGAGGCACCATCGAGCGAGGAGTAGGACACACAGTTAGAGCTTACATGGCGATGAAGACGACACCCCCAGAAATCGTTGCAGAGTTTGAGGATGTTTTTCCAGAGCAGTTGCCAGGCCTACCGCCTGATAGAGAGGTAGAGTTCACCATTGAGCTAGTACCTGGAGCAGCACCGGTATTATCAAATGTGTACCGGTTGGCGAAGTAGGAGCTTGACGAGCTGAAGCTATAGCTGGAGGAGTTGCAGATCAAGGGATTCGTTCGTCCTAGTGCATCACCCTGGGGAGCACCAGTGCTGTTTGTACCCAAGAAGGATGAGACGTTCCGGATGTGCATTGATTACAGAGCCCTTAATGCTCTGACTATCAAGAACAAGTACCCGCTACCGCGAATCGACGATCTGTTCGACCAGCTGACAGGAGCAGTGGTGTTCACAAAGATCGACTTGAGATCGGGCTACCATCATATGAAGGTGCGAAGGGAGGATATTCCAAAGACAGCATTTAGGACTCGTTATGGTCACTACGAGTTCTTAGTGATGCCTTTTGGATTGACAAATATGCCTGTTGTGTTCATGAACCTGATGAACAGAGTCTTCCATGAGTATCTGGACCACTTCGTGGTAGTTTTCATCGACGACATCTTGGTGTATTCGAAGAGTCACGAGGAGCACGGGGAGCACTTGAGGCTAGTGTTAGAGACGCTGAGATGAGAGAGGCTTTATGCCAAGCTGAGCAAGTACAAGTTTCTTCTAGATCGTGTCACATTTCTTGGACACGTTATCTCGGGAGATGGCATCTCAGTAGAACCCGCGAAGATTTCATCAGTAGAGACGTGGCCGACCCCTACCAACGTCTCGGAGGTGAGGAGTTTCCTAGGACTTGCCGGATATTACCGGAGGTTCGTAGAGAACTTCGCAAGGATCGCAGAGCCGATGACCCACTTGACCCGCAAGGATCAGGAGTTCACCTGGACAGAGGAGTGTCAGACGGTATTCGATGAGCTGAAGAAGCGTCTGACTACAGCACCCATCTTGACCATACCTTCTGGACCTGGAGGATTCTTGATCTATAGCGATGCGTCCAAAAA
Organism: Iris macrosiphon; assembly: GCA_036927795.1. Lineage (NCBI taxonomy): Eukaryota > Viridiplantae > Streptophyta > Magnoliopsida > Asparagales > Iridaceae > Iris > Iris macrosiphon. The sequence goes on along the minus strand of JAYESA010000005.1, from coordinate 102,892,699 downwards.
AGGATTAGGATGCGTCTTGATGCAGCATGGGAAGGTTGTGGCCTATGCCTCTAGGCAGTTGAGGACCTATGAGAAGAACTATCCTACCCACGACTTGGAGCTTGCCGCAGTGATCTTTGCTTTGAAGCTTTGGAGGCACTACCTGTACGAAGAGCGCGTGGAGATATTCACCGATCATAAGAGCCTAAAATATGTCTACACACAGAAGGACCTGAACCAGAGGCAGAGACGTTGGCTCGAAGTGATGGCGGACTTCAAAATTGAGCTGCAGTACCATCCGAGAAAGGCTAATGTGGTAGCCGATGCTTTAAGCAGGAAGCCCATAGCATTTTTCCTGACTACCCAACAACATCTGTTGAGAGATTTAGATCAGTTGGGTATCGAAGTCATTATGCCCGGAGTAGATGGCCAGATGTCGAGTTTCCAGGTGCAATCGACATTGGTGGAGAGAATCAAGGCTGCTTTGCCGACAGACGCCAGATTTCAGAAGCTTCGACAGAGGACAGAGGCTGGAATACAGACGGGACTGCGTATACAAGAGGATGGGACTTTGAGATGTGGAGATCGTCTCTATGTTTCGAATGGAGAGCTACGCCAGGAGATGATGACGGAGGTGCACAGTTTGACCTATTCTATTCATCCAGGAGGCACAAAGATGTACCGAGACCTGAGGCAGTACTACTGGTGGCACGGGATAAAGAGGGAGATAGCCCGCTTTGTGGCTAAGTGTCTGGTGTGTCAACAAGTCAAGGCTGAGCATCAGAGGTCTGCCGGATTACTACAATCGCTCCCGATACCGGAGTGGAAATGGGAGCACATCACCATAGACTTCGTCATGGGTTTCCTGAGGAGTCCTAGTGGTCGCAACGCGGTATGGGTAATCGTAGATAGACTCACCAAGTCTGCCCACTTTTTACCCTTCAGGGTTGGGCAATCTACGGAAGTCTTGGCAGACATGTACATGAGGGAGATTGTACGATTGCATGGAGTGCCAGTCAGTATCGTGTCTGACCGGGATACGAGGTTTATATCGTACTTTTGGAGGAGTATGCAAGAGAGTCTTGGTACCCGCCTTAAGTTCAGTACTTCGTACCACCCGCAGACAGATGGATAATCCGAGCGCACCATTCAGACGCTGGAGGACATGTTGAGGGCATGCATGCTCGACTTCAGCGGTTCATGGGAGGACCATTTACACTTGGTCGAATTCTCCTACAACAATAGCTATCAGGCGAGCATTCAGATGGCTCCCTATGAGGCATTGTATGGTAGGAAGTGTCCTTCCCCAGTATGCTGGAGCGATGTAGGCGAGAGACAGATTCTAGGGCCAGAGTTAATCATCCATACAGTGGAGAAGGTAAAGAAGATCCAGGGGCATCTACGAGCAGCACAGGACAGGCAGAAGCATTGGGCTAATGTGCATCGATGACCCCTAGAGTTCCAGGTTGGAGAACATGTGTTCCTGAAGATTTTACCTACCAGAGGAACCATTAGATTTGGAGGCAGAGGGAAGCTGAGTCCGAGGTACATCGGACCATTCGATGTGCTAGAGCGCGTCGGGGAAGTCGCTTACAGATTGGCCTTACCGCAGACAGTGGAAGGAGTTCACGACGTCTTCCATGTATCTCAGCTGAGGAGGTACATATCGGATCCGAGTCATGTGCTTGACCACTCAGAGATCACCGTTGGTCCAAGCTTGTCATACCAGGAGGAGCCAGTAGAGATCCTAGACCGAAGCGAGAAAGTACTGCGAGGCCAGACTATCCCTCTAGTTCATGTCGCATGGAGGCATCACGCACCAGGTGAATCAACCTGGGAACGAGAGGACGATATTCGGCAACGTTTTCCCCATCTCTTCGAAGGCCTAGGTATGTGATAGTATTTATTTCATTCAATAGTTTTGATATATGTCTGTTTTTAATTTCGAGGACAAAATACTCTAAAGAGGGTATGTTGTAAACCCCCTCGACCAAAAATTAGGGCTAATTAAATTCAAATAACCTAATTAGGGTTAACTTGAATTAATTATGATTTATTATATAGTGTTATAATACTTGTACAATGATTTATCATTTTAGGATACTACACTAGCTGTTGCCCTAAAACAAATTCCACATACTTGGCCTAGACATGCTAATCCATCATATTGAACCTAGAACAAACCTCGGATACAGATTTTCGTGCCTGATTTTAGTCTCACAAAAGTCGTTGCAAACGTCCGTACGCAACTTAAATAAATTGCGTAATTACGTTTATTGTCCGTTCCAATCGAAATTGAGACCCCACCTCGATCCGTCTTGACCAACCCAGATCATGATATTATTGTACACTGAGCCTACTACACTAATGACCCTTGTCCAACCAAATTTAGACCCTCGAATTTTTTTTATTAAATTAAATTAGAAACACCGATACATTAATTATGAATTAATTAAATGTGGTGACCTAACCTAAATTGAATTAGACCCAACTCCAACCCAAATCCACATCCACACCCACAAGCCTCATACAAAATACCAAACACCATCCTAGCCCAATAAGGAGCACCAAACATGGTGTTTGTTTACATTAAATCCCCAATTCCAGAAATTGTGCAGATATCAAATTGTTCAGGGGCCTATTTACAAAATTGCAATAAGGTGTCCCCCTCTCATTGGCCCAAACATCATGAAGAAAGAATTGGTCATGCCCTAACCGTATCCATTTATTTTCCCCCCCATTCCTTTGTACTTACCTTACTTTATGAAGGGCACATCATGGCCCTACATTTGAAATGCCCCATTCCTAGCCCTCCCCTCATCTTGATGGACATCCCCAACTCCCCAAACACTAGATCCAGCCGGCCCTAATCCCAAGGCAGCCCCTCCACTCCCTCACCTACAAAAACAACCTAGTACCTAATTAAAGAGGGCACACAAACCTAGAACACTACACAAAAACTCTAACTCCCTAAAACTCAGCCCCTAGCCCGACCCCAACCAATCACCACCCGCCGCCCTACTCCGGCCAGCTACCGTGTCCGACGACCCACACACCGACCCAGACACCTTCGCCGGACCCTCCCCCACCTGCCACCACCCCCACCCGCCGCCTAGCCGCCGGAGCAACTCCCCCCAGCAGCCGTCCCCAACCCGAGCCTTCCCCTCCCGCACACACAGCCGACCACCCGACTTCCCCGTACGCCGCCAACACTGCACCTCCGGCCACCCAACTCAGCCACACTCCTCCCCGGCCAACCCCCTTTCTCCCCGTCAAGTCTCGCCGCCGGTCGACGCCACAGCCACCCGCAATCGCCCCCGCAGCGCCAAGGGTCACAGACCCGCTGCTGCCGAGCCGACCGCCCCGAGCTTCGCCGGAGCTCCGTCCGGCCACCCCAGCCATCGACGGCCGGCCACCGGGACCCCCTCGACCCGAGCATCGCTGAGGTACGATATTTCATGTATAAATACGAGTATTTAAATACATATTTAAGGTTGTTTTAGATATGTATAATTACATGTATTAAATCTAGTATTTTATATGTATTCTAATGTATATTTTATTTTCTGTCTTTTGTAGTATTTATGTATATGTATATATAATATTTTAATATATTCTGAGTATAATTTATAAATGATAAAAATATATAAGTAAGTATTTACAAATATAATGTATATATATACGTAATATACATATATACTAGAAGCTTAAATACTTTATATATATTTAATTAAATACCTAAAGTATATGTTTAATAAATGTATTCAGAAATATGTTTCATATATGAGTACATTTCCTAATTATTATATGTATGTATATAAATACATAGTATATATATACTAGTGTTTAAATATTTAATAATTGTTTTTATACCAAATAAATTATATGTACGTATGTATAATGTATATTTATGTACATTAAAATATTGTATAGTTAATATACATGGTATATATACTATGTATTATTCTATATTATATGCTATTGGTATAATTATTTTATTTTGCAAAAATAAGTATATATGTATATTTGTGTATATAAATATGTATATATACCTCATGTACTTAGTATATTAGTGAAATGCATATATAGGTATATGTATATATGTATAATAATTTATGTACTTAATGTATTTATAGAAGCTATATTGGTATGTATATATTTAGATATAAATAAATGAATGTGTATTTTTACTTATGTACATAATTTCTATCTAAATATATGTATATGTATAAATATATGAATTTATGTTATTACCAAATATGTATACATTTTTACTGTGTGTATTATTAGTATATACTAATTAATACATAAGTACTATTTTTGTACTATTAAACAAATATATTATTTTAATATAATTAAATATGATTTAGTGTATATATATATATACTTGTGTTAGCTATATATATACAACAGTCCCGACCCTATGTCAGCTGTAGATACAAGCAGTGTGTCTTAGTCGTGCTATTGTAGCGACTAATTTTGTCATTACTATATCCTATATATAGGACTGCTAGACAGTACCGCCGAGGCATCAGGAGCAGGACTTTGGATTTCGCAGCTACCCGGGACAGGCAAGTATACCTTGCTGATTTACTGCTTAAAATTAAATAATAAATGTTGCAAATATGCATAAAACTGTGCACGTCCGAGATTGACTCGGGTGCAGTCGACAATGCGTCGATGAATAGTGTACATGTCCTAGTTGCTAGCTGACTCACCTTCTACTGCGAGGATATTCTGATATCTTCCTAGACCATGGCACTATACACGTATCCGATGGTACATTCATATTGGGATGCGGGTCCGCGTACCCGATTTGCTATCGGTACGTACGACATGCATCACGGACTATCATGTATTCTAGAGTAATATAGTTAATTGAGACTTGACATCTAGATACGGTACACTCAAGTCGTGCATTCGACTTACGTATCTACATTGGGCGGGAAGGACAACAGATAAACGTATGGGATACACCCATCGGACTCCGTGGTATCCAGAGGAACCACAGACCCGGTGACTTCCTATATTCAGACACCGCGCTCTTCGGAGTGTTACGGACGTGTATACATTGCAGATACCACGTCCCTTAGAGTGTGGACGATATATATATACAGATACCTCATTCTTCAGAATGATGGACATTGCAGATACCACACTTTAGAGGACGTTGGACGTTATGCCTACACCTACCTATACGTTCCGAGGTTGTCCTTATATTGCATTCACTTAGATGGTTAGCACACCCCTCTTTACTTTTATTCAGTACTATATCTGGCATGCATATTGTATCTTGTTACGTCCCTCTGAGGACCTGGTTATCTTTTAGATCTGGACGAGGCCTTTTATCCCACAGTGTACGGGCCAGGTGTGGAGACGAGGTTTGCTCTGGACGAGGAGCTAGAGGTCCTTCCATCGGAGTACCCCTGATCATATTGGTAGGCCTTTCGCCTATGACTGGAGCTCCTTATCTAGTTAGCAGTTGTTCCAGTCACTCTTCTTATCAGTACTTTATTTCAGACTATCAGCACTTTATCTCCAATATTTGTAGTGGGTTTGTTCCCACCGGACATATTTCAGTTATACTATGTCATTCGACTATGTCCTTATATTCCAGTCTTTCATTTCAGTATTTTACTTGTTGTCTGTGGATGAGATTAGACACTGCCTGTTGTTGATATTAGACTTGTTAGATTTAGGACAGCGTAGCACGCTTCGCCAGGATCCATTAAATTAGGATATCCTCGGAGACGTGTCAGCTGGCCAATGCCACGTGGCCTGGTTCCATATATTTTGGGACTGGGGCGTGACCGATGAGGGGAATGGAAAGTTAAAGTAGCCTAAGTTAATTTTTTCACTAGAGAAGGAGAATAAAGGAAGACTTTGTAGGTGGATTCAGGGTCTAAAATTTCCAGACGGGTACGTGTCGAACTTGAGAAGAAGCGTCGACCTCAAGGAGAACAAACTGGCGGTTATGAAGAGCCACGATTGTCACGTATTCATGGAGAGGTTAATTCTGATTGTATTTTAAGAATTCTTACTACAGGTCATTTGGGATCCGTTGACACAGCTCAGGATATTCTTCAGAGATCTTTGCTTTACTAAGTTGCTCGTCGATTATCTAAAAGAGTAAGAGAAGGACATTGCGATAACATTGTGCAATCTCGAGAAGGTGTTTCCTCCTAGATTCTTCGACTCCATGAAGCATTTGCCAATTCATCTTTCCTATGAGGCACGTGTTGGTGGTCCTGTCGGTTATCGGTAGATGTACCCGTTCAAGCTACATCTAAATCACCTAAAGAGAAAGGTAAAAAATAAGGCACGGATTGAGGGCTCTATTTATGAAGCTTATAATCTTGAGGAGATTACAAACTTTTGCTCGACATATTTCAAACCTCATATTGCTACTAATAGAACGAGAGCTCCGAGAAACGACGACGGATATCAGAAATCTAATGATGCAATACTGAAAGTATTCAATGCATCCGGAAAGCCTTCGGGGAAAATAAAGAAGGGATATTTGAATGACGACGAGCTAAGGGCTGCTCAGTTGTATATATTACTCAATTGTGACGAGGATGAAGTGGAGAAGCTAGAGGGGTAAGTAATTAATACATCAACGTTTACGTCATCTCAATATAATAGTATAAGCTAATATTATGCTACTAATCAGCGGTTACTTCGTTATTTTTCAGCACATATAATGATGAGCTGATGTATGTTAGACCCTACATAACAGACGAAGAAGTAAAACAAGAAATGAGATGTCATTTTTTTCTTTGTTGAGCTCATATGTAAGGAGCTCAATAATTATTTTTTCTGTATGCACTTTAACAATAAATAACTTACTATCGCTACTTGTATTTATGTCGATCGTCTAATAACACCCGAGACTGAATCTATTAGAACTCTAGCCAATGGACCAATTACTGCCGTCAAAATATGGCCAAGTTACTGTGTGAATGGGTTTAGGTTCAAGTCAATAAATGCTTCGATCAGAGACAGCTTTCTGGATCTTGATTCCATGAAAAATAGTTGTTTTTGTTTGTGTATCAAATATTCAAAATACAAAGACGTCGATCCAGGCAATAATTTGTTTGACATCTTACGAGAGATTGTGGAGTTGACATATAATTATGGCAAAGAACCTGCTACGATCGTGCTATTCAAGTGTGAATGTTTCAATCTGATTCAAGATCAAGATTGGAAAATTGACAAGCATAGTCTTGTGGATATAAACTACAAGCGTAGATATCAAGGCTACGAACCATTTGTCATATCAAGTCAGGCTCAGCTCGTGTACTTCACAACTTATCCTAGACGGGGGACAGCGAGGTCGGATTGGTGGGCAGTATGCAAGACTAAAGCTAGAAATACCTTTGACATTGACGAAATAGCTTATCAGGAGGATGAGCTACCTTTTGTAACAAATATTTATAGATGTGGACTCAACGGAAGTTACTCATTACATGACTAATAATGTAGAAGAGGTAAAATTATCCGAAGAGGAAGATGAAGATAAAGTAGATGAAAATGAAGATGAGGAGGAAGAGGAAGAGGAGGACGAGGAAGGCGAACAAGATAAATTTTCTGAAGATGGTTGAAAATAAAATATTTTGCCTGTAGAATATACTATATTTTGACTGTAGAATATACTATGAAGTCATGTATTATATTTTGACTGTAGAATATACTATCCATTTAGGCTTGTAATACTACTAGTTATTTATTGTGCAATTCTATTAATGCTGTGAGATATGCATAACATTTTGACTGTAGAATGTATTATATATTTGTTTATTTTTTTTATCATCATATGTTGTTATCAGGTATGACAGGATGATACGGAGCATTCGGCAGGTCCCGAGGTAGACGGAGTGCTCCTCCGGTACTGTCTACTGTTGGTTCTGGATCCTCATCGTCAAGTACTCCAGTATATCGACCAGTCACATCTCTGACTACGACGAAGTTACGTGGCAGCACTCCTGGGACGAGTAGTTCCATGCCTGAGACTACTCCCTCGTCCAGCGTTTCTCCTGCTGACGGAACCATAGAGACAGATGAGCATATGGAGGAGGTTGAGCCGACGTCGTCCCAGTATCAGCTAGATCCTCCATGCGCACCTCCGGATGAGACAAGGACGAAGATTTGGGCCGATGTTACAAAGTAAGTCAATTAGTTGGTTTAGCATCATATATATCGTGTATTTCTTTATTCATCATATATTCACTTTTTTAATAAAAATAATTATCTCTGTATAGATATCGTCCCTCGTCGGTACAGAGACGTCTGGGCCACTTTCTGAGATACAACTATGGTGGCCCTCGGATCAACTACTCTGATGCTCCGGATAAGAGGAAGGTGTTCTAGTCACTTTAAGGTAAAAGTATATTATATCAATCATCTAATTTATGCATATTATATAACTTACTAAATTACTTCTTGTAGCAAACGTATTTTTATCCACCGCACTAGGACGAGTTGATCGAGCAGATATTTTCTACCGTTGTCGCCAAGCTGATCTGTGATGCTCTGGATGACCAGAAGGCTCGTGATTGCGAAAAAAAATTGATCCAAGGTTGGATCACGCCTGAGCAGTGGACTGCGATGAAGGCTAGATTCGAGGATCCGAGGTACAAGGAAAGGTTTAAGAATGCTAAGGCGGCTAGGTAGAAGGAAACAAAGTAGTGTGGTGGCTCGATTTCGATGACGAAATATTTTTATTGTTTGGTATATTTTTTATTTCAGATATATTATTTTAATGCAAGTACGATAAAATGGTAGTAGGATAAAATATTTAATTTTAGTACCAAATAATATATTTGTAACATGTACAGAGGGGTGAGGATGCCAACATGGTGATCGTCTTCCTGGCCATCCATTGAAAGGACAAAAATATCATTGATGAGAGGGCCTCGCAGACCTATGTAAGTATTACTTTACTTTGTGTTAATTTTAATATAACATAGGAAATATGCAAATAAATATCCATGTAGTTAGTAATAAGTATCTTAGACACATTAGCAATTATCGAGTATCCAAACTTTTCTAGGCCGAGTATCTTAGGCTGCGTACTTCCTCGCAGCCCTCTCCAGCTCCGTCGACGGAGGAGCTATAGGTGACCGCCGCTGGTGGTCTCCAAAGGGGTATGTACTACGGTACGGGGTCCTATGGCATCCTTGTTGCGATATAGTCATCTATGGCCTCCACGGCAAGTGCGCATTTCCCACAGCCCTCGCAGGCGTCAACCTGAGTCTATGAGACCGTTGACCGTCAGATTACGTCTCTCCGTGATGAGTTGCTACGAAGGATGGAGGAGCAGCCCCTGTTCCAGCCGCAAGCGGATGATGCAACGCTCATCGCACGATTTGATACGCTCAAGCACGGCATCATGGAGCTCAGGGATATGACAATTGATCTTAGAGTGTCGACAGAGTGCAGCGTAATTGAGCTACAGGCTTCACATCTGTCCATGGGCTAGAGGCTGATGATGATGTATGATTCAATGGTTCATAGTAGTACGAGGCTGTTATCTACCATATATTCATACAACCATAGACTAGCAGAGTTGGAGCAGATACGTCCTCTGTCACACCCTGACCTCGAGGTCTTCCCGGACCACCGTCTCTCCCCGGCTGGGACCGGACGCGAACTACCGTACCTTGGCACACCGGACGCGAATCACCGTGCCTCGGCGCCTTCCCGACGGGGCAGGGAATGGCCCATTTAATACCGGGACGTGGTGCCGTGCGAGCCTGGGGTTAGGCCCGCACAAGGCAACATTGTTAGAGTTTTTTTGGCTATCATCGCATCAATCGAGTAAGCAGTGGAGGGACATTGTTGCAATGCAATGCATTGGCAAATTGAGGGACTTGGGTTTCTCTTAGGCAAAGGCATCATTTCATACATTATGCCCCTTTATACGATAGCATTCAAGAGGCATTCGAGACTAGAATTTCTGGGTCTTGGGGACTGAGGCACGCCTATCGTTCCCTCGGACGATCCAGTACCTGCAAGCAAGTAAACTGTTGGTGGGTCAGCACTTTTATAAGTACTGATGAGATAAAACAACTAAACAGAAGCAAGTATTCACTAAAACCAACACTAAGTAATCATATTATAAAATATTACATTACTAGTGATCTTTCTAGTTTTACCTATGTTCGTTACATGCAATACTGAACGGAGTCATATTACTTGTTTTGGAAACATCTTTAGAAAATAGAGTTCCATATGCAATATAAGCAAGCAAGCCGTTCGTTCCGTTTCAGGGTGTGCGTAGCGTGTCTTGTGAGACTCCAGGGACAAATGCATATCTAGACACCAATTCATATCTTAGGGGCAGTCCATCTATCCAAGCCAACACAATAAACTAGCTATATGCAGTACGGTCCCCGAGTATCTCAGGATCGACAACTGTTGGTCCATCATACCAATGACTCATTATCTGATGCTAATGGCAGTTGTGACTCATGCTTGCTTTTTACTATCATGGTAGCAGCCGTGACACATGCAGTTCAGCTCTCCACTAATAGTCATTGTCTGACCGATGTGAATGCATGGAAACACTATCAAATAAACTTTAGGATGTAGACAAGACGAACCATCAGACTATATTCTTGTTGCGGGGGTAAGCCGCCTTATCTTTGAACACATTCAGGCACACGATATGGTTCTCTCAGAGCATAGGCAATAGTGAACATGTTCATGCAAACACATACTCTTAGACAAGCGTTTCAGGAACTTTTAGTTTAGCAGACATGATCGTTTCAAAGACAAGCTAGGTGAGTTAGTTCATTAACATGCAAGGCAGGTTCTATCATTCTCTTATAAAAATATTGCAAACAAAAACTCAGATTTATTATTAAGACGTACAAGAATCAGAGAACGAAGTTCTGCCCACTCACCATAATACATAATGTCGACGCGGAGCGGGGCATTACATACTTACCCACCAACAAAAAGTTTTGTCCTCGAAACTTTAAGGATAAACTTCTCGATATTCCGAGCAGCGATAGTCCTCATCCCTCGTCGTACTCAATCGAAATAATCAAGCAAATCAAGTCCTGAAAACATTTGCACTTTGAGAATATCAATGGACTTATTGTATGGAACGCTCTATTGCAATACCATATCGATAATATCTCAAAGTCATAGCAACAGATTTGGGCCAAGAAATTGATTTCGCTCTGATACCATTATGTCACACCCCAGCCCCGAGGGCCGCCCGGACCACCGCCTCTCCCCCGCCAGGACCGGACGCGAACCACCACGCCTCGGCGCACCGGACGCGAATCACCGAGCCTAGGCGCCTTCCCGACGGGGCAGGGAATGGCCCGTTTGATACCGGGATATGATGCCGTACGAGCCTGGGGTTGCGCCCGCACAAGGCAATATCGTTAGAGTTTGTTTGGCTATCATTGCATTAATCGAGTAAGCAGCGGAGGGACATTGTTGTAATGCAATGCATTTAACCAACTGAGTATTCCGGGTAAATCGAGGGACTTGGGTTTCACTTAGGCAAAGGCATCGTTCCATACATTATGCCCCTTTATACGATAGCATTCAAGAGGCAATCGAAACCAAAAATTTTGGGTCTTGGGGACTAAGGCATGCCTATCGCTCCCTCGGACGATCTAGTACCTGCAAGCAAGTAAACTGTGGGTGGGTCAGCACTTTTATAAGTACTGGTGAGATAAAACAACTGAACAGAAGCAAGCATTCACTAAAACCAACACTAAGTAATCATATTATAAAATATTATATTACTAGTGATCTTTTTTAGTTTTACCTATGTTCGTTACATGCAATACTGAATGGAGTCATATTACTTGGTTTGGAAACATCTTTAGAAAATATAGTTTCATATACAATATAAGCAAGCAAGATGTTCGTTCCGTTTCAGGGTGTGCGTAGCGTGTCTCGTGAGACTCCAAGGACAAATGCATATCTAGACACCAATGCATATCTTAGAGGCGGTCCATCTATCCAAGCCAATATAATGAACTAGCTATATGCAGTGCGGTCCCCGAGTATCTCAGGATCGGTAGCTGTTGGTCCACCATACCAATGACTCATTATCTGATGCTAATGGCACCTGTGACTTATGGTTGCTTTTTACTATCATGGTAGCAGCCGTGACACATGCAGTTCAGCTCTCCACCAATAGCCATTGTCCGACCGATGCGAATGCATGAAAACACTATCAAATAAACTTTAGGATGCAGACGAGACGAACCATCAGACTATATTCTTGTTGCGGGGGCAAGCCGCCTTATCTTTGAACACATTCAGGCACACGATATGGTTCTCTCAGAGCATAGGCGATAGTGAACATGTTTATGCAAACACATACTCTTAGACAAGCGTTTCAGGGTCTTTTAGTTAAGCAGACATGATCGTTTCAAAGATAAGCTAGGTGAGTTCGATCATTAACATGCAAGACAGGTTCTATCATTCTCTTATGAAAATATTGTAAGCAAAAACTCAGATTTATTATTAAGGCGTGCAAGAATCAGAGAACGAAGTTCTGCCCATTCACCTTAACACATAATGCCGACGCGGAGCGGGGCATTACATCCTCTTGGTGGGCCTTCATCGACACAGACTCCATTGACGTCACTGCCTTCTCCATCGACATTGGTGTCGATTTCATGGGAGCAGTATGATTTATTCTTATCCCTGATGTGCGTCGGTAGTCATCCTCCTACAGATCCGCAATAGTCCTAGTTATGATAGTTTACTGATTGTTTGTGTTTTGACCTATAATATTTGGTCATTTATGAAAATTCTTTATTTTTGAGGCATTCAGACTTTATTTCTTGCACTCAGCTGTATGGATATTATTGTATTCTTTATGACAAGATTTTCTCCTAACTCGGTTTGTAATTCCAATATTTTATTTTACTATATTATTCATATTAAATGTATGTTAATTTAAATTTTATTGTATTCTTTAAATTTTACTATATTATTCATATTAAATGTATGTTAATTTACCGGTGTTGTGTGTTCAACCGAAGGGGTCGGCGAACCCAAAAAATTCAACAGAGGGTTGCTCCGGGTCTATTTATATAAATTATGAATTCATAAACTGTAGGAAGATTGGTTTGGAAATAATTCAATATTTATTTTTTTATTTTCTCACTGAAACTTTAGCGACATTTTTAGCGACGTTTATATACGTCGCTAACTATGTTGCTAAGTACGTCGCTGATTGTCGTTAATTACGTCGCTAAATATGTCACTAAGTACATCGCTGAATGTCGCTTAATACGTCGCTGAATGTCACTAAACTACTGACATGGCAGTATTTGCCAAGTCAATATAACGTTGCTAAATGTGTCACAAAACGTCGCTAAATATAAAAAAATTAGCGATATATAGCGACATACAACACGTCGCTAATTTAGCAACGTTGCGTCGCTAATATAGCGACGCATATACGTCGTTAGAAAATGTCGCTATAGCGACGTTTTGCGACGTTTTTTCGATCAACGCCTAGCTTAAAGGCGACTTCATTAAAACGTGGCTAATTATGTCACTAATTACATTGCTAAATATTTTTAGCGATATTTTTATGCCATTTAGCGACGTTTCTAGACGTCGCTAATTTGACTTATTCTGGTAGTGGTTGGGTTTGGACTAGTTTTGGACTAGGTTGAGTCGGTTGCCCAAAATAAATAAAAATTATGTTATAGATGTTTGTCAATGAATTAAAAGTATGTAGGATTCTATTTGAGTGGGACACAAATGTCATTGATGTAGTAAACTCAGAGTAGATCATGGTCGTATATTGGGTTGTAAGTAATGGATCAAAGTTGTGTCCACAATTTCGATTGGAACGGACATTGGTGCAAAGTTTAGGTTTGAATTAAAAATTGTGCCCGAATGTTGTGAGATTAAAATGAAGAACAAGAAAGTATGTTTATGTGTGATACAAAGGTCAGGATTGAAGATTAGCTTGTTTAGGTCAGGGGTGTGAATTTGTTAGAAAGACAAAAGATAGTGTAGTGCTCTAGATATTTAAACAAAGGTAAGGTGCAACAAGTAGATCAAAAATAAATAAGTTTGATATAACTTCAATAATTATTCCAGAATAATTCTAAATAAACCCTAATATCTCTTACTAAGCTAAGAATACCTAAAATCTGGTCGAGGGGGTTTATACAAATTTAATCCATTTGAGAAGGTCTGAAATACCAAGATTGCATGCAACCTATAAAAACTAAGTTAATATACAATAAAGTAAACTCTTAGATTGTTAGAAAATATTCTTTGATTCCTGTAAACAAAAATAACAAAGGGCTAGATTTACCGGTCAACAAAAAAGTCATGCACGAAGCATTATCCTAAAAGTTTATTCCAGGTCTATAATGCAGACATCCTCTCAAGTACTCCTAGAGGTAAAACCCCCTTACTACCGTCCGTCGCTGCACATAGCTCTAGAAGAGTGATCAGAACTTAGCTTTACCCGGAGGAATAAAATTGAGGACTTGATAGAATAAACAATCGAAAAAATAATGAGACAATATTTTTTTTCTGAAGAAGAACAAAAGGGAAGAAGGACCGAGAGTTTTCTTGTTGGTTTTCCTATGTCTCTCCCTTAACATAACCAAAATGGAATGATATATAGGGCTGGCTTATGAGGATTAGGACATTCGAGTTCCACTTTCAAGGATGGTTAGAGCGTTAAACACACTCCCCCGATAAGGGAGTCCTTACCGGTCAAAGTCTACTGCTGCTCAACAGTCCTTCTTTGCACCGCTTTTTCTTCTTTCACGTTCATTTTTTTTCTTCTTTCAATAAACACGGACCCAGCACATTAAAAGCCCAGAGGCCTCACGCGATCCACCGAATGGACGTCGAACCCCAACCTTTAGCCTAGGACCCCACCCTGATAACCATCGTGATTAGGGAGACCGCAAGCAACGAGACCGAAGTTGGGATGGAAGACTCCCTCCCACAGGCACAGCCGGAGAAGCCGGGGGCAAGGGCTCCACAGAATGCGACACCCTCACCACTAGCAGAGACAACGAGTCCATGGCAGGCCCCTCACCAAGGGGGGTGGACCTGGGCATAGGAGAGGAGAGGAGACTACATTCTAAAACGACGTAAGCGAGCAGTGAGCCAAAATCTTGGGCGGGTCCACCGTTGGGGTTCCAGTAGGAGAGGCCAGCTCCTCTGGGAAGAATGTCCATTCTTTATGTTGAATGCTAATATACTTCCTACTAATGGAAATCAACGACTAGAACTTGTTAGAGATTTCTAAGTTCTTTTCGGATTTCTTATTCCTATTTATTAGAGGCTAAGTGGGTTTTCATTGGTATGCTCACAAGGAGATTATAGGAGAGTTTTGTGTTCTTGTAGGTGCTATGCTTCAAGATAGAAGAAGGCTCCTAATTGGAGGTTTGTCCTATGTAAGAATTCTATTAATATTACCAATATTAAATAATTAATAAAATAATTCTAATTTTCTCACACCACATAATTATTCTAATAGATATATTTTTTTTTTAAATGTGTCGTACTGATACGTGCATATAAAATAACCGAATTTTGAACCTATTACAAAAAACATTCATCAATCTTTGGAATTAAGGCTACTATGGAACTTGTTTTATAATACTCGGAAGAAAATAAATATGAATTTTTTTAATTGTGTTGGATGTAGGTTGGATCAAGCCGGTCTTAATTTATTTAATTGAGCACAAGGAGAATGAAGTGCCAAATAAATATGGGAGACTATAACAAATCTTTTTGTATTGGTTTATTGGATTACAGTTATTATTATTTAAAGATTTAATTTAATTTGAATGTATTTTACTTTGTTATTTGTTAATTATTGGGTAAAGCTGATAAGCTTGTTTATTTATACATAAAGCGAATGTAATAAGTCTACTAGTATATAAAAGATGTTAAAAATTAATCATACAAATTTTTACATAAATACATAATGTTTTAAAAAAAATTAATCAGTTTAACTGGAATGCATATCGCTCCTGCGTGTGCATACATTGCACAAGAAACCAATATGGATTGCATTTTAATAAATTGTAAAAAATATGGAATATAGGGGTAAACTGAAAGAAAATAAATTTAAAGTTTTTTAAAAGGTAAACTTAACAAAGTCAACAAAAAAGGTAAACATAATTACAATGGTAGTGTATTTAACAACACCCTTGTTTATTTGTATATACTTGTGTGTTTTAGTATATGTCAAGGGTGAATTGATTTCGTCTTGGACAAACACACAAGCTCCAGATAAAATCAATTCTAATTGAGATTATATTTATTTTTATAGATTTTAATTCATCTCAATATGTTTATATATGGAAAGATTCTTAGATAGGGAAAAAATTTATTGAGCGGTGGGAAGATATATAGAGTTTTTATTACCAGTCGCAAGTGAATAAGATTAAAAAAATTTATGTCAACATGCCATGTAATCTGCCATGTCATAGGGCATTATATCACAAAAAAATTTGGGTGACAAATAGCATTGTTTATTTATATGTACGTACAAAAGTGCTATTTATCACCCAAATTTTTTGGTTGATATAATCTCCCATGACATGACAAATTACATGGCATGTTGATATGGTAAATTTTAATGTTGATATGGTAAATTCTAATGTTATTCATTTCTAGCATATACTAAAAACTTTTTTTTTTCTCCACAATAAATTTCCCTCTAGCTAAGTACCATACATAAACATATTGATATGAATCAAAATATGCCAAAATAAATATTATCTCAATCAGAATTGATTTTTGCGGGAGCTTTTGTATTTGTCCGAGACAAAATCAATTCATTGGTGACATATATTAGAATACACAGGCATATAGGAATACATACTTATTTGAATAGGAGCTCCGATGGCCATGACGAGGTTATATTTATTTTTGTAGATTTTGATTCATCTAAATCTGATTGATATTAGATTTATTTTGATTGAGATTATATGTATACACAAATACACAAGTACCAATTCTGTTTGAGATTATATTTATTTTGGTAGATATTTATTTCAATATATTTATACATGGTATAATTCTTAGGTAGGGATAATTTTATTATGTAGTGGGAAGAGAATTTTTAGGACTAGTCATGAATAACATTAAAATTTGTCATGTCAACATTCCATACAATCTGTCATGTCAATATTTCATGTAATTTGTCATGTTACCGGAGATTATAACACCAAAAAAATTTGGGTGACAAATAGCTTTTTTTCTTTCAAGTACCTATACTGAACAACGAGAAAAATATTATTTGTCACCAAAACTTCGGAAGACAAATGGCATTTTTCTTTCAAGTACCTATAATGTAACAACATTGAAAAATACTATTTGTCACCCAAAAGATTTCGGTGATATAATTTTCCATGACATGACAAATTGTATGGTAGATTTTAATATTATTCATTTGTGATTGATCCTAAAAACTCATTTCCCACCACACAATAAAATTTATCACAGACTAAGAATTATACTATATATAAAATGGATTGAGATGAATCAAAAGCTGACAAAATAAATATAATCTAAATAATAATTTATGCTTGTGTATTTGTATATACATATAATCTCAATCAAAATAAATATAATCTCAATCAGATTTAGATGAATCAAAATATGATAACATAAGTACAATATGGTCATGCTATCCGACTCCTATTTTTGTATATATTTGTGTATTCTAGACTTCCAGTATATGTCACCGATGAAATCAAAATATGTTAAAATAAATATAAGCTGGTCATGGCTATATCTGAGCTCCTATTCATAAACTTATGTATTTGTATATGTATTCTAGTACAGGTCATTGGTGAATTCATTTTGTCCCGGGCAAATATACAAACTCCAAGAAGAAATAAATTATGATTAAGATTATATTTACTTTGGTAGATTTTGATTTATCTCGATATAGGATATAATTCATAACTAGTGGGAAGCGAGTTTTGTTAGGACAAGTTACAAATGAATAATATTAAAATTTACCATGGCAATATGACATGTAATAGATAAAAACCACGCACAATAATATGCCATTGCTGATTAATTTGTGACAACGTAATGCAAAATACGTATAGATTTTTACTAAAACAGTCATCTTGAAGAGCGTTCATATCCAGTCCTCATAGCTCATAATCTCCGATGGTTCCGGACGAAGTTTGTCGTGAGGAGCGCGCTTGCAGAGGACAGCACGTAACCTCCGATCGACAACAGAAATGCAGAAACCAAGAACACGGCCTTCCACTGCCTTCTCGACGCCAGAACGGCCAATGACAAGGTCACCAGCGCCAGACCGAAAAGTGCCTTCTTCCAAAATCCAAAAGACTTCAAAGAACCCCTGCATTCCCTGCAATGCACTACGTGTCGGAAGTATCTGCTGATCGGATTCGGGACGTACGCATCCCCGAGCCCGCCTTTCGCCGGCATAGAAGCCGATATCCCGGCATTGATCCCTGCAGGAGCCTGCTCCGCCGCCGCTGCTTCATCGGGCAGCGACAGAGAAGCGTAGCCGAAGTAATATGGCATCCCATTGCCCACCTTGTCCTTCCACTTCCGGTACTCGGACACCCAAGTGTCGCAAGACGCGATATTGAGGTACAGTCTCGACACGGGCAGCTCCGCGTTCATCAGCACTTGGTTCTGCGACGACAAGAACCCCATGTCCTGCTCCAGGACCTTGCATATATTCTGGTGGAAGAACCATTTGGGAAGGAATTTCATGAAGGGGGACCTCAGCGTCGTTCCGAACCTGATGATGACCATCGACTTCCCCTGGCCGGTAGGCCGGGAGAGGAAGAGGGACGAGACGAACTGCCTCTTGCCGTCCCTGTCGACGTAGTCGTGGTTGTTCTGGAGTGCGCAGGGAGCTTCGAAACGTAGGTGGTTCTTGACCGCAGGCTTCCTGGACTTGCTCCAGGTGCCAGCAAACCCGCGGGAGTCTGCTCGGCTATCTCGAAGAGCAGGGGCTGAGCATCCTCTCGTTTCGAGTAGAAATCGCTCCGGTCGTGCGAAATCGGGACGTGGGCTGGATCCATGAAGTTCTCCAGGACTATCGAGTGATCGTACGGCATCTCGTGGATGGTGGAGATGGCTTGGAAGTCCGGCCTTGAGTAGTGCTCGAAGTATGGAAGCTTGTCGGATCTTGGCGCGGTTTTCCTCGACATCCAGACCCACACGACTCCTTGCGAGTCCTTAACCTCGTATTTCGATGCACAGGCAGCGCGAGGGATTTGAGCTCCCACTGGAAGCTGTAGCCACGTACAGAGTGAGACGGGAGGAATACTATATATGATCGTGTAATGAAATGGAAGTTAAAGCAATGTAGTAGAGTAGAGACCTGTGGGATCTTTAGACAATCGGCCGTCGTCTCCGAATTGCCAGCCATGGTATAGACATTCCAAACTCCCATTAACCAGCTGGCCTTCGGATAGTTTCGCCAATCTGTAACATAAAAGAGCGCATCTAATTAAGTACGTACCAGGGCTTCTTAAACTAGAACAACATGATGATCAGACTCTTTAACTCTATCAAGGAAATCGAGTACCAATGGATATCAGTGTGACCCACGGCTACAAGAAACAAAAATGATCAGGGATCTCGACATTGTGTCCGAACAGATCCGACCTTGTCTTCGAATCCATCATATATGATTACCATAAATCTGTAAGGTAGGTGTCCTAAGTGTATTTTGGTTGGAGTGTCTGTGGCGTGTCCGATACTCATACACTTACTGGTCACTGTCCAGATTTTTTTTGGAGTGTCTCTGCTTCGGTTAAAACTAAAACTGGAAGAAAATTTTGAAATGGTTCTCCAAATTTCCATTGAAGTAACCATTCACTAAGTCAAACAACATAAAGAACAACTCTGCGGGCTTGCGAAAAATTACTGCCAAGAACAGTTGTACTAAGGGGTTATTTTAAATTTCGAGAAGGTTCCCAAATGGGCACAGATTATGTTCTCATTAATGGCTCCGACACTTTCTTCTTTATAAGCTATGATAACAGCTCGTTTTCCAGGGCTCAAAGATTGAGTCAGATAACCTAGAAATCCTAGGATACTCTCAACAAATCCTAAAACACAGAAAAATTGGTGCCTGACCCAATATTCAGTTTTATCGGAAAATCCAGTTCATTTAGACTAAAATTTTAATCATCACAATATACACGCCTATCAAGGTCAGTCCAAGACATTTGAATGCCCGGAACAATAATCTAAAATGGACCCTGATTTTACTTTTTCCATGTGACAAATATGTGGATTACTATGCATTGTTGGGAACAAAACGCGAAAATCATTTCCCATATCAGAGATTACCCGCAAGAGAATCGAACAAAACGTACCAACCTAAAAATACCAAACACAAATTGCAGACACAGAAATTTTAACGTGAAAAACCCAAATAAAAAAATCCACGGGACGATCAGAGTCCAACCCTGAAGAACCTCCACTAATGAAATAAAGATATTATACCATCTACAAGCTCCTCACCGATCCTACATGGATTACCGCAACCCTTTGGAACAGAAAATAGATTACAACCACGAAGAAAAAAGACAATGAGAAATACTCCAAAATTGATCTCATTCTCCGAAAAGGTCTTCAATCATTCTTTCTCTTCTCCAAAGTTGCAATGGCACTCTTGCCACATTTTTTTTTCCTATTCTTTTTCTCATATTGTTATATATTGCATGAGCCTTTATATAAACCTTTGCATGAATTAGGATTTCCATATGGAAATCAATATATGGAATCCAAAAATATTTATGCAAATCCAATTACATTCAATCATATATTTAATGAAAATCAAATTATAAATTAGCTTACCATAAATTACAAATCCAATTATATGGAAAGTTAATATATGAAAGATCCAATCATAAATATATAATTAAAGTCAAAGATGAAAATTCAATATAATATTTGCTTACCATAAATGTAGAATACACGGCGCTCGATGCACTTCTCGAGCTTTTCCGACACACGGATGGCGTTCGTCGCACTCCGGGGTATTCTCCACATAGGTTGGGAACCCCGTCCACTCCAACAAATCTTTTCCTTCACAATTATGTGGTGGGGTTCGTCATCCCGACGATCCGCCTGCAGTACTCAAACTTTTTTCCTGGAAGAATTTTTATGAACATGTCTGCTCCGTTGTCATCTGTATGAACCTTCTCAAGCGCCGCTTCCTTCTTTTTCACAATATTCCGTATCCAATGATAGCGGGTCTCAATGTGCTTGGACCGGCTATGAAATGTCTAGTTTTTCACAAGGTGAATAGCACTCTGACTATCGCAAAGCAAAAGATACTGCTCTTACTTTAGCCAAATTTTTTGCAACAGATACTTCATCCACAACAACTCCTTGCAAGCCTCCGTCGTCGCAATGTACTTTGCCTTTGTTGTCGACAAGGCAACACACTTTTGCAATCGTGACTGCCACGATACTGCTCCACCAGCAAACGTCATCACATAGCCCGAAGTTGATCGCATCGTGTCTACATCTCCAGCCATATCAACGTCGGTATACCCAACCAGCTTCGGCTCGTCACCACCAAAAGAAAGTCTTCAATCGGTAGTGCCCTGAAGATATCGTAGAATCCACTTGACCCCACTCCAATGTACCCTTCTAAGATTGGAACTATACCTGCTAACTATGCCAACTGCGTGAGCGATGTCTGACCTCGTACACACCATAGTATACATAAGACTACCAACAGCTGAGGCATAAGGAATCCGCTCCATATCTTCCTTCTCATCCTTGGTAGATGGACACTACTCCTCAATAAACTTAAAGTGAGCCGCAAGGGGGTTACTCACTCTTCGAATCGTCCATCCGAAATGCTGAAGTAACCAGTAAATGTACTTCTTTTGGGACAAGTGTAGCAGATTGGACTCTCTCTCGGCTGATCTCCATCCCAAGAATAGTCTTCGTTGCCCCCAAATCCTTCATAGAGAAGGTCGCGCCCAGTTGGCGCTTCAACTCCTCTATCCTAGTGGCATTCCGACCCACCAGTAGCATATCAACAACATAGAGCAGTAAAATGATAAAATCATCCTCGACAAAGTATCTCACAAATATACAGTGGTCCGACGTCGTCCGTGCGTAACCATGCTTCCCCATAAATGACTCGAACTTCCTGTACCACTGCCTCGAAGCCTGCTTCAGACAAAACAAGCTCTTCCTCAACTGGCAGACCAAGTGGGACTGCCCTTCTCACGGAATTCTTCTGGCTGCTCCATGTACAAGTCCTCCTCAAGATCACCGTGGAGAAATTCCTTCTTCACGTCCATTTGCTCGACCTCCAAGTCGAAACTGGCTGCCAATACTAGCACCACCCGAATAGACGACTTCTTGACGACTGACGAAAAGATCTCTTCATAATCTACGCCTTTTCGCTGACCGTAGTCTTTAACTACCAGCCTCGCTTTGTATCGAGGGTGAGTAGCATCATCTGTTTGCTTCACTCTGAACACACATTGATTCTTCAAAGCCTTATTGCCCTTTGGCAACCGTACCAGATCATAAGTAGAGTTGGCCTCCAAGGAACTCATCTCCTCCTGCATGGCCTCCATCCACTCTTGCTTGTGTTCGTCTTCCATAGCCTCTGCAAAATTTTCGGGTTCTCTACCGTCAAACAGTAGCACATACTTACCCGGTGAGTATCTCGTAGATGGTCGACGCTCTCTATCACTCCTCATCAATGGAACCACTGGTGCTGGACGTACACCAACAGCCTCCTCCTTAGGAACTGCCTCCTCGGCATGTTCATCCTCATGAAGATCACCCTGACCACCATCAGCAAGATGATGATCAAGGTTTGAAGCAACTTCATGTACTGGCTCCCCCATAACTAGATCCTCTGTGATGTCCTCTAGAAACTGTTCAAAGTAAAATGACTCTAACTCAAGCAATTCCTCAGCCTCTGAAGGCATCTCGAAATCTAAGTGTTGGTCATGGTCTGATCCTCGACGAATACCATATACCTGCTTCTCTATAGCTTTCTTCCCACTTGGTCCTAGAGTCTATAGCCAAACTCATCCTGACTGTAACCGACAAAGATGCACCGCCTCATCTTCGGCTCAAGTTTGGATCTCTCGTCCTTCGGTACATACATGAAGTCCTTGCAACCAAACACTCGCAAGTGATTGTATGACGGCTCTTTGTCGTACCACACTTTGTCAGACACATCATCCCTCTCCATCAGCGTCTTGTTCATCCGCTCCGCTACACCATTGAGCTGAGATATCCTTGGCAGAGTCTTCTGTTGTCATATCGCTTGCTTTCTGCAGTATGCATCAAAGGGACCAATATATTCGTCGCCATTGTCTGACCGAACCTATAGAAGCTTCTTGTCTATTTTTCTTTCAACGGAGGCCTGAAACTCCTTAAAATTGGGCTACACCTGATCCTTGGTCTTTAAGGAATAAACTCAAACTTTTCTGGAACAATCATCAATAAAAGTTACAAAGTAAGAGGCATCACCAATGGATTTTACCTTCATAGGACTACAGACATCCGAGTGAATCAACTCGAGGAACGCCAGCTTCCTTAACTTGGGTGACTTTGGAAAGACACAATATTTTACTTCTCCGCCAAACAGGCGTGCACCTCTCCAATTTTGTAGACTTTCGCCCTGGAATCACCTTCCTGTTCACCAAGTAACTCATCACCTTCTCGCTGATATGGCTGAGCCATCTGTGCCACAACTCGGTAGACGCATCAGTAGTTACGTTCACCTTCTGTGCACCATGTGCGCTCCCTTCCATATAGTAGGGTCTGGACCTCTTGCTTCCTCTAACAATCACTATCGAACCTTTGGAAAGCTTCCACTGACTGTTCCCGAAGAGATTGAAGACACTCTAGTCATCCAATCTTCCAACCGACACCAGGTTGAAACGGATATCAGGGACATGACAAACAACTTTCAGAACAAAAAATGCACCCGTCTTTGTCCTCAAATGCACATCTCCAATGGCAATTGCCTTCGACACATCTCAATTTTTCATCTTCAATACTCTACAATCGTCTATTGTCTAAGTAGCAAATCGTGCCCTGTTGTGAGATACATGCGCTGAAGCACCTGAGTCCGCCAGCCAAGAGTTGTCATCGCAGACGAGGTTCATAACTACCTTATCACCTACAATGATAAGATCGCCTCCATGTGTCGAGGTCGTCGCTGTAGTGTTCTCGTCCTGCTTCCCCTTGTCGTCCTTCTTCTTTATCTTCCAAGCGAAACAGTTCCGCTTGATGTGGCCCTTCTTGCCACAATGGTAACATTTCGAGTCCTCGTACCGACCCTTGGACATTTTTCTGCTTTTGTCTCTACCACCGCCTAGACCCCTACTTTTACCTCTTCCGTGGCTCTCTGAAACAAGAGCCTATGAGTGGGATGTGGATGAAGTGGCCTGAGAACGTCTCTGCATCTCTTCATTCAATACCTCGCTCTTGACAAACTCAAGACTGTCCATACCTTCCGGAGCAGAATCGATCGTAGACACTCGTACGGTCTCCCACGAGTCTGGCAATGTACAAGCAGTAACTGTCCCTGAACCTCGTCGTCGAACTTGACTCCCATCGAGGATAGCTGGTCAACCACATCCTGGAACTCATTCAAATGATCCGTAATGGACGGCCCATCTTTGTACTACAGACGCATCATCATCCGGCTCATGAACAATTTATTTACCCCGATCTTCTTCGTATACAAAGATTCCATCTTATCCCACAATGTCCTCGCGTGCTCAATACTGGCAACGTGGTTGTACACGTTCTCGTCAACGAACTGCCTGATATACCCACATACCTGTATATGCTCGAGCTTCCAGTCCTCTTCGGATTTGTCACTGGGCTTCTCGGAAGCAAATACTGGCAGATGCAACTTCTTGACAAATACCAGATTCTTCATCTTGCTCCTCCAGTAATGATAGTTGGTACCGTTCAGGTTTACCATGCGCACCGGCTTCGCGTCCATCTCTCCTCCCTGGTTTGCTTGTCAACTCCTGACACCCTTCTGAAATTTTAGAACCTGGGTCTGATACCACACTGTTGGGAACGAAAAGCGGAAACCGTTCCCTAAACCAGAGAGTACTTGTGAGAGAACCGAGAAAAATGCACAAACCAAAAAATACCAAACATAAATCGCAGACACAGAGATATTTACGTAGAAAATCTAGATGAAAAAAACTACGGGACGATCGGAGTCCAACCCTGAAGAACCTCCACTAATGGAATAAAGATATTAAACCCTCTACAAGCTCCTCACCGATCCAACACGGATCACCGTAACTCTTTGGAACATAAAATAGATTACAACTACGAAGAAAAATAACAATGAGAAATGCCTCAAATTGATTTCTTTCTCCGAAACGGCCTACAATTCTTCTTTCTCCTCTCCAAACTTGCAATGACACTTTTGCCACCTTTTTCCTCTTTTATTTTTTTTCTCATGTTGTTATATATTGCATGAGCCTTTATATAAACTCTTGCATGAATTAGAGTTTCCATATGAAAATATATATATGGAAGCCAAAAATATTTATGGAAATCCAATTACATTCAATCATATATTTAATGGAAATCAAATCATAAATTTGCTTACCATAAATTGAAAATCCAATTATATAGAAAGTTAATATATGAAAGATCCAATCATAAATATATAATTAAAGTCAAAGATGAAAATCCAATATAATATTTGCTTACCATAAATGTTCAAATACACGGTGCTCGATGCACTTTTCGAACTTTTTCGACACACGGATGACGCTCGTCGCACTCCGAAATATTTTTCACATAGATTAAGAATCTCACCGACTCCAACATGTATCACATCCAGATTAGAAATTTATGAGCTAATTGTGACCACTACAGAAAGTACACAGGCAAGACTTAATAGTAGTAGATTAGAAATTAACATTATAAGTATCAGTGCCATTCTATTCAAAATGTTACATACCTCGTCTAGACTTGGTAAACAAACATTCTGCTACTAGTTGCTAAACTTGAATTTAATACAAAATTTCAATGACCATAACACAAAAAATGATTGTCACTAGAAATAATTTCAATGACCATAACACAAAATTGCAACGTCATTGCAACGTCTTTCCTTCCACATTTTCCTGCCTAGTAGGAAAGTTAATGTCGCTCAACTCTCTCTAGTTACTTCCTCTCCACTTGGACCACTTTACTAACCAAAGAATGGAGATTTCATTTACTTCCTCTCCACAATAGCCGATAACAGCCTAAAGGGCCAAACATGACTTTAAAACTAAGAGGCGATGGCAAGGCTATGCAATAGACACTAAAATATTTGAAATTTCTGACAGTATCCTAATAGATGGCAAGACTATGCCATAGACACTAAAAAAAACTCCTGAAGTATTTTTCATTTTTTCATAATTAAAAAAATATCAAAATTGTTACACAATCATGAAGATATTTTTATTTTTTTCACATAAACGATAGCAAGAAGGTGCCATAAAGACTTTAAAAAACCAAAATTGTACATAATAAATGGCAAGACTATGGCATAGAGACTTAAGAAATTGAAATTATACGATAAAAAAACTCTAATAGAACACAAATCATAACTCCAACGGGTATTGTTCATTTATAATGATGTGAAAAAAAAACTTTAAAACTGCAGAACAGAAGTTCATTGACAAAGACGTGAAAAATCAAAATTGTTCATAAGTATTCTTCATTTATAATGATGTGAAAAACTCTAAAAAAAAATAAAAATTGTTCATAAGTATTCTTCGCAATCATAACTCCAGCGAAAATTGTTCATCACTAATAGAATACAATTAAAAACTCTAATAGAACACAATCAAGACTATGCTATAGAGACTTAAGAAAATCGAAATTGTTCATTTATAATGATGTAAAAAATGAAGAATACTTATAATTTATTTTCAAATTATGAAGATATGTTCCTAGAATCCTAATTCCAGTCTATAGAGAGAAAGAAAAACTTTAAAATCTCACAAAAGAAAATTTTGATCTTACTAGAACAAAAGCTTGTGCTTTGCTCGGAGAAAGTTAGAAACAACATACAGAAGTTCGTCTTCCTTGATTGGTTTACGTCCACCGATTCTCTCTTTCTCTCTCTAAATCTCTATGGTTATGCCTTCTGCAATAGATTTAAGATAATAATCTATAAGAAATAAATAAATTACCATTGTTTTAAATTTGAAAATCTTCCAATCTTGTCTCTCTGAAATTAAAATTGGCGCCTAGAATTTTGTCTCGTTTATTTGAAGTAAGGTTCGTGCGGCTGCCTTTTTGGATTCTATTTATAGTATATTAGGATTTTTTTTTTCTTTTTTTTTGGGCCATCGTGGGCCTTGGGTGGTCGCCCTGGGCCAGGGCCGGCCCTGACGCCTATAAACAATAAATAGATGATGTCTCAGTGCCATAAGACTCCTATTGGAGTTTTATCTTTGGTTGTGAGAGGTTTCCTCTCACAAATCTAGAAAGTCCCAAATTTGAAAGCACTCCAAGTGCGTATCTCAATATAATACCATGTGGGTGTTGAGAGATGAACATGGGGTGGTGGCCCAAGGGTGGGTCTCATGTGGAATATTTTCCATGTAGAATGAAGGCTAAACTCCTCAAAGAAAGCATGTATGTTTTTTGTCACTCTCTTGGAAAAAAATTCTTAGGAGTTAGCGACTCGGACTCAAGGGCACAAAGTGACGCTTTGATGGAGCACTTAGCATGTTGCATGGCTCTCGTGCACTCATTTTATGCGCGAGTTGCATGCGTGGTTGCTAGCGCAGGCTATGAGCGGCTTTGTGCGGATATATGCAGTTTTACATGCTTACACGTACGCGCGCATGCTACACTACTGCACGCTTGCGCGCATGAGCTGGCTTATGATCCTGCTGATTGCGGGATTTGAACGGTTATGGAAAGATTAAGTCTTTAATTCAGATCTAATTTTTGTAAAATTTGAATTAAATTCATTCATGTCTTTCCATAATCAGTTGGCGGCCAGGATTAGGATTAGGATTTCCACCCTACTCTATAAATACTCTTTTCGTGCCCCTTAATGAACTTACGTCAAAATTGAAAGACAGAAAGAGTATCGTCCTGCTGCTACTATTGGAGTCCAGGAATCCGTACGAGTTCGTGACAGAGGTGACAACGATCGTTCCAGTAGTTCTTCTCAGAACTTGCTAGTTCCTGTGAGCAGATCGTGTGGGACGAATCTTGCTTTGAGCAACAGTGATCTTCATCACCCCAACAAGCGTTGTTCCTATCTTTTTTTTTCTACTTCTCTTCTACTAAGTTATATTTTGTTCTTTCCTTATTGCAACTGCGTTTGCGAGAAAGAACGTGTATTTGATCTTTAGTTTTTATAATCCAGAAGGAGTTGTAATCGATATATATATATATATATTATAGTAGTTCGTTGAAATTGAGAAATCAGAGGGAACTTCTATATGAACTCCTTATCTAGCCTACAACTTCAGGATCCAACAGAGAGTATACCGGATGGTTTACATGAACCTCTATTCCTGGCCTCATTCATCTATATTTTGATTAAGCCTTGGGACTAACAATCTCAAAGCAAGATCCGAGTAAGATGGAGAACAACCATGCAGACTTCTCGACACAAGTTTTTACAAACTTGAGAAGTTTGGCGTTGAGCATTACAGCAACTAGAGGAGAAATGTCGGTCTCAATCTTCAACTCGTGAACGTTGATTACGTGTTGACAAATCCTGAGCCTACTATTTCGGAGGGTAAAAATGCTCGGAGGATTGCTGATGCCACTGCTTTGTAGACAAGGTAGAGGAGAGACCAAAACCTCTGCAAACTACTGATTTTAAACTCCATGGAAGATTCTTTGGCTGAGTCAAACAGCAAGATGGTCCATGCAAAGGACGTCTAGGAGTCTCTGGACAATCACTACAAAGCTGATGAGAACATAAACAAGATCAATGTGACAGAAAAGTATTGAAAGTTGCGATTTGAGGATGGAAAGACGATGTTGCCTCAAGTCAAGAAATTTTTTAAGTTACTTCAAAAACTTGATGATAATGGCATGCTCTTAGTTGACCCGTTCATTGTGGGGTATTGTCGCCAAGCTTTCGCCTGGGTGGAGGAACTTTATTGCGAACATGCACTGAAAGAAGATGGAGGTCAATCTTGAGCGCCTCCTATACTGGATCCATGTTGAAGATGAATTAATGGCTTAACTCAAAGGGACTCACTGTCCAAACAGATGGCCAGGGCCAATATGGTGTATGCTGGAGACTCCAAGGGGAAGCAGAAGGCTTCTCATAGAAAAAAACTTCAACCATCTGAAGATGAAGTCGGCTTCGTTCAAGCCAAAGACCAAGCCAGATGTGACTTACTTCAACTGTTGCAACAAGGGCCACTACAGGAAGGACTGTAGAAATTGAAAGAGCAAGGTGAGACTAATTTGGTTGGTATGATTGTACAGGTTGACTCAACTGGTATCGACACTAACTGGTGGATGGACACTGGTACATCCTGTAAATTCTCTCGACCAAATTTAGGCCTACTTAGCTTAGATGAAAAGATTAGGATTAATTTGGAGCCAATTAGAATTAATACACAATATTTTATAATTGTTGTACAATATTTATATCACTTAGTGCACCTTACCGTTGCTTCGATATTTAGAGCACTACACTAGTTATTACCTGCAAACAAATTACATATATTTTTTTAGACATGCCAGCCTACTATTCTGACCCTTGTGTAACTCACAAATACTCTATTTTGTGCTTTATTTTAGTCGCACAATAATCGTTACAAATGTCCATGTTTAAATCTAATTAAATCCAACTTTAAATTCCTTGTGCGTTCCAATCAAAATTGGAGATACAATCTTGACCCGTTTTATACAACCAAATTTATGATAATATTCTATTCTGAGTCCTCTATGTCCATGATACTTGTGTCCCATCTAATTTTAGCCCTTGGTACTTCCAACTAATTCAAGAACACCATTTGCATTAATTTTTTAATTAATTTAATTCAATTTCTATCTTTGTACAATTTCTCAATTGTTAGGGTCTTTTGTGCAAAAAG
The DNA here is from genome assembly GCA_036927795.1 of Iris macrosiphon. NCBI lineage: Eukaryota > Viridiplantae > Streptophyta > Magnoliopsida > Asparagales > Iridaceae > Iris > Iris macrosiphon. Next base: position 102,862,634 of record JAYESA010000005.1, on the reverse strand, counting down.
ACAATGAGGTGTCCCCCTTCCATTGGAGGCAAGTCATGAAGAAACCCCTTCCTACGTATTCTATAAGCCGTCATTATTTAATGCGTTCACAATACGAGCTGTCATTTATTTAATGTGTTCACACTACTAGTCGTCATTATTTAATGCGTTCACACTACAAACCGTCATTCATTAAATACGTTCATACTATAAGCCGTCATTCATTAAATTCGTTCACACTGCAAGCCTCCATTCATTTAATGTGTTCACACTATCCATAAATGCATTCACACTAGTTTACAATTAATGCACTCATTTATTTCCCTCACCCTCTCATTCATGGCCAAATAAAACAAACCCATGGCAGCCCCCACCCATTTTTCCTCTTCATCACCCCCATCTTGCATTTAATGTGTTCACATTTCTTTTACATTAATGCACCCATCACTATCACCCTTTCATTTAATACAACCCCATTTATTGGCCTAATTTAAATACTAAACCCCCTTCCATCAACCGACCTCCTCCCTCCTCACGATCACACCACCATCAGTAGCCTCTCTCCCAACTCCGGCCGAGCAACACTACTGTGCCGCCATCCCCACCTCCACTCGTCCATCCCGTCGTCTCCTCCACCCGTGCCCGCACCCCCTCGAGCCATTCTCCGGCCACCCAACGTCGACAATACCACCACAGCCTACTCCGGCCAACCCGACCGGCTACCCAACATCGACAACACCACCACAGCCGACTTCGGCCAACCCGACCGGCCACCCAACGTCCATCACGTTCTCCTCCACCCACTGCCACAATCACCCTCCCCTCCGGCCTCATCATCATCATCATCAACACCATCAACACCATCATCCCCATCACCGCCAACACCACCATCACCAACACCACCATCACCATCATTGCCCCGACCTGTCTCCACCACGACCAACCCGCCACTCCGTCGACCCTGGCCGTCTCCACCACCGCAACCCCCGACTCTAGCCACTGCTGCCGCAGTCCTGCCCCCTCCGGCAGCGGAGCCACCGTCGCCGCTGCTTCAAGCTGCTGCTGCTGCTGCAAGTGGCTGTTGCTGCGATGCTGCCTTGCCCCGCCGAGCACCGCCCTGACGACCACTGAGCACCCCCGATGACCGACGACGCTCCTCAGGGATTCCCCTCCCCTTCTCCTCCTCCAGAATGCCGCCACGACGGCACACGCTGCTGCTGCTACTGTTCTTCTTCTTCTTTAATTCGCGAAACCGAGCCTCGACCAACCAACTTCACGGCACGATCATGCCTCCGTCCCTCGACCATTCTGCGAGCTATCTTTGCAGGTGTGTTCACTATGTAACCCTCTTTCAATGTCTTCAATTAGAATAATTTAATTTGATTTCTATTGTTTGTAAATTAAGATCTAAAATCGAAGAAAAACAGTTTTCAAAACATTAAAATTCTCCGGTACGGAGTTGGTCCCGTCAATCTGGACATCCTCGTCACGTACCAATTTTACCGAAAGGTGCGCACTGTCAATACGGACGTGTAGGATTTTGCAAAAATTGATTTGGATGTGCGTGCACACCGGAATCAATGCGTATCCATCGACAACACCCCGTATCGGCCCTGTTCTGGAACTCATTATAACTTCATGTGTGCTCGTCATTTTGAAACAAAACTTGCGTCATTGGACTCGTAGCGATACGCTGGTCCTGTGACCCAAGTTTAGTTAGATTCTGAGAACGTTGACAAAATCCCGTATCGTGGGTCCCGCGGCTCCACTTGACAGGCAATTTTGTGATCGACTCATCGGAATCTAGTTCTGGATATTTCGTTGGGTTTGTATCATCGTTATGGAATTTTTGACACTGAGTTTGACGAATTTGGAGAACCTTGTCTCTGACACATTTTTCGGTGCAAAACGGGCCGCTCACTTGTGGACCCCGTGTTGACCAGAAACTGTATTTTTGCCCATGTGTCCAAATTGGACATATGTATATATTTTCTGAGTATTTTACTCATTCTGGGACTGTTGGTGATATTTGTAACAGCATCCGAGGATATCAGCTCCAGTTTCCATTGTTGTACTGCTACTTCCATGGCTAGTCGTGTTCGCATCTTCGCCTGGCTTCCAGGCAAGTATACCTTGCCTTGTTGTACTGTTTAAATTTAGTTATTTTTAGTTGCATATTTTATTATTTTAATATTATATAATTGTGCGCGTCCGAAAAGACTCGGGTGCAGTCAACGAAGATGTTGACGTTAGGACTTGTGTCTGACCTAGTGTCTAGTGGACCCACCTAAAGTTGTGGAGTTATCACATGACTCTCCAGGCCTTGACATGTATCATTGCACGTCACAGAGTGAGTTCATGTAGGGATGCGTGTTTCATGCTTGATTGGCCATCGGTATGAGCAGCACGTGTATCGGTGTTTAGCTTAGTTGTATATTTTTTTGGTGACTTGCATTGTAGTACGAGGTGTCCATGTCGTATTCGTAGCATATACATTGGCATTGGACGGGGAGGACGACTAGTAGGTGTATGGGACACCCACCTCCTTTATACAGATATCGCGTTCTTCGGAGCGATACGAACGTATATATTATTGCAGATACCGCGTTCTTTAGAGTATTAGACGTTACTTGTGGTTTTGTAGATACCACACTCTAAATAACGTTGGACGTTATACTATTACAGATACCACGCTCCTCGGAGCTGGACGTTATTATATTGCAGAAAGCCCTTGTTATGGGGGCATATATGGCATATACTAGCCAGTCACGACGGTTGGTGAATTACGTCAGCATATGTCTAGCCTACACTTTCCATACGCACTAAGTTATCCTCAAATTGTATTTCACTTAGTTGGTTAGTTCACCCTTGAGTTTTTACAGTATTTACTTTATGGCATGTATTTTTGTATCATGTTACGTCCCTCTGAGGACCTGGTTCCCTTCCAGGTTATTTGTGCATTTTGCAGGATGTTTGATATAGTGGAGTGTGGACATCGTTGCAGGTATCTTTACATTTCCAGCTATTACAGTCATGTACTACTTTCCATTTTGATTCTGCTTTTATAACCTAGTGTTTATAGACCTATGTTGTTCTTTTGGTCTATTCGAACGGATGTATTATTGGGCTGCAGATTGATGATGCATATCGTTCTTTCTTGAGATTATTTACCACGGATTGAGATTTAGTTTTAGTTGTTGCATGTTAGAAAATAGATTATTACTGGATCACTTGACCGTGGACAGCTTAAGTGCACTTCGTCGGGTCCATTAAATTGGAAAGCCCTACGGAGTCGTACTAGCTGGCCATTGCCACGTGTCTGATCCTATAGATTTTGGGATTGGGGCGTGACACATCCTGTCATGTTTGCTCTAAGAATGAGTGGTTCACCACATACAAGCCTACTTTCAAGAAGGTTACGATGGCAAACAAGGCACAAGCTTAAGTACTTGGAATCAGGACGGTGGTACTGAAACTGACTTCGAGGAAGTCGTCGATGCTTCAGGATGTGAAGCATTTACCGTTGATAGCCAAGAACCTGATCTCAGAAAGTTTGTTGTGTAACGTAGGCTTGAGGATGAACACCAATACTGAACAGATGGTGATTCCATATAAAGGAACATACTTCGGAAAAATATTTTGTACTGAAGGGATATTTAAACTTCAACTTGTAACTACGAATGAAATTGTCAACGTAGTCTCTTCTTCTGGTTATCCTCTTGAGTTGTGTCATAATAGTCTAGGACATGTTCATTGTAATCTATGACTTATCTCCAAATATAGGGGTAAAGAGGTAGAGAAGTGTAAAGTCTGTGTGCAGGCGAAGATCAACCAAAATTATTCAAACGGGTAAATCGAAGCACATATTTTCTAGGGATGGTGTACTCAGATATCTGTGACTTTAAACAATTCTCCATAAAGGTCGGGATGAAGTACTTCATTACTTTCATCGACGATTTATTGAAGTACACATTCGTCTATCTTCACAAGTCAAAAGATGAAACATTCAAGAAGTTTAAGGAGTTCAAGGCTCAAGCTTAACATCAAACTGGACAACAACTCAAGAGACTCAGAAGTGATCAATATGGAGAGTAATGGTCTCTCACATCGTTCTATAGAGAATATATAATTGTCAATGAGACAACTTCTCTATATTCTCCTCTATCAAATGGAGTTACAGAAAGGAAGATCAGGACGTTGACAGAGATGATGAAATCAATATTGTTGACTACGGGTCTTCCAATCTACTTTTGGAGAGAAGCTACATTCATTCTGAACAGAGTACCGTTCACAACTTCCAATGTCACTCCTCATGAACTCTGGTTCAAAGTCAGGCCCAACTTGAAATTCATTCGAGTGTGGGAGTCTCTGCGTATGTGAAGCTTCCGGACTTAAAGATTCAAAAGCTCAGAACGAGGACTACAAAGGGTATATTCCTAAGATATGATAAAAAGAGTGATACTCGAAGATTCCTTGATATTAAATCTAATTATATCATTGAATCTCGCGACGCAAAATTCTTCAAAGACAAATTTGTAAGGCACAAGAACATTGTGCTCGTAGACATTCCTAAGAATAGTGTGGATACGGAGGGGGCTGATGCTTCCAATGAAAATATAGTCAAAGAAGAAGTTTTCACTAAAGAGATAATGTTCGAACCAGAACTCACAAAGCCGACAACTAAGCGAGTGGGGAGGCTGAAGGACTTCGGAGATGACTTCGTCACCTATCATGTGCGAGCATACCTACTTACCTATGATAAGGTGATGAAAACCAGAGATATTGTCTTATGGAAGGAGGCTATCAAAGATGAGTTTGACTCTATAATCTCTAACAACACTTGGGTGTTGGTTGATCTACCTGAAGGAACAAAGTTCGTCGAAAGTAAATGAATTTTCAAGAAGAAGATGAAGGCCGTCGGAACTGTTGACAAGTTCAAGTCAAGGCTGGTAGCCAAGTAATTTTCTCAGAATCAGGGGATCGACTATATCGACACATATGCTCCAATAATGCGGATGACAACCATCATGATGTTGATTGCTCTAAATGTAATACACAACTTGGTGATACAACAGATGGATTTAAAAATAGTATTCCTGAATAGAGAGTTGACAGAAGAGATTTACATGCAACAACCAGAAGGATTATTCGTCAAGGGCCTTAAAGACAAAGTTTGCAAGTTAATGAAATTACTGTACGGTCTGAAGCAAGCTCCCAAGATGTGGCATGATAAGTTTGATAAAGTCATAAGATCAAACGTCTATAGGGTCAGTGAGACGGATAAGTGTGTTTATACAAAGTTTGTTGGTGGAAGATGAGTCATAGTTTGTCTATATGTGGACGACATGCTGATCCTGGGTACTAATTTAGCATGTGTAACTGAGACAAATAAGTTCCTTTCGTCCAAGTTCAGTATGAAAGACTTGGGGAATGTTGATATTATCTTAGGGATAAAGATCATCCAGAAAAATACTGGAGTGGCGCTGTCACAATCTCATTATATTGAGAAGCTGCTCACACGCTATGGATATCATGATCTTCCAGGGATCGATAATCCATATAGGTGTGATTAGAAGATGAAGCCAAATCCAAGAAAAGTGTCAAGCAGTTGGAGTACTCAAGCGTTATCGGGAGTTTGAGGTATGCAACAACTGCCACAAGGCCTGACATAGCTTTCGCCGTGGAGATGCTGAGTCGGTTCACGAGCAATCCAAGTGTTGAGCACTGAAAAGCCGTGAAGAGAGTAATGGGATATCTTAAGAGGACTCAGAAGTATGCACTACACTACTGAGGTTATCCGACAGTAGTGGAAAACTTCAGTTGATGTCATTGTGTGAGTGAAAGAATTGTTGTTATGGTGTAGAATTAAAGGCTTAGTCTTTTCTTGTATCATACTATTATTTGACCAATGCGGGAAGATTCAAGTCGTAAGCGACATCTATCATAATGCATGATGGGTAGTCACTGTGGGGAACACTTAACCCATATATTGAGATATGTGGAGGATTGTTGGAGTTTTTCCATTGATTGTGAGAGGTTTTCTCTCAAAAAGCTAGAAAGATAGTCTCACATTAGAAAATACTTCAAGTGGGTATATCAATATAATACCATGTGGTTATTGAGAGATGCACATGGGATGATGGTCCAAGTGTGAGTGTCATGTGGGATATTTTTCTAATAGGATGAAGGCTAAACTCCTCAAAGAAAGCTTTATGCTTTTTGTCACTCTCTTGGAACAAATTTTCTTAGGAGCTAAGACCCAAAGGGGCCTAGCGACTTGGAATCGGACTCAGGATCGGACTCAAGGGTGCAAAGTGGCGCTTTGATGACACACTTTAAACTTAGCACGTTAGCATCATCGCATGGCCCTTGTGTGCATAAGTTGCTCTCGTTTTATGTGCAATTTTTTTGTGCGAATTGAATGCATGGTTTTTAGCGCGGGTGCATGCACGGACGTATGATTTGACGCTGATAGGCTATGCGCGACTTTGTGCGGCTATCCGTGGGCTATGCGCAGCTATAAGAGTATGCGTGCATGTGCTGCTGCACTGCTGCGCGCATGTGCTCCTGAGCTGCTGCACTATTGCGCATGAGCAGTTACGGTTGTGATATTTTGTGCATATTCACAGTGTGCGTGGTTGTTACATGATCCCGCTAATTGCGGGATTTGAACCGATATGGAAAGATTGGTTCTTTAATTCAGATCCGATTTTTGTGAGATTTGAATTAAATTTATTCCTATCTTTCCGTAATCAGTTGGCGGCCAGGATTAGGGTTAGGGTTTCCACCCGACTCTATAAATACTCTCTTCTTGCCCTCTTTGAAAACTTACATCAAAATTGAGAGACGGAGAGAGTATCGTCCTACTGTTGTCATTGGAGTCCAGGAGTCCGTGCGAGTTCGTGACATTGGTGACAATGAGCATTCTAGTAGTTCTTCTCATAGCTTGCTGGTTCGAACAACGGATATACCGGAAGGTTTACATGAACATGTGTTCCTGGCCTCGTTCATCCATCTTTTAATTAAGCTTCGAGACTAACAACTCCTGCTTATTACTTACTATGGAAAGAGAAAGGCTCTTTCTACTACTCCGATATTTTTCCTCAATGATGTAAGCAAGACCGGCCTGAGCTTATGGGTCGGAGACAAACTTCTAAAATTGACTTATACATAACGGAAAAAAAGAAGTAAATATAAAAAAATAAAATAATTTTTTTTGTTAGTCTACCATAATAATCACTACAATACAACGGTTTTGTGCGTGGCCCGTTTTGTATACTTGTTCTACTTTAGATACGTCTATATTGATATCCCTTTGATCTTTGGACCATGGACTATCGTCCTGTTCTGGACAGTTCTGGACCAGAAGCGTCCCTAGATGCAAGCGCAAAGTCTTACCATCGCGTCAAGCATCCAGCTGTTTGTTTTAGGTGTACATGCATCTAGAAACAACAGTATACCAAAAAAAAACAAATTCCAACAAGAAAATCTTGAATATTCTCTCTATGGATTTCTAAAATGGTCAAGAACCTGTCCATTTATGCACTAAAAGCTCATACCTATGAGGACAACGGTCCTGGAAGCACCGTATAATACCATTGCTGTCTCTATAGAGAACAAGCTTCTCATCGAACACCGATAAACCCAGAGGAGCATCATACGGAACCTCCTCCGATAGATATAACGGATACCACTCTTCCCTCCAGTCGTACTCCACCCTCTCCTCCTCCGCATCATCAACAGCTTTCTTGGTGGGCTCCACTAACCCAACTCTCCGTCGAGTCGCAACTCTCCGCCCATTGAGAGATGTTAACGATGATGGTTTCTTCTTCTGGGATTGGTAGTCAGAGAAAGAAGAGTAGTAGTAGGAGAAAGAGGAGGAAGTGGGTTTCTTGAGGATTTGGTGTGGAATAGAGAAGGCGCGGGAAAGAGCCATTAGAGAGGAGGAGGAGGAGGAGGAGGAGGAGGAGGAGGGAGAAGAGTGATATTTAGAAAAGTGGCGAAACCGGTAAGTCCATCTGCAGGTGACGCGAACACTTAACGGATTAGAAACGCGCGAGGGGTTTAAATTCTACCCACGTCGATAGGACACTAGTGGGCCCACCAACCCAACAAGGGATCGGGTACTTTTATTGTCATGTCCTCGCATTATGTAGATTTTTCTTTTTCTTTTTTTCCTTTGAAAGAATATGACTAGGGATGGCAAAATGGCAGATTTGTCACTCCTCAAGCTGTGTAATGGGCCCGGCGGTCCGGAATCCGGTCCAAGTCCAGCTTGGTCAACGTCGGCCTGAGTCAATCCAGACCCGATTAAAGGTCCAGTCCAACTCAGCCCACATGTATAGCGGGTCCGGACTGGGTCTACATTTTCGTTCCGAAAGTCCGGTCCGGTCCGGTTCAGAAATCGGTCCAAATCAGTTTAGACCAACTAACGCGGTTGGCCCGGCCCTGTCCGCCAACCGGGTCGATGTCCGGTTTAGACCCGATCTAAACTTATATATATTTTAATATATTTTAATTACTAAAAATAACCAAAAAATTTCTAAGAAAACTAATTTACTAAAAATCACATTTGAAACTAAAAACCCATCCGACAAAATGTATGGACCAAGCTTTAGACGCAAGTAAGTAATATCCTAGTGTATATGTAACGGTCTACTAAATAGGAATGCATTCAATATTGATGCATACAAGGAATGAGTTGCTCTATAGGATTTTATTTAGCTAGGAGAAAAAAATCCCTATAGTATGAAAATTATTCAAATGGAATAAAGATGTTATTTACATGAAAAAAATTTGATAACTTGATGTGCACATTCCTTAAATAGATTGGTGCAGAAGATGGAAATGATTTGAATGAATTTAAATTTATTGTGCTAAAATGATTTGACGTGCACATTCCTTAATAAAATGTAGCTCTCTTTAATTCATTTTCAAATTTATGTTTGTAAATTTTTTCTGAAGAAAATTTTATGGAGGACATCGGAAAACAAAAAATAATACTTGTACATTTTATTACAAATTTTATGCTAATAAAATCTCAACATTCAATTTTTTGGTTAGTTATAAATAAATGTTATAACATATTTAAATTATAATAATATATAATAAAATTATTCCATTTTTTATATTTTTTCTGATTATTTTTAAAAAAAATCGGGCCTGCCCGAACCCAGCCCTTAACCGGCCCGGACCTAGCTCGGTTCGGCCCGGTTGTCTCCTACCGGGTTATGGGACTGGGCTGGGTTTCATATTTTTATCTCCGACCTGGCCAGGTCCGGCCCGTCCCGCTTCCTTGTCCGGTCTTAGCCTGGCCTGGCCCGCTTCCTCGTCCGGTCTTAGCCCGGCCCAGCCCGAACCCGGTCAAACCCGGTCAACCCGGACCTCAGGCCGGCCCGGCCCATTATACACCTTGAGTCAATCCCTTCCCCGATCCTGAAGGCTCTCTCTGCCTCCATCCCCTTCCAAATCCTCGCCCCACTACCAAAATATGATGAAATAGCGACATTTTTAGCGACGTCGTTTGTTAACGTCGCTAATTTTAAAGAATTTAGCGATGCAATAAATAAATATCACTGTACGTCGCTGTTTGCGACGAATAGCGACCATACTTGGTTTTTTGAAAGAAAAGTCGCTATATTTTTTTAACGTTGCTAAATGTCACTAAAGTTTTTGATTTAGCGACGTTTGACGACATCTTTAGCGACGCTGTTATTTTTTTAATTAGCGACATTTATAAATGTAGCAAATTATCGCTAAATTTTTTTAATGGCGACGTTTAGCGACGTCTACGAAGTCGCTAATTTTTTTTTCGAATTAGCGACGTTTAGCGACGTCTGGATCCGACGTCGCAATTTATTTTCAATATGGCAGTTGGGTTTTCCTTTTCCCCAATTCTCACTCAAAATTTTCTCAAAGTTTTTCCTTCCCCCCTAACACGCCGACGACCCCCTCCAACTGTTCTCCATAGAACTCCTCCTCCTCCTCCTCTCCGGGCTCCACTGCTGACGATCCCACCTTCTTCTCCTCCATCGAACTCCTCATCCTCCTCTTTGGGCCTCCACCGAGCTCCTCCTCCTCCTCCTCCTCCTCTTCGGGCTCTACTACCAATGATCCCCCCTCATTCTCCTCTCCGGGCTCTTCCTCTTCGGGCTCCTCCTTCTCTCGGCAATCCCCTTCCTCGGTCAACCCCCATGATCAGGTAAACCCTAACCCTAGCTATTTGACATGGACACGACACAGACATAGACATGACACGGGATACGACACAAATACATATACTGACATGACACGGGATATGACACAGACACTAACCCTAACCCTAACCCTAACCATAACTCTCTCTTTCTTCAAATCTGAGATACGACACAGACCCTAATCCTATCTGAGTTAATTAGACGCAACCTTCCACATCGGCTTTGTATACGATACGATGCAGATCTCGACTCAAGGAGAGTCGTATACACGGACACGAGAATGACTTTTCAAAGCCGAGACACGACACATTATTGGCTTCTTCTAGAACTTGTATCCAACTTGGGTTATAGCAGTGTCAAACCTATCCTTGACACAAGAGTTTGTGTTCGGGTGGTTGAGACACGATATTGGTATATGTTTCACGTAACCAATGACACAGCGCCCCCCTTGGCCCCGATGACCCCCCTCGGCCCCGACGACCCCCCTCGGCTCCCCTCAACCACGACAATCCCCTCCTCGGTCAGAGGGTCAGCACTACAAAAATGATTCAAATCAGCGACGAATTTAGCGACTCTGAACAACGATGTCGCTAATATTATTGAAATTAGCACATATTTTAAAAATATCGCAATACGTCGCTATCAGCGATTTTCTGCGACGTTTAGCAACGACATTTAGTATTATAAAGATGACGTTATCGACAAGTCGCTAAACATCGTTATATTTTTAATAACAGCGACGGTTAGAGACTCCACACCTTATATGTCACAGTATATTAAAAATTTTGCGACGTTTAGTGACGTCTGGTATTGACATCGCTAAATTACTTAATATAGGGTTCCCCTGGTCGGTTCACCTTTTTATTTCTATCCCCCCAAACTTTTTATTTCCCGCCCCCTCCTTCCGCGCCCTGGCGACCCTCCCTCGGCCCCCCATCCCGACACAGGTGATCCCCTGACATGGTCTCTTCGCCCCCGTAACCCTTAGACGCGGCTTATCCCCCTTCGGTGTGGCTGACCTCCTCCGACGTGGTCCTCCTCCGTCGTCCCCACTCTCAGGCGCTCCTCCTTCCTTCATTCCTGCTTGGTAAACCATAACCCAGACCCAGACACAAGTAAGACACACACACATACTGGACACAATCAGGACACATTGACACACACATGACACAACCCTAACCCTGACTATGGTGGCCCATGCAGGTCCTATCCTTAAATAGGGTAATACCCTAGGACAGGGTATGGAATGACATTGAGGATTTTAGGAAAAGCTCATTCACAGTATAGGGTTCTTATTTCAATTCCTGATATCATTATTGCTCAATTTTCCTATCGCCTTTGATTTCCAAGTATTCTATTCTGATCTTCCTATCCCTTAATCTTTCAGAATGGTCCAGACCAGGAATACAGTGGGAGGCACATCAGAACCAGCTGAGCCGAATGTGCCCGAGACTCTTGCCCTCCCTCCGCCTCCATCTGTTCCTGCAGTTACTCTAGATGGAGCACAGCTGCTTGGAGTGTTCCAGGGATTGGTGGAATCCCAGAAGGAACAAACTGCACTTCTGCGGACCAGCCTCTCAGAAGCTATTAAGTCCCAGGAGTCGCCACTCAAGAGGCCAGGAAGTGCTAAAGACTTCAAGAACCTTAGGCCTCTGGAATTTTATGGAACTGAGGGCATTCTCTACGCTGATGAGTGGATAGAGAATGTCGAGAGACTCCTGAAGACTGCCCGGGTTCCCGATGACCTCAAAGTGGAGTCCGCCAGCTTGCAACTGTTCGATATTGCTCGAACCTGGTTCAGAGATGAACCCCAACTATCTGCTCCCGACGTCACCTGGGAGGACTTCAAGAGGCTATTCAAGGAGAAATTTTATCCCGAAGTGGCTCGGGAAGCTCTCGAAAGCCAATTCGAGAGACTGGAACAAGGTAACATGACTGTTGATGAATATACTGCTGAATTTAGCAGGTTAAGCCACTTTGCGGAGTACATGGTTCGTACCCCGGAGGATAGAGCCCGAAGATTCAAGAAGGGGCTATCTCCGGATATCCGCCTTGCTGTCACCACCAGTCGAGCTCGCACCTATGAGGAGATCTTGAGCGTGGCTCAAGGCGTCGAGAGAGACATGGGGCACAAACTGAAACGAGAAAGAGATACCGGAAATGCGGGACCCAACAAACGCCCTTTTCAACAACAGCAACAGCAACAACAACAACAACAGTAGAGGGCCCCGCAGCAAAATCAGCGTCCTCCCCCTCGAGCTCCAGCACCCCAACCCCAGGCTCAAAGACAGAACCAACAAGCTGCCCCTTGTGGATATTGCCAAAAACCAGGTCATACTTGGCAAGTCTGCAGGAAGAGGCTAGGTGCCTGCCTCTACTGCGGCTCAGCAGCGCATCAGATGAGGGACTGTCCAGCTGCTCAAGAACGCCCAGCTGCACCAAAGGTTCCAGCCCAGACCAGGGCCCCAGCAGTACAACAAAGGGGACACCCGCTTCCAACACAACAGCAACGCTTTGCTCAGCACCAGCAGCAACAGAGGGGTGCACCGCAGCAAGGCCGTGCTTATGCAATGACTCTGGAAGAAGCTGAGGCCACAGCAGACGTCATCACAGGTTCCGTGCTTATAAATTCAATACCAGCTATTACTTTATTTGACTCTGGAGCTTCTCATTCATTCATGTCAGTAGATTTCCTTATGAAGCATAACTTAAGCACTAAACCCCTTAGGAATTGTTATAAGATCATTACCGGTGGAGGAATCATCCCGGTTAGTGATGCCTGTAACAATTGTCCTATTACATTATGTGGAAGAGAACTGTATGCTAGACTACTTGTAATGCCAGTGCCCAGTTTTGACATTATACTGGGTATGGATTGGTTAAGTCAACATCATGCCACAATAGACTGTCACAGAGGCAGTGTAATCTTCAGACCCCCTGGCAAGCCAGAATTTGAATTTGCTAGAGGTTCTAGGGAAATGGGTAATAACATAATTTGTGGAGCCCTAGTAACAGAAGAACTGCCACCTATCATCTCGGAATACCTAGATGTCTTCCCTGAGGATCTCCCAGGCTTACCCCCAGACCGAGAAGTTGAATTCTCCATTGACTTAGTGCCAGGAGCAGCACCAGTATCTCAGAATCCCTACAGAATTAACAAGAAGGAGATAATAGAACTAAATGAACAAATCAAAGAGCTAGAAGACAAAGGGTTCATTAGGTCTAGTGTCTCACCCTGGGGAGCCCCAATACTATTTGTGCCCAAGAAGGACGGAACATCCAGAATGTGTATTGACTATAGGGCTTTGAATGCCTTAACCATTAAGAATAAGTATCCCTTGCCCAGGATAGATGACTTATTTGATCAGTTGAGTGGAGCTCGGGTGTTTTCAAAGATTGATTTGAAGTCTGGTTACCACCAAGTAAGGGTAAGGAAAGAAGACATCCCTAAAACTGCTTTCAATACCCGGAACGGACATTACGAATTCTTAGTGATGCCGTTCGGGTTGACGAATGCTCCAGCAGTTTTTATGAATTTAATGAACAGAGTGTTCCAGCCATACCTAGACAAATTTGTAGTGGTCTTCATTGATGATATTTTGATCTACTCCAAGACCCCCGAAGAACATGAAGAACATTTGAGGTTAGCATTGGAGACTTTGAGGAAGGAAAAACTTTATGGAAAATTATCTAAATGTGATTTCTTCCTAGACAAAGTAGAATTCTTGGGACATGTTGTGACTGGGGATGGAATAGCAGTCGATCCTAAGAAGATAGCTGCAGTAGAATCCTGGCCCACTCCGGACTCTGTAGCAGAGATTAGAAGCTTCCTGGGACTAGCTGGTTACTATCGGAAGTTTGTGAAGGACTTTGCTAGGATTGCTGAACCCATGACAAAATTAACAAGAAAGGATGAAGAGTTCACTTGGACTGATGAATGTCAGCGTGCCTTTGAGGAATTGAAGAAAAGACTGACTTATGCCCCTATTCTGACCTTACCTTCCGGAACCGGAGGTTTCGCTATTTATAGTGATGCTTCTGGAAAAGGTCTAGGTTGTGTATTGGAGCAGAATAAGAAAGTAATAGCATATGCCTCTAGACAGCTTCGACCACATGAAAAGAATTATCCAACCCATGATTTAGAATTGGCAGCTGTCATTTTTGCTCTTAAACTTTGGAAGCATTACCTTTATGGAGAAAGGGTGGAAATATTTACAGACCATAAAAGTCTAAAATACATCTTCACCCAGAAAGAGCTGAACATGAGGCAAAGAAGGTGGCTGGAACTAATGAAAGATTTTGATATCAACCTTCAATATCATCCTGGAAAGGCCAATGTGGTTGCTGATGCTCTAAGCAGGTATCCTATGGCGATGCACTTGACTTTGAACCGGCACTTGCTCGAGGACCTGGAAAGTCTGGGTATTGAGGTAATTATCCCAGGAAAAGAGGGCCAAATGATGAACTTGCAGATTCAGTCTACTTTAATAGACAAAATCAAGGAGACTCAGTTTCAAGACGAAGGCCTGCGAAGCCTTCGAGGTCAAGTGCAAGCTGGATTAGTAGAAGATTTCAGAATTCATGTAGATGGATCACTGAGGCATGGCGATAGATTATGTGTACCTCAAGGAGACATAAGGGAAGAAATTATGCAAGAGGCGCACAGATCGCAATACTCCATACATCCAGGAGCCAACAAGATGTACAAGGACCTGAGGACGCATGTTTGGTGGCATGGCATGAAGAGAGAAGTATCCAGGTTCGTATCCCGCTGTTTAGTGTGCCAACAGGTTAAGGCTGAGAGACAAAGACCTGGAGGATTGCTTCAACCACTACCCATTCCGGAGTGGAAGTGGGAACATATCACAATGGATTTTGTTTCCGGACTTCCAAGGACACCTAGTGGAAAGGATGCAATCTGGGTGATAGTGGATAGGCTGACCAAGTCGGCACACTTTCTACCTTTCAAAGTGGGGCTATCTACAGAGAAGCTGGCAGATCTATATATCAGACATATTGTTAAGTTACATGGGGTTCCGGTAAGCATTGTCTCCGACCGAGACTCAAGGTTCACCTCTCACTTCTGGAAGAGCTTACAAGCCAGCTTGGGGACGCAACTCAAATTCAGCACAGCATACCATCCCCAAACCGATGGACAATCGGAACGTACAATCCAGACACTTGAAGATATGCTCCGTACATGTGTTCTGGATTTTGGAGGATCCTGGGAAGACTATTTACATCTGGTGGAGTTCTCTTATAATAACAGCTACCAAGCCAGTATCGAGATGACTCCATTTGAAGCCCTGTATGGCCGAAGATGTCGTACCCCGCTATCATGGGACGACGTTGGAGAGAGAGCCTTACTGGGACCAGAGATGGTGATCGACTCAGCTGAGAAGGTAAAACAGATAAGGGATAGACTTCGAGTGGCGCAAGACAGACAACGACATTGGGCAAATAGCCACCGAAGGCCCTTGGAATTTGAGGTAATTAAATTTATGAAATTCAAGTCAATTTAAACATTTTATTATGGAACTAAGACTTGATTATGACTCTATTTTAAGGTTGGAGAACTGGTGTTCTTGAAGATTTCCCCGACACGTGGCACCATTAGGTTCGGAAGGAGTGGAAAACTCAGCCCAAGATTTATTGGACCTTTTGGTATTCAGGAGAAAATCGGAGAAGTGGCATACCGCCTGGCATTGCCACCCTCTCTGGAAGGAGTCCATAACGTCTTCCACGTGTCGCAGCTGAGGAAGTATGTGTCAGACCCCAGCCACATTTTGGATCACTCAGAGCTCGAAGTAGGCCCAAGTTTGACTTACCAAGAGCAACCCGTGGAGATCCTGGATCGCTCGGAGAAAGTCCTACGGAACCAAGTTATCTCCCTGGTTCGTGTAGCTTGGAAGCACCATTCTCCCGGCGAATCCACCTGGGAGCGAGAAGACGAGATTAGAGAGCGATACCCCTATCTTTTTGAACCCTGAGGTATATTGTAATTTTCGGTTTTTTCTTTTCGTCCCATGTTACCCTTAAATTTCGAGGACGAAATTTTTGTAAGTTGGGTAGGTTGTAAACCCCCAGAAAATTTCCAAATTATTAAATCTTGGATTTTTCCCAATTTTCTGGAATTTTCTGTGAATTTTCTGTAATTAAAATCAAGGCTTTTAATTAATAAATGATTTTTTAATTGGCAATAAATAATATTAAAATATCATAAAAATAACATTTTTGGGTGTAAAATAGAAAATTGGACTTAGGATAATTTTTCTGGATTTTTCTGGGTCTCAGACCTATTTTTAAATGCCTAAAAACTAATTTTCTAATTAATTAATTATTTAACTAATTAATTATCTATTATTATTATTAATTATTATTTATTAATTTATTTTTATTTTATTTTTCTTTTCGGGCCGGCCCATTGGGCCGCGGCCCAGCCCGCTACCCAGCCCAGACCCGCTCGTATCGGGTCGGGTCGGGTCAGCCAACCCGACCCGCCCGCAACCACCCGACCCGCCGGCGACCCCGTCCCCCCACGATCCCCGAAACCCCCGGCCGCCTCCGCGCGCAGCGCCGCCCCCCGCGCGCTGCGCCGCTCCCCGCGGCCCACGTCCCCCTCGCCCCCGCCTTGGCCGGCCCCCGCAACCGCCTACCCTCCCTATTTAAACCCCTGCTGCCGGCCGTCTCCCCCACTCCCTCGCACCACCCTAGCCACCCGCCGCTCCGCCGCAGCCCACCACCCTAGCCGTCCCCTCCTCGCCGTCGACCCGCAGAGCCCCTCCGCCGCCTGTCTCCTCCGTCCCCCGATTGCTCCGGCGGCCCCCGACGCAAACAGCAGCAGCAGCAGCGACTCGAGCGGCTCCCCGCGCCGCCTCCGGCCGCCCTGAGCCGCCGCCGACGCGCCCCCAGCCTCGCCGCACCGTCCTCCGCCGTTTGCCCCGAGCCCGGCCGCCCAGCAGCCGCCCTCCGCCGGATTCCGACGAGGAATCCCTAACCCTAATTCGCTGTGTCCGACACAGGACACAGTGTCCTGTGTCGTGTCGGACACGATCTCGACCCTGATTTTCGGGTCCCCTTCAGGTGCGTGTAACTTTCGCCTCGTAGCTCCTTTTTCAATTCTGCAAATTGCGTTGTGAAGCCTGTATGACCCTCTCGGTGTCCGGACAAACGGTTCGGGACATCGCGTCCTGTGGTGATCGCACACCGCGATCCAAAACCAGGAAAAAACCAGACCATGTTTCACCCCGTTCGACGGGCGATTTTGTGTTCGGCTCATCGGAATCCAAATCTGGAAGTTCCGTTGGGTTCGTATCAGCATTCCTGACCCGTTGACACTAAGTTTGTTGTATTTAGAGACCTTTGACCGGACACGTCTTTCGGTGCAAAGCGGGCCCAACGGCGGACCCCGTTTTGACCCGAAACTGCCGTTTTTGCCCTTGGCTCCAAATTGGACCCAAGGACAGGCGTTTCTAGCTATTTGACATCTTCTGAGCATGATGGTAATGTCTATTTCAGCTTTTGGACTCATCTGTGGAAATTTCTCCCAAGAACCTAATTAATCAGATCCAAACAACAGGCAAGTACCTGCACTTCAAGTTAAACTTTATATATTGTGATAATTTAATTCCCTGTCTTACATGTACCCTTGATGATTACTTCTAGAGTTAGAAATGCTGGATTTCATGTCTTGAATATTGGAGTTCATGTCTTGTTTTTCATGTCGGGTGGGAGAATACCTAGAAGGCATGTAGTTTACCCTTTCCCCTGTCGTGACTGCTAGCTTTTGGTACACGACTGTACCATCAGCCTGATACTCGATTATTCCTGACTGCTAGCCGCCTATGGCGTGCCTGATTAGCCTTATAAACCCCTACATGCCAACTAAGTATTCTAAATACAAAAACAAGTTCACACAGCTAGTTTCTAGATCTTGTTGCATTTCTTGTAGACTGTTGTAGTTTCATTTCCTGTCTCATTTATTTCAGTATTCTCGTATTTCCTGTTTATAAGCATTAACTCTGAAATATTGATAATCTTTATGCAACTTTCTCAAAATGATGCTCTAATTAATTGTCATAATTATTTAGTTTAACCTTGTTGTGCACTGTGTACTTTGCTCCTTTCCTGACTGGATCTGTTGATTTAGGCGATGATGAGGACCTTGCCCCTACTTATTATGGTCCATATGAGGGTACCGATGATACCTATGAAGAACCAGAACCCACCCAGGAGACCCCTGCTGCTGAGTAGCTAGTTTTAGCTATCTTTTATTCTGTTTTCTATCTTATTTAATCGGGTTTGTCCCCGATTTCATTTGAAATTTCTGTATTAAACATTTGAATTGCTGTCACATTTATTTCAGTTTGCAAATCTTAAATTCTATTCTCATTATTATCTTGCCTATGTTAAATGTGAATGAGTTAGTTTAGTTTAGATGGTTTGACCTAGACAGCGTACTACCGCCGACTCTGCGGCGTAGGCTGGACGTACCCACGTACTCGTGCCCGAACTTCCGGGTGCGGGTCGTGACACTGACACATGGACCCGAACACATGGACACGCACACAGGACACAACCCTATATGACACGATTCGTACTAACACGGATAAGATATTGGTTGATTGATATCTTGGTACCAACATACACAATCCTACATGGCACGATTTATACTAAGATGGATCCGAACACATGGACACAAATATAGGACACATGGACTCTAACTATGATATAGGTTGTTTGATATAAATTTGGGTATGTATTTTAGTCAAGATATTGTGTTTGGGTTTTGGTAGTACCTTGTGTGTGTTTGCCAAGTGTATGATAGTCCACGTATTCATTGTGTATGTGTGTGTGTGTGTGTGTGTGTCAAGTTTGAGTGAGGGATGAGTGAGCTAGTGAGGATATTATATATATATATATATATATATATATATATATATATATATATATATAAGGGTATAGAAATATATAGTTATAGAAGTAGGTATAAATATGTGTCGAGTGTCAAGAGTGAGTGGCCTAGAGTGTATATTGGTACCAAGATACAAGTGTCAAGTATAGTTAGTGTCATGGATATTTGAAACTGTATCCTAGTGTCAAGATACAAGAGAGTATAAATGTGAGATTGTGTACCATGGTATGTGATATCCACATGATACACAAATACCTAGAATGTTATCAAAACCTATGTGTATATTTGACACTCTGAAGTCAAGTGTCCACATGTCTTCTAGTTTTTGGATAGTCACTAATTATAAAATGGATACTCATGAACCACGATATGGATACTCAAGCATCACAACTCGAATACTCACACATCAATAGGAGTTGTTACTTTGATGAAAATGTTTATCCATCTTTGCATCCATTTGGATAATATACTTAAACGATGTATATTTATCTTTTTAGAAGTATCTAAAAATGGATCTGAATTACTACTAGCTTCATCGTTCGTGGATATACAACCATCATTTTGATGACAAATGCGGTACGCGGGATAAATTCATAAAGAGGTGGAATAATTCCTGCAGTTCACTAAGGTGTTCCCTCAGTACATGGACGGTACCAAAATTAAGTATCCGTGTATGAGATATCGTAACTTGAAATATCACTCAAAAGTGGATGTGATATATCATTTATACTCAAGGGGTTTAATGCCGAATTACTATCAGTGGACCTCACATGGAGAACTTGTATCTTTAGCATCGGAGCTGGATCCTTATGTAGAGTCGTATATTGGTGTCCACAACCATGTTGATTATGATGACGGGTGCGTGAACATGGTTTTTGATGTTGTCGGGCCTAGTTTTAATCTAAAAAATTATGATGTAGCTGAGGAGGCATCGAATGTTGATGTTTCAAGTTCATGGAGTTAATGGAGAATGTATGAACTCCAGTATATCCTGGTTGTGAGGATCATTCACCGTTGGAGGTGGTTACAAGATTGTTGAGCATCAGGTCTGATTTTAATATGTCGCGAGAATGCTATAACCGATTGATGGAGTTGATTATAGAGATATTGTCGGCGGGTGCTAAGTTACCTAAATACTTCTACCGGTCTAAGAGGATGGTGAGAGCGCTCTGGATGGAATACGAGAAAATTGATGCATGTCGTAACGGGTGCATGCTGTACTACAAAGATGACAAGGATGAAGATGTGTGCAGATTTTATGGTACTGATCGCTACAAGGCAACTGGTACAGGAAGGTATGTCGGTGCAAGGAAGCCGACCGATTCGATACACTACTTGCCTTTAACGTCGCGGTTGTAGAGGTTGTTTATGGTAAAGGAGACTGCCAAAAACATGAGTGGCATAGACGAGAACAAATTGAAGGAGTGTTGGATTACCCATCTGATGTAGAAGCATGGAATCACTTCGATCGAGAGTATCCTGATTTTGCTTTGGATCCGCATAATGTAATTTGTGGCTCTCCTCTGACGGTTTTACCTTATTCGGACTTTTGGGCTCTCAGTATTCGTATTGGCCTATGATCGTCACCCCATACAACCTACCACATTGGATGTGCATGAAGACTTTGGTTATGTTCTTAATCGTTATTATTTTGGTTTTGAATAATCCAAAGAGGAACATCAATATGTACTTGCAACCATTGATAGATGAGTTGAATCAGCTTTGGAAAGTAGGCGCCAACACAACGATGCTTCAAAAAAGCAGAATTTTCAGATGAAGGCAGTACTTATGTGGACCATCAACGACTTTCTACATTATAGCATGTTATCAGGATGGAGAACTCATAGTCGTCTCTCATGTCCATACAGTATGGACCCCACTGAGGCTTTTCGTTTGAAACAAGGAGAAAAAGTGTGCTTCTTCGATTGTCATCGACAATTTTTGTTGTCGGTTCATCCGTTCCGGAGGAACAGAAATGCATTTCGTGCCGGCGTTATGGAGAAGGCAAATCCACCTCCAAGGTAGTCCGGAGACACGATATGGAAAGAGATTAAAGATTTACCAAGTGCTATCTAAGAGCCTACTAAGGGGTACAAGTGTGATGGATTTTGTCACACTCATAACTGGACGAAGAGAAGCATATTCTGGGATATGTCATATTGGAGCACCAATCTTATTAGACATAACCTTGATGTCATGCATATCGACAAGAATGTGTTTGCCAACATAATTAATACTATGATGGATGTAAAGGGGAAGACGAAAGATAATCCCAATGCCAGGTTGGATTTGGAAGAAATATGCAGACGTCATGCGTCGTATTTGATAGAGGAAGGGAATGGAAAGTATTAGCAGCCTAAGGTATTTTTTTTACTGGACAAGGAGGATAAAGGTAGACTTTGTAGGTGAATTCATGGACTAAAATTTTTAGACGGATACGTGTCAAATCTGAGAAGATGCGTTGACCCGGAGAAGAACAAACTAACGGGTATGAAGAGTCACGACTATCACGTATTTATGGAGAGGTTAATTCCAATTGCATTTTAGGAATCTTACCGCAGTTTGTTTGGGATATATTGACTGAGCTTAGCATATTCTTCAGGAATTTTTGTTCTACAAAAATAATTGTCGATCTTCTAGAAAAGCAAGAGAAGGACATTATGGTAACACTATGCAAGCTTGAAAGAGTTTTTCCTCCTGGATTGTTCGACTCCATAGAGCATTTGCCAATTCATCTTTCTTACGAGGCACGTGTTGGTAGGCCTGTCGGTTAGCGGTGGATGTACCAGTTCGAGCGTCAACTGAACCACCTAAAGAGAAAGGTAAAAAATACGGCACGGGTCGAGGGTTCTATTTGTGAAGCCTATATTCTTGAGGAGATTATAAACTTTTCTCGATGTATTTGAAGCCGTATGTTACTACTAATAGAACAAGAGTTCCTAGAAATAACGACGGATATCAGGAATCTAATGATGCAATACTGAAAGTATTCAATGCTTTCGGTAAGCCTTTGGGCAAAATGAATAATAGATATCTAAATGACGACAAGCTAAGGGCTGCTTAGTTGTATATATTACTCAACTGCGATGAGGATAAAGTGGAGAAACTAGAGGGGTAAGTAATTAATACGTTAATATTTTAGTCATCTTAATGTAATAGTATATGTTAATATTGTTACACTAATCGGACAATATTTTGTTATTTTTTAGCATATTTAATGATGAGGTGAGGTTGATGAGACCATGTATAATAGACGAAGAAGTAGAACAGGAAATGAGACTTCATTTACCTTCTTGGTTGAGTACATATATGAGGATCTTTTTGTGTATGCACTATGCATAATAATTAACATAACGTTGAACTTAATATCATTTTCTTGGTATTTAGGTCGATCATCCCCATACAACACTCGAGAATGAGCCTATTAGAACTCTAGCCAAGGGACCAATTTATGCCGTCAAAATTTGGCCAACCAACTGTGTGAATGAGTTTAGGTTCAAGTCAACAAAAGCCCCGATAAGAGACAACTTCTTGGATCTCGATTCTAAGAAAAATAGTTGTTTGTGTATCAGATCTTCGAGCTACAAAGATGTCGATCCAGATAATAATTTCTATAGCGTCATACGGGAGATTGTGGAATTGACATATAATTATGGAACAGAGCCTGCTAAGATCGTGTTACTCAGGTGTGATTGGTTCGATCCGATCCAAGATCGAGGTTGGAAAATAGACAAGCATGGTCTTGTGGATATAAACTACCGACATCGATATCAAGGCTATGAACCATTTGTCCTATCAAGTCAGGCTCAGCTCGTGTACTTCACAACTTATCATAAAAGGGGAAAAAAGAGGTCGTACTGGTGGATAGTATGCAAGATAAAATCTAAAAATAACTTTGACGTTAACGAAATAGCTTATCAGAAGGATAAGCTACCTATTATAACAAATATTATAGATGTGGACTCAACGGAAGTTCTTCATTACATATCTAATCGTTTGGAAGAGGTAGAATTATCCGAAGAGGAAGACAAAGTAGATGAAAGTGAAGATGAGGAGGAAGAGGGGGATGAGGAAAACGAAGAAGAAAAATTTTCAGAACGAGATTGAAAATAAAATAAAATAAAATTCATTTAGAACTCTAGCCATGTACTGTATTTTTAATGTGGAACGTAACATCTATTTTAACTATAGATATATATATTTATATCTGTTATCAATTATATTCTTTGTTTTCATCTATCTTACCAGATGGCATCCATGATCCGAGCACGTGTACGTCGCTTGAGAGAGGCACCTTCTACTATTAAGGAGGAAGTGGTACCTCCTATTGTTAAGGAGGAAGTGACTGTTAAGGAGGAAGTGGCACCTCCTTCTATTAAATTGGAAGCGGTTGTTAAGGAGGAAATGATACCTCCTACTGTTAAGGAGTAAGTGGTACCTCCTACTGTTGGGCAGACACCAGATCAGATGGGGAGTTCCAGTCATCCAGCACCTATAGAGGAGATTGATCACCTAGACTCTACTTATGCGAAGTATTCGATGGACTGGGTTCTGCCCTAACGTATTGGATTTTTTTTAGAGATTGAGAAATTGGATAAGATTTATGGTGTGATTGTGATATTTTTATTGTGCTTATTGTGTGACTGTAATACTTTTATATTATGCTTATTGTGTGACTGTGATATTTTATATACTTTTGTGATATTTTGTACCCAAGAAATTCAACGGAGGGTTACTCTGGGTCTATTTATTTTTATGAACTGTTATAAGTCTATGTATTTATTTTATCATCATATGTTATTATCAGGTATGACAGGACGAGAAGGATCATACGGAGGTAGATCCTTTAGACGGAGTGCTCCTCCGGTATCGGCTACTGGTTCCGGATCCTCGTCGCGGAGTACTCCACTGTAACGACCAGTCACATTTTTGACTTTGTTGACGTTACGTGGCGGTACTCCTGGGACCAGCAGTTCTATGCTTGAGACTACTCCCCCATCCAGCCTTCCTCCTGCTGATGGCACCATGGATATAGAGGAGCAGATGGAGGAGGTCGATCCGACTCTGTCTGCGCATGATCAGAGCGATCCTTCATGCGCACCTCCGGGCGAGACGAGGATAGAGATTTGGTGGGACGGGCCTAGCAAGTAAGTTAAATAGTTAATATTTTCTAAATAATTATATCTATATATTCATGAATTTAATTATCGTTGTATAGATATCATCCCACGACAGTACAGAGAGCACTGGGACATTTTCTAAGGCAGAACTATGATGGGCCTTGGATCAACTACTCAGATACTTCTGAAGATAGGAAGACATATTGGTTTGCCCACTTCAAGGTAAAAATATATTTGCTTTTAATATCAATAATCATTTATGCATATTATGTAACTCTCTATTTTACTTCTTGTAGAAAACTAATTTTTATCCACCACACCGAGCTGAGAAGATCGAGGAGCAATTTTCTCCGTCGCAACCAATCTGATCCGTGATGCGATCAACGACCAGAAGGTCCGTGATCGCGACGGAGAACCGACCCACGGTTGGATCACGCCTGAGCAGTGAACTGCGATGAAGGCGAACCCAAGTACAAGGAACGGTCGGAGAAGGCAAATACGGCTAGGTCGAAGGCAGGAAAGTAGTGTGGTAACTCGATTCCCATAACAAAATATTTTCGTCATCTGGTATATATTCTATTGAATATATATTATTTTAATGCAAGTAAGATAAGATATTTAATTTTAATAACAAATAATATAATTTTTAACAAGTACAGAGGGGTGAGGACACTAATATGGTTATAGTCTTCTTGGCCACTCATCGGAACGGTGAAAAGCTCATCAATGAGAAGGTCACGCAAACCTATATACATTTTACTACCATGTGTTAGTTTTAATATAACTTAGAAAATATGAAAATAGATATCTATATAGTTAGTAATAAGTAATTTAGATGTTAGCAACTACTTTCTAGGATGAGTATCTTAAACTACGTGTGTGGGAGACTGCTAGTGCACCTACAGAGGGAGGGGATGGTATTTCCTCGCAGCCCTCTACAGCTTCGACGGCGGACGAGCTCTGGATGACCACCGTTGGTGGTCTTCATAAGGGTACGTACTATGGTACAGGATCCTACGACGCCTATGTTATGATACAGTCATCCAGGCCATCCTCTGTCAGTGTACATTCCTCGCAACCTTCGCAGCCGTCGGCACGAGCCCAGGAGAGCGTTGACCGTCAGATTGCTGACCTACGTAATGAGTTGCTATAGAGGATTATGGAGCGGCCACAGTCTGCACTGTAGACGGACGATGCGACGATCATCGCATATTTTGATTCGCTCGAGCATAGCCTTATGGAGCTCAGGACTATGGGCCAGATAATAGAGTGCAGGTTGGCAACTCTGGCCGCGTCTATGGAGCGCAGACAGACGGAACTGGAGGGGTCACATACAGCCATGAGCGACTCACTTGTGAGGATCCATGCGACGCAGGATTTATTGTGCTGGTCGGTGGCGGAGAACACTTTGAGGGTGGTATCTGCCATGGATTCATACAATGCTCGACTGCTAGCATTAGAGCAGATACGTTCTCCTAGTCCATCGGCATCGACACCGCCTCCATTACTACCTCCTCCATTGGCATCGATGACGCTTTTATATTAGCAGTATGAGTTCCTTCTATCCCAGATGTGCGAATGTGCTCCTCTTGATCAGTAGTAGTCATTGTTTAGACAGTTTTTAGGGTGTTTGTGTTTATTAGCCCATTATTGGGTCTTTGATATATTTATTTCATACTTTTTATTACATTCTGAGACACATGTGACACTTATTTTAAATTTATTTATCTACTTCTTGGGACATATTTAGTGTAATGTAACTTTGTATATTTTTTCTATGTGAGTTTAGTTTATTATTTATATTAACTGTACACCAAAGTTTCCTGGTGTTAAGTGTTCCATCGAAGGGGTCGGCGAACCCAAGGAATTCAACGGAGGGTTGCTCCGGGTCTATTTATATAAACTGTGATTTTATAACTGCAAGTAGAGTTTTGTTGAAAAATATTTTACAAACTGCATTCTATTTTTTAATTTTTTTTCAATTTAGCGACGTGTGCGACGTACATTTATGTCGCTAAAAAGTATCAAAACTTCTTTACCTGATACCAAGGACGTCGCTAGTATGTCGCTAAACGTCGTTATATGCTGACATGGCAAAATTTGCCATGTCAGTATTATTGTAGCAAAATGTCGCTCATAATGTTGCTAATGTAGCGAGGTTTTACGACCAAATAGTACGTCGTAATTTAATGACGACATGTCACTAATTATCGTATATTCTTTGACATCGTGTCGTCGCAAATATACGTCGCTAGAGCGACGACTAGCGACATTTTTGTTGTCACCGACCATGAAATAGGCCACACCGTAAAAACTTCGCTAATTATGTCGCTAAATTATTTTAGCGAAGCTAGTTTATCTATTAGCGATATTTTTAGGCATCGCTAATATGTGTTATTCTTATAGTACCCCATCGATTCGGAGAATCTTATTTTTTGACCCTATCGGGGACTAGATCCCCAAATTTGTCCTGTTTTTAAGCAAGATCCTGCTGGGACTTGAACCCACATAGAAAATTGTGATCCCCCTAAAATATATCATAAATATACCTTTTTACTTTATGTGGAGATTTATAGAGTGGAACAGAATATTGGGAAAGAGGATTACTCTTTTACGAGGTTCACAACAATTAGATCAAACAAATACTAGAGGTCCTTATTTCAATTCTTTGTAGTAACATTTTATACCGAAGGTATTACCCTAGTGGTAATGTGGCGGACTGTCTTAGAATAGACCAAGGTTCGAATATGTCATACCCAGAACCAGAATACTGGAGGGCAGGGACGGACAAAGACAGCTACATACACCATAGTACTCAATACTCTGAGATACAGTCATGACTCTCTAGATAGTGAGGGTTTACTCTACAATCCAACAGTCAGTCCTGGGTCAAGAGTCCTAGGTGTCTTAATCTCAAGCAAGCAACAAGTTACAAGATGTATTATCACCAAACATATAATAGTGAGGCATCCCAAACTATACATACACAGATGATCATGAAGCTAGTTACAAAATAACAAACTAGTAAGAGTACAATATTACATGATCAGCTCTAGCTATAGTCTAGAATATGCTTTACATGTAGGCCCGCATGCTAGAATGTCAAGTTCCAAAAATATGAGCTAAACACGTGCTCAGTGACTAAATACCTCAAAAGTATAAGTACAAGATCAGGTGGGTAATGGAGAATAAACCCACTCATGACCTCTGGTGCTCCTGGGGTTCACCATCTTGAGCCGGAAAGTATGGGAGCTCCTGTGGTCCTGCTCCAAAATTTATCCATACAAAACCAGTGGGGTCAGACCCCAAAACAACAATTACCACAAGGGAGCCAACTTAGGAACTAAAATCAGCATACAGACAAATCAGTAAGAAATAGCACAAGGAACGGTTAAATTAGTGCAGCAGGTAAAATAATAGTTAAACAGTTCTGGAGTATTTAAACATGGATATCTGAAATTAGTACTCAGGTTACAGTTTTTGGATCATTTGTTAGATAAATTAGGCCATGACTAGACTAGACTGAAAAATAAGAAATCAAGACCAATCATGTCCTATGGCTTGCTATTATTAGGTAACTAAGGTTATCACAGTCCTAGTTACTAACACATACAGTTTTGAGATTTCACACAGCCACATGCCCTGTAGACTATGCGAGTTATTCAGGTATAAGGATATATAGAATAGATTATATCATGTATAGTAATTTACTGGTAAATGTAAGACTCGACGGTATGTTGGAAGTGTGCCCCTCACGATGGAGATCTCCAAATCCATCAGGTGTCGCTGAGATACCGGGATTGCATGTAATCAGAAAATCTCTCTAGATACTTCTAATTCATTATTCTAGTTGTTATCTTGGACAAGTTATTAAGAATTACTGACCGTGGTGCTCAGAAATTTGCCTTAGACATGATACAAGACAGGGCAGGATAGTAGCTTTACAAGTATATTTAGGACAAGAGCAAGCAAATCAACCACATGAATTTATCTTATCAGTTCAAGCATTTTAGTTCAGGAAATTCTAGCATGTCAAGAGTGCGCTTCATCGAGCCACTATCAGAAATATCGGTACATGTCAGGTTAACTCGATACGACGAGCTATTATCAAGAATATCAGGGAAAGTCTTGTATCAAAAGTTTAAGATTAACAGTGTCAATACAATCCATGTTCAGGGAATTCCAAGTTTTGGCAGGTTATCACAAATCGGGTTATAAAAAATTTAGAGAAAACTTGCATTCATAACAATTAAACATAATAGGCTATACAATAGAAACAGTTAAACCATAAGAGAAAAAATTATAAGAAGCTAAGCTACTATAAGTTTTATAGGCGCATGGGGTAAGCTGGCCGCATGCAAGAGCTAACCGTATGAAGCACAATGGCCACATGGGAGAACTGGCCGCATGCAAGATACAAAGTCCACTCATCGGGACAAAGTGAGTAACATGCAATAAATACAAAGATAGGCAAGTGACTGATGTGACTGGCCGTATCAAAGAAGTGACCAATGTGACTGGTCAAGAAAGGGAGTTAGAAGGAAAAGACAAAAATTATGGAAAATTGTGACAAGGTGATACAAAGTCATACGTCCAAAGAAAAGGGGAACGCATAGCTCTGGGCCACATGGACGACTCAACCGCATGCTCCTCTTGGCCACATACACATTTGGCCGCATAAAATCTTTTGAACTTAGAGAACTTTTGTCACGCCCCAGTCCCAAAATACGTATGACTAGGACACGTAAGCATGCCAGCCGCATGTATATAGCAACTCCAATATATGAAAACAATAACACCTGCGTACGCTGTATAATGAACAATAATTCACAAGTGGTAAAACTATCACAAGTCACAGGATATAATCTAATCTCATCCACAGAAATTTAAATATAATTGAATAACCAATATCCATAACTAGATCTCATTATGAAGTATCTAAAGATGACAGCCGGATGGAAACAAATCTACTATCGAACTAGAATATAGAATAAACAAGATAAATACATTATAAGAATATTAACAAACAATCACGGCTCATAGAGAAGACCTCATCGCAATAAGACCTCATCGCAATATACGTAGCAAGTCCGGATCTGCGCTCCTACGAATACTCATGAACAATATGCCTAGAAAGGGACAGGTCCTCAGAGGGACGTAACAAGATACATAAAAGCATGCCATAAAGTAAATACTGTAAAAACTCAAGGGTAATCTAACCAGCTAAGTAAAATGCACTTTGAAGACAACCTTGGTACGTATGGGTAGGTGAAAGGTATAAAGCGTAGCGTCGAGCCAGAGGCTAAGTATCTGGCATTATCTGTAAACTGGATGCCAGAAGTATAGGCTGACTACATCACCGATCATGATAGCACGCAGCTAGTAACCTCTGCCGGATGTATCAACAAGCATATACGCCCATAACCGGGTAACACTAAGCCCATAACCAGGTAACACATGGCCCATAATCGGGTAACACTGAGGCTCACGGCCCCGCAGTTTACTCTGAAACTACGGCAGCCAAATGTCTGTCCTATACGCCTACTAATTGTCTTTCCCGCCCAATGCCAATGTACAAGTCACGAACACGACGTGGACATCTCATACTCTAATGCAAGTCTCTATAGAAATAAACAACTAAGCTAAATACTGTTACACGTATTGCTCACACCGATGGCTAGTCGAGTATGAGGCATGCGTCCCTATATGAACTCACTCTATGACGTGTAATAATACGTGTCAAGGCCTGGGGAGTCATACCGATAACTCCATAACTTTAGGTGGGTCTACTAGACACTATGTCAGACACAAGTCCTAACGTCAACGTCTTTATTGACTGCACCCGAGTCTCTCTCAGACGTGCATAATTAAAATAATAAACATACAGCTAATAACACAGAATTTAAACAGTACAACAAGGCAAGGTATACTTACCTGGCGAGAAAGCTGTGTAGCACCCATAACTTGCTCCTAAAGTTGCGCAGATAAATCCAACAGATCTTTGGGGTCAGCGTGCACAGGTACGGGAAGCGGGGTGACTGCTGCGAGAATAACGGAGGGAGGAGGAGAAGTGCAGGCCGGAGACGAGTTAAAGAAGATGGCAAGGGGGTAGAGAACGGAGGCAATGGTGGTGTACTGGTGGTGGTGAGTGGCGGAGGAGACGAAGTTGAGGGAGACTCAAATGAGGTAACTTGGTGGTGGTCGTCGATGTGCAGCGGGGAGGTGGTTCGTCGAGTGTGCAGTCGGTTGGGAGCTCGACCGGAGGGAGAAGAGGAGGCGAGGATGTCACTCCCCAGTCCCAAACTGCCGAGGGACAGGACACGTGGCAATGGCCAGCAGCACGCACCGATGGACAACCCAATTTAATGGATCCATCAGGGCATGCTTAAGCTGTAGTCTAACAGGAATTAGGGCAATTGTTACAAGTCACGGATTATTCTATTCTCATCCACAACAGATAATCACAGATTAAAAGACAGAGTAATGCAAATAGAAATAACTGTCAAATCTCAATAAATTCCTCGGGAAACAATCCGAGAGTATGTCTGGTACAACAAATGCAAATAGATAGAAAATAATCAACTGGAAATAGAAATAACTGACTACATACAGCCACTGCTCAAGAGAAGTCCTCTGGTACGATCTCGTCCTCAGATCCTGGTATAGCTCCTGTACGGTGTAGCTCTGGATGGATCTCCTCAGCTATACCTGGGGACATCATCCATTCCAGGTCCTCAGGGGACATAGCAAGGTACAGATAATACAAGCCAAAACATAAGCAGTGCAGAGACAAATAAGCAATAGGGTAAACTATGTAACCAGCTAAGTGATAAATGCAACATGAGAGCAGCACGAGAACTCAGGCTGAAACTACTACAAGCTCTGTATCGGGGAGCCGGTAGCAGTGATATCATGTAGTTGTCTAGCTCAATGGGAGACTACGACGTCGGCATAATATAAAATCAACCTGTAGCCTGTGTGTCTCTCCCCACCCCATAAAATCACGCAAATCATGACCATAATGTCTCATGTCCATATCAGTGGGATTATAGCTAATGCAACAGGTCATAATGTCTATAAATAAAATATCTCTGTCAAGTCATGTATCCTATACAGAATCACCATGAATATCTCAAGAAGACTCTGTCTCATGAATAGTGTCAAGTATCCTGGGTTCTGGGGTACTTGATAAGACAAGTACGAACATTATCGGGTCTCGATATCTATGTCTATGTGACGTTACACAACTCCGCGTACGGAGTTGGCACCCGACTATGATCGGACACTAAGCACGTCACCCGTTTCCTAGGTTAAGTAGTTTAAACAAGTTATATTTAATAAAATCAAGTAAAATACTATGTCAAGAATTATTGAGAATTAGCAAGCTTTACTTGCCCACTAATGCATAAGTAAATCCAGAAAATAAATAGTAAGCTGCAGGGTTTGGCAAGGTACACTTGCCTGTGATTCCGGTTCCAGTTGCGGCTCTGACTTCAGCTGGATTAGCAGGCGGTACTCCGGTTGCTGAAATAAATATCACCATCAGATCCAAAAAATATCAATCAGCTAGAAATGCCTGTCCTTGGGTCCAATTTGGAGACAAGGGCAAAAACGACAATTTCGGGTCAAAACGGGGTCAACATGCGGGCTTTGCACCGAAAAACGTGTCCGGATCAAAGGTCTCCAAATTCACCAAACTTAGTGTCAACAGGTCAGGAACGATGATACGAACCCAACGGAACTTCCAGAATTGAATTCCGATGAGCCGATCACAAAATCGCCCGTCGAGCGGGGCTTGTGGGGCCCACGACACGCGATTTCGTCAATGTTCTCAGAATCGAACCAAACTTGACCCACAGGACTAGCATATTGCTACGAGTCCGATGGCGCAAGTTTTGTCTCGATCCGACGTGTGTACACAAAGTTAGGGCACGCTCTAGAAAGTACGGATACGGGGCGATGTCCACGGATACGCGTTGATCCCGGTGTGTACGCACACCCGAATCGACTTCTACGAAATCCCACACGTCCGTATCGACGATGCGCACGTATCTGTGAAGACCTCGCGCGACCAAGTCGTCCCGTTTCGCGGGGCGTACTCAGTTCTGGGGTAAAACAGGGTCTGGTTTTTTCTATTTTTGGATCGCGGTGTGCGATCACCACAGGACGCGATGCCCCGAGCGGTTTATCCGGGCACCGAGAGGGTCATACAGGCTTCGCAACGCAATTGACAGAATTAAAAATTGGGTTACGAGCAGAAAGTTACACGTACCTGAACAGGGTTCGAAAAATCGGACTTTTTCGTGTCCGACACGACACGAAGTGTCCGAGTCCGCGTCCTGTGTCCTAGGTCAGGGTTAGGGTTAGGGTTTGCTGAAGGATTCGCCGGAGGCTCGCCGGAGAGAGGCTGGGGGTGGTCGGGTCTTCGTCGGAGGCGGCGGCGCTCGAGGGGCGGCGGTGCTGAGCGGCACGGCGGCTGCGGGGGCGTGGGCTGGCTGCGAAAGAGCTGGGTGGGAGGAGGAAGGGCGGGGCGATGGCGCACTGGCGAGGCTCGACGAGGCGGCGGAGCTCTGGCGAGGGGTGGCGGAGCTCTGGCGAGGGGTGGCGGTGCGCGGCGGTGAGGGAGTGGCCGGAGGGGAGGGAAACTAGGGTTTAAATAGGCTCAGAGGGAGAGGGAGAGGCCGGGAGAGACGGAGGGGCTCCGGGCGAGGCGGCGACGTGGCCGCGGGGCGCGGGCGGGTCTCCGGCGACGTGGCCGGAGCTGGCGGCGGAGAAATCGGAAACGAACGTAGGGGAGGAGAAGGGTTCAATGGGTCGGGCGGGCGGATTCGGGTCTGGTAAACTCGACCCGACCCGTTAGCTGAAACGGGTTTGGGCTTGCAGGTTCGGGTCGCTGGTTGGACCCGGATCCGACCCGCAGCCAAGGGTGGGCTGGGCCGCGATTGGGCTGGGCCGGGGTTTATAATAATAATAGTAATTATTATTATTTTAAATCATTAAATAATTATTAATTAATTAATTAATTTTAATAAATAGTTTTTTAGGTGTTTTAAAATAGGTCTGGGGCCCGATAAATTCCAGAAAAATTGCCCTAAGTCCAGTTTTTCATTTTACACCCAAAAATATTATTTTCAAAATATTTTAATATTGTTTATTATCATTAAAAAATCATTTAAATATTAAAACCTTGTTTTTAAATTACAGAAAATTCTCAGAAAATTCCAGAAAATTGTGAAAAATCCAGTTTTGAAAATATTGAAAAATCAGGAGGTTTACGATCTACCCCCCTTAAGAGGATTGCGTCCTCGCAATCAAAGAATAATCGGTCAACAGAGATGATACGGTTGCAAGTATCGTTCGAAATATATCACAAGATACTTAGGGAAATACCATTTCCCTAAAAATGAAAGTTATACACTTCTAGAGAAAATCTAGTTAAAGCAAGAAAACTACAACTTTTATGAAAACCAGGTTATTATTAATAAGTTGCAAATTACTAGGTTGGGGCTAAGGTCACGAACCAATAGGCATGAGCTACACAAGACTAGAAACGGATAACTACGAATCACTTACTCGCATCAGCGTCCTGCACAGTCAGCGCATAAGCTTGCCCTCGTCCTTGAGGTAGATTCCTTTGCTGCTGCTGGGCTTGCTGAAAGAGTGTCGCCTAAGGTGCCAGAGGTGGCCTCGGTGCTGGCAAAGCTGGTTGGTTTGCCCTTGGTGCTCCATCTCGATGCTGGGGACAGTCCTTGGCTATGTGTTGATTGGTGCCGCAAATCAGGCACAATCCCAACTTGCGTCTGCAGTCCCTCTCGATATGGCCTATCTTGCCGTAGTAGTGACAGGTAGGAAGGGTCTGAGAAGCTGTCCTGGGTGGCTGGTGCGTGTGAGATCTCTTTGCAGATTCTCCCGGTGATGTTCTGTCTGGTGCTGAGGTGATTGGCCGCTTGTAGCGAGACTCCCTCCTGGTGACGCGTTCCATGCGTCGGGCTGCAGCGAGAACGTCTGAGTAGGAGGTAGGTGCGACAGATCCGATGAGTCTCTGTAGCTCGAAGTTCAGTCCGTCGAAGAACTTCTCGGCCTTCTCTTCCTCTGTCGGGATCAGGGTTGGGGCAAAGCGGCTCAGACGAATGAATTCTACGTTGTACTCTTCCACCGTCATAGAGTCCTGAGTGAGGCGATTGAATTTGTCCCGCAGTTCGGATCGTGCGATAGCCGGAATATACATCTCCTGGAAGAGCCTGAAAAACTCTTCCCAAGTGACTCGGTCTGGTCCGAGTCGTGCCTCCTCAGACAACCACCAGTGGTGCGCGTTGCCTGTCAACTGCATTCGGACGGCCGTCATCCAGCGTTCCCGTGGAAGCTCAGCTGCTTCAAGTTGATGCCGTATGTTGGTGAGCCACTCATGAACTTCTGTGGGCTCCTCTTTGCCAGAAAATGTGCGGGGCTTCAGTTGGCGGAAGTCAGTAATTGAGCCTGTAGATGATCGTCGAGCTGGTAAATTAGCCTGTTCCAGTGCAGTTACGATGCTGTCCCTCCAGAAGTTAGCTTCGCGACGCTGAGCCTCGTGTTGGACTTGTTGCTGAGCTTGCATCATCGCGTAGATCATTTGGAATATCTGCTGCCCGTCAATTGGCTGTCCTTGTGGGAGTACGGGCGTTGGTGGAACGAACTGCGTCGGAGGTGGGAATTGGGAGGTAGGTTGACCTGCCTGCTGGCTTTGTTGAGTTGAGGGAACTCCTCCGACTGGTGTCACTTCGTCGTCATAGGTGACACCTGTAGCTTGTGGCATTCCGGCGGGGGTCTCGTTGCATTCTTGTGGGTCCATTTTCCTGTATCCAAAATAAACAATAAGAGGCGCACAGGAATCAAGACAAGATGCAAGTCAAAATTAGTTCGAATACGATACAGATATTAAAAACGATTCAAGCAAGTGGATGAGATCCTAAAAATTTATCCTATTCTTATTGCAGGCATGTTCGGTCCCTAAGTTGAAACCGAACAATTTAGTCGTAGACCTGCATGGGCCACCACAAAAACCATGTCACGCCCCAGTCCTAAAATATCGAGGGACAGGGCACGTGGCAATGGCCAGCAGCACGCACCGATGGACAACCCAATTTAATGGATCCATCAGGGCATGCTTAAGCTGTAGTCTAACAGAAATTAGGGCAATTGTTACAAGTCATGGGTTATTCTATTCTCATCCACAATAGATAATCACAGATTAAAAGACAGAGTAATGCAAATAG
Organism: Iris macrosiphon; assembly: GCA_036927795.1. Taxonomy (NCBI): domain Eukaryota; kingdom Viridiplantae; phylum Streptophyta; class Magnoliopsida; order Asparagales; family Iridaceae; genus Iris; species Iris macrosiphon. Next base: position 102,827,173 of record JAYESA010000005.1, on the reverse strand, counting down.
AAATAACTGTCAAATCTCAATAAATTTCTCGGGAAACAATCCGAGAGTATGTCTGGTACAACAAATGCAAATAGACAGAAAATAATCAACTGGAAATAGAAATAACTGACTACATACAGCCACTGCTCAAGAGAAGTCCTCTGGTACGATCTCGTCCTCAGATCCTGGTATAGCTCCTGGAAGTGCTCCTGTACGGTGTAGCTCTGGATGGATCTCCTCAGCTATACCTGGGGACATCATCCATTCCAGGTCCTCAGGGGACATAGCAAGGTACAGATAATACAAGCCAAAACATAAGCAGTGCAGAGACAAATAAGCAATAGGGTAAACTATGTAACCAGCTAAGTGATAAATGCAACATGAGAGCAGTATGAGAACTCAGGCTGAAACTACTACAAGCTCTATGTCGGAGAGCCGGTAGCAGTGATATCATGTAGTTGTCTAGCTCAATGGGAGACTACGACGCCGGCATAATATAAAATCAACCTGTAGCCTGTGTGTCTCTCCCCACCCCATGAAATCACTCATATCATGACCATAACGTCTCATGTCCATGTTAGTGGGATTATAGCTAATGCAACAGGTCATAATGTCTATAAATAAAATATCTCTGTCAAGTCATGTATCCTATACAGAATCACCATGAATATCTCAAGAAGACTCTGTCTCATGAATAGTGTCAAGTGTCCTGGGTTCTGGGGTACTTGATAAGACAAGTACAAACATTATCGGGTCTCGATATCCATGTCTATATGACGTTACACAACTCCGCGTACGGAGTTGGCACCCGACTATGACCGGACACTAAACACGTCACCCGTTTCCTAGGTTAAGTAGTTTAAACAAGTTACATTTAATAAAATCAAGTAAAATACTATGTCAAGAATTACTGAGAATTGGTAAGCTTTACTTGCCCACTAATGCATAATTAAGTCCAGAAAATAAATAGCAAGCTGCAGGGTTTGGCAAGGTACACTTGCCTGTGGTTCCGGTTCCAATTGCGGCTCTGACTTCAGCTGGATTAGCAGGCGATACTCCGGTTGCTGAAATAAACATCACCATCAGATCCAAAAAATATCAATCAGCTAAAAATGCCTGTCCTTGGGTCCAATTTGGAGACAAGGGCAAAAACGATAATTTCGGATCAAAACGGGGTCCACATGCGGGCCCGCTTTGCACCGAAAAACGTGTCCGGGTCAAAGGTCTCCAAATTCACCAAACTTAGTGTCAACGGGTCAGGAACGATGATACGAACTCAACGGAACTTTCAGAATTGAATTCCGATGAGCCGATCACAAAATCGCCCGTCGAGCGGGGCCTATGGGGCCCACGACACGCGATTTTGTCAACGTTCTCAGAATCGAACCAAACTTGACCCACAGGACCAGCGTATTGCTACGAGTCCGATGGCACAAGTTTCGTCTCGATCTGACGTGTCTACACAAAGTTAGGGCGCGCTCGAGAAAGTACGGATACGGGACGATGTCCGCGGATACGCGTTGATCCCGGTGTGCACGCACACCCGAATTGACTTCTGCAAAATCCCACACGTCCGTATCGACGATGCGCACGTATCTGTGAAGACCGTGCACGACCAAGTCATCCCGTTTGGTGGGACGTACTCAGTTTCGGGGTGAAATATGGTCTAGTTTTTCCTATTTTTGGATCGCGGTGTGCGATCACCATAGGATGCGATGCCCCGAGCGGTTTATCCGGGCATCGAGAGGGTCATACAGGCTTCGCAACGCAATTGAAGGAATTAAAAATAGGGTTACGAGCAGAAAGTTACACGTACCTGTACAGGGTTCAAAAAACCGGACTTTTTCGTGTCCGACACGACACGAAGTGTCCGAGTCCTCGTCCTGTGTCCTAGGTCAGGGTTAGGGTTAGGGTTTGCTGAAGGATACGCCGGAGGCTCGCCGGAGAGAGGCTGGGGGCGGTCGGGTCTTCGCCGAAGGCGGCTCGCGAAGGCGGCGGCGCTCGAGGGGCGGCGGTGCTGAGCGGCACGGCGGCTGCGGGGGCGTGCGCTGGCTGCGAAGGAGCTGGGTAGGAGGAGGAAGGGCGGGGCGGTGGCGCACTGGCGAGGCTCGGCGAGGCGGCGGCGGAGCTCTGGCGAGGGGTGGCGGAGCTCTGGCGAGGGGTGGCGGTGCGCGGCGGTGAGGGAGTGGCCGGAGGGAAGGGAAACTAGGGTTTAAATAGGCTCAGAGGGAGAGGGAGAGGCCGGGAGAGGCGGAGGGGCTCCGGGCGAGGCGGCGACGTGGCCGCGGGGCGCGGGCGGGTCTACGGCGACGTGGCCGGAGCTGGCGGCGGAGAAATCGGGAACGAACGTGGTGGAGGAGAAGGGTTCAACGGGTCGGGCGGGCGGATTCGGGTCTGGTAAACCCGACCCGACCCGTTAGCTGAAACGGGTTTGGGCTTGCGGGTTCGGGTCGCGGGTTGGCCCCGGATCCGACCCGCAGCCAAGGGTGGGCTGGGCCGCGATTGGGCTGGGCCGGGGTTTATAATAATAATAGTAATTATTATTATTTTAAATTATTAAATAATTAATAAATAAATAATTAATTTTAATAAATAGTTTTTTAGGTGTTTTAAAATAAGTCCGGGGCCCGATAAATTCCAGAAAAATTGCCCTAAGTCCAGTTTTTCATTTTACACCCAAAAATATTATTTTTATAATATTTTAATATTGTTTATTAGTATTAAAAAAATCATTTAAATATTAAAACCATGTTTTTAAATTACAGAAAATTCCCAGAAAATTCCAGAAAATTATGAAAAATCCAGTTTTGAAAATCTTGAAAAATCAAGGGGTTTACAGAGGAGGAGTAGATGGTGATGGGGGATGCTGTTCAGGCGAGGGGGCGAAGATGATGGTGGTGATCTGAAGAGTCGAGGCTCAGGCGAAGGGGGCGAGGGATATTGTCACGCCCCAGTCCCAAAATATCGAGGGACCGGACGCGTGATAATGGCCAGTAGCATGCACCGATGGACAAACCCAATTTAATGGATCCATCGGGCATACTTAAGCTGTATATAAGGTCTATAACAATAAGTCAGAACTATTCTCATCCACAAAAAAAATATAAAATCAACAGCAATAAGGAAAGTAAATTAAACATCCAGTCTCAGCAAAGTACTCGGGGAACAACCCGATATAAAGTCTGGTACAATGATCTCATAAACAGAAATTAAAGAGTTTAATTAAACAGGAAATAACGACTGAGCATGGCGAAGCAATGGTTCAGGAGAAGTCCTCAGCGATCACCTCGTCCTCAGCTACGGGTACTGTTCCGTGAAGAGCACCTGTTCCGTAGACCTCTGGATAAACCTCGTCTGCAAATCCTGGGGACATAATCCGGATCCAGGTCCTCAGGGGACATAGCAAGGTACAAGAAAGCACAAGCCAAAATAAATGCAGTAAACAGTTAATGAAATAATAGGGTCAACTATATATCCATCTATGTGAAATGCAAGTTGAGAGCATCACTAAAACTTAGGCTGATACCACTACAAGCTCTGTGTCTGGGAGCCGGTAGCAGCTATACTATGAATTTTACTATGTGTTTACTATGGATTTATATTTATAATCAGCCTGTAGCCTGTGTGTCTCTCCCCACCCAATGTAATCATACATATAATGTCCACGTTGTCTCATATCCACGTCACGTATGATCATATCTAATGCAGTAAGTCATACTATGTCTATGAACATAATGTCTAGGAATGTAATGTCTAAGTCATAAATCCTGGAACCTACACAGAATCACCTTGAATATTTCAGGCAGATTCTGTCTCATGCTCTGTGTCAGGTGTCCTGGGTAATAAGTACTTGATAGGGCAAGTACAAGAATATAAATGTCACGATTTCCATCTCTAAATGACATTGCCCAACCCCGCGTACGGTGTTGGCACCCGACTATGATCGGACGCTAAGCAAGTCACACGGCCCTAGGGTTGAGCAAGTACAACAATCACAAGAAAAATAATCTAGAGAAAATGAATCATTAAACTGCATTTATGGCAAGGTACACTTGCCTGGGTTTTCAGCTCCAATTGTCGCTCTGGCTACAGCTGGATTTGCAGGCAGTACTCCGGCTGCTGAAACAAACATCACCATCAGGTCCAGAAAATATTAATCAGCTAGGAACGCCTGTCCTTGAGTCCAATTTGGAGACAAGGGCAAAAATGTCAATTTCGGGTCAAGACGGGGTCCAGATGTGGGCCGCTTTGCACCGAAAAATGCGTCAGGGTCAAAGGTCTCCAAATCAGTCCAACTTAGTATCAACAGGTCAGGAACGATGATATGAACTCAACGGAACTTCCAGAATTGGATTCCGATGAGCCGTTCTCAAAATCGCCCGTCGAGCGGGGCCTGTGGGGCCCACGACACGCGATTTTGTCAACGTTCTCAGAATCGAACCAAACTTGACCCACAGGACCAGCGTATTGCTACGAGTCCGATGGTGCAAGTTTTGTCTCGATCCGACGTGTGTACACTAAGTTACAGCAAGAAACAAAAAAGTCGGATACGGGGCGATGTCCGCGGATACGTACTGATTTCGGTGTGCACGCACATCCGAATCAGCTTCTGCGAAATCCCGCACATCCGTATCAACGACGCGCACGTATCCGTAAAGACCGCACGCGACCAAGTCATCCCGTTTGGCGGGGCGTACTCGGTTCCGGGGTAAAATAGGGTCTGGGTTTTCCTGTTTTTGGATCGCGGTGTGCGATCACCACAGGACGCGATGCCCCGAGCGGTTTGTCCGGGCACCGAGAGGGTCATACAGGCTTCACAACACAATTTACGGAATCAAATTCCGAGCTACGAGTCAAAAGTTACGGATACCTGAAGTGGTCCGAAGAACCGAGTTCAAATCGTGTCCTCGTGTCCTGTGTCCAACCGTGTCTAGGGTTAGGGTTTAGATCTCCTGTGTCCGGGTCTTCTGTGTCCAACTTAGGGCTTGTGTCCGTGTCTGAGACTCACCGGAGTTGGCTGGGGGCGGCTCACTGATGGCGGCGCCGGGTTGTCAGTGGTCCGACGAGAGGCTGGGCGTGGCGGATCTGTCTCTGGAGGCGGCGGAGTGCACCGGAGTCGATGTCGGAGTTCTGGACACAGTTCTGCGGGCTGGTCTCGGGCGGGGACGGCGAGGGGAGGCTTCGGCTGGAGGCGGGCTCAGCGTGTCCAGGCGGAGCGGAGCGGGAGGTCGGCTGCAATGGGCTCGGGCGGCGGCAGGAGGCTGAGGGCGGCTAGGGCTCGGCTTATATAGGAAAGATGGGGAGATGAACGGCCGGCGGTTGACCGAAAGGGGAAGGGAAGGGGTCGTCCGGTGAAAGGGAGGAAGAGGAGGAGGCACTGGGCAGCGGACGGGCGGCGGCGGCCGTTTCCGGCGGCGGGAAGGAGAAGAGTCGGCCGGCTGATAGTTTGGGGAAGATGGGGAGATTTGGGTCGGGTCGGGTCGGGTGGACGGGTCGGGTCGGGTCAGGCGGATCCGACCCGATCCGTTAGGATAGGGCACGGGTCGGGTAGGTTAGGCGGGTCGGGTCTGAAATGAACCAGGATCCGACCCAATAGGAAATTAGGTTTAATTAATAAATCTGGTTTAATTAGTTTAATTAATTAATTAGTATTTAGGGCTTTAAAAATCCATCCGGGGTCCAATAAATTCCCGGAAAATTACCCTATGTCTGGTTTTCTATTTTACACCATAAAATATTATTTTCATAATATTTTAATATTATTTATTAACATTTAAAAATCCTTTAATAATTAAAGAACATGAATTTAATTCCAGAAAAATCCAAAAAAAATTCCTGAAAATTCAGAAAAATCCAAATTTATAAATTTTTGAAAATTAGGGGGATTACAATCTACCCTCCTTAAGAGGATTGCGTCCTCGCAATCAAAGAATAACCGGTCAACAGAGATGACACAGTTGCAACCATTGTTCAAAGCACATCGAAATTAAGGAGCACTTAGAAAAATTATTTTTCTAAGCTTATAAAATTTCCTGAATGTAGGAAATTTAGAAAATTACAGTTTTAGAAAACTAACTTTATCCTTCAAAATTTATCAGGTTATCATTGATAAGCATTCTATGTTATTCAAAAATACTTTTAGGTTATCCCTAAATTAGCAAGTTTAAAATTACTAGATGATCACTAGATTATCTATTATCAGCAAGTTAAAATTATCAAGTTAAGTCTAGGGTCATGAACCAGCAGGCACAACTAAAGCAATGCTAAAAACAGAACAACTATAAAGACTTACTCGCATTAGCTATGCCACGGTTCTGCATGTCTCCCACAGTCATCGCGAAAACTTGGCCGCGTCCTTGAGGTGGTGCTATCTGATGTTGCTGGGCTTGCTGGTAGGGTGCTGATTGATGTGCCAAGGGTGGCCTTGGTTGATGCCCTCCTGGTGCTGGTAGAGTTTGTTGGTTCGCTCTTGGTGCTCCTCCTCGATGATAAGGACAATCCTTGGCTAAGTGTTGATTGGTTCCGCAAATCAAGCATAATCCTAACTTGCGTCTGCAGTCCTTCTCAGTATGGCCTACCTTGCCACAGTATTGACATGTAGGTAATGCCTGCGGAGAGACTCTGGGTGGCTGGTGTATATGAGGCCTCTTTGCAGCTTCTTCTTGTGGTGCTTTGGATGCTGCTGATGGGGTAGGCCTCTTTAGACTGGTTTCTCTCCTGGTGACGCTCTCCATGCGTCGGGCTGCAGCAAGGACGTCCGAGTATGAAGTGGGTGCGACAGATCCGATCAGTTTCTGTAGCTCAATGTTGAGTCCGTCGAAAAACTTCTCGGCCTTCTCTTCTTCCGTCGGAATCAAAGTAGGGGCGAAACGACTCAGACGAATGAACTCAGCGTTGTATTCTTCCACCTTCATAGCTTCCTGGGTGAGGCGGTTGAACTTGTCTCTCAATTCTGATCGAGCGATAGCAGGAATGTACATCTCCTGGAAGAGTCTGGAGAACTCTTCCTAAGTAACTCGGTCTGGTCCAAGCCTGGTCTCTTCAGATATCCACCAGTGATGGGCATTGTCCGTCAACTGCATCCTGACGGCGGTCATCCAACGTTCTCTTGGAAGTTCAGCTGCTTCCAACTGGTGTTGTATGTTGGTGAGCCACTCATGAACTTCGGTTGGTCCTTCTTTGCCCGAAAAGGTATGGGGCTTGAGTTGACGGAAATCAGTGATAGATCCCGTTGCTGGTCGCCTAGCTTGTGGGTTCACTTGCTCCAAGGCGGTTACTAGGCTGGTTCTCAAATACTCCGCCTCGTGACGCTGAGTCTCTTGATGAATTTGCTGTTGGGCTTGCATCATTGCGTAGATCATCTGGAATATCTGTTGCCCATCTATAGGTTGCCCTTGTGGGAATACGGGCATCGGTGGAACGAACTGCGGAGGCGGAGGAATGTCATCACGCCGGAACCTTGAATTCTACTGTGCTGCTTGATTGCTTTGAGAAGATTGCCCTCGGCCTTCGGGTGTCACTCCTTCGTCATAAGTAACCACAGCATCATGTGGTGTACTCAAGGGATTCTCGTCTCCACTTCTTGGATCCATTAGTCTGCATCAAAATAAAACATAAGAAGCGCACTGGATTCAAGGCAAGATGCAAGTCAAAAGTTAATTTGAATACGATACAGATATCAAGAACGTTTTCAAGCAAGTGGATGAGATCCTAAAACTTATCCTATTCTTATTGTAGGCCTGTTCGGTCCCTAAGTTGAAACCGAACAATTTAGTCGTTGACCTGCATGGGCCACCACAAAAATCATGTCACGCCCCAGTCCCAAAATACCGAGGGACCGGACGCGTGATAATGGCCAGCAGCATGCACCGATGGACAAACCCAATTTAATGGATCCATCGGGCATACTTAAGCTGTATATAAGGTCTATAACAACAAGTCAGAACTATTCTCATCCACAAAAAAAATATAAAATCAACAGCAATAAGGAAAGTAAATTAAACATCCAGTCTCAGCAAAGTATTCGGGGAACAACCCGATATAAAGTCTGGTACAATGATCTCATAAACAAAAATTAAAGAGTTTAATTAAACAGGAAATAACGACTGAGCATGGCGAAGCAATGGTTCAGGAGAAGTCCTCAGCGATCACCTCGTCCTCAGCTACGGGTACTGTTCCGTGAAGAGCACCTGTTCCGTAGACCTCTAGATAAACCTCGTCTGCAAATCCTGGGGACATAATTCGGATCCAGGTCCTCAGGGGACATAGCAAGGTACAAGAAAGTACAAGCCAAAATAAATGCAGTAAACAGTTAATGAAATAATAGGGTCAACTATATATCCATCTATGTGAAATGCAAGTTGAGAGCATCACTAAAACTTAGGCTGATACCACTACAAGCTCTGTGTCTGGGAGCCGGTAGCAGCTATACTATGAATTTTACTATGTGTTTACTATAGATTTATATTTATAATCAGCCTGTAGCCTGTGTGTCTCTCCCCACCCAATGTAATCATACATATCATGTCCACGTTGTCTCATGTCCACGTCACGTACGATCATATCTAATGCAGTAAGTCATACTATGTCTATGAACATAATGTCTAGGAATGTAATGTCTAAGTCATAAATCCTGGAACCTACACAGAATCACCTTGAATATTTCAGGCAGATTCCGTCTCATGCTCTGTGTCAGGTGTCCTGGGTAATAAGTACTTGATAGGGCAAGTACAAGAATATAAATGTCACGATTTCCATCTCTAAATGACATTGCCCAACCCCGCGTACGGTGTTGGCACCCGACTATGATCGGAGGCTAAGCAAGTCACACGGCCCTAGGGTTGAGCAAGTACAACAATCACAAGAAAAATAATCTAGAGAAAATGAATCATTAAACTGCATTTATGGCAAGGTACACTTGCCTGGGTTTTCAGCTCCAATTGTCGCTCTGGCTACAGCTGGATTTGCAGGCAGTACTCCGGCTGCTGAAACAAACATCACCATCAGGTCCAAAAAATATTAATCAGCTAGGAACGCCTGTCCTTGAGTCCAATTTGGAGACAAGGGCAAAAACGTCAATTTCGGGTCAAGACGGGGTCCAGATATGGGCCGCTTTGCACCGAAAAATGTGTCAGGGTCAAAGGTCTCCAAATTAGTCCAACTTAGTGTCAATAGGTCAGGAACGATGATACGAACTCAACGGAACTTCCAGAATTGGATTCCGATGACCCGTTCTTAAAATCGCCCGTCGAGCGGGGCCTGTGGGGCCCACGACACGCGATTTTGTCAACGTTCTCAGAATCGAACCAAACTTGACCCACAGGACCAGCGTATTGCTACGAGTCCGATGGTGCAAGTTTTGTCTCGATCCGACGTGTGTACACTAAGTTACAGCAAGAAACAGAAAAGTCGGATACGGGGCGATGTCCGCGGATACGTACTGATTCCGGTGTGCACGCACATCCGAATCAGCTTCTGCGAAATCCTGCACGTCCGTATCAACGACGCGCACGTATTCGTGAAGACCGCACGCGACCAAGTCGTCCCGTTTGGCAGGACGTACTCGGTTCCGGGGTGAAACAGGGTCTGGGTTTTCCTGTTTTTGGATCGCGGTGTGCGATCACCACAGGACGCGATGCCCCGAGCGGTTTATCCGGGCACCGAGAGGGTCATACAGGCTTCACAACGCAATTTACGGAATCGAATTCCGAGCTACGAGTCAAAAGTTACGGATACCTGAAGTGGTCCGAAGAACCGAGTTTAAATCGTGTCCTCGTGTCCTGTGTCCAACCGTGTCTAGGGTTAGGGTTTAGATCTTCTGTGTCCGGGTCTTCTGTGTCCAACTTAGGGCTTGTGTCCATGTCTGAGACTCACCGGAGTTGGCTGGGGGCGGCTCACTGATGGCGGCGCCGGGTTGTCAGTGGTCCGACGAGAGGCTGGGCGTGGCGGATCTGTCTCTGGAGGCGGCGGAGTGCACCGGAGTCGATGTCAGATTTCTGGACACAGTTCTGCGGGCTGGTCTCGGGCGGGGACGGCGAGGGGAGGCTTCGGCTGGAGGCGGGCTCAGCGTGTCCAGGCGGAGCGGAGCGGGAGGTCGGCTGCAATGGGCTCGGGCGGCGGCAGGAGGCTGAGGGCGGCTAGGGCTCGGCTTATATAGGAAAGATGGGGAGATGGACGGCCGGCAGTTGACCGGAAGAGGAAAGGAAGGGGTCGTCCGGTGAAGGGGAGGAAGAGGAGGAGGCACTGGGCAGCGGACGGGCGGCGGCGGCCGTTTCCGGCGGCGGGAAGGAGAAGAGTCGGCCGGCTGATAGTTTGGGGAAGATGGGGAGATTTGGGTCGGGTCGGGTGGACGGGTCGGGTCGGGTCAGGCGGATCCGACCCGATCCGTTAGGATAGGGCACGGGTCGGGTAGGTTAGGCGGGTCGGGTCTGAAATGAACCAGGATCCGACCCAATAGGAAATTAGGTTTAATTAATAAATCTGGTTTAATTAGTTTAATTAATTAATTAGTATTTAGGGCTTTAAAAATCCATCCGGGGTCCAATAAATTCCCGGAAAATTACCCTATGTCTGGTTTTCTATTTTACACCATAAAATATTATTTTCATAATATTTTAATATTATTTATTAACATTTAAAAATCCTTTAATAATTAAAGAACATGAATTTAATTCCAGAAAAATCCAAGAAAAATTCCAGAAAATTCAGAAAAATCCAGATTTATAATTTTTTGAAAATTAGGGGGATTACAGAGATGGCCGCAGCGGAGGCCATGGTGTCGAGGACGATGACGGAGGAGATAGGGAGAATGGTCCAGCGACTGAGCAGCGGTCAGTGGGATGTACAGCACGACGAGTTCGATGAGAGGCGGGTTGCAGGTACAGTGGGGCACGACGGAGGAAAGGAGACGTCAAAGGGGAACGGTCCGGCGAGGCTCCGGCGATGGGTTGGCCGGGGAAGTAGTTGAACAGTGGTTGGGGATGGGGTCGGCTAAAATAGGGTTGGGTTTTGAGTTTGGGATTTGGAAGAAAAATAAAGAAAAGAAAGAAAAGGGGTTGTATTTATATACATGTGTAAACTAGGGTTTGTGTTGACCTAGTGGTTGGGCTTGGTCAATACCCTTGGGCTTGGGCCTTGGGCTCACATGAGGATGTTTGGAGGCTACAATTTGCATTGTTTAAATACAAGGATAGGTTTAATATAAACGGGGTGATGTGCGCGTTGCACATTCCGAAAAATTACGGAAAAATTCCTATGAAGGGAAAAGTTGGATTTCTTCATATATTATCCAATGGGGTGGATACCTCAATAAAATTTTGCATAAAAGCGCCCAACAATTGAGAAATTTGCAAAAAGATAGAAATTAGGTTTTAATTAATTAAATTGAATTCGCACGATGTTCTGGAATTAATTAGAAGTACATGGGATTAAACTTAGGTGGGACACAAGTGTCAGGGATGTAGAGGGTACAGTGTAGAATATTTATAAAATTTGGGTTGTACAAAACGGTCAAGATTGTGTCTCCAATTTTGATTGGAACGTACAAGGGTACAAGGTCATATTTTATTTAGAATTAAATAATAGCGTCTGCGACGAAAGTCGTGCGACTAAAATGTAGCACAAGAAAGTATAATTATAAGTTACACCGAGGTTAGAATAGAAGGCGGGTACGTCTATGACAAGGTTATGAAATTTATAGATAGGCAATGGCTAGTGTATGTCACGCCCCAGTCCCAAAATACCGTGGGACCAGATACGTGGCAATGGCCAGCAGCACGCACCGATGGACAATCCCATTTGATGGATCCATCAGGGCATGCTTAAGCTATAAAATAACAAGTCTACGACAATCATGGCACAACTAATCTCATCCACACAAGATATAAAATATGATCCACAGAATATAAGAAATATAATTCATCCGCCAGTCTCAACAAAGTACTTTGGGGAACAACCCGATAAATATCTAGTACAATGGTTCAACCGACCAGAAATAAATGACTGAAATAAATAAATAAATACTGAGCATGAAACATGGATGCTCAGGAAAAGTCTTCGGCTAACACCTCGTCCTCAGATGGCGGTACAACTCCTGGATTAGCTCCTGCTGCGGTCCCGTATACCTCGGGATAGATCTCGTCTGCAAATCCTGGGGAAATAATCCGGTAACCCGGTCCTCAGAGGACATAACAAGGTACAGAAATCGATATGCCATAATGCAGTGCAATAGTGAATAAGATAAATAGGGTAAGCTATATAATCATCAGTGTGTAATGCAAGAGACAACATCAGTAGTACTCAGGTTGGAACAACTACAAGCTCTGTGTAGGTGAGCCGGTAGCAGTGTATCATGAGGTGGTCTAGCTCAGCGGGAGACTGAGTAGCCGGCATAACATAGTCAACCTGTAGCCTGTGGGTCTCTCCAGCAATAGATGAAACAATAAGGAAGTACTAAATAACCAGCTAAGTGATATGCAAGATGAGAGCAGCACTAGAACTCAGGCTGAAGTATACTACTAGCTCTGTGTCGGGGAGCCGGTAGCAGCAGTAATAATGAGTAATGGGCCAAGCTCGGGCTTCAGAGTCTTGGCCTCACAGTAGTAGGGGTGTATATATATATGATCAGCCTGTAGTCTGTGTGTCTCTCCCCACCCAATGTAACCACGCATATCATGACCACAACGTCTCATGGCCATGTCAGCGGGATCATAACTAATGCAATAAGTCATAATGTATCTAAGAATATAGTATCTCTGTCAAGTCTTGTATCCTACACAGAATCACCACGAATATCTCGGGAAGATCCTGTCTCATGAACAGTGTCAAGTGTCCTGGGTCATAGTGTACTTGGTAAGACAAGTACGATGTAAAGTGTCACGTATAACCATCTCTAGATGACAGTACCCAACACCGCGTACAGTGTTGGCACCCGACTAATAATCGAACGCTAAGTACGTCAAAACGGCCCTATGTTGAGCATGCACAGCAATGTATATATAAATATAAGTCAAGGAAATAAATAGCAAGAACTGCAGGATTTGGCAAGGTATACTTGCCTGATGTCCGAATACCAACAATTGTCCCTGTATCGGTGGATCCGGTAGGTACTACTCCAATAGCTGTAATAAATATCACCAATAGTCTCAGAAGGTATCAAACTGCTAGAAATACCTGTCCTTACGTCCAATTTGGACACAGGGGCAAAAAGGTCATTTCTGGGCCAAAGCGAGTTCCCTATGTGGGCCCGCTTCGCACCGAAAAGTACGTCAGGGTCAAAGGTCTCCAAATTCTACAAACTCAGTGTCTACAAGTCAGGAATGATGATACGAACCCAACGGAACTTCCGAAATTAGATTCCGACGAGCCGATCACAAAATCGCCCGTCAAGTGGAGCGATTTTAGCAACGTCCTCAGAATCCTGCCAAACTTGGCGCACAGGACCAGCGTATTGCTATGAGTCCGATGGCACAAGTTCCGTCTCAATCCGACGTGTGTACACAAAGTTACAGCGTGTTCCAGAAGGGACGGATACGGGGTGTTGTCGGCGGATACGCGTTGATTCCGGGGTGCACGCACCTCCGAATCGACTTCTGTGAAATCCCACACGACCGTATCAACGACGTGCACGTTTGGTAAAGACTACGTGCGACCAAGTCGTCCCGTTTGGCGGGGCGCACTCAGTTTCGGGGTGTAACGGGGCGTTGTTTTTCCTGTTTTTGGATCGCGGGGTGCGATCACCACAGGACGCGATGCTCCGAGCGAGTTGTACGGGCACCGAGAGGGTTATACAGTCTATGTGTAGTAACTGACAAAATTGAAATCGGAGTTGCGATGAGGGAGAAATCAGTACCTGAACCGAGCTCCGAGACGCTGAATCCTGCGTATCCGAAAGCCAATTCCGTGTCCTGGTTGAGAGTTTCTGCGTCCTCGTGTCCGCGGTGAGTCAGAACTAGGGTTCTGTCTGCGGAGGGCTTCGCCGGGGGTCAGCCTCGAGGTCGGCTAGGGCTCAGGCGACCGGGTCTCGAGCGGCGGCCGGCGTGGGTCGAAGGGTGATATGGTGCGCTGGAGAGGAGCGACGCTGTCGAAGGTCGAGGGGGAAGCGTCGACCGAGGGAAGGTCGGGCTAGGCGGTCGTCGATCGGAGAGGGAATCGAACAGGGGCGGCTGCTATCGGGTCCGGTCGACGACAAAAATGGGGTGTCGGCTCGGCTAGGCGAAGGTGGGGGAAGTCGGAGACTGAGGAAGAAGAGCGGCTGTGCGATTTCAAGGTGGCGGCCGCCCAAGCACGAACGTCGAGACGCTATATAGGGTGAACAGCACCCTCGGCTGCTAGGGTTCTGTTCGGGTTTGGGTTTCCAGACCCGACCCGGTAACCGGTTTGGTTCAAGCTTAGCTCGGTTTGTGCAGGGTTTGGTTCGGTTTATGGAGCCAAAAGCTTTTAAAGCTTAAATCGTTGCTCTAGAGTCCAATAAATTCACCGAAAAATGCCATGCGTCCGGTTTACCAAGATTCACTATAAATTATTATTTCCAGAATATTTTAACACTATTAAACTGTATTTAAAATTACTTAACTCCTTATCACCTTGTTTCTTCCTCCAGAAAATACCGAAAATCCGGGAAAAATTATATTAAAATTTACTCTAAAAATTAGGGTGTTTACAGTGTAGTACTCCAATTATCGAAGCAATGGTAGGGTGCGCTAAGCGATATAAAATATTATATAATTAAATAAAATGTCGTGTTCTAATTCTAATTGGTTTTCAACTAGCCCTAATTTTACTATCTAAGTCAAGTAGGCCTAATTTTAGGTGAGGGGGTTTACAATCTACCCAACTTAAAATAATTTTGTCCTCGAAATTAAAATAGGGTAGGATCTCTCTATCTAATCTTACTTGGTCACAGTCTAAATAATTCACCTCAAGTTTTAACAATGCGGTTTCTACCCAACTTAGAATTTATCCATCTATCATCTAAGGCTATACATCTAATAAAGCTATTTCTCTAATTATTTAATCACTATAAAGGGGAGTTACCAAGTTATATGAATAGCCTATGGGGTATATCTAGTACTTATCAGGGTATCACTTATACCAAGCACGAGGTTTCATCTTTCCGAAATAAGGGAAGACGGGAAACAATGATAAAGAGTTCAAGGCGAAGGTGATAGAATAAAAGTGTGGGGATCAAGGCATTTAAAGAATTCAAATAGGAATTATCAAGGCAGTTGTGGATTGAAATCCTATTTTGGTAGGTTCTTATTCATATGCTCATATCAGTACAGTTATATAATCGATATGATATGCTCAGACATGTCTAAGGGCAAGTACATTCCTTTACTAGTCAACTATGTATCTCAATCCACGTAAAGTAGTCATATGAAGAGCGAACCAAATGCACTAAGGTTGTCCAGACCATAATACACTGATTCTGATTAGACATTTGTATTATTGTGTGTTTGATCAGGCCCCAATAACACATATGTCATGAACAAGCTCGATAAAAGAATAAGCTTACAAAACTAGGCTATAATAGCGGCATAAGTCAAGATAGTACATAAAATATAATTACGCTGGATTATGATAAAAGATTATATATAATAATTCAAGTTCACAAAGAAGGTGAGACTCTACAGTCTCTACAGTTTGAATAAACACTATCGTCTTAGTATACAGTTAATGTCATTCAATTACACTTCATCAATGGGTCAATAGGACTATGTGATACTATGTTGTGAGACATACTACCCAACTTAAAATAATAACTAATACGGTTATGCCTTAAGGATAATATAAAAACTCCTAATAAGGTTTACAAGAAGAGGTCTTGGTACTTATTAGAGTACCCTATTATATAGGTCATGGTCATCTTAAGTCTTAGTCATAGTGCTCATAGAATAGAAGGGTTAACATTAAGAATGGAAGCGTCAGGTGGCACGACAGAAGAACATAATTAGTCGTCGCACAAATAGCGAGCGCTAGATTTTCAGAGGAACAAGATTTGAATTTAAATAAAAAAGACTCTAGATAATATTATGGTTGTCTAAGGGAAATGGGGTATGCTAATCTCTGTATTCGAGGGAACTGTTATTTTATTCCCCTTGGCCTCCTAGGGTACTGTCTGCTAATACTAAGACAAGAATCTAAATGTATAGTTCTATAATACTATCTCACTATAAAAGTTAGGGTTGGTCCTAATATTCGACCTTGGATTTCTAGTGGTTCCTCACTACTAGGGTCAATCACTATGGTCAAATTTTAAACTAATCCTAGTAGCGTCTATACCACTCTCAAGTCATTCATAAACATATCAAGGGATAATGGTAAATCAACCTATAGGTAAGGGATGCTAGGGTTCACTAGGTAGTAAGGAATGCTAGGGTTTATTAAGTATTCTAACTCAGTGATGTGTCATTATCCTAGTTGTACTCTTAATAGGAGGGTTACTTATTATCTAACAATAGGGATTTCTATATTCTAGGAGAAGACTATACTCAAGAAACTATTAGGGAAGCACATGAATCAAGCATGATGCAGTTATTCAAATAGAACAGATTGGAAGAAAGGTGAATCATAGTCAATTGTGGATGAGATCCTATACTCTATTCCTAGGTGTAGGCTTGCTCAGTATAGTAACGTAACCGAGACAATATGCTCTTGACCTGCATGGGCCACCACTAAAAATATGTCACGCCCCAATCCCAAAATACGTAGGACTAGGACACGTAAGCATGCCAGCCGCACGTATATGGTAACTCTAATATATGGAAACCATAACACCTGCGTACGCTATATAATAAACAATAATTCACAAGTGGTAAAACTATCACAAGTCACAGGATATAATCTAATCTCATCCACAGAAATTTAAATATAATTGAATAACCAATATCCATAACTAGATCTCAGTATAAAGTATCTAAAGATGATAGCCGGATGGAAATAAATCTACTACCAAACTAAAATATAGAATAAACAAGATAAATACATTATAAGAATATCAACAAACAATCATGGCTCGAAGAGAAGACTTTATCGCAATATACGTAGCAAGTCCGGATCTGCGCTCCTGCGAATACTCATGAACAATACACCTAGAAAGGGCCAGGTCCTCAGAGGGACGTAACAAGATACATAAAAGCATGCCATAAAGTAAATACTATAAAAACTCAAAGGTAATCTAACCAGCTAAGTGAAATGCACTTTAAAGACAACCTTGGTACGTATGGGTAGGTGAAAGGTATAAAGCGTAGCATCGAGCCAGAGGCTAAGTATCTGGCATTAGCTGTAAATTGGATGCCAGAATTATATGCTGACTACATCATCAATCATGATAGCGCGCAGCTAGTAACCTCTGTCGGATGTATCGACAAGCATATACGCCCATAACCGGGTAACACTAAGCCCATAACCGGGTAACACATAGCCCATAACCGGGTAACACTGAGGCTCACGGCCCCGCAGTTTACTCTGAAACTACGGCAGCCAAATGTATGTCCCATACGCCTACTAATTGTCTTTCTCGCCCAATGCCAATATACAAGTCACGAATATGACGTGGATATCTCATACTCTAATGCAAGTCTCTATAGAAATAAACAACTAAGCTAAATACCGTCACACGTGTTGCTCACACCGATGGCCAGTCGAGTATGAGGCACGCGTCCCTACATGAACTCACTCTGTGATGTGTAATGATACATGTCAAGGCCTGGGGAGTCATACCGATAACTCCACAACTTTAGGTGGGTCTACTAGACACTAGGTCAGACACAAGTCCTAACGTCAACGCCTTTGTTGACTGCACCCGAGTCTCTCTCGGACGCACATAATTGAAATAATAAACATACAGCTAATAATACAGAATTTAAACAGTACAACAAGACAAGGTATACTTACCTGGCGAGAAAGCTGTGTAGCACCCATAACTTGCTCTTGAAGTCGTGCAGATAAATCCAACAGATCTTCGGGGTCAGCGTGCACAGGTACGGGAAGCAAGGTGACTGCTACATGTTGTTTGGCAAGGGTGACGGTCTATGATAAACCCAAGGACGAGGGTGATATGTTGATGATGGGTGTTGTTGATGATGATGATGGGTGTTGATGATGATAAAGGTAATATAATGATGATAACGACGATGGAGATGATGATGGCGAGGACGATAACGTGGATGATGGTGATGACGAGGATGATGATGATGACTAAGTTGATGACGTGGATGATGATGTGTAAGATGGTGGTGACGAGGATGATGATGATGACTAGGTTGATGACGTGGATGATGATGTGTAAGATGGTGATGGTGAAAGTGATGACAATGGTGGTGATAATGTGATAATGATGATGAAGAGTGCTGCCGGAGTCCGGCTAGTAGAGGGGGATGTCCGGCCGGAGGAGGATAGGGACACAGGGAGGAGGACAGGGACACATGGAGGAGGACATGGACACAGGGAGGAGGAAGGAGTTCAGGCCAGTGGGGGAGGGGCTGGTCGAGGTCAGGAAGGAGAGCACAGGGAGCGGGGTGGTGTTGCTCTAGGCGAGTCGGGGAGGAGTGCTCCGCGGGATGGTCTCAGGTGGTCGGGTTGGGTGGAGAACGGAGGGAGAAGGAGAAGTGTAGGCCGGAGACGAGTTGAAGAAGATGGCGAGGGGGCGGAGAACGGAGGCAATGGTGGTGTACTGGTGGTGGTGAGTGGCGGAGGAGACGAAGTCGGGGGAGACTCAGATGAGGTAACTTGGTGGTGGTCGTCGACGTACAGCGGGGAGGCGGTTCGTCGAGTGTGCAATCGGTTGGGAGCTCGACCGGAGGGAGAGGAGGAGGCGAGAAGGAGTAGATGGTGATGGGGGATGCTGTTCAGGCGAGAGGGCGAAGATGATGGTGGTGATCTGAAGAGTCGAGGCTCAGGCGAAGGGGGCGAGGGAGATGGCCGCGACGAAGGCCATGGCGTCGAGGAGGATGTCGGAGGAGATGGGGAGAATGGTCCAGCGACTGAGCAGCGGTCAGCGGGATGTACAACACGGCGAGTTCGATGAGAGGCGGGGTGCAGGTGCAGCGGGGCACGGCAGAGGGAAGGAGACGTCAAAGGGGAATGGTCCGGCGAGGCTTCGACGATGGGTTGGCCGAGAAAGGAGGTGAATAGTGGTTGGGATGGGGTCGGCTAAAATAGGGTTGGGTTTTGAGTTTGGGATTTGGAAGAAAAATAAAGAAAAGAAAGAAAAGGGGTTATATTTATATACATGTGTAAACTAGGGTTTGTGTTGACCTAGTGGTTGGGCTTGGTCAACACCCTTGGGCTTGGGCCTTGGGCTCACATGAGGATGTTTGGAGGCTACAATTTGCATTGTTTAAATACAAGGATAGGTTTAATATAAAGGGGGTGATGTGCGCATTGTGCATTCCAAAAAAATATAGAAAAATTCCTATAAAGGGGAAAGTTGAATTTCTTCATGTATTATCTAATGGGGTGGACACCTCAATAAAATTTTGCATAAAAGGGCCCAACAATTGGGAAAATTGCACAAAGATGGAAATTAGATTTTAATTAATTAAATTGAATGTGCACGATGTTGTGGAATTAATTAGAAGTACATGGGATTAAACTTAGGTGGGACACAAGTGTCAGGGACGTAGAGGGTACAGTATAGAATAGTTATAAAATTTGGGTTGCACAAAATGGTCCAGATTGTGTCTCCAATTTTCATTGGAACACACAAGGGTACAAGGTCATATTTTATTTAGAATTAAATAATGACGTTTGCGACGAAAGTCGTGCGACTAAAATATAGCACAAGAAAGCATAATTATAAGTTATACCGAGGTCAAAATAGAAGGCGGGAACGTCTAGGACAAGGTTATGAAATTTGTAGATAGGCAATGGCTAGTGTAGTGCTCCAATTATCGAAGCAACGGTAGGGTGCGCTAAGCGATATAAAATATTGTATAATTAAATAAAATGCCGTGTTCTAATTCTAATTAGTTTTCAACTAGTCCTAATTTCACTATCTAAATCAAGTAGGCCTAAATTTGGGTGAAAGAGTTTACAACTTTCATTCGTTCAAGTTCCATGTATTTGGCCAAGGGACGCATGTGCAGATTCAATCATGCGTCCAATAAGATGGCTGCATGTTGACTTGGAGTAAGAAGTCCAGGCCTCATACCAAATGGAGTGTATATGACTTCTTCATCCAAGAACAACAAGTTTCAGTCATGGAAAAGCTCCAAGTCTGAAAACTTATTTTTTTCATGAAATCCTTATTTCAAGTCCGAATCTTGCAAGGTAAAGTTCAAAATCATATTAAATTAAGTGCTCATTAATATGGAACTAGTAATTTTTGAAAATATTAAGTTTTAAGAGAAAAAAACTCATAGAAGATCCAAACTTGAAACTTAGATATACTCCAACCAAAGTAGCAAAACAAAAAATAAGAAAAAGTAAACATAAATAGCAGTTCATACAATATAGAGTAATAAAATGTAAGAGTGGATAAAAGTGTAAGTTTTTTCTCATTGGTAAGATATACTTGCCTAAATCCACTACTAAGCTAATACTAATACCACCAAGGGGAATGGGGAGGTCGGCCTCAGGCTGCTCTCGGCTAAGGAGAGAAGAGGGAAAAGGAAGAAGAAAATAAAGAAAGAGAAGGAAATGAAGAAGAATGAGGATAAGAGAGAATGGAAAGGCTATATATAGTAAGGGAGAGTCACCAAGAATAAATCTAGAAATTACATGAAAGTAGCCAAAAAATCTATAAATTATATGGGAATCTAATATACAACTATAACACACATGTACCGGATAAAATACAATAATACTAAAATAGTGAGAGGGGTCTCACAACTCGTACCTCCTTAGAAAAATTGTCCTCGAAATTTCAACAAGGCACCGGGTCTATCAAGGTATCTCTAGAGATTAGATAGGTAATAAAATAAGCAAGACCATACTAATATCAATCACATGTTATGAACTACCTAGAACAAGACAAGGATACACAAGACAAGATTGGGGTATAAGATATACGAACAAATATACCTCATGAGTCAAGCAAATACGGGTATCTAGCTTGGATATCATTATCGTGCTCCCAAGTTGACTCGCCCGGTGAGTGATGCCCCCAAGAAACTCGGACTAAATGAATGGCCCAGTTCTTGAGAATCTTCTCTCTCCGATCCAAAATGGATACATGTCTTTCCTCATACGAAAGTTCGATACCAACAACCAATTCTGAATTATCCAGGACATGACTCGTATCGGGTATATACCATCATAACTGGGATACATAAAAAATATTATGTATCTTACTAAGCGATGGTGGAAGAGAAAGACGATAGGAAATATATCCTACTCGCTCGAGAATATCGAATGGACCTATGTACCAAGGACTAATCTTTCCTCGCACACATAATATGATGATTCCTCAGGTAGGTAAAATTCGAATGAATACATGGTCGCCGACAGAAAGCTCAAGAGGTTGCCGATGTGAATCGGCCCAATGACGCTGGCAATCTTGGGCTACCTTGATATGCTTTCGGACTCACTTGACTACTTCAACTATCTGAGCTATCATTTTGGGACCAAGAAATTATCTCTCATGAACATTATCCCAAGTTACAGGAGATCTGCACTTTCGGCCATATAGTGCCTCGAATGGTGCCATCTGGATACTTGCTTGGAAATTGTTGTTGTAGGAGAATTAGAACAAGTACAAATGATCCTCCCACGAACCACCAAAGTCAAGGGTACATGAACGAAGCATATCTTCTATAGTTTGGATGGTATGCTCTGACTGACCATCTGTCTGCGGGTAGTAAGTTATACTGAACTTTAGACAGGTACCTAAGCTCTCATGAAGACTTTGCCAAAAATAAGAAGTAAACTTGGAATCTCTATCCGAGACTATGCTAACTAGTACACAATGTAGTATGACAATCTGTCTCATGTACATCTCAGCTAACTGTTCTGTGGACTGGCCAATTCTAAAAGGAAGAAAGTGTACAACTTTCGTGAGACGATCCACTATTACCCAAATATCATCTCTGCCTGCTGGGGATCAGGGAATTCCTGATATGAAATCCATGGTGATGTTCTCTGACTTCCACTGTAAAATTGGTAAAGGTTTAAGAAGTCATGCGGGTCTCTAATGCTCAGCTTTAACTTATTGAGAGACCAAACATCGATAGAAAAACTGAGCTATTTCTCTCTTCATTTTGTTCCACTAAAAATGCTGATGAATGTCTCTATACATCTTCGTTCCTTCTGGATGCATTGAATACTGCAAACTATGAGTTTATGCCATAATCTGGCAATGAAGGTCTCCACTGGGTACACAAAGCTGATTCCCAAAACGGAGAGTTTCGTAACTGTGAATGCTTAGTTCTGTTCTACGTCCTGCCTTACACTCTGCTCTGAGATGCTGAATCTTGACATCTATTGGTTGTGTTACCTTGATTCTCTCCACTATACTGGATTGAACTTGCAGACCAGCCATCAATATTGTGTTGCTAGGAAATAGTACTTCTATGCCTATCTCTTGAAGATCTTCTAATATTTTTTGTTGCATTGTCAAGAAATAGGCTCCTGATCTCCTACTCAAGTAATCTGCTATGATATTGGCCTTCCCAGGGTGATATTGAAGGTCAAGGTCATAGTTTGTTATCAACTCTAGCCATCTTCTCTGCCTCATGTTGAGATTCTTCTGAGTCAAGACATACTTCAAACTCTTATGATTAGTATAAATCTCTACTCAATCTACATAGAGGTAATATCTCCAAAGTTTGAGTGCAAATACAACTGTTGCTAATTTCAAGTCGTGCGTTAGATAATTTTTCTCATGGTCTCGAAGCTATCGAGACGTATAAGCTATAACCTTGCCATGCTGCATAAGAATACATCCCAATCCTCTGCCTGACGTATCACAATATACGGTGAACCCACCTGACCCATCTGAAAGAGTCAAAATAGGTAACGTGGTCAACTTCTGCTTGAGCTTCTTAAAAGAGGTTTGACATTCATCTGTCCAATCAAAATGCACATCTTTTCGTGTTAGCTATATCAAGGGTGTAGAAATTCTAGCAAAGTCTGACATAAATCTTCGATAATATCCAGCTAACCCCAGTAAACTATGATCTTCTACAACTGTTCGGGGAACTAGCCACGTCTCAACAGCTTCTATCTTCTGGGATCTACTTTAACTCCTCCTTTAGCAATAATATGCTCTAAGTATGAAATGCGATCAAGCCAGAACTCTCAGTTGGTGAAATTGGCATATAACTTATGTTCTCTAAGGACTTGAAGAACTACGCGAAGATGTTGCTCGTGCTCTGCTTCACTTCGACTGTACACCAAGATGTCGTCAATGATCACTATCGTGAACTTGTCCAAATATGGCATAAAATATGATTCATGAGATCCAAAAACACTACTGACGCATTGGTTGCTCCAAAGGGCATTACTAGAAACTTCCAATGTCCATATCTCGTTCTGAATGTTGTCTTGGGTATATCCTTCTCCCTGACTCTGATCTGGTGATATCTCAACCACAAATAAATTTTAGAAAATATCGCTGCTCCACTAAGCTGACCGAATAAGTCATCGATACTTGGCAAGGGATGCTTGTTCTTGATTGTTATTGCATTGAGGGTACGATAATCTACACATAATCGTGACTTTCTATCATTTTTCTTTACAAGTAGCGTTGGGGCTCCCCAAGGCGATCTACTAGCATGAATGAATCCCTTATCTCTCAATTCTTCTATCATCCGATACAAGACTTCTAACTCTTAAGGCGCCATCCTGTAGACTCTCTCAGACACTGGTTCTATTCCTGGAAGTAGATCAAAGGTAAACTCGAGCTCCCTTTCTGGTGGCATGTCTGGAAGTTCTTCTGGGAATACATTTGGAAATTCGCAGACTACTCTGGGCAATTGTACTTCCTCTTTTACTTCGATTCTCATGATCATTGATGAAGACTCTGTCTCGCCTTTAGAAAATGAGAATTCCTTCTCACCAAGGATATAAAAGATAACATTGCCATTATGGCAATCTATTATCTCGTATCGGGCACTCAATCAATCGATGCCTAAGACAACGTCATAATCTCCCATAGAAAATTCTATCAATATAGCAAAAAACTCTGGCCCGCACACTATGACTCGATATGAGACATAAACTCTATCGACTCCTACGATACCATTACCAGTAAGTATATTGAGTCTTAATGATAATAATTTGGGTTATAATCCAACTCTTGTCAAATATCTTGCTGACATAAAAGAATGTGACGTACCAGAATTAAACAATACTAAGCTGAATGGGAATTGCCAAGAATGGTACTTGCCACCACTTTACCTGAAGCTAATTGCTCTTCCACAGTGAGTGCCATCGCCTGACCTCGTCCTCTCGGTTCTGGTCCTCTTTGCTGTGGACCTACTTGTCTGGCCTGTACTTGAGCTTGGGCCTGCACATACTATTGTAGACTTTGTTGCTGGAATACTTGAGATTGGTCGGTAAAGGCCTCTGACCCAGGTGTTGCTGAACCGGTACTAGAGCCCTATACTGCGGTCCTGCTAGAGAAATTGATGATGAACTGGCTTTGTGTGTGCAAGATTCCACTGTGTGGCCTGGAGCTCCACAAGCTAAGCATAACCATTGTACTCTGCGGCAATCAGAAACTACATGCCAAGGCTTTTCACAATGAGAACAACCTGCTGAAGAAGATGTCCTTTGTTGTTGAGTTCGGGTTAGGGTTGTTTGCTGAACTGAGGATGTCAAAAATGGCCTCCTCGGAGATCCGATGGTTAAGGCCCTAGCTTCTGGGGCTGGTGTTGAAGACTGAGTGTAAGAACCTCCTGATGTATGAGTCCTCTTTGGTCCCCAGTCTTGTTAACAATTCTCTATGAGGTATACTCATGCCTCCTTGCTGCTCTTAACACAATATCAAAAGTCTAGAACTCATGTTGTTCTACTACCAATATGATCTCCAAGTGATGTTCTTGTTAGAACCTTCTTGATCGATCTAATTCGGTTACCACCAAGATAGAGCAAACCGACTAAGTCTGCAGAACTCTGTTAGTCCTGTCCATCTGCTTTATAATATCTGGTCTGAAACCTTTTCTTTATATCATAATGCGACACTGCGTTATAATATCTGGTCTAAAACCTTTTACTGAAGACAGCCCAAGAGACGGGTACTGTTAGTGAAATCATCTGTGCTGCCTACCAGTCTTGGGCAAATTCTAGCAACTATAGTCATACCACTGATACTTGCTCTCTAGCTGGTACTCCACCTTCCTCTAGGATAGCTGCTATGTCATGAAGGTACGCATCTAATGCAATTGCGTCCTCGGTGCCATAGAATTACGAGGGTTGGAGGCGCTTGAAGTTGCTTGCTGAGTTGTTGGCATGATGTCCGCCTATTTCCAAAGCCTCTTGTACTAACTGAGTGAGTATGTCCTCTTAAAGACCTTGAGATGCTAACAATTATCAAAGGATACCAATCAGTACACTGTTTCCCCCTCCTGCCTCAGGTATTGGTTGTACGGGAGGCACTTCCTGGATCTGAGGTTCCTCATTTTGAGCTATTTTGGACCCGGCCCCAGAATATTGAGGCTGAACCTCAAGGGTTTTTTGGGCATCGGGGTGTTGTCCTGCTACCGGAGGAACTCGGACGGGATGGTCAGAAGGACCATGAACAATGTCCCTAAAAGATAAAGGGCACAAGGATCATCAAAGGGGCGGACATGATTGATCGAGGATCAAGGCAGATGTTGTTTGAATAAACAAAATGGGAGGGTTTATACGAAACCTTTTTGCTTACAAACAAAAAAGGAGTACAATTAATCCTATACGAGGATGTTAAGTACAATAAAATGATTCTGGGAAAGTATTGCTATAGAAGTTTGATCTGCGGTCGATCACTTTGTTCCTTGGACTATACGATGATGAAGAAGTGCAGTAGAAGAAGCTTCAAGAGTTGAAAGTAGAATCGAATTCTTGTTGCCAAAGTTATCAGCCAAAACTCTCTGTCTGTGCTCTCTTTTCTCTCTGATCTCTGATTATGCCTTGTCCGGGTGTCCCTTACCCTGTGACCAGGGGTTTCTATTTATAGAGATCAATCGAATAATTGCCAGGTTGGCGTAAAAGCCAAGTAACTGTCTTGTTGGCGTAAACGGCCAAACTGTCAAGAAGATTGTATCTTTTACGCTGCGGTTATGATAACTGCTACCCACGTTCTAATTGTCTTCTTAATATGCGTATGACATGTGTCCTTTTATAAGGTAACGCGTATAACTGTTTCTCGAAGATCATGGCATGCAAGCCACGTAGGTAGCTGCCTCTGCATAAAATAGTTGGCGTAAAAGCCAAATAACTGTCTTGTTGGCGTAAAAGGCTAAACTGTGAAGAAGAAGATTTCCTTTACGCTGCGGTTATGATAACTGCTATCCACGTTCAAATAATCTTCTGAATCTGTAAAGAAGAAGATTTTCTTTACGCTGCGGTTATGATAACTCTATAAGTAACTGCCCCTGCGTAAAGATGGTTGGCGTAAAAGCCAAGCGACTGTCTTGTTGGCGTAAAAGGCCAAACTCTACGTAAAACTTGATATTCATGAATAATAGATAACCAGCGTAAAATAGCCAATTATCCATCACGACTGAGGTCTTGAGCATATTCTGGGCTAAATAGCCTTATTACGTACCTTTACAAATATAGCCGAGTTGGCATATTTTGAGGAGATAGTATACGACGTACTCCTATAGTTGAAAATAGCCTGGTTGGCGTAAAATGCAAGGATGGTGATGTGAGCGTATTAGCCACAGTTTTAGCTTTACTAGTCATGATAAAATTTAAAAATAGAACAAAATCTTGTGCATTAAATGCAGAGATATGCCTCCATCTCGTGCATTAAATGCAGAGATATGTCTCGACCTCTGTACAGAAAACAGTTTTTGACGTGGCGTCTGATTTTGTCTTTATCTTGAGCGTAAAACTCATTTCTGCCCATGTAGAATGGGCAGCATATTCTTTGAATGCGTAAAAATGACTTGTATTGAGAATTTGTCACTACACGACAACCTGGGTCTCTGTGCAAAATTATCATCACAGCCGTCATCTCGATCATTGTGTAGTAGTTTTGTCAGAAGTCAAGTTCACTAATTTATTTGACAAATTCATCCGAGGAATACAAAGAGTTCCTTGTACCACTTTACGCTGCATTAAAAATAGCCTTGACGCTTTGATTTCTGCCCATGTATAATTTGGAGGTTTCTGGAATCGGATTGGCAGCTAAGAAATCAGCCAAGGCTTGACCTTTCATGGATTTCTGAGGGACATACACCATATCATATGGTGTCAATAGCATTGCCCAAGTCGCGAGTCGGGAATTAAGAATACTTGGTTTATTCATCAATACCCGAAGTGGATTGATTCTGGAGATGATATGAATGGCTTGGCCTGTCACGTAATGTCACATCTTCTGAATGGCAAACATTAGGGCCAAGCATTCTTTTTTCAATGGGTTATACCTGTGTTCTGCTCCGACCATCATTCTGCTTAGATAGTAAATAGCCTGCTCATGACCCTCATTATTCTTCTGTGCGAGGAGAGCTCCTAAAGAATGATCCATTGTTCGAACATACAGCAAAAATGGTCTTCCTATGACAGGAGGCACCAGAACTGGAGGATTAGTAAGATAGCGTTTGATGTCATTAAACGCTTGTTGACAGGCTTCGTCCCATATAAATGACACACCTTTCTTCATTAGACGAGAAAAAGGTTGACATCTTCCAGAGAGATTGGATATGAATCTCCTGATATAAGCTAGACGATCCTGAAATCCCCTAAGTTCTCTAAGTTACGGGGTGGACGCATTTCTATGATAGCTTTTACTTTATCAGGGTCAACTTGAATGCCTTTAGCAGTAATGATAAATCCCGGAAATTTGTCACTGGATACACCAAGAAAGGACTTTGTAGGGTTCATTTTTAGTTGATGTTGGTGCATCAAATCAAATATTGTCTTCAAGTCTTGGATGTGATTATCCTTGAGGCAGCTTTTGATAGGAATATCATCTACGTAACATTCCACCATTTTACGTAAATGCTCATGGAATATGTTACTCATAGCTCATTGATATGTGGCCCCGACATTTTTCAATCCAAAAGGCATGACTGTATAGCAATATACTCCTAATGATGTACGAAAAGCAGTATGCTTCTCATCTTCAGGATTCATTTTAAATTGATTTTATCCTGAAAATCCATCCATGAAAAACATGCGCTCAAAACCACACGTGTTATCGATCATGACGTCTGTAATGGGAAGAGGGAATTCATCTTTAGGACAGGCCGCATTTAGATCTTGAAAGTCGATGCAAACACGCACTTTTCCATTTTTCTTCATAACTGGGACAACATTAGCGACCCAATCAGGATGTTGTTCTTCCCGGATGAACCCACAGGCTATTAATTTCTTAATTTCAGCTTCAATGGCATCCGTTATATCTGGGCAGAACCAGCGTTGTTGTTGCTTTACAGGTTTTGAATTGGACAATATATTGAGTTTATGGGTAGCCACTTTTGGATCAAGACCTGGCATATCCTCATAATTCCAAGCAAAGATATCGATATATTCTTTTATCTGCTAGATCATTTCTTCTCTTTCTTCTTCAGAAAGATTATTACTGATAAATATCGGCTTTGGTGAAAATTTATCCCAAACATTAACTTGGATAATCTTGTCTTCAGTGGGCGGTTCTTTTTGTTCGAACCGGAGCTCCCATTGTGTATCCATTTGCTGTGCTAATGATTCATTTTCAAATGGTTTGGATTCTTGTTCCTCTGTTTCCAGGGAATCTGTCAACACCATATTTACTGATAATCCCAGTTCAAATTCATCATCTGAATCGGAGGATGATAAATCATCTTGAGAAGAGGAAATGGTCTCATCATTTAACTCTGTGTTGTTTAGAGTTGCAAGAGATGTGGTATACCCTAACCCAAAACGAGTTCGTTGACAGTAAGGATCACCATGCAACGGTATTCTTTTGCCTTCTCCATAATTGAGACCTTGCTTCAACTTCAAATCATAACCCATATTTTGCATAATCTTTAAAGCCTGTGGGCTATATCTGTGGATTTGCATTTTCTCAATATCAGATCGTGAGATTCTTCTTGTACAATCGGTCTATTCCACATTCGACCGAAGACTATTTGATGATGATCGTTGTGAGTAGGTGGAACTATAAAGACGGAATCTTCATCTGGCCCATATGTCATGATGACATTAGATGTTGATGCTACTTCCCATACATATGGATGATAGAAGTATATAGCTTCCAAGAATTTTTGTGCTATGGGTTCTATATCTTTATGAGGAGAGAATTCCTGATTAGGAAATTGGGCGTCAGTATACTGGAAAAGAGAATTTTTATTATCATCAGAAAATACGTCCCCGATTACATTTACATCAGTTATATGCTTGTTGCGCCTAAGGTCAATGACCAAAGGTGGAGGTTTCTTGTTCAGATTGATCACTAGAGGATCATTTCCTCCTCCCGATTTTGTTTTGCCCAAGTGAATAGTCATAGGTTTCAAGACTTTTGGATGGATAATCCGCCCTTTCACTTGGATCGACAAAGGTTGCTTAATAGATGGTTCTCCTGGCTCATGGTGGATTTCTTCCTTCATTTTGCCTGATACCTCTTTCATGTAGTCTTGAGTATACAATATGGCATCAGAATAGTAGGATTCAACTCCTTTGAATGGATTGAGATCAGCAAACTCTGTTTTTACTGTTCCTTGAGCATCTACATATTTGAAATATTGATGTAGAGTTGAAGAAACAATATTGTGATCATGGATCCATGGTCTACCCAACAGAATATTGTAAGACACCTCTGAATCAATGACATAGCATGTAGCCAATGATCTAAGGTCACCAATCTGGATTCTCAGACGAATCTTCCCCAACGGTCTGCTTTTTCTGGCATTAAAGCCCATAATTGTAGTGGTAGTATAAGCCAGTTCATTGGTAGGAATTCTCAATGGTCTAAGCAGACTATAAGGGATAATACTGATTGACGATCCCGGATTTATGTGAATCCGGTCTACCTCAATGGAGCTGACGTATCCTGTATAATAAAGAGGCATGTCGTGTTTGTTATGCTTCAACAACATATCTGTCATGCCCCAGTCCCAAAAATACGTAGGACTAGGACACGTAAGCATGCCAGCCGCATGGATATGGCAACTCCAATATATGGAAACCAAATCCACACGTACGCTGTAATATAAAAATCAATCCACAAGTGGTATAAACATATGTCAAAAGTCATAGGGTACAATCTAAATCTCATCCACAGAAAATCAATATAAATGACTAACCAGCAACTATATAACTAGATCTTAACATAAATATCTAAGGATGATAGTTGGATGGAAACAAATCCACTACCAACTCGAATGTAAGAGCAAATATTAAAGTAAGTACAACACAACATCACCACATAAGAATACCATCTAGCTATCACGGGCTCGAAAAGAGGACATCCACGAAACATATATAGCCATCCGATCTGTGCTCCTGCAAATACTCAAGAATAGATACACCTGGCAGAGGACCAGGTCCTCAGAGGGACGTAACAAGATACAGAAAATATGAGCCAACTTGAATACAGTAAACATGCATATAATTTTAAAATACATAAGTACGCTGTACAAGACCATCTATATGAATGCAAATGAGGACAACTTTTTGACGTATGGGCAAGGGTAGGCTACTCGATCTACCTCACAACTCACACACACGTCAATGGACATCAGAAATCGACATACCGCGGGGGTAGCGACCAGCGAGACTCCAGAAATCGATATACCGCGGGGGTAGCGACCAGCGTGACATACGCCCGTAGTGTGAGCTATATACTACGGTTTACCAGAGTGGTCAAAAGCCCATACGCCTAATGATTGTCCTCTATGATACTAAGTGTCAAGTGTGTGTCAACATATCTAATATATAGTAATGTCTGAAAGAAAACTACACATGCAAGAATAAACAAAAATGCAATAAATATAAAGAAATATAAATAGCATGCAAAAGTACTGTAACAATTTGGCAAGGTATCTTGCCTGGTAAGAAAGTTGCAAGGTGTACTGTCCAGAAGTCAAACGCACAGGATCACAAGCTATGGCCACAGAACAAATATCTTCGGATGCTGAAATAAATATCATCAACGTTTCTAGAATGAGCAAAATAGCTAAAAAAATACTTCCCTTTCGTCCAATTTGGACACAGGGGCAAAACGGTAATTTCGGGTAAAAGTGGGGTCCACATGTGGCCCACTTTGCACCGAAAAGTGTGCCAAGGGTAACAGTCTCTAAATGGGACAAACTATAGGTCAAACAACTCTAAATGTCAATACGAACCCAACGGTATGTCCAAATGTGAATTTCGATGAGCCGAACATAATTTTGTCCAAAAAGTCAAATGTGGGGCCCGCCAATTGGCGATTTGGTCAACCGTCTCAGAATTGCGTGAAAGTTGGGTCACAGGACCAGCGCGTTACCACGAGTCCAGTGGCGTAAGTTTTGTCGTAATCTGACAAGCGTGCACAAAATACGCACGAGTTCCACAAAAGTTACGACATGGTGTGTGTCCGCGGATACGGTCCAATTTTGGCGCGCACACGCGTCCGAATCAGTCCCCACGAATTTTTACGTGTCCGGTTACGCTGCGTACACTATTAGGTACACTTGGCACACGGCGGGGCGGTCCCGTTTGGCGGGGCGCGCTCCGTTTTCCAACTTTTGGAAAACTGGAAAAAGTAGGTGCGCGCAGTTTTGTGACGAATTTAACTATGTCCACAGCAACTAATAGTATAGGGTTATTTAACAGAAAATAAACTAGGTCAAGTATTCTACAGGTATCAAAAAGAATCATCGAATTTGGATCTCTGTGGTGGGAGATACGAACTCGGCAATATGGGTGGTCATTCTGGAATTCTGCGATTCCAGAATTCTGTCTGCTCGCGCCGACTTGGACGCTATTTTTCGCCTAGGGGTACATATTTTCCGAGGTTGGCTATAAAACAAATATGGAAGAGGGTTAAGGGTTGATCATACCGGTGAAGACGAAACAGCGTTTGGTCGAGCGAGTTGACGGAAAATAATTCTGGAACGAAGGTGCCTCGAGTGGGATTCTGCAAGGCGCGAGGTCGGAGTCGTCGGGATGGTTGGATGGCTTGGCGGGGCTCTTCAGCTGTGGTGACGACTCTAGATGGGAAGAGGAGGTCTGGAAATTTAGGTTAGGGTTTTTGTGAAATAACTATATATATATATATTTATATATATATATAAGAAGAAAGAGGGTGGAGCGGGTTTGGCCGAATGGGAGTAAGGGGTCGGGTTCCTGGGTTGAAGTTGCTGCATGGATATAAAATAATTGCTAAGTTGCGGGTCACAGCAAAAAGTTGCTGAATGGTTGCAAGTAGGCGGAAGGGGGTTCCCTGGCCATTTGCTAAGTAGCAGCAAGTCTTATGTAATCTAAGTAGTAGTAGTAGTTATTACTATTATTATTATATTATTAATTAGTTAAGCTTATTTTATTATTTTTATTTTTATTTAATCTTTTCTTAATCCTTTCTTTTCCCATTAGTATATACATATATATATATATTTGTATATATATATAATATATATACTCATAGAAAAATTCTAGATTAGAATAATGCACAGTATTAGGCTAGCAACTGCTCAAGGGGTCTTCTACATGGAATAAAATCCGAAAAATTCCTGATGGTCCCATAAGTCCTCTAAGTGCCCGAACACCTAACATAAAAAATTATTAAAAATCTATTTATCCTATTTAGACCTAATTACTACAATTTAATTAATAAATAATAACTAAAGGGTATATACGATTTTCTAGGAAGGGGGTTTTACATTCTACCCAACTTATAAAAATTTTTGTCCTCGAAATTAAAATTAAGCCACAATAGGATGTCAAGGATGGCATAAGATTTGCATCGTTTAAAATGCAAGGCTAGGTTTAAAGAGGTGGGCGATGTTGCGCATTGCACATCCCGAAAAATTATGAGAAAATTCACATGAGCGAAAAATAGGTTTCTTCATGTGTCATGACCAACGGTGTGGACACCTAAATGCTCTTTTGCATGAAAGCGCCCAACAATTGGAAAATTGCACAAAGATGAGAATTGGATGATGGGCATGTCTACGATGGGGGTGTAGAATTTGTAGGAAGGCAGTGGCTATTGTAGTGCTCCAATTATCGGAGCACGATAAGGGGCACTAAGTGATACAATATTGCAAAATTAAATAAAAATACTGTATTCTACTTCTAACTGGATTCAAGCTAACCTTAGTCTCACTAACTCAACCAAGTAGGTCAAATTTTTTTTTTTTTTGGGTGAGGGGTTCACAATCTGCCGAACTTAAAATTTTTTCATCTACCACCTAAGGCCATACATCTAGAAAAACTATTGCTCAAATTATTTAATCATGATTTTTAATCCTCAAAGGTTTAACACCAAACATATCACCTATGATATGCCCTTAACCAATTATAAAAGAGAGTCACTAAGTCATGTGTTTAGCCTTATGGGGTATAGCTAGTACTATCAGTGTCAACTTATACCAGCACGAGGTTTCGTCTTTTCGAAATAGGGGAAGACGGAGAGAAATAATAAAGAACTCAAGGTGAAGGTGACAGAATACAAGTACGAGGTTCAAAGAGATTAAAGAATCGAAAAGAGAGTTGTCAGGACAGTTGTGGATTGAAATCCTATTTTTGTTAATTTCCTATTTACATGCTCGTATCAGTACAGTTATGTAACCGATACGATGTGTCAGACATATCTAGGGGCAAGTATATCTGTCTACTACCATATATCTTAATCCACGTAAAGTAGTAATACGAAGAGCGAACCAAGCGCACTAAGGTTAGCTAGACCTTAATACACCGATTCTGATTAGGCAATTGTATCATTGTGTGCACCCAATAGTATATATGCCATGAGCAAGCTCGATAAAAGAATAAGCTTGCAAAAACTAGGCTATAATAGCAGCA
Organism: Iris macrosiphon; assembly: GCA_036927795.1. Lineage (NCBI taxonomy): Eukaryota > Viridiplantae > Streptophyta > Magnoliopsida > Asparagales > Iridaceae > Iris > Iris macrosiphon. The sequence goes on along the minus strand of JAYESA010000005.1, from coordinate 102,793,120 downwards.
TAAATCAAGGTAGTACAACAACATAAATACGCTGGATTATGATAAAATAAGGTACAAATTAATTCAAGTTCGCAGAAGCAAAAACAACATAAGCAATAATAATAAAAGACTTTACAATCTCTACAGTTATCATACTAATTCCTTGTCTAGGTCGATATTTGACAAAGCAGGGGTATGGCTTCTAAGCTCTGCAGTCTGAGAAAAAACAATGTCGTCCTAAGCTAGCATACAGTTAAATGTCATTCATTCACACTTCAATAATAAGGCAAAAGACTATGTGATACTATGTTGTGAGGTATACTACCCAACTTATAACAATAAACTAGTACTGTAATTGTCTTAAGGATACCGTAGAAATTTTTGTTAAGGTTTACGAGAAGGGTCTTGGTACTTTATTGGGGTATCCTCTTCTATTACATAGGTCATGGTCATCTTACCTCTTAGTCATAGTGCTTATAGAACAAGTATCAATAGTAAGGATAGAAAGGTTACTAACCCTCAAGTGAGAGAGGAGATAACTTATGTGGAGATATGGGTTCAATTACGTGATTTAAAACTAAGTGGTAACCATAAAATTATAATCTAAATGAACATCTCAACTATCAAATTCTTGCTACTAAGCACATAATTTCAAAATTCAAGATTACAACTATAATTCTAGGAAACTATATATCATATCATAAAAGAATTTATTTGGCCTACAATCAGAAGTGTCAGAGGACACGAGTTGAAAGATAAAGAATAGAAGAACATGATTAGTCGTCGCACAAATAGCGAGTGCTAGAGTTTCAGGGAAACAAATATATGAAATAAAATAGAGAGGCTTAGATAATGTCAAGGTTTCCTAAGGGGAGATGCTACGCTACTCGCTGTGTTTGCGGTATGTTCAAGAAACTACTATATTCAATGCTCTTGGCTTCCTAAAGTGTTGTCTACTAATAATAAGACAATGATCTAAGTTTATAGTTCTAATATTATCTAACTATGAAGGTTAGTTCAGTCCAAATATTGAGTTTTGGTTTTCTATTGGTTCCTCAATACTAGGGTCAACAATATAGTCAAACTTCTAACTAACACTAGTAGTGTCTATACTACTCTCAAGTCTTCTTAATACATCAAGGGGTAAGGGTATAACAATCTAAAGGTAAGGAATTCTAGGTTCACTAGATATTCTAAACTTAGTGGGGTGTCTATATTCTCGTTGTATTCTTAATAGGTATGCTACCATAATCATCCTAATAACAGGGGTTCCTATATTCTAGCAGAAGGCTATACTCAAAGAACTATTAGGGAAGTACAAGAATCAAGTATAATGCAATTATTCAGATAAAATGGATTGGAAGGAAAACGAATCATAGTCAATTGTGGATGAGATCCTATACTCTATTCCTAGGTGCAGGCTTGCTCGGCACAGTAACATAACCGACAAATATGCTCTTGACCTGCATGGGCCACCACAATATCCTCTTGAGTGAAAGTGATGATAGGGACTACTTTTATCATACTATGGCATTGAGGACATGCCACAGGCTCTTTATCAGAGGACTTAAGCTGGGTCAAGCATACATCTGCTTGCATTAATGCTTCACTCAAGGCTTGACGAGTGTCTTTGGATAGCCGAAGTAGCTCAAAAATGGACAATCTGGCTGGAGTATTAGCCAACTGAGACAAGATGTCAAAGTTATATAGCTTCTCTAAACCTTTGTTTTGAATATTCTTCATAGGTTTATCGAAACGAACTTCTTTTTGTTTACCTTTGTCTACAAAAGCTGATTTAGAAGGACCTACCTCTGGTACTACAGGTTCAGGCTCTGGAGGTTTGGTAGCTGAAGTGTCTGCCGTTGCTTCTTCCTGATTCCCTCCATAGTCTCTGAGGTAGGCTTTTCCTGACCGAGTTCCGGTTGCTAAAGCCTCTTTCTCTGTTGCCGGGAATATTCCAACCATATGGCATGGTTTACATCTTGGGTTTTTCTTAGACTTAGCTTTAGCAGCTTTAGTCTCTTCCTCAATTTCTGATACTAGATCAGGGTGAACCCACATGATCTCCCCACGCTTGGTAGTTAGGGGTACTAAATCTTGATTTTGACCCCTGGTAGGAGGGAGATTAACAATATTTATCATTGCCCGTGGAATAGGTACCACACCATCTGGAACTTCTTGAGAGGGAAAATTGCCAAATTGGAGTGAGATCATATTTGCAGTGACCGTCTTCTCCTTATTACGCAAAGTGATGGCTTTGGCGTCGATCAACTCCTGGATTTTCCTTTTCAGTACATAGCATGCCTTTGTGGGGTGATGTATGTATCTGTGGAAAATACAGTACTTAGGATTATCTGTACTGCCGACTTCATTTGGATGCTTTATCTCTGGTAGAGTAAGCTTGCCACTTTTGACTAGATAATCAAATATGCTTGGAATATCATCGTCGTCAAAAGAATATTTTTCTTTAGGTCTGAAAGTTCCAGGATTCGTCTGCGTAGTTACCGGAGTATTTTGTCTAGACGTGTTGATTGTCAGGGCTTCCTTTTCTTTTGAACTACGAGTATGGTCATTATTGGAGGATGAACGCTTCTCTCTATCAGAGGTAGAGATCATGATTTCGTTGTCACGAGCCTTCCGACTATTATCTTCCGCGACTACTGCCGATATGATAAATGAGGGCCAATCATGGAACTGATATGGGCCCGTGAACACTGAGATCAGTGGGAGTAGGTTCTTTCTGCAAATGTCCACCAAGGCTGAATCTGGAACTCCATGAGGCATCTATAAAGTAGCCTGACGAAAGCGTTCAATAAAAGTACGAACGTTTTCTTTTTCCTTCTGCTTTACTTCAATGAGTGATAACATAGACATGTCTATTCCTTCCTCGTAGAATCGAGCGAAGAATAAAGTCTTAAAATCTTCAAAAGAAGTAATGTAGTTGTCAGATAGACTAAGATACCATTGGTAAGCTACTCCAGATAGACAGCCCTTAAACACTCGAGTAAGAAGGGCATCATTTCCTTGCAATAATACCGTCATCATGCTGAAGTAGTTCATATACTGGCTTGGCGACGTCTTTCCCTCAAACAAAACCATAACCTGTGATTTATATTTTGGTGGAAAAGGGATCTCATCCCAGACAGCTGGATATGGCTGGTTAATTCCCAACTTCTTGAGCTGATCTTTATGCTTCAAGGCATCAAATTGGGCTTTTAAATCCTGAACTGCTTGTATCTGATCTTCAGTTGGGAAAGGGACAGCGGAAAGGTGAGAGATTGGATGTATTGTAACTCCAATAGGAGGTAATACATTCTTCGGGTTAAGAGGTTGAGGAGCAGTTGATTCTTGGTTTTGAACAGGCTCTTGGCTTGCATTGGATGGTGGTATGTCTACCCCCACACATAGTTGAGTCAGAGGAACAGGTGTTTGAGCTATTGCAGTTGTATATTGAGTCACCATTATTTGGTGCATACTCTCCATCATGGTATGCATCTCTTTAAGTGATGTTTCCAATGCAGTGATGCGTTGTTCAGTACTTCCTGATGGGAAAGCTTCTTCATGTTCGTCCCCAACAGCATAAACTCCTATTTCTCTAGATGCTACTGATGGATTAGTATAGATCTCTGTAGAGATTGAGTCTATACTTTCAGCATTAAATTCAGAAAACTGATGACCCCCAGTGTCAGAATCTGAAGAATATGAAGCTGATTGTTGTGACCTCGAGCGGGTGTTTCAAAAAATACCTTCTTCAAAAGTCTCAATGAGTCTGTCAAATCTCCTTTGGCTAGGATTTCTGGAGGAATGACGTCTCGAACTCGACTTTCCTCTAGGAATATGCGAAGCCATGTTAACTGACGTAAATGTTGGTTCTTCTTCCTGTAATAACAAAGAGTAGTTCAACCAGTCGAAAACTGACCGTTTTGCTTTAGAACAGCAATAGTTAATTACAACCTTATGACTATTACAACAATGTTCTCTAGGGGGTGTAATAGACATATTAGGAGATCCCCTGTCTTTGCATTTCTGGATCAAGAAATCACGCAAATCAGGGGAATTACCAGAAGAAGAAGGCTTATTCTGCCTTTTTACATCAGTAGGAATATGGAGATTAGGAACCATAACCCTTTCTCTGCCATAGGAATACAGCAGTTCACCCATGTGAGTAGCATATGATCCATCATCTGTCTAAGGAGCGTATCTTCCTGTGAAACGAGTCTTCTTTACGCGGACAGACCTATCCTGGCATAATTTGGATTTTTACATAGGTGCGAGTAAAACAGGGAAAGTCCTCAAGCGGCCTTCAGCGTCACGCGTAATCTGTAAAGTGGGAACTTTCTTCTCTTGTGGGCATAAAAGCTTAGAGGTTGAAGGATTTGCCACTCATTTTTCTTTGATATGATCAAAGGATACATCTGCCTCATCATAGACGGGAGATGTAATTTTACGTGCAGGGCGTGTTTGAAATTTCCGAATTGGCACTGAGGCCTTGTCAAAAATTTTGTCTACCACGTCACAGATGGGAGACGAAGGTTTACGCGCAGGGCGTGTCTGAGACTTCTAGATTGGCACTGGGGCATTGCCATAAGTCTTGTCTACCACGTTACAAACGGAAGACAGAGTTTTATGCATAGGGCATGTTTGACACTTCTGGATTGGCACTGAGGCATTGCCAGAAGTCTTGTCTATCATGTTACAAACGGGAGACAAAGTTTTACTCACATGGCGTGTTGGCTGTGTTGTCATAACCTTGTTAATCAGTGAGTGAGAGCTTGCAAAAAGGGTAGAGGATGTCTTAGGCATCCACACTTTACGCAGCTTCCTGTTGTTATGGACAAAGGAGGAATGAGAGCTACCCCCTGCATGAAGCATGTCTTCATAGGAAGATTGGTCAAACTGGACGACCAAAGTCTTCTTCGTCGATCCGATGGATACAGCATCGTGTTGAACAATTTCTTTCTCATCAGAGGAGAAAGTCGTCCCCAGCAGAGTCACCATTTTTGTTTGAATAAACAAAATGGGGGGGTTTATACCAAACTTTTTTGCTTACAAACAAGAAAAGAGTACAATTAATCCTATACGAGGATGTTAAATACAATAAAATAATTCTGGAGAAGTATTGCTATAGAAGTCTGATCTGCGGTCAATCACTTTGTTCCTTGGACTACACGATGATGAAGAAGTGCTGTAAAAGAAGCTTCAAGAGTTGCAAGTAGGATCAAATTCTTGTTGCCAAAGTTATCAGCCAAAACGCTCTGTCTATGCTCTCTTTTCTCTTTGATCTCTGATTATGCCTTGTCCGGGTGTCTCTTACCCTGTGCCAGGGGTCTCTATTTATAGAGATCAATCGAATAACTGCCAGGTTGGCGTAAAAGCCAAGTAGCTGTCTTATTAGCGTAAAAGGCCAAACTGTTAAGAAGATTGTATCTTTTATGCTGCGGTTATGATAACTGCTACCTACGTTCCAATTGTCTTCTGAATATGTGTATGACACGTGTCCCTTTATAAGGTAACGCGTATAACTGTTTCTCGAAGATCATGGCATGTAAGCCACGTAGGTAGATGCCTCTGCATAAAATAGTTGGCGTAAAAGCCAAATAACTGTCTTGTTGGCGTAAAAGGCTAAACTGTGAAGAAGAAGATTTCCTTTATGTTACGGTTATGATAACTGCTATCCATGTTCAAATAATCTTCTGAATCTGCGTATGACACGTATCCTTTTATAAGGTAATATGTATAACTGCTTCTCGAAGATCATGGCATGCAAGCCACGTAAGTAACTGCCCCTGCGTAAAGATGGTTGGCGTAAAAGCCAAGCGACTGTCTTGTTGGCGTAAAAGGCCAAACTCTGCGTAAAACTTAATAATTCATGAATAATAGATAACCAGCATAAAATAGCCAATTATCTATCACGACTGAGGTCTTGAGCGTATTCTGGGCTAAATAGCCTTATCACGTACCTTTGCAAATATAGCCGAGTTGGCGTATTTCAAGGAGATAGCATATGACATACTCCTATAGTTGAAAATAGCCTGGTTGGCGTAAAATGCAAGGATGGTGATGTGAGCGTATTAGCCACAGTTTTAGCTTTCCCAGTCATGACAAAATTTAAAAATAGAATAAAATCTCGTGCATAAAATACAGAGATATGCCTCCATCTCGTGCATTAAATGTAGAGATATGCCTCGAGCTCTGTACAGGAAACAACTTTTGACGTGGCATCTGATTTTGTCTTCATGTATGTTAGGGGTTTTGACTGTATAATACGCGTATAATTTCCCAACATATTTTATGCTTCTACAGATGTTGAATCAAGATTTCAAGGATGTAAATTCAAAATTATAGGAGATCAAGAAGTAACATGATTGAGACATCTAAAAATTTTGGTAAACCCCCACACACTTCTTAATTTTTAGACCTTTATGGGCCACCACTTAAACTGTTCACGCCCCATAACCAAAATACTGCAAGCGGGGATGAACAAAGCCAGCTACTATACTATAGTACTCAATGCTCCGAGATATGGTCACAACTGTCTAGATATGTGAGGGTTTACTCTATAATCCAACAATCATTTCTGGGTCAAGAGTCCTAGGTGTCTCATTCTCAAGCAAGCAACAAGTGACAAGATGTATGATCACCAAATATATAATAGTGTGGCCTCCCAAACATACATACACAGATGATCATGAATCTAGTTACCAAATGAAGAACTAGCAAGAGTACAATATTACATGATTAGCTCTAGCTATTATTTGAATATGCTTTACATTTAGGCCCGCATGCTAGAATGTGAAGTTCCAAAAATACGAGCTAAACACGTGCTCAGTGGCTAAATGTCTCAAAAGTATAAGTACAAGATTAGGTGGGTGATGGAGAAAAAAACCTACTCATGGCCTATGGTGCTCCTGGTGTTCACCATTTTGAGGCAAAAAGTACCACAAGGGAACCAACTTAGGAACTAAAATCAGCATGCAGACAAATCAGTAAAAAATAACACAATGAACAGTTAAATTAGTACAATAGGTAAAATAACAGTTAAACAGTTCTGTAGTATTTAAACAGGAATACCTGAAATCACTACTCAGGTTATAATTTTTGGATCAATTATTAGATAAATCAGGACATGACTAGACTAGACTGAAAATCAAGCAATCATGGCCAATCATACCCTACGGCTAGCTATCATTAGCTAACTAGGGTTATCACAGTCCTAGTTACTAATACCTACAGTTTTGAGATTCCATACAGCCACATGCCCTGCAGACTATCCGGGTTATCCAGGGGTAAGGATAGATAGAATATATTATATTAGGTATAGTAATTTATCGGTAAATATAAAACTCGACGACGTGTTAGAAGTGTGCCCCCTTACGACGGAGAACTCTAAATCCATCATGTGTCGCTGGGATACCAAGATTGCATGTAGGCAAAAAATCTCTCTAGATACTTCTAATTTATTATTTTAGTTGTTATTCTGGGCAAGTTATTAAGAATTTCTGACTGTGGTGCTCAAAAATTTGACTTAGACATAATGCAGGACAGGACATGACAGTAGCTTGACAAGTACATTCAGGACATGAGCAAGCAAATCAACCATAAAAATTTATCTTATTTGTTCAAGCATTTCAGTTCAGAAAATTCTAGCATGTCAGGAGTGCGCTTCTTCGAGCCACTATCAGAAATATCGGTAGATGTCAGGTTAACTCGATACGACGAGCTATTATCAGGAATATCAAGGCAAGTCTGGTATCGGGAGTTCAAGATTAACAATGTCAATACAATCCATATTCAGGAAATTCCAGGTTCTGGCAGGTTGTCACAAATAGGGTTTTAAGAAATTTAGAGAAATCTTGCATTCATAAAAATTAAACAGAATAGGTTAAACAATGGAAACAGTTAAACCATAAGAGAATAAATCATAAGAAGCTAAGTTACTATAAGTATCATAGGCGCATGGGGTAAGTTGGCCGTAAGCAAGGGCTGGTCGCATGCAGCATATTGGCCATATGGGAGAACTGGCCGCATACAAGATACAAAGTTCACTCCTCGGAAAAATGTGAGTAACAGGCAATAAATGCAAAAACATGCAATAAATGCAAAGACAGGCAAGTGACTGATATAACTGACCGTGTAAGAGAAGTAACCGATGTGACTGGTTAAAAATGGGTGTTAGAAGAACAGACAAAAATTATAGAAAGTCGTGCCAAGGCGATGCTGGATCATACGTTCAAAGAAAAGAGGAACGCATAGCTCTGGGCCGCATGGACGACTCAGCCGCATGCTCCTCTTGGCCGCATACACATTTGGTCGCATAGAATCTTTTGAACTTAGAGAACTTTCACTTGTTCAAGTTTCATACTTTGGCCAAGGGACGCATGTGCAGATTTAGTCATATGTCCAATAAGATGGCCGTTTGCTGACTTAGAGCGAGAAGTCCGGGCCTCATACTAAGCAGGGCGCATATAACTTCTTCGTCCCAGAACAACAAGTTTCAGCCATGGAAAAGCTCCAAGTCTGAAAAATTATTTTCTCCATGAAATTGTCACCCCCAGTCCCAGAATGCCGAGGGACTGGAGATGCGTGGCAATGGCCAGCAGCACGCACCGATGGATAACCCAATTTAATGGAGCCATCAGGGCGTACTTAAGCTGTAGTCTAGCAGTAAATAAGATTATCTCGAAAAATAATCCGAGAATTAGTCTGTTACATTCAGAGGAAAATAGATAGGAAATAAATGCTAAAAATGGAAATACTGTGTAGATGAAGCCGGTGCTCAGAAGAAATCTTCGGCCAATATCTCGTTCTCTGTTCCGGGTTCTGCTCCAAGGAGTGCTCCTGTACCGTACACCTCGGGGTAGTTCTCCTCGGCTATACCTGGGGACATAGTCCATTCCAGGTCCTCAGGGGACATAACAAGGTATAGAAAATACAAGCCAAAATATATGCAGTGCAGCAATATTGAATCAGCAGGGTAAATATGTAAACCAGCTAGTGATATGCAAGTGAGAGTTTAGTCATACTCAGGCTGAGACTACTACAGGATCAGTGTCGAAGAAACCATAGTAGTATTTTCTCGACAGGGCCAGTAAGGTACCAAAGCTCTGTATCAGAGTCTAAGGCACCGCCAGATAACAGTATTTATATTATAATATATTCAGCCTTGGTATGATCATACTCTCCCCATCCCATGTAATCTCACGTCACAGTTCTAGAATATCACAGGTACAAGTCACGCAAGATTGAACTAATATAATGAGTCAGGATAGAATCTAAGCATGTAAACTGTAAATGACATGAAAATGTATCCTATACGGAATCACCAGGTATATCTCAGGCAATTCCGTCACATGAATGGTGTCAGGTGTCCTGGGTTGAGCAGTTAAACAAGTTTTCATATGAATCTACAAGAAATCAAGTAAAATACTATAACCAAAAATATCTGAGAATTGGCAAGCTCTACTTGCCCACTGATGTATAACTAAGTCCAGGAACATAAGTAGCAAGCTGCAGGGTTGGCAAGGTACACTTGCCTGTGGTTCCGGTTCCAATTGCGGCTCTGACTTCAGCTGGACTTGCAGGCGGTACTCCGGTTGCTGAAATAAACATCACCATCAGATCCAGAAAATATCAATCAACTAGAAATGCCTGTCCTTGAGTCCAATTTGGAGACAAGGGCAAAAACGGCAATTTCGGGTCAAAACGGGGTCCACATGTGGGCCCGCTTTGCACCGAAAAACGCATCCGGGTCAAAGGTCTCCAAATTTACCAAACTTAGTGTCAACAAGTCAGGAACGATGATACGAACCCAACGGAACTTCCAGAATTGAATTTCGATGAGCCGATCTCAAAATTGCCCGTCGAGTGGGGCCTGTGGGGCCCACGACACGCGATTTCGTCAACGTTCTCAAAATCGAACCAAACTTGACCCACAGAACCAGCGTATTGCTACGAGTCCGATGGCACAAGTTTTGTCTCGATCCGACGTGTGTACACAAAGTTAGGATAAATTGCAGAAAAGTCGGATACGGGGCGATGTCCGCGGATAAGCGTTGATCCCGGTGTGCACGCACACCCGAATCGACTTCTGTGAAATCACACATGTCCGTATCGATGATGCGCACGTATCGGTGAAGACCGCGCGCGACCAAGTCGTCCCGTTTGGCCGGGCGTACTCGGTTCCGGGGTGAAACAGGGTCTGATTTTTCCTGTTTTTGGATCGCGGTGTGCGATCACCACAGGATGCGATACCCCGAGCGGTTTGTCCGGGCATCGAGAGGGTCATACAGGCTTCGCAACGCAATTTACGGAATCGAAATCCGAGCTACGAGCAAGAAGATACACGTAACTGAACTGGACCCAAAAACTGGGGTCAGGATCGTGTCCGACACGACACAGGACACGTGTCCTGTGTCCGACACGCGGGGGGGGGATTAGGGTTAGGGTTTGGCTCGGGATCCGGCGAGGGGCGGCCCTTGGCGGCCGGGCTGAGGCGGAGGGGGCCGGGGGTAGGCCGGGGAGGGCGGCGACGTGGCCGCGGGGCCGCACGGAGCGGGCGGGGGCGTGGCCGGCGTGGCGCGGCGGCCGCGGAAAGCGGCGGCGGACGCGGAGCGACCGGTTCGTGGGGGAGAGAGAGGGGGCCGGGTTGCGGTCACGGGCGGGTCGGGTTCGGGCAGACCCGACCCGACCCGCTAGCAGTTGCGGGTTGGGCCTGATGGGCCGGGCCTGGGTCCAGTGGGCTTGGGCTGAGTAAAATAATAATAATAATAATAATAATAATAATAATAATAATAATAATTAAATAATTAAATAAATAGGTAAAATACTATTTAGGTGTTTTAAAATAGGTCCGGGGTCCGATAAATTCCAGAAAAATTGTCCTAAGTCCAGTTTTTTATTTTACACCCAAAAATATTATTTTCATAATATTTTAATTCTATTTATTATCATTTAAAAATAATTTAAATATTAAAACCCTGTTTTAAATTACAGAAAAAATCCCAGAAAATTCCAGAAAATTATGAAAAATCCAGATTTTAAAATTTTGAAAAATCAGGGGGTTTACAATCTACCCCCCTTAAGAGGATTGCGTCCTCGCAATCAAAGAATAACCGGTCAGCAGAGATGACACGGTATCGTTCGAAACACATCACAAGATACTTAGGGAAATACCGTTTCCCTAAAAATAAAAGTTATACACTTTCCAGAAAAATCTAGTTAAAGCAAAAGATCTACAACTTTTATGAAAACCAGGTTATTATTAACAATTTATAAATTACTAGGTTGGGGCTGAGGTCACGAACCAAATAGGCACGAGATACAACAAGACTAGAAACGGATAACTACGAATCACTTACTCGCATCAGCGTCCTCCAAAGTCATCGCGTAAGCTTGCCCTCGTCCTTGAGGTAGATTCCTCTGCTGCTGTTGAGCTTGCTGATAGGGTGCTGCTCGAGGCGCTGGTGGAGTTTGCTGGTTCGCCCTTGGTGCTCCTTCTCTACGCTCAGGACAGTCTCTTACTGTATGCTGTCTGGATCCGCAGCCTAAGCATAGTCCGAGTTTACGTCTACACTCCTTCTCGACATGGCCTATCTTGCTGCAGTGGTAACAAGTAGGAAGGTAGATGGCTTTTGGTGCTGGCTTATTTGTTGACGCTTTGCAGACTCCTCTGGTACTGCTCCGGTTGGTGCGGATGTGGAGGGCCGCTTCAGTCTGGTCTCTCTCTTGGTGACGCGCTCCATGCGTCGAGCCGCAGCAAGTACGTCCGAGTATGATGTTGGTACGACGGACCCAATTAGTTTCTGCAGCTCAATGTTCAGTCCGTCGAAAAATTTCTCGGCCTTCTCTTCCTCAGTCGGGATCAGGGTGGGGGCGAAGCGGCTCAGACGAATAAATTCTGCGTTGTACTCTTCCACCGTCATAGAGTCCTGAGTGAGGCGATTGAACCTGTCCCGCAGTTCTGATCGAGCGATGGCAGGAATGTACATCTCCTGGAAGAGTCTGGAGAACTCCTCCCAAGTGACTCGGTCTGGTCCGAGTCGCGTCTCCTCGGATAGCCACCAGTGATGAGCATTATCCGTCAATTGCATTCGGACGACAGTCATCCAGCGTTCCCGTGGAAGCTCCGTTGCTTCAAGTTGATGCCGTATGTTGGTGAGCCACTCATGAACTTCTGTGGGCTCCTCTTTGCCAGAAAATGTGCGGGGCTTCAGTTGACGGAAGTCGGTGATAGAGCCCGTCGAAGGCCGTCGAGCTGGTAGGTTGGCCTGCTCCAGTGCAGTTACGATGCTGCTCCTCAAGAATTCAACCTCACGATGCTGAGCCTCGTATTGGACTTGTTGCTGGGCTTGCATCATCGCGTAGATCAGTTGGAATATCTGTTGCCCGTCATCAGCTGTCCTTGTGGGAATATGGGCGCTGGTGGAATGAACTGCGGCGGAGGTGGGATATCGTTGCGCCAGAATCTGGAGGTAGGTTGAACTGCCTGCTGGCTCTGTTGAGTTGATGGAACTCCTCCGTCTGGTGTCCCTTCGTCGTTGTAGGTGACACCTGTAGCTTGTAGTATTCTAGCGGGAGTCTCGTTGCACTCTTGTGGGTCCATTTTCCTGTATCCAAAATAACCAATAAGAGGCGCACAGGAATCAAGGCAAGATGCAAGTCAAAATTAGTTCGAATACGATACAGATATTAAAAAAAAATGATTCAAGCAAGTGGATGAGATCCTAAAAACTCATCCTATCTTATTGCAAGCATGTTCGGTCCCTAATTTGAAACCGAACAATTTAGTCGTAGACCTGCATGGGCCACCACAAAAACCATGTCACGCCCCAGTCCCAGTATGCCGAGGGACTGGAGATGCGTGACAATGGCCAGCAGCACGCACCGATGGATAACCCAATTTAATGGAGCCATCAGGGCGTACTTAAGCTGTAGTCTAGCAGTAAATAAGATTATCTCAGAAAATAATCCGAGAATTAGTCTGTTACATTCAGAGGAAAATAGAAAGGAAATAAATGCTGAAAATGGAAATACTGTGTAGATGAAGCCGGTGCTCAGGAGAAATCTTCGGCCAATATCTCGTTCTCTGTTCCGGGTTCTGCTCCAAGGAGTGCTCCTGTACCGTACACCTCGGGGTAGTTCTCCTCGGCTATACCTGGGGACATAGTCCATTCCAGGTCCTCAGGGGACATAACAAGGTACAGAAAATACAAGCCAAAATATATACAGTGCAGCAATATTGAATCAGCAGGGTAAATATGTAAACCAGCTAGTGATATGCAAGTGAGAGTTTAGTCATACTCAGGCTGAGACTACTACAGGATCAGTGTCGAAGAAACCATAGCAGTATTTTCTCGACAGGGCCAGTAAGGTACCAAAGCTCTGTATCAGAGTCTAAGGCACCGCTAGATAACAGTATTTATATTATACTATATTCAGCCTTGATATGATCATACTCTCCCCACCCCATGTAATCTCATGTCACAGTTCCAGAATATCACAGGTACAAGTCACGCAAGATTGAACTAATGCAATGAGTCAGGATAGAATTTAAGCATGTAAACTGTAAATGACATGAAAATGTATCCTATACGGAATCACCAGGTATATCTCAGGCAATTCTGCCACATGAATGGTGTCAGGTGTCCTGGGTTGAGCAGTTAAATAAGTTTTCATATGAATCTACAAGAAATCAAGTAAAATACTATAACCAGAAATATTTGAGAATTGGCAAGCTCTACTTGCCCACTGATGTATAACTAAGTCCAGGAACATACGTAGCAAGCTGCAGGGTTGGCAAGGTACACTTGCCTGTGGTTCCAGTTCCAATTGCGGCTCTGACTTCAGCTGGACTTGCAGGCGGTACTCCGGTTGCTGAAATAAACATCACCATCAGATTCAGAAAATATCAATCAGCTAGAAATGCCTGTCCTTGAGTCCAATTTGGAGACAAAGGCAAAAACGATAATTTCGGGTCAAAACGGGGTCCACATGTGGACCCACTTTGCACCGAAAAATGCGTTCGGGTCAAAGGTCTCCAAATTCACCAAACTTAGTGTCAACAGGTCAGGAACGATGATACGAACCCAACGGAACTTCCAGAATTAAATTCCGATGAGCCGATCTCAAAATCGCCCGTCGAGTGGGGCCTGTGGGGCCCACGACACGCGATTTCATCAACGTTCTCAGAATCGAACCAAACTTGACCCACAGGACCAGCGTATTGCTACGAGTCCGATGGCGCAAGTTTTTTCTGGATTCGACGTGTGTACACAAAGTTAGGGTGAATTGCAGAAAAGTCGGATACGGGACGATGTCCGCGGATACGCGTTGATCCCGGTGTGCACGCACACCCAAATCGACTTCTGCGAAATCCCACACGTCCTTATCGACGATGCGCACGTATCGGTGAAGACCGCGCTCGACCAAGTCGTCCCGTTTGGCGGGACGCACTCGGTTCCGGGGTGAAACAGGGTCTGGTTTTTCCTGTTTTTGGATCGCGGTGTGCGATCACCACAGGACGCGATGCCCCGAGCGGTTTGTCCGGGCATCGAGAGGGTCATACAGGCTTCGCAACGCAATTTACGGAATTAAAATTCGAGCTACGAGCAAGAAGATACACGTACCTGAACTGGACCCAAAAACTGGGGTCAGGATCGTGTCCGACACGACACAGGACACGTGTCCTGTGTCCGACACGCGGGGGGGGGGAAATTAGGGTTAGGGTTAGGGTTTGGCTCGGGATCCGGCGAGGGGCGGCGCTGGACGGCCGGGCTGAGGCGGAGGGGGCCGGGGGTAGGCCGGGGAGGGCGGCGACGTGGCCGCGGGGCCGCGCGGAGCGGGCGGGGGCGTGGCCGGCGTGGCGCGGGAAGCGGCGGCGGACGCGGAGCGACCGGTTCGTGGGGGAGAGAGAGGGGGCCGGGTTGCGGGCACGGGCGGGTCGGGCAGACCCGACCCGACCCGCTAGCAGTTGCGGGTTGGGCCTGATGGGCCGGGCCTGGGTCCAGTGGGCTTGGGCTGAGTAAAATAATAATAATAATAATAATAATAATAATAATTAAATAATTAAATAAATAGATAAAATACTATTTAGGTGTTTTAAAATAGGTCCGGGGTCCGATAAATTCCAGAAAAATTGCCCTAAGTCCAGTTTTTCATTTTACACCCAAAAATATTATTTTTATAATATTTCAATATAATTTATTATCATTTAAAAATTATTTAAATATTAAAACCCTGTTTTAAATTACAGAAAAAATCCCAGAAAATTCCAGAAAATTGTGAAAAATCCAGATTTTAAATTTTTGAAAAATCAGGGTTTACAGAAATCCTCATTTCAAGTCCGAATCCAGCAAGGTAAAGTTTAAAATCGCATGAAATCAAGTGCTCATCAACATGAAACTATTATTTTTTGAAAATATCAAGTTTTAAAAGATCAAAACCAAGTAAACTCATGGAAGCTCCAAACTTGAAACTTAGATCTACTCCAACCAAGGCATCGAAACCGAAAATAACAAGAAGTAAACATGAAGAGCAGTTCATAAAGCTTAATATAGACTAATAAAATGCAAGAATGACTAAAAATGCAAGCTTTCTTATTGACAAGATGTACTTGCCTAAATTCACTACTAAGCTAATACTACTACTACCACCAAGGGGAATGGGGAGGCCGACCTCAGGATGCTCTCGGCTAAGGAGATTAGAGGGAAGAGGAAGAAGAAAATAAAGAAAGAGAAAGAAAGGAAGAAGAATGAGGATGAGAGAGAAATTGAAGGCTATATATATAGTAAGGGAGAGTCACTAAGCATAATCTAGAAATTATATGAAAGCAGCTAGAAAAATTCATAAATTACACGAAAAGCAATTATACAACTATAACACACATATACCAGATAAAATACAATAATACTAAAATAGTGAGACGGGTCTCACAGAATATCCCCTCCACTAGCTGGGTCTCATAGCCACAGGTGGAGCCTAGGTATATATATAAAATTACATCAAACAATATTATCGACAAATATGTTCCCAAAATTTTGATTTTTATTATTATTATTATTATTATTATTATTATTATTATTATTATTATTATTATTAACATGTCTAGTACAATTTATAAAATTTTGAACTGTAATATTCTTATGACTATGATTGATAACTTTTTGGAAATATAATATTCATATGTCAAGCATGCTTCGCATGTTACAAGGAAAGTCAAAATCTAATTTTGTGTAGGCTTGGTTCTGGTGACATATATGTTGAGGTTCAATCCAAGCTTTGCCAATTTCTCTCACTAGGTGACTACAAGCCTGATTCAAGTTTGAACTATCCAAAAAATCCAACTAGGCATAATCTTATAAAGATATTCATTAAATATTCTTGGAAGATCTTATTGTAATCCCATAGCTTTTTAAACCGGCTATAACTTGATAGGCACGAAAGCAATCTTGGTTGCAACGTATACTAATGATGATTTGACTGAACCTACAGAGTATTGGAGGAGCACAATTGTGGTATACGTAATGGGGATGTGACCCTTATTTAGCCAATTATGTACTTTTTCACTATGAGAATGACAAATAAAGGGAAGTGTCACTCTCCGTTTTTGGTCTACATTTTTATACGTATTTGTCTTGTTGACTTGACTGCCATATGGTCTAGACCAGACCCATCTTCTTTGGTTGAGTAGGGTTCATGGGTTTAATTTTGTGGTTAGGATTGGTCATAACTTGATCTGATGGCAAGCATTGAACCCCGAACCCTATATATTCTTCTTTTTCTCTTTTATCATCCATTCACTATCTCTATTTCTTTTTTTATAGACAAGTACATCTTTCTCTCATGAAGAAACATAGATCATGCATATTTTAATTTTTGTTATTTCTTATATATTATTAGTCTATTATGTGCAACATTGTGTTCCTTTACATCTTTTGAACTTGGTAATTTTGGTTTTGATGGATAGAAATGAGTAGATCACTACAAGAAAAATAATTTTTTACGACATTGAAATTATGACATGCTTAAATAGTGTGTTGTAAATAAATGATTCACGGTGTGCATTTTGTTAAACGCCATAAAAAGGTCAAAATATAAATATGTTATATTTATTTATACTATTTGCGATGTGTATTGAACGTCGTAATAGTTTATACCAAACACGACACACAATAAACGTCCTAAAAGTTGGAAAAAAATAGTGCCAATTTTTTTCAGAACCCGCCCAGCTGTTTCATCTAAAAAAACTTTTCAACCCGCGATTCCTACTCTCTCGCTCTCTCACACCCAGGCGTTTCTTCTTCTTCTTCTTCTTCTTCTTCTTCTTCTTCGTATCTCTCTCTATTACACCTCAACTTCAGACCTATTCTTTGTTAGATTCCATCACAACTCCACTTCTGTGGTTTTGGATTCCTTACCTCCTCGAGATTGATAGATAGGATTTCTCTATCTTCTCCTCCACTCTTTTAAACCCTAATTCCAGGCTATGGTTTCTATTTTTTTGCTATTGATTCGTTCTTCACGTTCGTCGCAGTCGAATATAGGGTTTTGATCCGTCTATTAATTTAGGGTTGGGGTTAGGGTTCTTATATTCGTTCTTCTCTCCGTGACATGGGTGGGAGAGCTATGATCTCTGATGATGAAGGTGAGTACATCTCTTTCTTCTAATAGTCCCATTTGCTTTAATTTTGGGTATTTTTGCAAATTTTGTAGATGAGTTCGAGGAGGAAGAGGAAGGACGAGGGGCCAACAAGGAAGGCGATGACATAATCGAGAGGGATGATGACGAAGACGAGGAGTAAGAAGAAGGTGTGACAATTTTAGGGTTTCTTTGAGTCCTTTTGGGGGAAATTGAGAGTAACGAAAGAATCCACCAATATATATGATTCCTACAAGTCATATTGTTAGGAATATTGTTATTAATATCTTATTGTACCAAAGAAAGAAGGTCGGAGCTTGAAGAAGAAGAAAAAAAATAAAGATGTGGTTAATATGGGTCACGCCCACTCCCAAAATATCAAGGGACTAGCCTTGTAGCAATGGCCAATAGCACAACTCCAATAGGCAAACCCAATTTAATGGACCCTTTAGAGTGTACTCAAGCTGTAATACAACTACAATGGTCTACAATATATGTCATATTCTATGTATCTAATCTCATCCACCAATTCATAAACAAGAGACAAGATGATAAACCAGTCTCAACCTTCAATACCATAAATTAAACTATCTATCATAATATAATAAATAAATATTACGGGGAATAAACTGTAAACCCTCAGATTTTTCAGGAATTTAAAAACAAATTTTTTGGAATTTTTAGCTAATTAAAATCAAGGTATTCTGGTATTAAATAATTTTAAATATTTTTAATAAATATTAAAATAGTATAAAAGTAATATTTTTGGGTGTAAAATAAAATATTAGACATAGGGTAATTTTCCTGGAATTTATTGGGCCCCGGAACTATTTTTAAAGACCTAAAAATTAATATTTTTATTAAACCCAAAATAAACCCGGTTTAATAAACCAAATCGAACCATGCTGAACCGACCCTGAACCGAACCCCTAAACCAACCCTGCGGGTCGGGTCGGGTCTGAACTCGACCTATCAACCCGACCCGTTAACCCGCTACTGTAGCAAACCCTAACCGAATTTCTCCAACGCCCCCGTGGCCTTTCCCTTCCCCGACTCCGACCGCTGGCGGTTACGCCGCTCCGCCTCCTAGCCGCTCCATCTCCCCCGCAAACGCCCAAAGCCTAGCCTCCCCGACCCCTCCACCTCCTGCAAATAGCCGCCCTTTCTTCTCCCTGGCCATCCTATAAAAACCCTTTTCCTCCACCACCATCACTCACCTCCGCTGCCCCCTCGACCCAGCCCGGCCGCTCCCATCCGCCACTGACCACCATTACTTTCCCTGAGCCCTATCGCCTTCCTTCTCTGCCACCACCACTCACCACCACTTCATCCTCGACCCGCCTCTCCGAGACCTCAATCCGCCTTCGTCAGAGCCACCTCGAAACCCGCTCCCATCCACCACCTCCACAACGCCATCCTCCACCGCGAGATCCAGCAACCCTGAACCCCAGCGCCTCCTTCGCCGAGCACAGAGCCGCCTCCGCCGAGCTTCCCCGGTGATCTCCAGCAGCAGAAACCCTAGCCGCCACTGCTGGCCGAACGATGCCGCGTCACCCCGCGTCACCCCGCGTTCGCGAAGAATAGCATTTTCGATGCCCTATTCAGGTGACTGTTTCTCTCTCCTCGCTACCTCATTTTTTGTTTCGTCTACTGTAATGCGTAGACTGTGTGACCCTCTCAATACCCGTACAACTTGTTCGGGGTATCGCGTCCTGTGGTGATCGCAAACTGCGACACAAAATCAGGAAAATAGATACCCTATTTTTCCTCGAAACTAGGTGTGCCCCGCTAAATGGGACGACTTGGTCGTGTACGGACTTCACCGAAAGGAGCGTGCCGTTAATACGGACGTGTGAGATTTCGCGAAAGTTGATTTGGATGTGCGTGCACACCGGAATCAACGCGTATCCGTCGACAACACCCCGAATCGGCCTTGTTTTGGAACTCGTAACTTCGTGTACGCACGTTGTATAGAAATAAAACTTGCACCATCGGACTCATAGCAATACGCTGGTCCCGTGACCCAAGTTTGGTTCGATTCTGAGAACGTTGACAAAATCGCATATCGTGGGCCACACGGCTCCACTTGACGGGCGAATTTGTGATCGGCTCATCAAAATCCAGTTCTGGATGTTCCGTTAGGTTCGTATCATCGTTCTGGACTTATAGACACTAAGTTTGACGAATTTGGAGAACATTGTCTCTAGCACATTTTTCGGAGCGAAGCGGGCCACATTTGGACCCCGCTTTGACCAGAAACTGTCACTTTTGCCCTTGTGTCCAAATTGGACTTATGGACAGACAATTCTAGCTTTTTGATATCTTCTGAACCTGATGGTAACGTTTATTTCAGCAACCGGAGGAGTACCTGCAGATCCCGCTGATACCAGAGCAGCAGTTGGAGTCAGAACCCCAAGCAAGTGTACCTTGCCATACTAGCAATATTTGTTTATACTATTCTCTTGATTTATTACTGTAATATCTCTGTTCAACCTAGGACCGTGTGACAATACTTTGCGTCCGAATAATATTCGGGTGTCAACGCCGTACGCGGAGTTGTGTAACGTCACCTAAACATGGATATCGAGACCCTATACATTCTCATGCTTGCCTTATCAAGTACGTCATACCTCAGGACACTTGACACTATTCATGAGACAGAATCTTTCTGAGATATTTATGGTGATTCTGTATAGGTTACAGGTTTCATGACATATACTTTATACATGCTTAGCTATCATTATGACTTGCTGCATTAGATATGATCTTGCGTGACATGGACATGAGACGTCGTGGACATGAGATGTGTGATTACATTGGGTGGGGAGAGACACACAGGCTACAGGTTGATTATATTATGACGGTGTCGTAGTCTCTCTCCGAGCTAGACAACTACATGATATCACTGCTACCGGCTCCCCGATACCGAGCTTGTAGTGGTCTCAGCCTGAGTTCTAGTGATGCTCTCATCTTGCATATCACTTAGTTGGTTATATAATTTACCCTATTAATTTATTTATTATTGCACTGCATTTATTATGGCTTGAGTTATTCTTGTACCTTGCTATGTCCCCTGAGGACCTGGATCCGAATTATGTCCCCAGGAATAGCATAGAAGATCTATCCCGAGGTATACGGGACATGAGCATTAGTAGGAGCAGAAGCAGGAACATGAGCAGGCACTGGGGCAGTACCAGATCCAGAAGACGAGTGATCGCCGAGGATTTCTTCTGAGTATATGCTTTATCCATACTTAGTATTTGTTGTAGTTATCTTTATTCTCGTCTCTTGACTATTGTATCAGACTCATTATCGGGTTGTTCCCCGAGTTATGTTTTATTGAGACTTAATATTGCTTTATATTCTGATATTGTTGTATTTATTTATGTGGATGAGATTAGTACCATTGCCCTTATTGTTGTATTACAGCTTAAGTACACTCTGATGGGTCCATTAAATTATGTTTGCCCATTGGTGTGTGCTGCTGGCCATTGCCACGTGCCTAGTCCCTCGATATTTTGGGACTGGGGCGTGACACAACCCGTATCAAAATAATGAGAGAAAAATATCCAAATACACCTATCCTATAGTCACAATATCTAAATCCATATCTAAGAATCACAAGGCATCATACATAAAGAGAATCTTGTTGGGAATAAAAGTGCGAAAATCGTTTCCCAAACCAGAGAGTACCTGTAAGAGAACCGAGCAAAATGCACAAACTGAAAAATGCCAAACATAAATTGCAGACACAAAAATTTTTGACGTGGAAAATCCTTGCGAGTAAAACCACGGGACGATCGAAGTCCAACCCTAAAAAGCCTCCACTAATGGAATAAGAAATACACCGACTCCTTACAAACTTCTCACCGATCCAAACGGATCACTACAACTCTTTTGGAACAGAAAATAGATTATAACCACGAAGAAGAAAGACAACGAGAAATACCCGAAACTGAACTCCTTCTTCGAAATGGCCTCCAATCCTTCTTTTTCCTCTCCAATGTTGCAATGGTACTCTTGCCTCCTTTTCCCTCCTTGTTGCTATGTTTTTAATTTTATTTTAGAGAGAGATATATATTTTAGGGCCAGGAGGCACCTATATATAGCCTCAAACCCAAAACTAGCATTCCTATTATAGAAAGGAATATCCAATCCAAATCCATTGAGATATTCCTATTATATTTACAAATATCCAATCCAAATAAATTGAAGTATTCCTATTGTATGTAGAAATACTCAATCCTACTCTGGGGTATTTTTCATAAAGGTTGGAAACCCCACACACTTCAACAAATCTGAGAACTCAAGAGAAGTCCTCCGGTACCACCTCGTCCTCGGCTGCTGGTACTATTACGATATCAGCTCCTGACCCATAAACCTCAGGGTAAACCTCTCCGTCTATACTTGGGGACATAATCCATATTCAGGTCCTCAGGGGACATAACAAGGTAGAATAAACACTTAAGCCAGAAGTAAACAGTATAATGTGTCACGCCCCAGTCCCAAAATACGTACGACTAGGATACGTAAGCATGTCAGTCGTATGTATATGGCAACTCCAATATATGAAAACCATAACACATACATACGCTGTATTATGAATAACAATTCACAAGTAGTATAGATTTATGTCATAAGTCACAGGGCATAACTAAATCTCATCCACAAAAATCATAAAGAAATAAATGATCATATATGTCAATGAACCAAATATGAACTAGTCGAGAAGAACTAATAGTTTGATGGAAACAAATCCACTACCAAACTAGAATATAAGAGAAACAAAATAAGTACATCTAATGAACAATGAGGCTCGAAGAGAAGACCTCCTTGAAAGAGAATGGAGTAGCAAGTCCTGATCCGTGCTTCTGCGAATAGTCATGATCGTCTACACCTGGAAAGGGACCAGGTCCTCAGAGGGACGTAACAAGATACATAGAAGTATGCCAATAAAATACTAAAAATAAACATCTAAAGGGTCGTCTAACCGCCTATGTGAATGCACTTTGAGAACAAATTTCTAACACGTGGGCTATCTGGCTAAAATGGGATTGACATGATTCTCTCGGAGAATTAGGGGCCTAAAAAGTATGTCATCTTTTGAACGTCAGAGGCCGCCTGTAGATATATAGGGGTCATCAGACCACGCATCTTCGGCGGAGCGTGCGGGTTACATAAGAAAAGTGCAAAGAAGCCCAAACGCCTTACTTTTGTTCTCCCCATCCTATGCTCTATTCATGCCATATCCATGACACGATGAAATCTCTAATAACTGCCAAGGCTTCTAATTATACAAATTCTATCAGCAGTTATCCCTATCCGTCGCACGTCCCATACGTACCGGTGGCCAGTCGAATATGCAAGTTTGTGTCCTACATGAGACTCACACTCGTGTAACAACTATGTAGGCCAATGAAACATAAGAATGCCTTATGATAATGTGGTGGTCTTCTAAAACTAGCTCAACATGCATAATAAATAATAAAGACAAGGTACGACGCCACTGTCGTTGCACCCAAGTTATTCTTGGACGCGCAGTTTATATAGCAGTTAAAATATGTGAACTAAATAACAGAAATAAAATGAATGCACCATATGGAATATAAATCATAGTACAATGACAATGTATACTTGCCTGTCAAGAAAGCTGCGTAGTGTAAACGTCCATGTGTCAAGTACAGAGGATCAGAAACTATGGCCTCCAAATGAATATCTCTGGATGCTGAAATAAATATCACCAACGCTCCCGAAATCAGCGAGATAGCTAAAAAATACTACCATTTCGTTCAATTTGGACAAAGGGACAAAACGGTAATTTTGGGTCAAAGCGGGGTCCACATGTGGGCCACTTTGCACCAAAATGTATGACAGAGGTAAATCTCTCTTAATATGACAAATTATAGGTCAAAAATATTTTAAACGATGATACGAACTCAACGGTATATCCAATTTTGAATTCCGGTGAGCCGATCACAAATTTGTCCTTCAAGTCAAATCGTGGGGCCCGCGAATAGGCGGCTCGGTCAATTGTCTCATAATCGTGTGAAACTTGGATCACAGGACTAGCATGATACCACGAATCTAATAATGCAAGTTTTATCACATTTTGACGAGCGTACACAAAGTGGGGTGGTAGTTTACAAAAAAGTCGCGACACGGGAACTTTTTACGGATACGGGTTGATTTCGACGCACACACACATCCAAATCAACTTTCATGAAAGTCCATACATCAGGATATACTATACGCACCTTTTGATGCAATTGGTACGCGACGAGGCGGTCCCGTTTGGCGGGGTGCACTCCGTATCACAAAATTTTAGTTTTAAAATACCAAATTTTTGGTCATTTTGGAGGCCGAATAATTTAACAATAAAATAAATTAATAAAAACTAAAAGAACAGTTAAATTCTTGGTTATATTGAGAAGAAAATCTTTCAATTAGATTTAGAAAATATTAAACAGGTTTGTGGCAAATTGGACATGAACTTGGGAGTTTGGGTCAAATTTTTGGACTATTTTGGTCAGTTTTTCGGTCAATTTTTTGACAAATCCATGGCACAAAAACTCGTCCCGCTTGGAGTAAATCTTAGTGGGTTAGGTTGTTAACGTATACGGATAAATCTCACGCAAAAAGAATCAAAAATGAGGGAGATATAATACCTTAAAGTATGGGCGTCGGGGCTGTGTTACCGCGACTGTGCACACGCGTGCGCGCGGCCCGCGACTACTGCTCGACTGTCGCCGGCCGGTACGGCGGCTGCGTGGTGGTCGCCGGCGGTCGCATGGGTCGAGGCTGAGGTCAGGGTGAAGGAGGAGAGATTAGGGTTAGGATTTTGGTTTCGGTTTATATATATATATATATATATATATATATATATATATATATATATATATATATATATATATATATATATATATATAGTTCGAGAGAGATAGAGAGAGAGGGGTCTGGGTATAAGGGGTTGCTAGTTCGTGGGCTGAACAGTTTTCAAATCCAAAATTTCAGTATCTTCACACGAATTAGTGAATTAGGCAAAGTTTTTTTGTGCAAAATAGGAAAAAGAGCGGGTCAATCTTTGAAAAATTCATTGGAAATAGAAAATACTCATACAAATGCGGGAGAAATCAAGAAGATGCAGATTCGTTTATCTGGGTAGTTTAGGAGTTGGTTTAGTTATAGGAATTAGTTTAGGTTGGATTTTATATTAGGTTTTGCTTTACTTTTTTTTTCTTTTGTTTTTCTTTTCCTTTTTATTTATTATTACTATTACTATTACTATTACTATTACTATTACTATTACTATTATTATTATTATTATTATTATTATTATTATTATTATTATTATTATTATTATTATTATTATTATTATTATTATTATTATTTATACATATAAATGGGAATATAAAAATACAAAAATATATTTTCATATAATAAATTCTTAGAATATTTATTCTTCTTTAACAAAATTATATATATATATATATATATATATATATATATATATATATATATATATACACAATTTCCAAAATATATATTTGCACCCAAAATAACTTCTAGGAGATTTATAATATTTTAACACGAGATAAATTGTAGTAAAAATAACTTTTGGAGAAATAATTTTAAATAAGTATCTTTTTATAATTAAATAATCAAAAATTTTATTTTCTAAGAGAATACTCTAAAATTTTATCATTTAAATGCAGAGAAAATAAAATACTAAAAAAGATAACAAAGTAGATCTCGCCCAAAGGTGCCATACAAAATAAAGTTAGGGGGTTTCGGTCATGGGTAGGATTAGGATTCTAAAAGAATGAGGTAATGGCAACTAATATGCAAATCTACAAAAAGAGAAAATACCTAACTTGGCACGGAGAATTATGGGTTACTAATTATAGAAAAGTTTGAATTAAAAAATAACCACAATTAAATTTTATATATATATATATATATATATATATATATATATATATATATATATATATATATATATATATATATATATATATTATCTAAATATTTAACACAAGAATCTATGATTGTTACACTAATGTCATACTAATGCCAAGGGATTGAATTCCTGTGCTACAAGTAGTGTCTCCTGTGTAGGCTACTTTCTATGAATGGCGATACAGATTTTGGGGGTAGCCTATATCATTAATGTCCAAACTACGGTGAAGTGTCCTAATAAAATTATTGGGTTTTAATTATTTTGAAAAATAATCTAAAACAAATACAAGAAATACAAAATACACACAAGATACCTATTTTTGGGTTAGGGGGTTTACATAATATTATAAAAATGAGGAAAGCTACTATGACCAACTATGTGATATGCAAATGAGAGTATGGTATCGTACCCCGGGCTGGTACTCACAAAAGATCTCAAGGGACACTTCCGTAATTCTATAGTACACTCTAAGGCTTCGTGTGGTGGAACCAGGAGGAAGCTATATATATATATATATATATATATATATATATATATATATATATATATAATACCTTAGATTTCGCATAGGGAACCTAAAGCCTAATACACAATAAATAGTAATAAGTAAAATATACCCAAAGCACGATGAAGACTCTCCCACCCAATGTAACCTCACGTCTTAATCAAGACATGCAAGCTCATGACCTCTAACTATCAGCACAAGTCTTAGTTACTATGTATCACTATAATCATACCTATATCATGCATCTCCTATCCAGAGTCCAAGTTCCATGAACAAGTCAAGAAAGACTATATCACATGAATATCGTATCCAATGTCCTATGGTTGGATGTGCAAATATTATTTTCACCAATATGGGTTCGTAAATATGATTCTCTGACTACGTTACTCGACTCCGTAGAGGATGCCGGTACCCGAATCTTGTTCGGACACAAAGTATCGTATGACGGACCTAGGCTGAACAAGTAAATCAACCTAGACACACAAATATAATGTCTAATGCATAAATAATATTAAATAAATAATTTAGAACTGTAAACATCTTGGCAAGGTACACTTGCCTGGTTCTACAGTCAGTAGTGGTAAAGATGATCCCATTTTTACTACTTCGGGATTCAATTGACCTATCAATCAATTAATATGCTTAAGGGTCTAATCACGAATTCTTGCAATTATAACTTAATTATATAATTTATTCGATGCCATGCATAACTAAGTCCGTTATTATTTCTAACAACTTTGCTTACTTTTACAGGGTATTGAAACCTAGTTTCGTAGTTTCTGACTTCCAGAATTTAAGACTAAGTCCCCAATTAGAGGACATGAACATAAATCATAATAAATCATAAAATCCAGATTTAAACATGATTTATATTAATTTTTAGCAATAAATTTCAGATTTGACAAAATAGGCATATTTCAATATTAGGGCTACGATCAGTTGACTAGTTTTGTCCGAAACTTGTTCGGAGCATTGCTAGTCCGTGGGTATGGGTTATATCCAATAAAATTCATTTAATATCAAATTTTATTATAATCACATAAAATAATAATTTTTTTATTTCTTCCAAAATAACCTCTATTTACTAGCAAAATAATGTCATAAAGTCACCTGAAACATAGGCTAGTGGCCCTTATTTTTAGGGTTCAGAAATATGATAAAAATATCATAAATAATTTTAAAATAATTATTTTACACTAATAAACACATTTAAATTTATTTTTAAAAATTAACCACAAATCCTCCAAGAATAGTGTCATAAAGTCTAAAACTAGCCCTACCGTAACATGAAGGTTCTCATATATTTTTGTGGTGGAAAAAAATGGCAATGGAGGGTTCTAGAACATTAAACTTACATAAACCTAAGAGAGTCATGCCATGGAGATTTGAGATGGATAGTTCGGATCCTTACCCGAAAGCTTTGAAGGTTTGGGTGACGGTGCCACTTCTTGTTTAAGAACGCACCTTCTTGCATGTGCTTGCCTTGTTTCTTCCTTTTTGATGGGTTGATGATGGTGGAAATGGGCTCTTGATAGGGTTGATTGCAAGGGTGGAGCCATTATGGTTGTTTGGTGGAGATTGGGTGGAAGTATGATAAAATATTGAGCTTTTGGAAGAGATGAGGGAGTTTTTGGTGAAGGAGATGATGTTGTGAGGGAGAGATAGAAAAGGGGGATGCTCTTACACGTTGGAGAGAGGGGAGGGGTCGACCACAAGAGGGGGAAGGGAATTGTTAGGCTTATGGTTTGTTATAAGGATATATATATATATATATATATATATATATATATATATATATATATATATATAGGCCTTTTGGATAGATTTAAACTTAGGAGGGGGTTGCCTATTGCTAGTAGGGGTCAGCCACGGAGGGGGGTGCTTTTGGCCGCAAGTTTGAGGGAGAATTTGGTCGTTGGGTTTTAATTGGATAAGGTTTGGTTGTTGGTTGGTTTGGGAATTGGTTAGATAGTTATTTGCCAACTAGGATGCCACATATACCCCTTTCTATAAATAGAACTTCCATATATAGAAACTAATTAATTTAATATATATATATATATATATATATATATATATATATATATATATATATATATATATATATATATATATATATATATATATATATAAGGATATTTGTGTGCACTACATGCCTACATGTGTTTGGGTTTGGTTTTGGTCAAGTTCTAGTCTAATGAAAGCAGTTTTACGGTAACCGTGGTTCTAAATGGATGTTAATAATTTTAGAGCACGAGGGACATCAAAATAATGCAACACCTATGCCCCAATTATACTAGATATAATCAAGATTAGTAATATAAATTTTTTTGGAAAAAAAGGCCATACATTGCTCAAAATATCAAAGCCATGGCAAAGTGTCATATATATTAAAAATGATTTTACAATTTATTTTTTAAATCTATCTAAATGAACAAATAAATACAAATTACCAAATTATCCCTATTCCTAAATGAGGGGCTTATAATCTACCCACCTTAAAAGAATTTCGTCCTCGAAATTTAAGATCTTAAATAACATGTATATATATATATATATATATATATATATATATATATATATATATATATATATATATATATATATATATATATATTTATTTATTTATTTATTTATTTTTCCATTAAAATTCAAGCAATATAATCATGAAGTCAAATAGCTTTTGTTATTTAAAAAAGTCCTTAAAATTTACTTCATCCTCACAGCTTAAAAATTTAAAGTAAATATTTAAAATTCAAATTTATCTTCAAAATTTTATAAACTCATTATTTTTTAAAAAAAATAAGATTCTCAAGTCGTAACTCTTAATTACAATCTAACATTATTTTATCAAAATTTAAATCTCATTTATTGTTAACAGTCTTCAAAAATTTAATAATTCAATCCTTCAAATTTATTTCCATATCAAAACTTAAAAAAAAATAAAAAAATCTTGAAATTAAAAAAAAAATTAATTCCATCCTTGAAAATTTGCATCTCATATTGTAGTTATTTCTCAAAATTTTCTAATAATTCGATTTGTCCTTATAGCCATAATTTGTCTGTCCTCACTGCCATTACGTATATACGAATTTTTTGTGTTTAAATTAATGGTCATCCTCAAAAATTAATTATTGAGTCAATCCTAAAAATTTAAAAGTTAAAAACATTCCTCAATTTAAATCCTATTAATGCATATCTCATGAATAAATTTAAAAATTCAAAGTCTCATCATCAAAATTTGAATTCAAAATCTACTTCGTCAATCATATCTCTCAAAAAAAAAATTCTTCAAATTTTGAATTCAAATTAAGTCTTTAAAAGTCAATTCTATTAGTGGTAAAGTCAATCTTTATATTGTTATTCCTTTGGTTTAATCCAACCCATAAATCAATTCTCAATATTATATTGAACTCCTAACACTCAAAATTCTCAATATTATCCTTGAATTCCTTGAATTTTATCTCAAACTTCTAATTAAATTTTAAAATTAAATCTTCGAAATTTAACCACTTTAAGATTTAAACTCCTCAAATTTAAATTTAAATAAATTCTCACCTTTAAAATTTATTATTATTCTACTCAAATCTTCGAAATTTAACCACTTTAAGATTTAAACTCCTCAAATTTAAATTAAAATAAATTCTCACCTTTAAAATTTATTATTATTCTACTCATTCAAATTTTTTTAAAATCCTCAAAATTAAATTCATAAGTTCCCAAGTCATCAAATTCTAAAACTTAAATTTAATTCAAATATTTAAAATATAATTTGAATCCACATCTTATAGTCCACTATCTATGATGTTAATTTTCTTAATTTTCTTAAAATTTAAATTTAATAACCCAATACTCAAAATTTTAAATTCAA
This sequence comes from Iris macrosiphon, assembly GCA_036927795.1. Lineage (NCBI taxonomy): Eukaryota > Viridiplantae > Streptophyta > Magnoliopsida > Asparagales > Iridaceae > Iris > Iris macrosiphon. The sequence goes on along the minus strand of JAYESA010000005.1, from coordinate 102,763,173 downwards.
TCTCCAAAATTCTATTCTCCAATATAGATTTAAGTCCTTCAAATTTAAAAAGAAATCAAATCCAGTGTATCATGGCCTTTCCAGAATTTTAAATTTAATCTTATAATATAATACCTTTAAATTTTATCCTCAAAGTTTGTCTTATTTCACTATTTTAAAATTTAATTCTCAAATAGTTTTCTCCTCAATTTCTCAAATTTTTGAATAAATTTTATTTTCTCGAAATGATAATACTGGTAACTTAATCAATTTTATCCTGTATAACATCATTAAATGTAGCAATCATAAAGCTACCCAACAAAATAATTTATATATGGCATATCTAATTCTAGCCAACCTTCTAAGATCAAATCAAATCCCAAAAATTTATAATCTTTAATACAATATATCTTTATCTCATCAAATATCAAAACTTAATTTAATTTCATCTATTCTTAAAGTTTAAATCCAATAACAAAGTTTAAAAAAAAAATCTCATCTAAAATTTTGAATTCAAAAAATTGTTCCATCAAATTTTACTCCTCTATATTTTTTTTCTTTATATAATCAATCATAATTTCTGCACCATAATTTTTACTTACCTTCATTTCAACAATTATCGCAAAACTCACTCAAATTTACCAAATATTATTTAACCTCTAAAATTTTTTCAAGAAAATATAAATCTATTTTATAAAAATATTCTCAAAGTTTTAAAAGTTTAAATTCTATCATTTAAATTTGTTAATTTAAATCTAATTCCTGAAAACTTTATTTAATAACTCAATCTCAATAATTCAAGTTTAAATCCAATCCTCTAATTTAAATCCAACCATAATATTCTCCTGAATAAATTTTAATTCAAATTCTCATCAACAAAATTTGAATTTGAAACTATTCTCTCGATCTATTCCTTTATATTATTATTATTATTATTCACACAATACTCAAACAATTAAATAATTACGAAATTTTGAAATTGAGATTCACTAATGCGCCACCTCTTCATATCCTAAAATTCTCCAATTTAGATTCTAAGTCAAATCTTATCAAAATTTTCAAATTTAAACCCCATAAAATATAAATGTTTCAAGATTCTTAAAATCTAAATTTAAATTCATCACATAATCTCTTTTAAATTTAAATACAAATTCAATCATATCATAATCTTTTAAAACTTATGGTTTAACAAAATCGTTAATGATGTTATATCAAATTCTCAACTCTTTATTTAAATTAATATTTATCCTTAAAATTTAAACTCCACAATATTTAAATTCATCCAAAATATTTTAATTTAAAATTTAAAATTCATTACATCATAATTGCCTTAAATTTTTAAATTAAATAAATCTCTAGCTCCTTATCTCATCATTTTTTTCTCAATTTTAAAAAAATACCCATTTTTTAAATCACATAGAAATTTAAGCCTCAAAGTTCCAAAATTTGATAATTCTCATCTTTATCAATTGATTAACCTCTAAACCAATTCGCTACTCGAGAAGCCTACCCATCTTAGATCAAACCATCTTATTAAAATACAATATTATATCCTAAAATAAAATCACCCACATACATCTAAAAGGTTTATCTAATAGTAACCCATCACTTCTAATCTAAGAAATTGATAGAGTCCATCTTATTTTAGGTTCTTACTGGTAATGTCTTAATCTATTCTCACTCTAAAATCTAGAAATTATCTACCATAATCTGCACTACTCAGGTAACTATCTACTTACAAATAATCTATCAAATATGTCTTCTTCGTCTTGACAAAAATATTGCTCCTGGGGAGATCACCACACATGAGTGTTCGTCTCTCTGAGTTAGGGAAAAACGAGAATTAAAGAATAAGAGTTCAAAAAAAGTATGGATGATTATAATTTCGAGATTCAAGGACGATATTAAAATTAAAGGAAGTTCCAATAGCAATTGTGGATTGAGATCCTAACAACCTTATCCTAACTGCAGGCTCGCTCAGCATAATAATGTAACCAAAATAATATGCTCAGATCTGCATGGGCCACCACAAAAACTATATCACGTCCCAGTCCCAAAATACCAAGGGACTAACCTCGTGGCAATGGCCAGCAACACAACTCCAATGGGCAAACCCAATTTAATGGACCCTTTAGAGTGCACTTAAGCTGTAATACAACTACAATGGTCTACAATATATGTCATAGTCTATGTATCTAATCTCATCCACCAATTTATAAACAAGAGGCAAGATGATAAACCAGTCTCAACCTTCAATACCATAAATAAAACTCTCTATCACTATATAATAAATAAATATTATTGGGAACAACCCGTATTAAAATAATAAAAAAGAAAAAATATCAAAATACACCTGTCCTATAGTCATAATATCCAAGTCCATATCTAAGAATCATAAGGCATCATACATAAAGAGAATTTGAGAACTCAAGAGAAGTCCTCCGGTACCACCACGTCCTCTGCTGCTAGTACTGTTCTGGTATCAGCTCCTGACCTGTAAACCTCGGGTTAAACCTCTTCGTCTATACCTAGGGACATAATCCATATCCAGGTTCTCATGGAATATACCAAGGTACAATAAACACTCAAGCCAGAAGTAAATAGTATAATGTTATAAAAATGGGAAAAGCTACTACGACCAACTATGTGATATGCAAATGATAGTATGGTATCATACCCCGGGCTGGTAATCACGAAAGATATCAAGGGACACTTTCGTAATCTAATAGTACACTCAAGGCTCCATATGGAGGAACCAGGAGAAAGCTATATATATATATATATATATATATATATATATATATATATATATATAGAGGGAACCTAAAGCCTAATACACAATAAATAGTAATAAGTAAAATATGCCCAGAGCACGATGAAAACTCTCCCCACCCAATGTAACCTCGCATCTCAATCAAGATACACAAGCTCGTGACCACTAACTATCAGCACAAGTCTTAGTCACTATGTATCACTATAATCATCCCAATATCATGCATCCTGTAGTCCTATCCAGAGTTCAAGTACTACGAACAAGTTAAGAAAGAATCTGTCACAGGAATATCGTGTCCAGTATCCTATGGTTGGGTGTGCAAATAATGTTTGCACCAATATGGGTTCGTAAATATGATTCTCGGACTACGTTACTCGACTCCGCAGAGGATGACAATACCCGAATCTTGTTCGGACACAAAGTATCATATGACGGTCCTAGGCTCAACATGTACATCAACCAAGCCACACAAATATAATATCTAATACATAAATAATATTAAATACATATTTAGAACTATAAACATCTTGGCAAGGTACACTTGCCTGGTTCTGCAGTCAGTGGTGGTGAAGATGATCCCGCTTTCACTCATTCGGGATTCAATTGACCTATCAATCAATTAATACACTTAAGGGTCAAATCATGAATTATTGTAATTATAATATAATTATATAATTTATTCGATGCCATGCAAAACTAAGTCCGTTATTATTTCTAACAACTTTGCTTACTTTTACAGGGTATCAAAACCTAGTTTCGTAGTTTCTGACTTCCAGAATTTAAGACTAAGTCCCCAATTAAAGGACATAAACATAAATCATAATAAATCATAAAATACATATTTAAACATGATTTATATTAATTTTTAGCAATAAATTTCTGATTTGACAAAATAGGCCTATTTCAAGATTAGGGCTACGATCGATTGACTAGTTTTGTCCGAAATTTGTTCGGAGCATTGCCAGTCCGTAGGCATGGATTATATCCAGTAAAATTCATTTAGTATCATATTTTATTCTATTTTAATCACAGAAAATAATTACCTTTTTATTCTTTCCAAAATAACCTTTATTTACTAGTAAAATAATGTCATAAAGTCACCCGAAACATAGGCTAGTGGCCCTTATTTTTAGGGTTCAGAAATATGATAAATTTTTTATAAAATAATTCTTAAATACTTATTTTACAGTAAATAAACACCTTTAAATTTAATTTTAAAAATTAACCACAAATCCTCCAAGAATCGTGTCATAAAGTCTAAAACTAGCCCTACCGTTATCCAATTTATCATCGATCTAACATGCAGGTTCTCATATATTTTTGTGGTGTGAAAAATGGCAAGGGAGGGTTCTAGAACATTAAACTTAGATAAACCTAAGAGAGTCATGCCATGGAGATTTGAGATGGATAGTTCGGATCCTTACCCAAAAGCTTTGAAGGTTTGGATGACGATGCCCCTTCTTGTTCAAGAACGCACCTTCTTGCTTGTGCTTGCCTTGTTTCTCCCTTCTTGATGGGTTGATGATGATGGTAATGGACTCTTGATGGGTTTGATTTCAAGAGTGGAGCCTGTATAATTGTTTGGTGGAGATTGGGTGGAAGGATGATAAAAAAATGGAGCTTTTGGAAGAGAGGAGGGAGTTTTTGGTAAAGTAGATGATGTTATAAGGGAGAGATGGGAAGGGGGATACTCTTACACGTTGGAGAGAGGTGAGGAGTCGGCCACAAGAGGGGGAAGGGAATTGTTAGGGTTAGGATTTGTTATATATATATATATATATATATATATATATATATATATATATATATATATATATAGTAGGGGTCGGCCACAAGGGGGGATGCTCTTGGCCGCAAGTTTGAGGGGGAAGTTGGTGGTTGTTTGGTTGTAATTGGATAAGGTTTGTTTGTTGGTTGGTTAGAAAATTTGTTAGTTATTTTTCAAATAGGATGCCACCTATACCACTTTCTATTAATAGAACTCACATAAATAGAAACAAATTAATTAATTTATATATATATATATATATATATATATATATATATTATTTACATAAGGATATTTAGATAAACTACATGACTACATGTATTTGGGTTTGGTTTGGGTCAAGTTATAGTCTAATGAAGACAATTTTACGGTAATCGTGGTTCTAAATTATTGTCAATATTTTTAGAGCATGGGAGACATCAAAATAATTCAACACCCATGGCCCAATTATACTAGATATAATCAAGATTAGTAATATAAATTTTCTTAGAAAAAAAAAATCGTACATTGCTAAAAATATTGAAACCATGACAAAGTATTATATATATTAAATATTTTTTTTTAGAATATATTTTTTAAATATATATAATTAAGTAAAATAATTATAAATTATAAAATTACTCCTATACCAAAATAAGGAGGCTTACAATATGCGCGTTCTACCACCATCTTCTCGACTACAGGAGGCTGGAGGTCGAAGCCCTAGCCCAGCTCTTCGGAGTTTTTGAAGGAGGAGGAGGAGGAGGAGGAGGAGGAAAAAGCCCTCTTCTTGTTCCTTCCTGCTCCCTCTAGTGGAAGCTCCCGGAGAGCCACCACGTCGACTCCCCCTTCCACTTTGTCGACCTTCCCAGCCACCAGATTGCCAAGAAGATCGCATAGAGAAGTGAGTCTTCCTCATCCTTCTCTTTATTAGTTCTTCCCGCATTGTGTCGGACATGACGTGGGCACTCCGAAATATAACTCTTGGAAACGCCATAATTGGTGCCGAGTCGGCATCCTATGGGCGATTTCTGATTCGTCGTATTGTTAATGATGAACTTTGAACAATTTTTTTTTACTAGAGAAAAACTAATATTTGATGGTTTTAAGTAGAAAATATTGGATTTTTAGTGGGTATTTGGTGAGAAGTGATTGTTAGGTTGAAGTGTGTCCCGGTTCTGATATACTGTTAATAATGAAGTCTTGATGCAATTTTACTATAAAGGATCAGATTTTATTTGTATTCCTTGAAGAAACTTATCGGACATGTATTCAACGCAACAACGACATGCAGAGTCTACGTCGTATAGTTCAAGATTGGAGTGATTTTCTGATTTGATACTCTGTTAATAATGAATTTTGATGCACTTTTACTGGAGAAAGAATTTATATTTGGCGCTTTAAATAGAAAAGATTGAATTTTTATTGGGCATTTGGGGGAGAAGTTATTATTGATTGGAGTGAGTCCCCATTGTGATTTACTGTTAATAAACTTTTGGTGCAGTTGTTGTAGTGGAAAAAGAGTAGATTTTTAGTATTTATTGCTCAAAGAAAATTGCTTCATTGGAATTGAGAGTGCTAAACATGCCAGATTTTGTTGTTAGTTAGCTCTAGTTTAAGAACTGGAGTGAAGGTACGATATCTATCACAATGACTGCATTATTCTGGATCATAGAGGTAATTTTTAACATATTGTGATAGATATCGTACCGACTCAGCCAACCACCATGATTGTATTGTTTTGGATAGCGGTAATTTTTGAACATACTTGGTACATATCTTCTGCTTAGAACTTGAATCTGAAAGAGTTGGTTTTGGATAGTTCAATATGGCATGATACTGCTTTTGTCCTTTTTTCTATAGTAAGCATTTCTGATAGTGCATAATTCTTTATATTTTCAGTATTGTTATAAGTTTTCATATCAAATATATTCAACTTCTTCGTCTTTTTCAAAGAAAGTTATCTGAACACTAAATCTGCTGCATTCTACACATCGATGATCACAAGTCTTTCTTGATAGCTAATATAAAGAACATTCTTTGGTGATTATTAGTAATGACCTTTTTTTATCTTCTATACTTGGTAGCTCTTGGTTGTCACAACCATATTTCTGTTTAAGTTTTGATTAGAAAATAATTAGCTTTATTTATTTTGTAACAATTTCTATATTTTGTATGTTTTGCTTCCCTCTTCGTTTTGATTATTTATTTGCATTTACACATTTTCTTCTTAGCAATGAGGATATTGTGCGGGTCGAGTGCAATATGACTTGTGCTGCTTCATTCTATATATTCATTCTAGTTGTTTAAAATTTATTGAAGTTCCATTTGAGATGTCTAACATGGTTTCATCAGTCTCTATTAAGTGGAAAAACTTGGCTACGATTAATGAACATCCTCCACGTCGAGCATATCATTCCTTGACTAGTATTGGTTCATGCTATCTTTTATTTGGTTGATTTGATGGGAAATTCACGTTTGGCAACTTTTGGTGGCTGGTTCTTGAAGGTATGTACGTATAAATATTTCATCCTTCTTAATAGTATTCACAAGAGTCATGTTTAGAATTAAATGGATGCTTATCAATAATTATTTTCCTAAAGAAACCTCTAAAGTAATTTTTGTTAGTCAAACTGAATCTTGGCTCTAGTAGCATGTTCTAGAACTTGACATTGTCATCTAGACTCTTCATATGTCACTTTTTTCAGTGATGACCACCTGAATGGCTTGTTGTTGTTGATGAAAGTTCCAGATTTTAAGTAACTAAACTAAATCAACACCTAGAACCTACTCTCCTCTTGTAGCTTGTCGTTTCTATTGAACAACTTTTAATCTATATTATATTTATGATGTTAACTTCTAAACCAAAGTGGTGTAATTCTTATGACACGGTGACACAATTTTGGTTTTGGTTGCGTCCTAGTGATTAAGTGTTTAGGTAGATGAAGGATCAGAATGGTGTTCTTTTTGTTTATATAAATTATTGTCAATTATGTTCAAAATGGACTGCTTGATGGCATTTGATACATGTGGCCTTCTTATTGTCAATTATGGTAATGATTTGCCGGTAAAGAGACTTTACTTCTCGGATCTTAAATCTTCATGCTCCAAACTCTGATTTCGATAATGTTATTACATGTCTTATGCAGAGCTATACCTACATAATTTTATCATACATCAACATGATTCGGACAAATACACTGGGCATGTAATTACAAGCTCTCTATCTTCTGTAGCATTTTTTTCTACATAGTTCTCTAATAATAGTAATTATTGCAGAGCACTGAAAAGAAAGTGGAATGTGTGAGTGTCCGAATTTTAGATAATTTTATATGCAGGTTTTCTAAATAGGGAAGCAAAGGTTATCGAATTCTTTTGTCTTCAATATTGGTTTCCCTCTTTTTTTTGGTAATTTTACTAATTTTTATCTATTTTATACTGGAATAGAGTGCTACAGATAGAGTAGAAGAAGAGAGATATGATAAATCCAAGTCTGAATTTGATAGTAGAAGGGATGAGGTATAAATTATTTTATATCAATTTTGAGACATGAATTTGACTTGCTACAAATAGGGGCTGTTATAAAATTCTTGTAACCTTTGTTGCAGGGAGAAAATATGTCACTATATGATATGTACATGACGACACATGCACTGCACTAATTTTGGAGTGTCATAGCGAATATATAGAGTATAAAATAGCATAAAAACCTAGTTTTGAGAAGGGCTTTTAATATTTAGCTTCTACTTTTTTGTTGATACAAAAATATTTCTCGTCGTATATTTACATCCATATCGGGCCTATCCTTTTCTGAAAAATTGTTATATATAACAATGCTCCATAAGTCTGTCTATTTTCAATTTAGATTCCAGATTAAACCACCATTCTTTTTTCTCTCTATGTAGTTCATTCATGTCATGTTATAATCTGATGCGAGTAGGCAAGAATTCCAGATGCATGCACAAATATTTTGAATTAAACAGGTTTCAGTAGTTAATTCAAACTAATGAATTGGTATACACAAATGTATAAATATATATCTGGATAATGTATGCATATGTGTATATTACATGATTCGTTCAAGTATTGCTTCATAGGATGGTTTGGTTGATCTATACCATTAATTGATACCATCCCACTCGAAACCCTTCATGTTAAAAGGTCACATTACAAAAATATGATATCCAATAATGTACTGACTTGAAGTGTAACTGGAGTAACTTTAAATTGTCTTCAACTTTACATTAAAATTGATCTGAAGCATCTAGTTGACACTAACAAGAAGACTTTGAAAGAGGGGAAGCAAATAATGAGTGGAATATATTCCAAAGCATAGTTTCAGTATCGGCCAATACCGATCCAATACTGCTGATATCAATACTGTTCTTCAAAAGATAAGTAAAAATTTGATCTCTGCCTACTCTAGGTTCTTTTAAAGAAGTAAAAATTCCTCAAGGAATTGGTAGCATCACCACCCAGATGTAGTATTAGAGTTGCAGGATAAGCTTTTGTGGTATCCACCTATTTATTTCTTTACTTGGTTATATTTGATACGATACGTTCTTATCTACTCTTATCTTGGTTTATAGCAATTTTTTTTCCTCTCTATGTAGATCGTTCATGTCAAGTTATAATTTGATGCGAGTAGGCAGGAATGCCAGATGCATGTCCAAATATTTTGAATTGAATAGGTTTCAGTAGTTAATTCAAACTAATGAATTGCTATATACAAATGTTATGGAGAATTAAAAACTTGTGTATGTGTATTAAACAAATTTACCAGAGCATCTTTTTTCCTTTGAACTGATCATACTTAATATTTACCTACTTTCTTTCCCTTGTTCTGTATATTTCCCTTGTTCTGTATATTTGTATTAGACACCTTCTAGATAAGTAAAGAAAATTACAATTTCAGGAAATTATGCTGAAACGAAAAGTAGCAATCAACACACATTTGCATACTACTTTCGACACCCTTGTAGTTTTTTGATCCCCGTCATTAGCTACATTTGCATATTGCATAATAAAGGAAAATTTGAACCCTTAATATTTTTAAAGGAGATGTATGTACTTTTGTACTCAGAAGCATACGTTACAAATTGTCAAATAGGGATTTCTTATCAGCGATTGAAGAACATGCATTTGTCAAATCCGGATATCATAAAGTTATTACTTATTAACGATTGAAGAAGTGGCATGTATGCAAATAAATTAAAAGCATAAGGTATGAGAGAGTAGCAATAAAGAAATGATAAATATATAATATCTCCAAAAAGTTAGATATGTATGCTAAACGTAAGATGTGCTCACATGGCTTTCAATTTTTTGACTACTTCCTACAATATATTGAAAGATGGGGCTAGATGCCTCAGACCTATGCTTGTGGAGCCTAGGGCCTACAAAATTGACTGGGTAGGATTTCTTTGGATTTAAGATGACAACCGATGTTTAGCAACCTGCCTGAGCCATCAAAATTGTGTTAGGCTAATGGATTTTTAGGAGGTTTGACCTGGTTGACTGAACCTTAACTTATCTCTCTCTGGATCCAGTATCTTGGTCTCCTCCATCTACACTCGTGTGAGTAGGAGCAGGAGTTTGGGTAGTCTCTGGGATTGGTGTCAAGCAACAGAGCATAGGAACGGGTATAGGTAGGTTTATATTTTTGTTTCTTTAAACTACCTCTATTTTCTCTTTTTATTTCTTACTCTATCATTCCCCTCCAGTCTTGGTACAAATAAGATATTCCACCTTAGCACAAATAAGATATACCACCCATACCTATAATTATAAATGTGCAAACTTGATTGATACAGATAGTAAGAACCTTAAAAAGAAATAGTGATTACTAGTGAGTATTTTACGTATCTAAATGCTTCTTCCTAAGACAAAAATGGCATATTCATTTAGATACTTCCAAGGTCTAATAACAGAGACAATTTATAAGTATCGGATACAAATACAAGAAATCACTACTCAGTTACAAATTACAAGGCAAGACAATGCAATCAAGGAATATGTATCCTACAAACAAAGCAAAAGCATAGGATTTGGGTCACGTATTTATCTTTTTTTTTAAGAATGTGTCATTCTCAAATTTACTTGGCTTATATGCATAGGCCTTCTTGGAAGGGGAGAAAAAGACTATCAATCAAATGATAGGGAACTTTCTTGTTGGCCTTAATTCAACTTATATCTTTATTACTAGATGAGAAAAAAGGATATGAAGGAAAATGAAGATGGGTTATGATTTTTAGATTTTTTTTTTTCTCTTTACTTTCAAGTTGTTTTCATGTTCTTCAGCTGAACTTATTTTTTTCTTATTTTCTTATGTTTCAGACTTTTCTAGTAACTATTATCACACATAAAAGTCATATAATTCAATTAAGCTTCTTCACGAGTACAGGACCGTCTCCAAAACAATCAAACAAAATGTTGTTTTCAATCAATTTTTGTTGTTGAGAGAATGACAACTGAAACTCAAGGTAAATAGAACTTTACCAACCTTGATGTAGCAAAATGCAGAAACATTATATGTTCCTCATGATAATGTTCATATAATCATCTGACTTATCAAAATGGTTGTGGAGATTAATCGTTAATAATTGGAGCTCAAGATTTAGGTAAGAGTGGACATCATCTTGAATAGTAAGGAACACAACACTACATGAGAAGGGGAAACCTAAAAATGAGTGACAAAGTGATATATAATGTGGAAAATTGAGTACACATGTCGGATGACAGAGGCCATGTACAGAGGCTGGCTTACGAGGTACATTTAATAACTTTTTCCCTTCATTGCCGCAACATGTTTGCTACTAACGTTCTCAGATTTACAAGATCATATAGAGTGATCCTTGGTTACATGTAATAGTATTCGGCTTATAGATGAGAAGGGATAACTGTGAAGGTTAGGTTAGTTTAAGGTACTATATGGCATTAGAAGACAACTTTTATATGTTTAGGATTTTTGCTAATTACGGTTTGAGACCTTGTAATATTTTTATTTTTCCAGGTTTGTAACATTTTTACATAAGATTTGAGGAAGTTTCTGAGATGGCAGGAAGATCTCAGATTGGATCAAAGAGAATGCAGAACTTATGAAGGTATGCAAAATTTACTAGTATGATTGGCACCCCCTTTCTTTATTATATGTTTACATAGGGATCTTGCTTCCAGAGTTCCTACACAGAGAACTTTGCAGAATGTCAATTAAGATTTAAGTTGCATGGACTAGGATATATTTACATAGGAATCTCTAGTCATTAGGCATCCTCATGGTTTCAGTTTTGATGACAACAATTTGATTCCTAGAAATGGTGTTCCCTCTACCCGCCATTCCATTAAATGTCTATGACACATTAAGCCACAAAGTTAAAAAAGGAATGGTGTTCCCTCCACTGGCCATTCTTTCAAATTTCAGTAAATTGATAGGTGAACATTGTTTTACTATTGGTATAGTTTCCTACTTTTAGATTTATTATGACTCTCTTATGAATTACTTGGATCTCACTAATCATTTTTGTCAAAAGTAGGGTTCAAAGGTCGCACTTCTGCTAGGCCATTGTGGAAGCAATATCAGACGGCCTTGGGATGAAAAGAGTGGGATTTGTCTTCTCCCAGCCGGTAGGAAGGGAAGGGCAGTCATTAATACATTTTGGATTTGGATAATTTGACATTGTAGTTTCTATGAAAGTCATAACTTGTAAATTACTTGATTTTTCAAGAATTTTAATTTGGAATTTTTCACAATTTTCTAAATTTCTGGGATTTTTTCTTTAATTAAAATTAAGATATTTTTTAAATTATGTTACATAATATTAAAATATTATGAAAATAATATTTTCTGGTGTAAAATAAAAAATTAGACATAGGATAATTTTTCGGGAATTTATTGGACCCCGGAAGCATTTTTAAAGCCCTAAAAACCAAGTTATAATTAAACCAAAATAAACCTAGAAATAAATTTGGTTCAATTGAACCAAACCGAAGACCGGTTTAGCAAACCCAACCCAACTCAACCTTAGCAGGTCGGATTTGGGTCTAACCCGAAACCCGATCCGACCCGCATTTATTTCTTATTGGATCGGGCCGGATCCGCCTGATCCGACTCCGCCCGACCCGACCCAGCCAGCCCCTCTCTCTTCTCCCCGACCGTTTCAGTCCCCGCCCGCCGCGTAACGGTCGCCGCTCCGGCAGCCCGCGCTGCTCCGGTTCCCCTCCCGCACCGTCCGCCTCTCCATCTCCTCCCTCTCTCCTATAAAACCCTCTTCCCCTCTCCTCCGCCTCCTCCCTGCTCCTGCGTTCCCGGCGTCCCCTCGTCCAGCCCTATCCGCTCTCCGCCTCCAGCAGCAACCCGCAGAGCCGTCCTCGGCCAGCCTCCCTCGACTCCCTCCGCCACCGCCTCCAGTGAGCCGCTTCGCCTCCCTCCCTCGAGCAGCAACCCCTCCAGCAGCCCCCTCGACAACCGCAGCCCCGGCCGCCCGCCTCCACCAGTGCAGCCCGCTGCCAGAACCCCTCCGCTCCGCCTCCGCTAGCGCTGCCCCTCCTCCGGCGAAGCTCCGGTCTGCACCGACTAGCCCAGCCATAGCCGCTGGCCGCCTGAGCCCTAAACCCTAGCTCCGACCGGTCACGACTCAGCCCGGACACAGGACACAGCTCGTGTCGAGACGACACGCGGACACGTGAAATCCTCGGTTCACGGAGCCATGTTCAGGTAACCCGTTCTCTCTCCTCGTTGACCCGTTTTCGGTTCCGTCAATTGTGACGCGTAGACTGCATGACCCTCTCGATGTCTGTGCAACCCGCTCGGTGCATTGCGTCCTGTGGTGATCGTAAACCGCGATCCAAAAATAGGAAAATATTCATCCCGTTTTTTCTCGGAACTGAGTGCGCGCCAAACGGGACAACTTGGTCGCGTGCGGTCTTCACCGTTACGTGCGCGCCGTCGATACGGACGTGCTGGATTTCGCCGAAGTTGATTTGGATGTGCGTGCACACCGGAATCAACGCGTATCCGCCGACAACGTCCCGTATCCACCTGTTCTGAATCTCGCTGTAACTTAGTGTACACACGTCGGATTGAAACGAAACTTGCGCCATCGGACTCGTAGCAATACGCTGGTCCTGTGACCCAAGTTTGGTTCGATTCTGAGAACGTTGACAAAATCGCGTATCGTGGGCCCCACGGCTCCACTTGACGGACGATTTTGTGATCGGCTCATCGAAATCCAATTCTGGAAGTTTCGTTGGGTTCGTATCATCGTTCTGGACCTGTTGACACTAAGTTTGACAGATTTGGAGACCATTTATTCTGACACGTTTTTCGGTGCAAAGCGGTCCACATGTGGACCCTGTCTTGACCTAAAAATGTCATTTTTGCCCCTCTGTCCAAATTGGACTCAAGGATAGGCGTTTCTAGCTAATTGATATTTTCTGGATCTGATGGTGATGTTTATTTCAGCAACCGGAGAACTGCCTGCAAATCTCGCTGCTGCCAAAGCTACAATTGGAGCCGGAACCCCAGGCGTACCTTGCCAAATCCTGCAGTATTGCTACTTATTTACTTGACTTATTTATACATTGATGTACATGCTTAAACCTAGGGCCGTGTGACTTGCTTAGCGTCCGATTAATAGTCGGGTGCCAACACCGTACGCGGAGTTGTGCAACGTCACCTAGAGATGGATATTTACATTCTCGTACTTGCCATATCAAGTACATTATACCCAGGACACCTGACACGAATCATGAGACATAATCTTCCTGAAATATTCAAGGTGATTCTGTATAGGATACAGGTTTATGACCTTAGATTTTAGCCTGACTTATTGCATTAGTTTTGATCTTGCGTAACATGTACATCGTGAACTGTGACGTGAGATTACATTTGGTGGGGAGAGTATTACCATATCAAAGGCTGATTATATTATAAATATTGTCATCTGGAGGTGTCTTAGTCTCTGATACAGAGCTTTGGCGCAACTTCTGGCCCTTCGAGAGAATACTGCTATGGGTTTCACCGACACTGATCCTATAGTAATCTCAGTCCGAGTATGACTAAAACTCTCACTTGCATATCACTTAGCTGGTTTATTTATTTATCACTTAGTGGTTTATTTATTTACCCTATTGTTTCATTTATTGCTGCACTGCATTATTTTGACTTGAGTTATTTTGTACCTTGCTATGTCCCCTGAGGACCTGGATCTGGATTTTGTCCTCAGGATTAGCAGAGGATATCTATCCTGAGGTGTACGGAACAAGAGCACTTCTAGGAACAGTACCAGACCCTGAGGACAAGGTGATCGCTGAGGACTTTTCCTGAACATCTGCTTCTCTATGCTCAGTTTTTATGGCAAATAAACTCTTTTATTCTTGTTTAAAATGAACAGCTGTAACAGACTTAATATCGGGTTGTTCCCCGATTTTATTTACTTGTGACTGGATGTTGTTTATTTTTTTTCTTGATATTGTTATATTTATTTTGTGGATGAGATTAGTAAACCCTGATCATTGTAATACAACTTAAGTATGCCCCGATGGATCCATTAAATTGGGTTTGTCCATCGGTGTGTGCTGCTGGCCATTGCCACGTGTCTAGTCCCTCGACATTTTGGGACTGGGGCGTGACATAGTTTTTGTGGTGGCCCATGCAGGTCAACGACTAAATTGTTCGGTTTCAACTTAGGGATCGAACAGGCCTGCAATAAGAATAGGATAAGTTTTTAGGATCTCATCCACTTGCTTGAAACGTTCTTGATATTTATATCGTATTCGAATTAATTTTTGACTTGCATCTTGCCTTGATTCCTGTGCGCCTCTTATAGTTTATTTTTGATGCAGAGCAATGGATCCGAGAACCAGCGACGAGAATCCCTTAGGTACACCGCACAATGCTGTGGTCACCTACGATGAAGGAGTAACACCAGAGAATAGAGGACAATCTTCTCAAAGCGATCAACCAACCCAGCAAAATTCAAGGTTCCGGCGTGATGACATCCCACCTCCGCTGCAGTTTGTTCCACCAATGCCTGTATTCCCACAAGGACAGCCTATTGACGGGCAACGGATATTCCAAATGATCTACGTAATGATGCAAGCCCAGCAACAAGTCCAACACGTGGCTCAGCGTCGCGAGGCTGATTACTTGAGGAATAACATAGTAACTGCACTGGAGCAGGCCAACCTATCAGCTCGACGGCCAATGACGGGCTCTATCACCGATTTCCGCCAGCTGAAGCCCCGTACCTTTTCTGGCAAGGAGGGACCAACAGAAGTTCATGAATGGCTCACCAACATTCGGCATCAATTAGAAGCAGCTGAGCTTCCACGGAAACGTTGGATGATTGCCGTCAGAATGCAATTGACGGACAATGCTCATCACTGGTGGCTATCCGAGGAGACACGGCTCGGACCAGACCGAGTTACTTGGGAAGAGTTCTCCAGACTCTTTCAGGAGATGTACATTTCGGCTATCGCTCGATCAGAACTTCGGGACAAGTTCAATCGCCTCATTCAGGATACTATGACGGTGGAAGAGTACAACGCTGAGTTCATTCGTCTAAGTCGCTTCGCCCCAATATTGATCCCGACAGAAGAAGAGAAGGCCGAGAAGTTCTTCGACGGACTAAACTTCGAGCTACAGAAACTAATTGGATCCGTTGCACCTACTTCGTACTCGGACGTCCTTGCTGCAGCCCGACGCATGGAGCGTGTCACCAGGAGAGAGACCAGTCTAAAGCGGCCTTCCACATCAGCAACAACTAGAGCACCACAAGAAGAAGATGCAAAGAGACCTCACCTACACCAACAGCAGAAAGCATCTACACCACAAGTAATAGTCCTTTCTACTTGTCACTACTGTGGCAAAGCAGGCCATCTCGCCAAGGAATGCCGACGCAGATTAGGATTGTGTTTAGCATGCGGATCCCGTCAGCATTCGGTAAGGGATTGCCCTGAACGTGAAGAAGGAGCACCAAGGGCAAACCAACAAGCTCTACCAGCACCAGGAGGACATCAACCAAGGCCACCCTTGGCACTTCAAGCAGCACCCTTCCAGCAGGCCCAGCAACAGCAGAGGGCACCACCTCAAGGACGCGGACAAGCTTTCGCGATGACTTTGGAGGACGCTCAGACTCTTGGAGTAGCTAATGCGCGTAAGTTTTTATAGTTATCTGTTTCTAGATTTGCTTTAGTTCGTGCCCGTTGGTTCGTGACCTTAGTCTTGACTTGATAGTTTTAAACTTGCTAATAATAGATAACCAAGTGATAACCTAGAATGTTTTATAAATGTTAACCTGATATATTTTAAAGGATAACCTGGTTTTCTAAACTGTAATTTTCTAGATTTTCTTCATTCGAAAAATTGCATAACTTTTATCGCCTAGGGAAAGGATTTTTTCCTATGTGTTATTCTTACACCCTTAACTTTGATTCTTCTTGATAGTAATGTGCTTCGAACAATGTTTGCAACCGTGTCATCTCTGTTGACCGGTTATTCTTTGATTGCGAGGACGCAATCCTCTTAAGGAGGGTAGATTGTAAACCCCCTGATTTTTCAAGAATTTTAATTTGAAATTTTTCACAATTTTCTGTAAATTTCTGGGATTTTTTCTCTAATTAAAACTAAGGTTTTTTTAAATTATGTTACATAATATTAAAATATTATGAAAATAATATTTTCTGGTGTAAAATAAAAAATTAGACATAGGGTAATTTTTTGGGAATTTATTGGACCCCGGAAGTATTTTTAAAGCCCTAAAAACCAAGTTATAATTAAACCAAAATAAACCTAGAAATAAATCCGGTTCAATTGAACCAAACCAAACCGATCCAACCTAGACCGGTTTAGCAAACCCAACCCAACTCAACCTTAGCGGGTCGGATTCGGGTCTAACCCGCGACCCGAAACCCGACCCGACCCGCATTCATTTCTTATTGGATCGGGCCGGATCCGCCTGACCCGACTCCGCCCGACCCGACTCGGCCAGCCCCTCTCTCTTCTCCCCGACCGTTTCAGTCCCCGCCCGCCGCGTAACGGCGCCACTCCGGCAGCCCACGCAGCTTCGGTTCCCCTCCCGCACCGGCCGCCTCTCCATCTCCTCCCTCTCTCCTATAAAACCCTCTCCCCCTTTCCTCCGCCTCCTCCCTGCTCCTCCGTTCCCGGCGTCCCCTCGCCCAGTCCCATCCGCTCTCCGCCTCCCGCAGCAACCCGCAGAGCCGCCCTCGGCCAGCCTCCCTCGACTCCCTCTCTCCCTCCGCCACCGCCTCTAGTGAGCCGCTTCTTCTCCCTCCCTCGAGCAGCAACCCCTCCAGCAGCCCCCTCGACAACCGCAGCCCCGGCCGCCCGCCTCCACCAGCGCAGCCCGCTGCCAAAACCCCTCCGCTCCGCCTCCGCCAGCGCTGCCCCTCCTCCGGCGAAGCTCCGGCCTGCACTGACGAGCCCAGCCCTAGCCGCCTAAGCCGTAAACCCTAGCTCGGACCGGACACGACTCAGCCCGGACACAGGACACAGCTCGTGTCGAGACGACACGCGGACACGTGAAATCCTCGGTTCACGGAGCCCTGTTCAGGTAACCCGTTCTCTCTCCTCGTTGACCCGTTTTCGGTTTCGTCAGTTGTGACGCGTAGACTGCATAACCCTCTCGATGCCTGTGCAACCCGCTCGGTGCATCGCGTCCTGTGGTGATCGCAAACCGCGATCCAAAAACAGGAAAATATTCACCCGATTTTCCCCCGGAACTGAGTACGCTCCGCCAAACTGGACGACTTGGTCGCGTGCGGTCTTCACCGATACGTGCGCACCGTCGATACGGACGTGCGGGATTTCGCAGAAGTTGATTTGGATGTGCGTGCACACTGGAATCAACGCGTATCCGCCGACAACGTCTCGTATCCGCCTGTTCTGAATCTCGCTGTAACTTAGTGTACACACGTCGGATCGAAACGAAACTTGCGCCATCGGACTCGTAGCAATACGCTGGTCCTGTGACCCAAGTTTGGTTCGATTCTAAGAATGTTGACAAAATCGCGTATCGTGGGCCCCACGGCTCCACTTGATGGGCGATTTTGTGATCGGCTCATCGGAATCCAATTTTGGAAGTTTCGTTTGGTTCGTATCATCGTTCTGGACCTGTTGACACTAAGTTTGACAGATTTGGAGACCATTTGTTCTGACACATTTTTCGGTGCAAAGCGGCGCACATGTGGACCCCGTCTTGACCTAAAAATGTCATTTTTGTCCCTGTGTCCAAATTGGACTCAAGGACAGGCGTTTCTAGCTAATTGATATTTTCTGGATCTGATGGAGATATTTATTTCAGTAACCGGAGAACTGCCTGCAAATCTCGCTGCTGCCAGAGCTACAATTGGAGCCGGAACCCCAAGCAAGTGTACCTTGCCAAATCCTGCAGTATTGCTACTTATTTACTTGACTTATTTATACATTGATGTACATGCTTAAACCTAGGGCCGTGTGACTTGCTTTGCGTCTGATTAATAGTCGGGTGCCAGCACCGTACGCGGAGTTGTGCAACGTCACCTAGAGATGGTTATCGTGACATTTACATTCTCGTACTTGCCATATCAAGTACATTATACCCATGACACCTGACACGAATCATGAGACAAAATCTTCCTAAAATATTCAAGGTGATTCTGTATAGGATACAGGTTTATGACATATACATCTTTACATGCTTAGATTTTATCTTGACTTGTTGTATTGGTTTTGATCTTGCGTAACATGTACATCGTGAACTGTGACGTGAGATTACATTGGGTGGGGAGAGTATTACCATATCAAAGGCTGATTATATTATAAATATTGTCATCTGGAGGTGTCTTAGTCTCTGATACAGATATTTGGCGCAAGTTCTGGCCCTTCGAGAGAATACTGCTATGGGTTTCACCGACACTGATCCTATTGTAGTCTCAGCCCGAGTATGACTAAAACTCTCACTTGCATGTCACTTAGCTGGTTTATTTATTTATCACTTAGCTGGTTTATTTATTTACCCTATTGTTTCATTTATTGCTGCATTGCATTATTTTGGCATGAGTTATTTTGTACCTTGCTATGTCCCCTGAGGACCTGAATCTGGATTATGTCCCCAGGATTAGCAGAGGATATCTATCCTGAGGTGTACGGAACAAGAGCACTTCTCGGAACAGTACCAGACCCTGAGGACGAGGTGATCGTTGAGGACTTTTCCTGAACATCTGCTTCTCTATGCTAAGTTTTTATGGCAAATAAACTCTTTTATTCTTGTTTAAAATGAACAGCTGTAACAGACTTAATATCGGGTTGTTCCTCGATTTTATTTACTTGTGACTGGATGTTGTTTATTTCTTTTTGTTGATATTGTTATATTTATTCTGTGGATGAGATTAGTAAATCCTGATCATTGTAATACAGCTTAAGTATGCCCCGATGGATCCATTAAATTGGGTTTGTCCATCGGTGTGTGCTGCTGGCCATTGCCATGTGTCTAGTCCCTCGACATTTTGGGACTGGGACGTGACATAACTTATCACAATTGTTGTGCATAATATATAAAGTAATTTTGGACTTGGATGATTTGATATTGTTTGAATGAAAGTTAGTATGATTCATAATTGTTTTATATATGCCATTGTCACCCTCACTTTTTCAGCTAGGGGTAGTTTGGTAATTTTACATGGGTATTAAATTTTTAGGATTATAATATCGAATATTAGTGTGATGATTGTATTCATTATTTGATTACGTTGAGATATAAATTATCTGTGACTTATATTAATTATTTAGTTAAGGGACTTGTGTTATTTATTTTAGTTAGAGAGACTAGCCCAATATTTAGACTTGTCAAGACAAATAGTGAACCCAACTTGGACCCAAGCCCATTAATCACTTTCACTAATTAATTAAGGAGAATTAGTTTAATTATAATTAGTTAGAGACTTCCAAAAATATCAATCCTTATTTATTCCTCATAATTCACCATATAAGGGTAACTTGGACATTTAATTTTGCTTGGGGAAGGGGAGAAGAGGCCGGCCACTATTAGAGGGAGTTCTCCTCTCTTTCAGTCTCTCCTTATTTGCATTCATTTTTGATCCAAGATTCTAGATTCCCAATTTTTCATTTTCCATCTATTGATTTTCTGCTCGATTCACCTCCATTCCTTCTCAAATTTGTCACTCTTAAAGCTTTGGAGCTTGGAGAAGCAAGGAGCATAAGGATGAGGAGCTTTGGAGCTAGAGATCGTGTCTGAAACGTGTCCAATTGCATTTTTATTGAAAATCTATCTCCCAATTGGTAATTCCTGAATTTTTCTCTCATTGTGGCTTCTTAATCATGCATTTGACCCTTAGGAATGACCCCATGGCATAGTGCTACCTATAGGAACGATTTCAAGGCTAATTGGCTATGTATTGAGAGTTCTATGTGGTATTTTGTGTGCATGTTGGGGGGATTACGGGATTGACACATCTAGTGTGTATCATGAGACCAATTAGATCTAATTAGATTTAGATCAGGGTTATGGGACTAGATACGTGACCACAATTGGACACGAGTAGTCTGTATCGAGATACAATGCGATACAGTGTGATACAAAGTCCTATTTTTATGTATTTTCCTTCAATTCCTTTTCTAACGAGTCGTAATAGTTATTTTTATTTGTATTTGATATTGTGGAGGGTATATTACAGAGAATTGGTGAATAGTGACACTTGATTGAACATGTATCATTGAGTATCACAATTTCACACACCAAGTGGTTGATTATTGACACACACACACACACACACACACACACACACACACATATATATATATATATATATATATATATATATATATATATATATATATATATATGTATTGATGGTGTATATCTATGTGTTTATGGTTTTACTATATCTATGTGTTTATGGTTTTACTAGCTGTGCATGTATAAGTAGATAATTGAGAGTGTGGATGTGTGTTGATAGATACATATGTGTAGTAGGTGTCTGTGCACATGTAATGACTGTGTGTGGGTTTGTGCAGTGCACCCTGGGTGTTAGAGGGATTGTGAGAGTGAGGTAGAATTGTGCTTGAGACTGTGCAGTGTGTTAGGCAGTGAGATACCTGGGTAATTGGGGTGGGGGCTCAGATAATTGAAGTTGGTCACAGAAGTGGTAACAGTCCGGTAATCAGTTGTTATGTTCAGTAACAGACAGTGAGGTACTGGGTATTCTGTATGTGTGCAGTGTGTGTGTGGAGTGAACTGTTATTGAAGAGGGGGCTCGGGTAATTGAAGTTGGTCACAGCAATGGTAACAGTCGGGTAATCAGTTGTTATGTTCAACAATAGCTTGGGGTCGGGATGAGCTTGGTTGGACATGTTCAGGTGTCCTTGACACTGAACATGTACCATTCAGTGCAACAATGAAGTTTGAGATGCTAGTAGTAGCAGGTTTGGATAGGGGAGGAGGTGTTAACTGATACCTTTGTATCAGTGATTTAGGTACGGGTCAGTCCAATGGGGGAAGGATGCAGTACCATCAGCAAGTACATGCTAGGTACCTGCATTGGTTCTCATTAAACGAGGAGACCCAAATTGAAGTCTGATGCAGGCCAAGAAAGAGTTATCAGTATCAGTAGCTGTAACAAAGATGGAATGGATCAACAACAAGTAATTCAATGGGGGAAGTAATTGCACAAGGTTAGAGCATGTATTAGCAATAGCTGAGATTTGGGAAAACTGAATACAGGCAACAGATACTGCACACTGGCACAAAGGGTGTCCCAGGTTGCACTGCAGGTAAGTGTCTCGATCAACCAGTATTTGGTGTGTATCAAATTAAGTTATGTGTTAGCAAGGTAAGCAAAGGGAATTCAGGTATTTAGCTTGGGGTGAGTATCAGATATGTGGGTAAGTGGTATCAGACATGAGGGGATGATAAATGAAGAATGATACTTAGTGGAGATGAGTTATATTGGAGTATCAGTTTAGGGCAAATTGTGTTGTACAGGTAGTGAATCCAAAGGAGAATGTGGAGCTGAGGTGAAGGTGGAAAATGGAGATATATTAAGATTATATATTATTAATAGATATTGTATTAGTGGTATTAAGTTAATTTGTATAGTAGTATATTAGAGTAACAGTTGATAAAGTATAAGTGTCAATTAGTGAATGATAGTTAAGGAACTAGATGTTAGTTGTTAGTATTTAGTATCTTTAGCATTTTAGTTAGAATGCTAGTTGATGATTGGTATATCAGCTAAGTTAGTTTATTAATTAGTGCATTAAATCATATATGTTATTGACAGTCAGTTATATATATATATATATATATATATATATATATATATATATATATAGTGTGAGGTGATTAGATACCTAGTTATTGGGTAACTAGTGTGGTGTCAGTCATTTAAGGTAGTGATACTTAGCTAGGGTAGTATTGGATAAATAGTATATCTGTAATATATATTTTCTTAGCATGATAGTTAGCAACTATTGCCTCCTAGGTAATGCCTTAGAAACCAACCCAAGACCTAGTTGGACAGAGAAATAACGTAGAATGAATGTTTGAACCATGTTAGCATTTTATTTCTTTTTCACACCAATTGACATAAAATTTTCTAAATAGGATTGTGTGACACCAGCTTGGGCATCGAGAGACCTTTGTTCAGGACCAGAGGCGAGTACATTTCTCTGTTAGTTTTTATTTTATAATAGTGTCTATATCGCATGTTCTAGAACTGTATACTTAATTTTGACACAGTGATTTCACGGACTGGTACTATATGGATCATGTCAGGAGATGTTATCCCTTACCTTGTTCAACGGGTACTCCTTCATATATATTTCATCGTGTGTATCGGGTATTTATTTTAGTGTACCTTGTGTTCACACACTGCTCGTGTTCAGTGTGCGCATATTCGTGTTCGTAATGTGTCGTGATTGGATCCATTGGTATTGGTTAGGGATGGGGGAGTAAGAGTTGGTTATGTGATCAAGCCCAAGTGTATTCGTGTACATATCGATTACATATCACACGTGTAATCGAGCTACCATATTATATTTGTGTTTAACCTAAACCAATCACATAATGAACTTGTATTCCATGTCATATTAGCCAGTTTTATCTATTTTCTTTTATTTGCAGTTATTCTATTGGCTGTTCTTCATTCCAGTACATTACCCGTTCACCCTAGTTTATTACGTTCTGATGTTTAGTTATCCTGTATTCTTTTCTATTATCTGTTGTATATGCTCGATTATGTATTTGAAATTGCTTTCAGAGGTATGTACTTTGATCCAATCTTAAATGGATATATTTTTCAGATGATTGGCTTATGGACCAGTGTCCCACCTACTATGGGCCGCAGGACGACGTACCATTAGAGAATACTCCTTTAGAGAAGGAGGACCTAGCACGAGAGGCTGAGGAGGCTTAGACTTATTGATTAGACTTGTTTTAGACTTTATCGAGGTTATTGGCATGTATATATATTATTTTGAATTTGTGGATATATTGTGACTCTTTTCCTTCGTTATTCGATCTTGTGTTTTATCTTCCTTAGTTTGCATTGTGATTGAGTATAGTTTACTTTTATCAGATACCATATTATTCCTCCGTTTGGAGTTGAGATGATTAACAGGTACCATGTATATACTGTATGAGATGTTAGATAGTAGAGTTGACCGAGATAGCGTTCTACCGCCGATGCTGCGGCGTAGGCTGGACATTGCTCACTACTCGTGCCTTTAATCCGGGTGCGGGTCGTGACACATTTTTAGTGGTGGTGATTGAGTATAGTTTACTTTTATCAGATACCATATTGTTCCTCCGTTTGGAGTTGAGATGATTGACAAGTACCATGTATATATTGTATGAGATGTTAGATAGTAGAGTTGACCCACAGCGTTCTACCGTCGATGCTACAGCGTAGGCTGGGCGTTGCTCACTACTCGTGCCTTTATTTCGGGTGCGGGTCGTGACACATTTTTAGTGGCGGCCCATGCAGGTCAAGAGTCGCAATTAGAGTGATATCGTAGTAGTGCTCACCTAGAGTACTGCTACGAGCCTGTTTTAGGATAGAGGATTTAGGCTGAGAGTATACTCAATCACAACTAGGAAATATTTTCAAATATTTGTTTTGCTATCCTTATCCATATGAATGCTTGCCTTACTTTGAATAATCTTGTCCTTCTTTGATGATATCGTATCTTACTCAATATTGATTCATTTGTTCAATCTATCTTCAGGATGCCGCCAAAGACACGTTTCCAATTCTCAGACGCAATGTCAGCGAGGTCAGTCACTTTGTCACCTATGAGGGAAGCACCAGCAGACACTATTCCAGCAGCTATATTTCAGAGGTCCGCTTCACCAATCCAGGAGGGCATTTCTGTAACAGTTTTTGGGGGTGCTCCACCTCAGGTACAGAGGGCAGCACTGACAGTTTCAGGAGATCTTCTACCCCTACCACCCGTAGTCGATCAGACACAGATGTTTGTACCCTTTCAGCAGATGATGGAGGCGCAGCAGCGCCAGTCAAAGGTTATGAGGCAGGACAATGAGAATTCTCAACTGATTGCGCTCGCAGCAGTCAAGAGAGTCACCTTAGTCCAGCCATAGATTGCACCATCACAGTTTACCCCACAGCAGCCGAGACCGGGGGACTATCATAGATTTTAAGAGAATGGGGCCGAAGGACTTTAAAGGCACTGAGGGAATTATTTATGCTGTTGATTGGATAGAAGATATATAGTGAAACCTGTGGCTGGCGCAGATTCCAGAGAGGTTGCAGGTAGAGGCCGCAGGAAGCATGATGTTTGATATTGCACTGACCTGGTTCAGAACAGACCTCGGGATCTCATCATCGGAACTTACTTGTGAAGCTTTCAAAGAGCTCTTCAAGGAAAAGTTCTTTCCAGATGTGGCTCTAACATCTCTAGAGAGCCAGTTTTAGTACCTCATTCAGGGAGGTATGACGGTGGATGAGTATGCGGCAGAGTATTGTATATTACGTCACTTTGTGGAGGGATAGAACCCCAGAGGAAGGGCTAGAAAGTTTGGGACATAGGAGGATCCAGGACATAGGAGGATCTAGTACAAACACAGCAGGCAGAGGATGATCTAGAGCTTGGCTCCAAGAGGCTTAGGGACATAGGAGGATCCAGGACATAGGAGGATCTAGTACAAACACGGGTCTAATGAAACGATCTCACTTTCAGCAGTAGCATCAGAGGCACTTCCAGCAGCTGAGGCAGCAGAATCTGGGATGAGCTAGAGCACCGGTACAACAGATACACCAGATCCAGATGCTAGCTATTCCTTGTCCATTTTGTAAGAAGCAGGGATATGGATGAGATGCATATAGGATGAGATTGGGCCAGTGCTTATTTGCTGAGCAGGAGACCATCAGTTGAGAGCTTGTCCTAAAGCTCCAACTCATCCAGCTCAGAACAGAGCTCAAGCATAGAGAGCACCCGCGAGACCACCAGCGGGACAACATAGAGGACCTTCTCTACTACCATAATAGCAGCAGTTCGCTCAGCACCAGCAGCAGCAGAGAGGTACCCAGCGACAGGGGTAAACTTTTGCCTTGACCGTTGAGGAGGAGGAGCTAGTCGGCTATGTTATTTTAGGTTTAGTCTATCTTAATTTTTTTCCAACTCATGCTTTATTTAATTTTGGTGCTTCACATAGTTTTATATCTGTATCTTTTGCTCTAAAATATTACCTTGAGACTGAACCGTTGGCGAGGACTTGCAAGATCACGAATGGGGAGACATTATCCAGGCTAGTGATGTTTGAAAGGATCGGAGAGTTTTTTTGGAAGGCCGAGAGTTGAGCTTGTGTCTACTCGTAATGCCACTTCCAAGCTATGATATAGTACTCGGGATGAATTGGTTGAGTAGGAACCATGCTAGTATCGATTATCATGGAGGCATAGTTTTGTCTCAAGCGCCAGGAGAGCCAGAGTTTGAGTTCATCTGAGGAGCAGCAGAGCAGAGCAAGGAAGAATTCTGTGGAGTTTTGGTGGAAGAGCAGGAGCCGCCACATCCATTGATTGCAGAGTATATGGACGTCTTTCCGGAGGAGTTGCTGGGGTTGCCACTAGACCGAGATATAAAGTTTTTTATAGACTTAGTGCCAGGCGCAGAGATAATGTCACAACACATCTATAGGGTAAAAATAGCGAACTGGCGGAGTTGAAGAAGCAGGTGGATGAGTTACATGACAAGGGCTTCATCCGTTCTAGTTCATCACCGTAGGGTGCTTCGGTATTATTTTTATCGAAGAAGGATAGGTCGGTACACATGTGTATTGACCACAGGACACTCAACAACCTCACTATCAAGAATAAATACCCGTTGCCGCAGATTGACGATTTGTTTGGTTAGTTGAGCGGAGCAAAGGCATTCTCAAAGATAGACTTGAGGTCGAGATACCACCAGGTGAAAGTGAAGAAGGAAGACATTCCGAAGACATCTTTCAGGACTCGGTATGGACAGTTTGAGTTCTTGGTGATGCCGTTTGGATTGACCAATGCCCGACGGTATTCATGAACCTAATAAATAAGGTATTTCATCAGTACCTGGACTAGTTTGTAGTAGTATTCATTGATGATATATTAATTTATTCGAAGACCCCGGAGGAGCATGGGAAATACCTGAGGATAGTTCTGGAGACCCTCAGGAAGGAGAAGCTTTATGGTAAGCTTTCAAAGTGTGAGTTATTCCTTGATAAGGTTGAATTCCTTGGGCATGTGGTTACAGGAGACGGGATCTCAGTAGATCCGAAGAAGATATCAACAGTCTAGTCGTGGTCTACCCCGAGTTCAGTGGTGGAGATCAAAAGTTTTCTAGGATTGGCAGGCTATTATCGCAGATTTGTTCAAGATTTTTCCAGGATTACGGAGCCAATGACTAGACTAATCAGGAAGGACGTGGAGTTCGTCTGGACTGAGGATTATCAATATGCTTTTAAGGAGCTAAAGAAGAGGTTCACTACATCTCCAGTATTGATATTGCCATCAGGGGCATGAGGACAATGAATGTCATGAATGACTATAGATGGCGCACAAATTGACTTTAGACGACACGCAAATTATGCCGTCTAAACTACCAGATTTTTATGGCATGGGCTAATACGACGCGCGTATGTGCGCCGTCGAAAGTTATTACGACTCGCATTGTATGTTGTAAAAACATATTTTTTCTGTAGTGGATCTAAGTTTTATAAATATGGATTTTATTTTATATTTTTTAGGGAATGATCTCCCAAAACTTAGTATTTTCGAAAACACTTTGGTTCATGTTGTAGATGATTAGATTTACCTGATTTGGCTTTCGTTTTATTTGATTTAGAGTTTTAACATGTATTTTATGAGTTGGAATATTTTTGCATGTTAACCATGGGTGCTGACCCTAGAAAAAGAACAGTGACTGGGAAAAGTGTGCATGAGAACTTTCTCTCGCATAAAATACGCGTATCCCTAATCTGGGCACACTTTTGTGCATATTCCCTCATGCACACTTTTGTACATCATCCTCTTTCCTTGCCAAAGTACACCAGGGGCTCTCTGAGTATTCCCTGTGCGCACTTTTAAAAATAAACTCTTGGGCGTACCTCGGTGCATACTTTTCCAAAGTTTTTCATTCGCCAAGAAAAGTACGCTGAAGCTTCGGTTGGCGTATATTTTTGGGTTTTCGTATACTTTTCTTGGTGAACGAGGTTTAACTTTTGGGTTTCTCGATTTACGTGTTCTCAAATTTTTTGCTCTCAGTTTGTGTGTCCTCGACTGTCATACTCTTCTTGGTTCCTGTGTTTTGTCTTTTTTGGCTCGCGTACTTTCCTTTGTATTCCAACTTATCTATGGCTCACGTACTTTTTCCAAAGTGTTCTCACTTGTCTCCTATCTTACGATTATACGCCTGACTCATCATGTGTTTTTGTGTGTACTTTTCCAAGGGGCGTACCCTTGTATAAAATATGTGGCGTGATTTCATTTTCGGCCAAGTGTACGCGGCCCTTGCTTTGTTGTTTTATGTGCATATTTATTCTAAGCGTGTATTATGTTGAACTGTTAGGAATTGTTGTTTCCTCTTGATTACTTTAAATGCTTCCCTTGACTCTAATAAGATGAGAATGACCAATGATCTTGATGATTAGAATGACAATATTTTATGAACAAGTGGCTAGTACCTGAGATATCCTGATAAAACATCCATTACAACTAGACCATGTGATGATTGGCTATCATAGCATTAATTATGCCCCAGACATGATTTATATGATTATAAGAGATTAAGAACCTGATTGGGCCTATTAGTTGTTCCTAACCTGACTACTTGTATCTGTGCTGATACACCTGAATGCACCGAGAGTGTTGCCTAATTTACTTATGTGCCGATGTGCCACTTGATCCTGCTATGTGATATATATTATATGCTATGCAATTTCCCTCCTTGCACGGATTTGGTAGTTGGCCAGTGACCTTACTGTGGTTAGAAGATTATTGATTGTTATATCATGCTTGGGTGAATCAAGATTGAGCTCTTGAGTAATAATGTGGATTCGTACCTAGCATGCTCGTACGAAGTATGACACTTAGAAGGAATAATCATGTGGCCATGACATAATATTCCAGTTAACAATAGGGTTAACTAGGCTACTAAAACTTGTAGAACATGGGGAAGGAACGGTGTCTCGAGATCGGGCATGGCATCCACCTCTCGAACATTAGTTCGGACGTTCCAGGCTGGCCACTACATATATTGTATATCATCCGCACTAATGGAGTACAGTATCTAATTTTATTTATTTTCTCGAGCCAGCATCTCCCTATAGGAGGTATGGAACTACTACTGACTTGTTTAGCATGGTGGCCCAACGGAAAACCAGTATATTTCTACGTGCTATGTGTTATTATTGGCTCAGCTAGCCCCACTTGATCATATCATGATTTGAGGATTCCTATATTATGTATTTTTTTGGATAACCAGACTTCATCTAGTAAGACGTAATACTGCTTGGCAGATCATAAAATGAACTTACTTTTGTATTATATCTTCTGCTAGTAGTTAGAGACATGGACTGTCGTGGTGTGGTGGTTTAACCCTTCTCCTTGTTTGGTTGTGGGGTTGGACTATTGTGCTACGATAGGATTTTAACCAAAACTACGACACAGTGACTTCAACTTGACCATAATTAGGGGACGTACTCTATTTTGGTGTGATATGGTACTTTTTGTCCTTGTTTGGTGTAGGAGTGTCGTATTATCTCGATGATAGGGCTCGCGCCAATGATTATTGGCTCTTGCATTATATGCTAGATCTGGATTTTTGTTATTTCATTCATGCTTTTTTTATAGTACTTGCTACTTGGGGTCTAACCCTACTGGTTTTACATGACCAGATTTAGAGTCAAAGCCCAAGGATCCAGCTTATCTTCCCTTGATTGTCACTATCATATTTCTAGAATATGATTATTTTTGTCATTTTACATTATTCATATATTGTGTATATTATTTATTTATATAGTAATTATTATTTATTTGGTGTATGAACTAGACTACTTATTAGACATGATACAAGTGGACCTAACTAGACTTGACATGACATGATCACTTAGACCAAATTATTAGACTAGTCACATTGAACCCAAATTAGCTAACCATTCCTATTAATTAAGGATTTGACTTAACCTTCATTAGGAAGAGAAGCTTCCTCCCTAATTAATTCTTCATGATAACCCACTAGCGGTATTCTAGGCATTATACATTTCTTGGACAAGTGGAAAGAGGGAGCCGGCCCTATATTTGGGTTGGATTCTCTCTCTCTCTCTCTCTCTCATTCAATCATTCCATAATTTTCTAATTAGTGTTCTTCCCCAATTTGGTTTATCCCTACACCAATTCCTCGATAAATTTTTATTATTCCCTTCCCTAATCAACATCTAAGGATGCTAAGAGCTTAGATTTGCAAGAGTACTTGGAGAGAGAGACTCTGGGCTAGAAGCTTATATCCAAATCGTGTCCTATTTGAGTTTCATTAGAAATCCATCTCCTAATAGGTAAAATTCTGAATTCCCTCTCTAATTAGGTTCTATTTATTGTATTTGAGCATTAGAAATCCACCCATGCATTAGGACTACCCAAAGGAAGAAGTTTGAGCTTCTAATGACCGCTATTGTGACTTTTACATTGAGTTTTGTGCCCAATTTGGGGGAAATCTGAGATTAGTGCACCCAGTGTTTATCTTTTGGTCATTTAGGTCTAATTAGACTTGTAAGGGTTGTATGGGGGTATCTACACAAGTGGATACGAGTAGGTTGTATCATGATACGCCAAGAAACGGAATTTGAATTGTGGTATTTTCCTTGTATTTTATGATCCATGTGTAAATTTCATATATTATCATTTGAATTTCTCAATTTTACTTAATTATAACATTATTACATATGTTATTTGTGTTTTATTCTTTTGTGGTGATTTAGAGGTGGGGTTTGAGGATATTTGGGGTAACCTATGAAGTGTTCGATCTTTTGTCAATACTAATTGTGATTGCATTAGTGATGTTGATTAGGAATATTACCATTGGATGGTGTAGGAAAGTTGGTGGGCATATAAACATGTATTGAGCATATAAACATGTATTAATGATACAACCGGTATCATATGATATGGTTATTTGTCTATACTAATTGGGGGTAGCCTGGGTGTACATGAGGATATGAGAGTTCAGTGAATGACTGGGTCTTGCTGTGCATGTAAGGGGAACCTATGCAAAGAACTTAGCAGTGTGGCCTGCAGATGTTTGATAATAAACGAAAAAAATAAAACTAGGTTTATATGGAACCCTTTCTTTGGTTTACAAACAAGAAGTACTATTAATCCTATAAGAGGATGTTAAGTACAAAATTTAATATGGATAAATTTTGCTATAGGAGTCTGATCTGCAGTCGATCACTTTGTCCCTTGGACCACACGATGATGAAGAAGTGCTGTAGAAGAAGAAATAGCTTCAAAGATTGCAAGAAGGAGTTGATGCTTGATGCCAAGATCGTCGATCACTACTCTCTGTCTGTGCTTTTCTCTCTTCGATTTTATGACTTCTCTCCTCAATTCTTCGACCCCGGACCTCCATGGACGGAGGTCTCTATTTATAGGCGTAAAAACTGAACAGCAGAGAGAACCGCACCTTTTACGCGACGGTTATCATAACTGCTACCCACGTATAAATGATCTTCGAATAAGCGTGTAATGCGTGTCCCATTAAGAGATAATGCGTATAACTGCTGCGAAGATCACGGCATGCAAGCCACGTAGGTAACTGTCCCTCGCGTAGGCGTAGAAGCCAAATAACTGTCTCATTGGCGTAAAAACCAAATGGCTGTTCTGATGGCGTAAAAGCCAAATAGGCGTAGAAGCCCAATAGGCATAGAAGCCCAATAGACATAGAAGCCCAAATAGCTGACATATAGGCGTAAAAACCCAATAGCTGTCAAGTTGGCTTAGAAGCCAAGTAGGCGTAGAAGCCTGATGCTGCATAGATAGGTTGCCGACGTAAAAGATAGCCGATTCTCCTTCATTGACTGAGGTCTTGAGCCTATTCTGGACCAGATAGCCTTATCACACACCAATGCAAATATAGCCTGAGTTGGTGTATTCCGAGGAGATAGCATACGGCGTACTCCTATAGTTGAAAATAGCCAGGTCGACGTATTTCAAGGAGATAGCGTACATCGTGCTCCTACAGCTAAAAATAGCCTGATGGCGTAACATGCAGAGGTGATGATGTGTACGTATTAGCCATAATTATGGCTCACCCAGTCTTTGAAAGTAGAACCAAATCTCGTGTATTAAATGCAGAGATCTGCCCCCATCACGCGCATTAACTGCAGAGACGTGCCTCGAGCTCTGTACGAAGAGCAGCTTTTGATGTGGCAGTTTGTTTCATCTCCTGTTGAGCGTAAAAGCTCACATCTGCCTGTATAAAATTAGGCAGCGTATTCCCTTGAATGCGTAAAAGCAATTTGTATCAAGGAAATGTCACTAAACGACGGTCTGGGTCTCTGTGCCGAATCATTATTACAGCCGTCGTCTGGATAGTCATGTAGTACTCTTTGTCAGGAGTCAGGTTCACTGCATGATCTGACAGATTCATTCGAGGAATACAAAGCGTTCCTCGTACACTTCCATGCTGCATTAAAAGCATATGAGTTTTACGCCATAAAGGCGATATAACAACCTTTTTATGCTGAAACAGTCTGAAAATACTACATTACGCGGGTTATTTTGGAGCTATATTTTACGCTGAACATCGTTGAAGCTCTGCTGTACGCTGATAGCTCTGAAGTCATGTCTTACGCCACACAGCACTGAAACTCTGCTTTATGCGGGTTTTATGCATACTGCGTATAATCCTGTAGCGTATTTTTCTTGCTTCTACAAGACTCCCTTCAAAGTTTTCAAATTCCTCGTAATTTAAAACACTTTGAATGAAGCATGAAACGGTCAAATCTGACTCGTTCCTCGGGGCTGATTTCTCAGCAGATTTTTGGGAGTTTGTTGGGATTCGGTGTGTTCTCCTCTGCCTATAAAAAGGCGAATGGGTTAACCTATTTTTTCTACACTTCCTTCACAAAATAGAGATGATTGTCGAACATCGTCGGGTCGACTTGAGGAAGAAGAAGATCATGTTCTTCCAGCATGTAAGGAGCCAAAAAAGAAGGCGTCTTCGAGCAAATGTCCTCCGCAACGATGGATCATGGAAGGATATCATAGCTTTCCTTGCTCAGGATGATCAGCAATTTCATATGGCGATTCGTCCAGGAGAGAGGAAGGGTCACATTCGACCACACAGCTTGCAAGCTGTATTTTCTCCCGTTATAACGGTCGACGAGGGCAGACAAACTGGCCCTGTCTTCCAGTATTGAGTTGGGTCTGAATCCTAACTCAATCTGTCATGGCGTATGGAGGGTGGGCTCTTGAATAATTTAAACAAGCCCAGTTTTGTATCCTCCCACCATTAATCATTTTCTTGTTAATCGACCGCAGAAACCGATTAACTGTTGAAGAAGACTAGAGAAAGATCTCCACCAATATGAGGACCTGGCAGAACAGATTCTCGACGTGATCCTAAATAAAAATGAGGAACCTTTTGTAGGAAAAGGATTTCCATCATATGTAATCATGAAGATGAAAAACCCTTTGTAGGCTGGATTTCTATCATATGTAATCATGATTAATAAAATTATCTTCTTTTACGCATCTGATGATTTGTCAAATTTTGCTGTGATGAAGTCTGAATAACTTTACGCCGACTCTGATAAAAAGAGTATATGATCTCATCCTGTCTTTTACGTGTAACTGAAGACGCATAAAAAGCTGCTTAGCATATAAGTTGAAGATCCAAACTGTCATGCTATTTTGGACAAGGAGTCGCATAGAATTCTGAACTGTCACTTCTTTGATAAGAAGAATTCTTGTTCAGACCATCATCTTCAAGAATGATTTCCCAAAAATCCCTTGAAGTAGGGCAAGAAATGGCTGTCAAAACTGGCCATGCTTGAACTGTAGAGAAAAGATTCTGACTGGATTTTGAATGAACTTCCAGTCGACCCAAGAAGAAGAGTCATTTTTAATGCTGAACTTTGTATGTTTTGGGTACTTAGGATGTTTTGAGGCCAAGAAGGAGCATATTCTGCGTGAACCCTTGTAATTGGCCGTCTTGCAAATTGTTTAGATATACGCATACTCTGGCTTGCGTATTTTGAGATATGCGGAAAGTCATAAATCCGTAGTGTAGATGAGCATAAAATCATAAGTTTGTAGCCTCTCGAACGTAAAAGCTGCTGAGCATAAAAGCATCCGTGCGTAAAACCATAGATTTATAGCCTCTGAAAAGAAAACTTCCGAGCGTGTAGTCGTAGATTTGTAGCCTCTGAGCGTGAAGTCGTAGATTTGTAGCCTCTCGAGCGTAGCGTAAAAGCATCCGGGCGTAAAACTATAGACTTATAGCCTCTGAGCGTAAAATCGTAGATTTGTAGCCTCTTGAGCGTAAAAGCTCCTTGGCATAAAAATAGTAGATTTGCTCTGCACGAAAAACTTTTCGAATTCGCTGACTGTCCGTCTTCCCTAAATGATAGGCTGACGTGGTCCCCAATCATAATTGAATATTAAATATCGAATTTGGTTAGGAATTTAAAGAGTTATCTGAACTCTATAAATACCCCAAGGCTTTGAGAGAAGAAACTCTTCATCTATGCTTTCTTCGTTTCTTTCTCGAGAACTCTGAGTTTTAGCCATGGCACCGAAACCAACTTCCACCTCTAAGGGAAAGAAAGCTGCATTTTCTTCTCGATCCTCTGCTCAAGCACGAGCAACTCCTGTTGGGCTGAGCGAACCCCGCTCCGAATGAAGTGTCCCACCGTCAAGCTGTGCACCAGGCATCATAGGTAAAGCTTTTGGGACGACGAGAACGAAGAGAACTCTTCGCGCACGTTGTACGTGAACGCGCTAGGTCATCTTCTGTGCTGAAAGCCTCTTCGAGGAAGATGATGCACAGAGATGTTTTATCATTTACGCCCACATTCCTAATGTGTCAGCGTAAAAACTCTATATTTTCGCAGTTTGGCGTAAAAGCTTTGACTGTCGAAATTTGGCGTATACTACAAACTTTGAGTGTTACGCTCTGGATAAAAATTCCTGCGTAAAAATTCAAATTTTGGCAGTCTGGCGTAAAAACACAAACTGTTAGATTTTTGCGTATACTGCCAATCTTGAATTTTATGCCTCGGAAGTAGGTTCCAGCTTAAAAAACTCAAGTTTTTACAGTCTTGGCATAAAAGCACAGACTGTTAATCTTTGGCGTAAGCTGCAAGACTGTAATGTCTAGTGTAGAAACTGACTTGTGCTTCTTGCATTTTGTAGTGGACTTGCAGATACCTCTGTTGGCTGAGGTGATGGATTCTGCTGCTGGAATACTGAACTCCAATTACCTGGAGGATTTGTCCCACGTGACATTCCCTATTTCTGGAACCCAGTATCCTGAAGGAAGGAGAATTCTGATATCATCTCAAGGAGAATGAATGCTGTTGAGTATGATCAATAGGGAGCCCCTGACGTCTCTAGATGGGGCCAAATATATAAAACCAGCTTTCCTATTCGGAGATATGATTGATAAACAATCCCAGACGAAGCCCAAGAAGGAAAACTGGGTTTTTACTGCTTGGGGCATGGTCATGTACCTGCCCAGGATGCCAAGAGATTACCCTATTTCGGCATTCTTCCATGCCATGCATCCCAGGAAGATGTTGTGGACCCTGGCCCCTAATCTTTATAGCCAGCCGGGGAAGATATTTTATCAGAAAGGATCAGACCAAGGATTATTTGTGAGCCGCCCTTCAGGTCCTGTCGTGCCTTTCAGGAGATTATTGCCGGGCAGCGTCCCGAGTGAGAACACTTCACTGCTCCAGCCAGTCCAATTATTAACTTTTTGCAATGACTTCATGGGGCATGGAGGAGTATACCCCAAGGTTAATCCTCGGACCAACGGGTGGGTTACCCCTGGAAATCTTCGATGGGCTCATTTAGCTGCCTGGGCCCTGAAGTATTTTCAGACGGAGCTGGAGAGCATTGGTCTGTTCGCGGCTGTGAGTGCTACCAGTGTTGGGTTACCTCCCAACCCCAACCTATTTTTGGCTTTGAGGGAGCGATATATCTCACTCACTGGAACTTTTGCCACTCCGCTAGGGGAGTTGGGATTGGCCCTTCACGAGATGGCAGAGATTTCAAGACTGCCAATGGGGGATACTCCTTATGAAGAGTATGTTCCCACAAACAGGGAGCTGGGGGATACAAACCATCGGGTAGTGGCAGTGTACCAGGAGCTAATGAGCCATTATCTTGCGTGTACCACCTTCTATAATGAGCCCTTTGATTTGGCTCATACCAACAAATGGGCGTCCTATCTCTTCTTTCATCAGGCCAGAGATGCTAAGCCAGACAAAGTTGTGGATAGCAGGGATAAGCCTTTGAACTTTCTGAGCGTGCTCAATGCTCAAATAGTTGATGACCTTATTGAAGACGCTGGGGCTTCAGATCAAGTTCTCGATGAAGGGATAGGGAATTATCCTGTGGGTACTAAAGCCTACAGTTATATGAGGCATTGTCGCAGGCCTCTGTCAAGGGAAGCCCAACTGGCTGGCTTCCTCTCTATATGGCTACGCCGATTGGTAGTACCTGGCATTGCATCTTAGGATCGCATTCATCGTAACACCTTATGGCCTGCAATACGTTTGATATTTGGGGCAAGACTGGGCCTGCTCCCTGCCATGATATCCCGGATACAAGCTGGCCTGAGGGCCATTACTGATGGGTTGCTTGTGGATGAGACCCGACATAAAAGTTTTCCCAGGGTAGAGTTACCATTCCTGTATCTGATGGGATGGTTAATTCTTCATAACCCCAGGGTGATGTCTACCGGCTCTGCCAGTAGTTCAGAAAATAATTTCTTGTTAAATTACAAGAATTCTACTTGGAACGTGGCCACCGTTGTAGACTGTCGGCAAGCATTAAATTTTGCTCATAACTGGAAGCTTTTCTGTACCGTCCCTACTGTACATATCAATCAACAGGGGACAAGACTTCAGGATTCAGGTGAAGGGAAGACCGTTCTTTCTTCTGAAGCTTTTTATTGGTTGGTCTGTATTAGACCTTTCCATTTGTTGTATAGAAGTGAAGACCACTACTTCTTGGAGCCGTATCTGCCTAGTCGGTTCGCCAGGCAGTTTGGGAATGACCAATTGCATGTGGAAAATGCCATCACCAGCTTCAAGTCCAGAGGTGGACTTATTGATGGAGCGAGAGGATGGCGGTACTTCATAATTGGTTGTACTGGAGCAGCCTTTACTGTGCCTGCGACTTCTCTCTCCATGGAGTTGCGCATCCTCCATTCGTACGCCCAATTTTATGTGGCCACCAATACCTTCCATCGCAATTTTGATATGCGTGGAAGTTTTAGGATGCCACCTCATAAGTCCGCTGGAAGAGAGGAAGTCCCATCGGTTTTCTCTGACGAAGGTGAAGACTCTGTCGATCCAGATGAGCTTTTGTTGACAGTACCGAGAGGTATAATACCTCCGCCTGCAGAGCCTCTTGTTATCCGCAGTAAGCGAAGGGCTCCTATTCTGAAAGAGACTTTCCCTCGTAAGAAAAAGAAGACTGTTAGTGGTCCTGTCAGGACTTCCAGCCATGAGGCTCCTAGGAGTGAGCCTGTTGTTTCCCCGGACGGGGATAATTTTTTGACTAGAGGTCCTTCGCCTATTAGAGAGGGAACCTCCACAGTTCCGATGGACAGTGCCGGAGTTTCTTTGCTCGAGACTACTGTTGCTGCTACCGCTTCAGGTAGTGCTACGAGATCGCCTTCGAGGCTGAGCAAATTAAGGATCTCTTTATCCAGCCCAATAATTGGTCCAGCCCCTTCTTCATCTGTAAGTATCCCCAGCGAGATTCCACCTAATGAACCTCGATTGGATCTGGGTGAAGACTTGGATGACTACCCTCAGTCGTTATTTGGTGCACCCTCCTCTCCAGGTATGACATCTTACTTAACATCATTAAGAAATAATTTAGCTGTACTGGCTGCGGACGCGACATATATACCATCAGCCATGGGTAAATATTGTCTTTACGCCTCTTTTTAGAAAAATTAACATCAGGTTGATATTAACTTTCTCTTGTCTTCTTTTCAGGGGAAGACATTTACGGGGAGGACAACGTCGATGCAACCTTTGGCTTTGTTGCGGCTCCTGCCGATGAAACGGCGGTGCTCGACCTTGAAGATGTAACATTTTTGGGTGCTGGCTCGCCCAATACAGTCCCGATATGTTCAGAAGAGGATGAGCCTGTCATCACGCCTATACCTCCTTTGAGTATGTCAGCCACTTCGATCGTTGTTGGTGCCTCTACTTTTGTTGCGCCATCTGCTGAAGCGACGACTATGACGACACCCTCTGCAGTCGTTCTTGGAAGGAGGTTCACCGATATTGCCGTCACTCCCAGCGTCCATTCGGATCTCGCCATGATAGTTGAGCAATATACTAGTATTTTCTACACCACTTTGAAAATGTTGATATCAATGGTGCTGGAGAAGAATCTAGGCTTCGAAGCTCTGAAGACGTCCTCCCAGCTCTCGATAGCGCCGATCATGAATTTTGATGACGCTGGGAGAGCTGATGCGCTGGAGAAAATAGTTAATGGTTTAGAATAACCCATTAACAATTATTTGCAACTATCCCAAGGCCGCATTGATGACCTGATTCAGGCTGAGTATGACTCCTTGACTGCAAGGCTTATTGGGGAGATGGAAACTCTGAACAAGTCCATCGAGGCACAACAGAAAGAGATGAATGAAGAGCATGCCGTACTGGGGTATGTCATTCTCCAGTTGGCTAAGTGCGAGGCCGAATATGCGAAAGAGGCAGCGAGGGTCCGTAAATTAAAAGATGAACTCGCTCAAGCAGAGGAGAGGGTTCTCGCTTCATCGGCAGCTAGAGATGTATTGAAGGACCGAATGGAAGCGGCTCTGCAGAACCTGACCCGTATGGGTATCATCCACGCAGGTTTTGTACATGCTCGGTCTAAATTGTCTGCCTTAAACAATGAGGAGGCAAGGTTGGAGCGGGCTCGCGCTACAGTTTTGAGCTCCAGGAATGAGAGAATGGCCGCTCTGGCGCAGCAGATCCGTGATTTGACTGCTCCTCCCAAATGATGTACCTTTTGCTTTTATATGTTACTTGCTCTTTCTGGAGAAAATAAAGAGACTTTATCTGACTTTGGTGGACCCATCATTTTTTGAATATAAATGATAGGTTAGGGTGAAAGTGATATCAGATGTATCATTAACATGACATACTTTCTTTAAGGTTTTGCTGAGTGTAAATCTATTCAGAAGTTATATGAATCGGATAGAATATAATCCAACTAAATTTGTATACTAAATACTATCAGAGGTAATATGAACATGATAGGTTTACAAATTAGTTAAACATACCCATTAAGAGGTCATACAATTTTGCTAGAATATGATCCAGCTAACCTTTGTGCATGATATCGTCAGAATAAGATCTTCATCACATTCCATTAAGCAAAGGAGATCAAGTAATGTACTTCTTCAAGAATTTGCGGTTGATAGGGGCCATTGCCAAATTTTTATTAGGCTTGGCTAATCTGTAAGCACCATTTTCAATCATATAAGGGCCCTGCTTTTCTTTATGATTGTTTGCGCGAATTTTGGATATCGTATTTGTTGAGGACATCCCACTGGGGGAATTTTTGGTGGACCTATTATTTGTTGCGCACGTTAAGTGCAAATAATAAGTTCGAAATAAGCCCTATCAGAGGTAGTATGGACGTGATAGGTATTGTAGTTGGTAAATACATCCTGCTAGGGGATTTTTTTTGACCTATTACTTCTTGTGCACGAGAGTACAAGTAATAAGTTTAGGACAAGCCCTGCCAGAGGTAATATGGATATGGCAGTTTTTGTGGACTTAACACCACTGGCGCACTTAGAGTTAAATACGGGTGTTAAGTTGAGATGACAACCGATATCAGAGGTAATAGGGACATGATAATCGATAGTCAACAATTCGAAAAGTTTATTCAGAGGTAATATGAACATGACAAACTTTTGAGTTGATACTCCATTAGGGATGGAGGTATATATCTGCTCAGAGGTAATATGGACATGACAGGTTTTTTGTGGACTTAACCCCACTGGCGTACTTAGAATTAAATACGGGTGTTAAGTTGAGATGACCACCAATATCAGAGGTAATATGGACATGATAATCGATAACCGGACCAGAAAGGTTTGTTCAGAGGTAATATGAACGTGAACTCATGTCCGAAGAATTTATTGTGGAGTGATTTTCCTGAGTGGGGATAGATCTGAAGAATCCGCTGGAGAAACTTTAGGGACTCATCATCCGATATTTTCTTGAGGGAGCAAATTGTTACGTTAGATTGAAATCAATTTGCAGTGATCGTCCTCTCGTTTATAAATGCAAAGTGACGACTTTGGCGTCGATCAACTCCTGGATTCTTCTTTTCAGTATATAGCACGCCCTTGTAGGGTGATGAATATACCGATGGAAGAAGCAATAATCTGGGTCATCGACTTTGCCAGCCCTCTCAGGGTATCTGATGTTGGGTAGCTGAAGTTTGTTTTCCTTTATCAATATATTGAAGATTTCAATGATGTCATCTTCATTGAAGGAGAAAGTGTTCTTCGGTCTTCGGGCTCCCGATGCCTGAGTTTTACGATCTTTTGGGAAGATGGTCATCGTTGCACCATCTTCGGATTCAGAGGGAATTCTACCCCCAGTTTCGGATGCTGCCCTATTTTGTCGAAGTAGACTACCTCTAGACATGTCGTGGCGTTTGTCCACATAAGTTGATTTAGAAGGACCTGCCTCTGGTATTACAGGATCAGACTCTAGAGGTTTGGAGTTTGCAAGAGATGCAATATACCCTAATCCAAAACGAGTTTGTTGATAGTAAGGATTACCATGCAACGATGTTCGTCTGTTTTTTTCATAGTTGAGGCCTTGTTTCAACTTCAAATTGTAACCCATGTTTTGTATAATCCTCAAAGCCTGTGGGCTATATCTATGGATTTGCATTTTTCCACCATCAGACTCGTGAGAGTCTTCTTGTACAATCGGTCTGTTCCAAATATGCCCGAAGATTATTTGATGCTGATCGTTGCGAGTATGTGGAATAATAAAAATAGACTCTTCATGTGGCCCATATGTTATGACGACATTAGATGTTGACTCATCTTCCCACAGGATCTCCCCACGCTTGGAAGTTAGGGGCGCCAAATCTTGATTTTGACCCCTGTCTTTGCGTTTCTGGATTAAGAGTTTACGCAAGTCAATAGAAAAAGAAGAAGGCTTATTCTGACTTTTTATATCAGTGGAAACGCGGATATTGGGAACTCCAACCCTCTTTCTGCCGTAGAAATATAGCACTTCAGCCATGTGAGTAGCACATGATCCATGAGGAGCGTATCTATCCACAAACTGGGTCTTCTTTACGCCAAGGGGCTTCTCCTGGCGTAATTTGGAATTTTGCTCAGGCTGGTGTAAAACTGAGGAAGTCCTCAATCGGCCATCAGCTTCTCGCGTAATCTGGAGAGCGGGAAGATTCTTCTCTTGATGGCGTAAAGGCCGAGAGGTTGGGAGATCCGCCATTTGTTTTCCCTTGCGTAGATTGCAGGGACCATCTGCTTTTCCACGGAGGGAAGATGCATTTTTACGCGCATAGCGCGTTTGGAATTTCTGAATTGGCGTTGAGGCATTATCAGAAATTTTGTCTGCCGCGTCACAGACGGGAGACTAATTTTTACGCGCAGGGCACGGAGCAGACTTCTGGATTAGCACTGAGGCATGGCCAGAAGATTTGTCTACCACGTCACAGACGGGAGATAGAGTTTTACGCGCAGAGCGCGCAGTAGACTTCTGGATTAGCACTGAGGCTTTGCCAGAAGTTTTGTCTGACACGTCACAGACGGAAGACAGAGTTTTATGCGCAGAGCGCGAAGGTTGCGAATCTACAACCTTGTTGGTCGGAGAAACCAGAGAGTCGGCAGGAATGGTAGGGGATGTCCGGGGCATCCATACCTTACGCAATTTCCTGTTATCTTGGACCGAGAGGGAATGAGAGCTATCCCCTGCTCGAAGCATGTCTTCGTAGGCTGACTGGTCGAACTGGACGACCAAGGTCTTCTTCATTATTCCTATTAATACTGCATCATGTTGAGCAATTACTTTCTCGTCAGATGAGAAAGTCTTCCCCAGCGGGGTCGCCATATTGTGTTTGGTAATAAACGAAAGAAATAAAACTAGGTTTATATGGAACCCTTTCTTTGGTTTACAAACAAGAAGTACTATTAATCCTATAAGAGGATGTTAAGTACAAAATTTAATTTGGGTAAATATTGCTATAGGAGTCTGATCTGCAGTCGATCACTTTGTCCCTTGGACCACACGATGATGAAGAAGTGCTGTAGAAGAAGGAATAGCTTCAAAGATTGCAAGAAGGAGTGGATGCTTGATGCCAAGATCGTCGATCACTACTCTCTGTCTATGCTTTTCTCTCTTCGATTTTACAACTTCTCTCCTCAATTCTTCGACCCCGGACCTCCATGGACGGAGGTCTCTATTTATAGGCGTAGAAACTGAACAGCAGAGAGAACCACACCTTTTACGCGACGGTTATTATAACTGCTACCCACATATAAATGATCTTCTGAATAAGCGTGTGACGCGTGTCCCATTAAGAGATAATGCGTATAACTGCTGCAAAGATCACGACATACAAGTCACGTATGTAACTATCCCTCGCGTAGAGATGATTGGCGTAGAAGCCAAATAACTGTCTCGTTGGCATAAAAACCAAATAGCTGTTCTGATGGCGTAAAAGCCAAATAGGCATAGAAGCCCAATAGGCATAGAAGCCCAAATAGCTGACATATAGGCGTAAAAACCCAATAGCTGTCAAGTTGGCGTAGAAGTCAAGTAGGCGTAGAAGCCTGATGCTGCATAGATAGGTTGCCGGCGTAAAAGATAGCCGATTCTCCTTCCTTGACTGAGGTCATGACCGTATTATGGACCAGATAGCCTTATCACACACACCAATGCAAATATAGCCTGAGTTGGCGTATTCCGAGGAGATAGCATACGACGTACTCCTATAGTTGAAAATAGCCAGGTCGGCGTATTTCAAGGAGATAGCGTACAACGTGCTCCTATAGCTGAAAATAGCCTGATGGCGTAACATGCAGAGGTGATGATATGGACGTATTAGCCATAATTATGGCTCATCCAGTGTTTGAAAGTAGAACCAAATCTCGTGTATTAAATACAGAAATCTGCCCCCATCACGCACATTAACTGCAGAGACGTGCCTCGAGCTCTGTATGAAGAGCAGCTTTTGACGTGGCAGTTCATTTTGTCTCCTGCTAAGTGTAAAAGCTCACATCTGCCTGTATAAAACTAGGCAGCGTATTCCCTTGAATGCGTAAAAGCAATTTGTATCAAGAAAATATCACTAAACGACGGTCTGGGTCTCTGTGCC
This sequence comes from Iris macrosiphon, assembly GCA_036927795.1. Lineage (NCBI taxonomy): Eukaryota > Viridiplantae > Streptophyta > Magnoliopsida > Asparagales > Iridaceae > Iris > Iris macrosiphon. Next base: position 102,719,539 of record JAYESA010000005.1, on the reverse strand, counting down.
GAATCATCATTACAGCCATCGTCTGGATAGTCGTGCAGTACTCTTTGTCAGGAGTCAGGTTAACTGCATGATCTGACAGATTTATTCGAGGAATACGAAGTGTTCCTCATACACTTCCATGCTTCATTAAAAGCAGATGAGTTTTACACCATAAAGGCGATATAACAACCTTTTTACGCTGAAACAGTCTGAAAATACTGTATTACGTGGGTTGTTTTGGAGCTATATTTTATACTGAACAGCTTTGAAGCTCTTCTGTATGCTGATAGCTCTAAAGTCATATCTTATGCCACACAACACTGATGTAAATACCCAGATTTTTCAGAATAAATTTTAATATAATTTTCTCCAGAATTTTCGGTATTTTCTGGACGAAGAAGCAAGGTAATTATGAGTTAAGGATTTTTAAATATAGTTTATTGGTGTTAAAATATTATGGAAATAATATTTTATGGTGTAAAATAAAAAACCGGACATGTAGTATTTTTCGGTGAATTTATTGGACTCCGGAAACGCGTTTTAAGCCTTAAAAACTTTTGGATTGTGTGAACCGAGCCAAACCCAAATTAAACCAATTTAAACCCAAAACCAAACCTGGACCAAACCAAATCGCTGATTGAACCAAGCCAATCAGTATATTGGTTCAGGTCGAGTCGGATCCGAGCCAAACCCGACCCGGATCCGCAAACCAATTAAAACCCTAACTGACCGGTTTTACTGTAGCCTATAAAGCCTCAGCCTCGACATCCAGGCTGCCGCCCCCTCTTTCCTTCACCACCGTCGACAGAACCCAGCCTCTCTGCTCGACCACGTTGCTGGCTCCCGAACTCTCCGTCCAAACCCCACCGCCGACTCCCCTTTCTCCGCTGCTCCGCCCCAGCAGCCGACCCGGAGAGGCCTGAACGACGCCGCCGCTTCCCCATCGTCCAGCGACCTCGTCTAAGCCGCTCCACCATGCCGCTGCCGCCACACCGCCCGAACCCTCGTCCCCGACTACACCACCCGCAGCCCCGATCTCCTCTTCCCAGAACCGACAACTTCTCCAACCTAACCCCAACCTCGCCGGAGTAGAACTCTCGACGGCTCCGCCGTGCCGACGGAGCAGCTCTCCCTCCGTCTCCCCCGTGGGGAGCAACGTCCTCCTCCCGAGTGCCACACCCCGCTGTCTCCAGATCAGGACCCTAGCCGGGACTCACGGCAGACACGCGAACACAGGAACTTTCGACCAGGACATGAACAGTACTCTCGGACACGTGAGATGCAGACTTCTCGGAGCCCTGTTCAGGTAGTATTTTCCCTCACCTCGTAACTTCGTTTTCAATTTCGTCAGTTGCTACGCGTAGACTGTATAACCCTCTCGGTGTCCGTGCAACCCGCTCGGTGCATCGCGTCCTGTGGTGATCGCATACCGCGATCCAATAATGGGAAAAATAACTCCCCGTTTTACCCTGGAACTGAGTGCGTCCCGCCAAACGGGACGACTTGGTCGCACGCGGTCTTCACCGAACCGTGCACGACATTGATACGGTCGTGTGTGATTTCGCAGAAGTTGATTCGGATGTGTGTGCACACCGAAATTCAACGCGTATCCGCTGACGACACCCCATATCTGTTCTTTCTGGAATATGCTGTAACTTTGTGTACACATGTCGGATCGAGACGAAACTTGCGCCATCGGACTCATAGCAATACGCTGGTCCTGTGACCCAAGTTTGGTCCGATTTTGAGAACGTTGATAAAATCGCGTATCGTGGGCCCCATAGGCTCTACTTGACGGGCGATTTTGTGATTGGCTCATCGGAATCCAATTATGGAAGTTCCATTGGGTTCGTATCATCGTTTCTGACTTGTAGACACTGAGTTTGAGGAATTTGGAGACCTTTAACCCTGACACGCTTTTCGGTGCAAAGTGGGCCACTTGTGGATCCCACTTTGGTTCGGAAATGACCTTTTTGCCCCTGTGTCCAAATTGGACGTAAGGACAGGCGTCTCTAGCTATTTGACATCTTCTGAGATGGTTGGTGATGTTTATTACAGCTTTTGGAGAAGTACCTACCGAATCCACTGATACAGGGACAGTTGTTGATATTCAAACCCCAGGCAAGTGTACCTTGCCAAACTCTGCAGTATTGTTATATATTTTTCTTGCTTCATTATATTGTTGTGCATACTTAACCTAGGACCGTGTGACGTACTTAGCGTCCGATTATTAGTCGGATGCCAACACCGTACGCGGGGTTGTGTATTGTCATCTAGAGATGGATATACGTGACACTTTATCTACTCGTACTTGTCTTACCAAGTACACTTTGACCCAGGACACTTGACACTGTTCATGAGACAGGATCTTCCCGAGATATTCATGGTGATTATGTATAGGATATAGGACTTGACAGAGATACTCTACTTTTAGATACATTATGACTTGTGCATTAGTTATGATCCCGCTGACATGGACATGAGATATTATGGTCATGATATACGTGGTTACATTGGGTGGGGAGAGACACACAGACTACAGGCTGATCATATATATACACCCCTACTATTGTGAGGCACAAGACTCTGAAGCCCGAGCTTGGCCCATTACTCATTATTACTGCTGCTACCGGCTCCCCGACACAGAGCTTGTAGTGGCTTCAGCCTGAGTTCTAGTGCTGCTCTCATCTTGCATATCACTTAGCTGGTTATTTAGTATTCCCTTATTGTTCCATCTATTGCTGGAGAGACCCACAGGCTACAGGTTGACTATGTTATGCCGGCTACTCAGTCTCCCGCTGAGCTAGACCACCTCATGTTATCACTGCTACCGGCTCCCCTACACAGAGCTTGTAGTTGTTTCAGCCTGAGCACTATTGATGTTCTGTCTTGCATTTCACACAGATGTTTACATACTTACCTTATTTATTCTATTTATTTTCTGTACTGCATTTATTTTGGCTTGAGCTTTCTTGTACCTTGCTATGTCCCTTGAGGACCTGGATCCAGATTATGTCCCCAGGATTTTAGGACGAGATCTATCCCGAGGTATACGGGACCGCAGCAGGAGCTGATCCAGGAGCTGTATCGTCATCCGAGGATGAGGTGTTAGCTGAAGAATTTTCCTGAGCATCCATGTTCATGCTCAGTATTTATTATTTATTTCAGTCATTTATATTCTGGTCTGTTGAACCATTGTATCAGATATTTATCGGGTTGTTCCCCGAAGCACTTTGTGAAACTTGCTGATGATTTACATTCCTAATTTATTCTGTGGATCATATTTTATATCTTGTATGGATGAGATTAGTTGTGCCATGATTGTCGTAGACTTGATTTTACAGCTTAAGTATGCCCTGATGGATCCATTAAATTGGGTTTGTCCATCGGTGCGTGCTGCTGGCCATTGCCACATATCTGGTCCCTCGATATTATGGGACTGGGGCGTGACAACTGAAACTCTGCTTTACGCGGGTTTTATACATACTGCGTATAATCCTGTATCATATTTTTTATGCTTCTACAGCAGATAGGGTGTTGTGCACATCTGTACACACCAGAGGTTATGCACGGGAAGGCATCTCGTTGTGACTGCAACTCTTGTTGCAGTGTGGGAGCAGACATAATTGATAGGGTCTAGACCTAGGTTTAGAATAAGAAGGGATTCAGTGGTACACCTAAAGAAACTAATATTATAGTTTGTCTTAGTGTATTGTTGAGTGTACTGGTATTTGAGAAGTGCGAAAGAGTGTTTACGTTTGGAGTATTATACAATATACAGATTTGGGGCCAGTGTGAGTGAGGTAAGTGCAGTGGAAATCTCTGTATTTAAATTTTTGGGGTATCAGACCTTACAGTAGGGGTATCAGCTGAGTACTGATATATGGGAACAATGAGTATTAGCAAGTTTGAAGTAGTAGAGCAGCAACAGTAGGCAAGCATAACACTTGCAACATGGCAGTGGTGCATGTAGGAATATTTACCTTAGTATCAGCGTGAACTTGTACACTGTGTCTTGAGTGCAAGCATATAGTTGAGTTAAGGAAGTGATATGAGAGTATCAGTTGGGAGGAATAAAGTATCAGGACTGATATTTTATTAGTAGAAAGGGCATTGACTGATACCAAGGTATCAGTCATGTTTGAGGGTCATTGTAACAGCTGAGTTGAGGTGTAGTGCTAAGGTACATCGGTTTTGAGTCTAAGTTTGGCAAGGTAGTAGCTAAGGTAATTAAATACTAGTAGAAGGTTGAGGTTCAGTCAAGAGGTGGGATTGGAGTTATGTATTAGCTTAATACCAATACCTACGAGTTATATATATTATAGTACTTAGTAAAGCTAATGTTAACTTAGTTAGTAGTGACTTAGATCCTAGCATTTATATTGTATTGGAATTGTTCCACTTTGAGATATTCTGAGTTGTACTATTTGAGACTTATATTGTATTTGAGTTAGCTAGATTCTTAGACTTATTGTTATTATTTGAGATATTTATTTCTAGGCTTGTATTGGAACTTCTTTATATCATTTTATATCTTTATCGTGCCATTCATCCTCCTATAGATATTATTATGATCGAGTGTTGGTTGATATTATACATATATATCATGTATTCATCTTGTCCTCCTTATGAAGTTGAGATCATTAACAGGTTATATATTATTGTGAGATGTGTTAGTTATATTGTGACCTAGACATCGTTCTACCGCCGATGCTGCGACGTAGGCTAGACGTACTCATGACTCATGTCCAATTTTCGAGTACGGATCATGATACATTTTTTGGTGGCCCTTGCAGGTTGATGTTTAAGTCACAACTAGTACGATATCGTAGTTGTGCTCAGACTTAGAGTACTATAACGAGCCTGCTATAGGACATAGAGTATATAATGAGAGTATACTCAATCACAACTAGGCAAATATCTAATTTATTGATTTTGCTATCCTTATCATTCTAAATATTTGCTTTCCTTGAATATTACTGTCATTGTTTGATGATATCGTATCTTGTGCCTTATTTGACTTCTTCTTTTTTGATCTGTCTTCAGGATGCCACCGAAGACCAGATCCTAGAGATCAGGACCCGCAGCTTCAGAGAGGTATGCCAACTCTCGACCTACCACCCGGATAGCTGGAATTGCTCCTTCTACTTTACCTGTTCATATAGGAGTTTTAGCAGCTTTTGGGGGTCCTCCTTTCTCACATTTTCAGAGGGCTGCCCTAGTTGTTGTGAAGGACCTTCCACCACCACCACAATTTTTTTTCCGGGAGGTGTGCCTACTGACGGGGCACAGATGTTTGCTTTGATCCAGGGCATGGTATATGCCTAGAGGGTGTCAGCGGAGGCTCAATGTGTTCAGGCTGAGGCCCAGAGGGTACAGGGAGAGGTGCACCACGCTCAGACAGAGCTGATGAAAGAGAGCATGTAGAATGCTCACCAGGTGGCTCTACAAGCAGTGGAGAGAGTTGCCTAGCAGCATCCTGGCCAGCAGCAGCAGCAGAGACCAGGCACTATAGTGGACTTCCAGAGGATGATACATCGGAAGTTCAAGGGTACCGAGGGGATACTCTACGCCAACGACTGGTTGGAGGATATAGAGAGGAACCTGCGTTTGGCTCAGATTCCAGAGGGCCTACAGATCGAGGCGGCTGACAGCCAGCTGCTCGAGGACTTATTTAGGAGGTTTTTAAGGAGCTTTTCAAGGAAAAGTTCCTCCCCGATGTGCCCTAGGGAGCCTTGGAGAGTCAGTTTCATGAATTAGTCCAGAGGAACATGTCGGTTGACGAGTACGCCACAGAGTTATGTCATTTGAGCCATTTTACACCATCTATAATTTGGGACCCAGGAGATCGAGACCGAAAGTTCAGGAAGGGGCTGATGAGAGAGATTAATTTGCATACTTCTGGTCGTCACACCGCTACCTTCGAGGGCATTCTGATGGATGGCCAGATTGTTGAGGATGATATGAATCTCAAGGACAAGAGGGGTCATAATATTTCTACAGACGCGAGTGGAAGCACGGGACCAGCCAAGCATCCCCACTTTCAGCAGCAGTAAAGGCCGTATCAGCACTAGGCACCATTTTATGGACATATTCAATAGCAGCTGCAGAGGCAGACCCAACCCGTTGTGCAGTGTGTGTACTGTGGGAAGACAAGACACATTAGAGATATCTGCAGAAAGAGGCTGGGTACCTGTTTATCTTATGGATCATCAGCGCACTAGTTGAGGGATTGCCTATGGGGTAGAGCAGCTGCTGAGAGGGGACCTGCCAAAGCACCTAGTACACCGGAAGGACAGTAGAAGGAACCTCCACTTCCACCACAGCAGCAGAGATTCGTCCAGAACCAGTAGCAGTAAAGAGGTGCACCCCGGGGGCGAGCATTCTCCATGACTGTCGAGGAGGCCGAGAAAGTGGGAGACATGATTTCATGCTCAGTCCTTCTCGATTTTATTCCAGTATTTGCTTTATTTGATTCCGGTGCTTCCCATAGTTTCGTATATGTATCTTTTGCTCTTAAGCATCATTTAGAGGATGAACCCTTGGATAGGACTTGCAAGATCATGACTGGAGGTGGCATTATCCTAGTTAGTGATTTTTTTAAGGATCAAAGAGTTACATTAGGAGGCTAAAAGTTAAGCGCGTGCTTACTCGTAATGCCACTTTTTAAGCTACGATATTGTACTCGGGATATATTGGTTGAGTAGGCACCTTGCTTGTATAGATTGTCATTGAGGCAGGGTGTTGTTTCGATCACCAGGAGAGCCAGAGTTTGAGATTGTCAGAGGAGCAGTAGAGCAAAGCGATGGTGTCATCTGTGGAGCCATGGTAGAAGAGAAGGAACTGCCACATCTATTGATAGCGGAGTATCTGGATGTCTTTTTAGAGGAGTTATCGAGACTGTCGCAAGACAGATATATTGAATTCTCTATAGACTTAGTGCCAGACGCAGAGCTGATATCACAATACGTCTATAGGGTCAACAATAGTGAGCTGGCAGAGTTGAAGAAGCAGGTAGATGAGTTACAGGATAAGGTCTTCATCAGATCCAGTTTATCACCGTAGGGTGCTACGGTATTATTTGTACCGAAGAAGGATGGGTCAGTACACATGTGTATCATCTATAGTGCTCTGAATAATCTCACTATCAAGAACAAATACCTGCTGTCGAGGATAGATGATCTCTTTGATCAGTTAAGCAGAGCGAAGGTATTTTCGAAGATAGACTTGAGGTCAAGCTACCACCAGGTGAAAGTGAAGAAGGAAGATATTCGAAGACAATTTTTCGGACTCGGTATGACCAGTTTGAGATCACGGTGATGTCATTTGGGTTGACCAATGCCCCTACGGTATTCATAAACCTATTCAACAAGGTGTTCCACCAGTATCATGATAAGTTTATGGTGGTATTTATTGATGATATTCTGGCGTATTCGAAGACCCCGGAGGAGAATAAGGAGCACTTGAGGATTATTCTGGATTCTCAGGAAGGAGAAGCTTTATAGAAAGTTTTTAAAGTATGAGTTCTTCCTTGACAAGGTTGAATTCCTTGGTCATGTGGTGATAGGAGATGATATCTCAGTTGACCCGAAGAAGATCGTGGCAGTGGAGTCGTGGGCTACTCTGAGTTCAGTGGAAGAGATCAGGAGTTTTTTGTGGCTAACAGGATATTATCGGAGGTTTATACAGGACTTCTCCAGGATTGCAGAGCTGATGACTAGGATGACCAAGAAGGATATGGATTTTGTCTGAAATATTAGGCCACTTTTGATGAGCAGAAAAGGAGATTGACGACAGCTCCAGATTTGACATTGCCATCAGGATTAGGTGGATTCACTATTTATAGTAATGCTTCAGGAAAGGGTTTGGGTTGTGTTCTTCAGCAGCACGAGAGGATGATTGCCTATGCTTCTAGGCAGTTACATCCTCATGAGAAGAACTATGCCAACCACGATTTGGAGTTGGTAGCGGTCATCTTTGCTCTTGTCATGACCCGAACCCGGTGTAGGGGCATGAGTAGGGAACAATGTCCAACCTACGCTGTAGTATCGACGATAGAACGCTGTTTGGTAAACTATCTATCTAGCAATCAAGATACAATAATGCTACGAATAAAATATGAATACTCAATCACAGATCTATAAGATGGAACAATCACATCAATATGATATAAAGAACTGAAGGGTCAAATACAAATCAAAAGACAAATAATAACCAATGAGTCATCTAATAATAAGCATACTAATATCAAATTGCTGGAGACAAATCCAGTATAAATAAATCTATCTACCGAGCTACGGGTACTGGGTCGTTTGTCTCAACCAGGATGAGTTCCTCCTGAGCCAAAGTCTCTAGCTCTAAGCCGACTACGTCCTGAGGCCCGTAGTGAGTGGGATACCACTCCTCAGTGTCATCTGGGAAAAATATATTCAGTCAGGAAAGGAGCAAAGTACATATCTAACTGCAGTTCTAATGAATGATATAAACTATATAACAATAAATAGAGCAAAAATACAAGATGCAATATACATTTACAAGAGATATGCATAATAGGAATACTGGAATTAAATACAAGAAATGGGCATCATGGAAATGAGCAAGAAATACTACTACTAAATGAGTGAGTACCAGCTTCAACATGTGATCGACTTGGGAACTTGCATAAAGATTAGGGCCTGGTTAATCATACGTGGGGGGTAAGATCAACACTCACAAGGAAAAAGACATGAACAAGGAGGGTATGATCACATATCTACACTAACACTCCTCGCTCCGGCTGCTATAGTGGATCCAACCATGGTACGTTATGACATAGGATTTACTAGGTAGGTAGCTAGTCTCCCCAAGAATTAATATCTGTACATGTACAAGAAGAACAAGGAATAAGACTAGCACAAGATACACCATAAATACTAAGGAATAAAATCTTATGACGAGATCCAGATATACCAATCCGTGTAACAATCGTGTTAAGAAATCAAGGATATCTATACTAAATACAAGAAACATAGGGGATATCATAAATAAGAAACTATCAGAGAATATACTTGCCTGAAATTCGGTGAACAGAATCAAAGATGTCCGGTACGGTGCCTTGGAGACCTAAATATGGAATATTACATCAATACACAGTTTTGGAATGAAAATAAGTTAAACTAGTCAAATTCTGGGTCATAAAGTCATTTCTAGGTCAAAATAGTCAAACTAGGTCAACTCTAGGTCAAACTAGTCAAACTAGCCATTCTAGGTTGTATGAGTCCACCTCTAGGATATAGGGTCCATACACCATGTAACTAGGCTATACTAGCTATATTAGGATACTAGAGTATCGACACTATTCCGTATCATAAGATACGTAAATTATTAGATATAAAAATACAATAATATATATATACAAAATAAAAATATATAGTATCCCTAGCTAAACTAATGCTATATGGATACCTTGGTTTTGACCCAATACGGTATCACACCACCTACACACCCCTCTTGATACATAAACCTAATACCTTGAGTATAAACCAAAATACCTAACAATTATCTTAGTATCACAGGGTAATCCAATATCTAACCTATGAATATCTCACCTTTAAGTAAACCAACTGACACACACACACATACACACACACACACACACACACACACACACACACACACACACACACACACACACACACACCAATTAAGTAACTAACTGATATAATACTAATATAACTAGCAGACCCTTAACTAACATCAATAAAGCAACTAACATCTAATACACTACATCATGACTTGACAGTTAGTCTAACTAATATCATCTACTAACTAACATATCTATATATATCTATTAATATTCATACGTATCTAACTATCAAACTAACCTTTAAATTAACCAAGATCTTGGTACTTACCATCTACTTCTACTTATAATACAACTCTTGGCTGCTGTGCTTCACACTGTTGCTGCTTCATATTGCTAATGTTGCTGCTTCATGCAGTTGCTACTGCTTTATACTGTTGCTGCCCGAAACTCCCCTAGCACACATACACAAACAGGTACACTACACTCACCTATATATATATATATATATATATATTGTCACTACTCGATTCTAGAAAATAGGATTATTTTTTTATTTTTATTTTTATTTGGTAAATTATGTATTATTTATAATTAATTATATTTATATTTAATTAGTGGTTGTATTATTTTTTTATTGATTATTTTAGGGTTTTGGCTAGTCTGGACCCTTTCAGACCCTAGTGGACCCATGTTCGACCCAACCAACACCCTTGTGAGGCTTATTTTTGGATTTAGAATTATTATTATATTTTTAATAAGTTAGTTGGAGAGATTAGGAGTTAATTTGAGTGCTTTTGGAACCCCAAACCCAAATCCCAATTGGAATAAATTAAGGAGAGGGCATTTTGGTCTTTTTCCATCCATGTTAACCCCTTTTCATGTGTGGCCGGCCCCTAACCCCTTTCCCAGACCTGGAGCAGCAGCCCCCTCCCCATTATTCTTCACTTCTTCTTATTCTTCTTCTTCTTCTTCCCACTTTCATTCCAAGTAAGTATTCTTATTTTCTTTCCTTCCTTCTTCTATTTCTTCTATTTATGTGAACCCTAACCCTATACTTTTCCTTAACCTAGGTGTTTAGAGCCTAGACTTAGTGTGGAGGCTTGATTTGGAGGCTTGGAGGCTTGAGGGTGACGATTTCAAGGGTTTCAGAGACTTTGGCCTTGGGATTCCAACTCCCAAGAGGTAAACCCTAACTTTCCTCTTACTAATTGCTCTAATATAGTATAATTAGTGGTTTAGAAACTTCCTAGACCCTAAGGCTACCCGTGGGAGGAAGTTGGAACTAGTTTGGTTGTGTTTGGAGACTTTGACATTAGGTTTTGTGTCAATTTCGGGTAAAATCCGAGATTGGTCCAATTTTGGGTGATGTTCTAGGTTAGAAGGACCTAGGTAGACGTTATCGGGTGTCTTGAGGGTTAGTACGTGTCTCCGTTCGGACACGTGAAGTCGTATCGCAGAGAAATAGGCGTTTCGGACGATTTGGGGGTTTTCGTCGTCGTCGGTTCTATGTGCGTGCGCATTTTTTCCACAGATCTAGAATCGACGAGTTAGATTTTTTTCTAGGATCTAGACATCGATTAGATCCCATGGGTAAATTTTGGGCAGATTCCGAGTAGGTTTGGTGTGCGTTTCAGGAGGTTTTTTGAACCGCACACCACGTGTTCGTCGAAATGACCGAACGACCATTTCGATTTGGTTTCTCTTAGTTTCGGGCTTGTACGCACGTTGGGTTAGCTCCGGAGAGTGTGTTCTAGAGTTCTCGGGTTATATTATATATATATATATATATATATATATATATATATATATGTGTGTGTGTGTGTATTTGCGTGTGTTGGGGTGGTTGGGCGTGCGTTGGTGGGTGTTGTGTGTGTTGTGTTTATATATATGTATATATAATTATATATATATGTATGTGTGTCTATGTATATATATATATCTATATAAATATGTGTTGTATATCTATATGAGTGTGTGTATATTTATAGATATGTGTTGTATATATATATGTGTGTGTGTACCTATATATATTTGTGTAGGTGTGTATGTATATATATATGAGTGTTTGTGTGTGTGTGTGTGTATATATATATATATATATATATATATATATATATATATATATATATATATATATATATATATATATATGAGTATGTGTATATATATGTAGTGTGTTTATATGTATATACATGTGTGTGTGATTATATGTGTGTGTGTGTACTTATATACATAAGTGTATATGTGTGTAAGTATATATGTATAAGTGTGTATATATATATATAGTTTTGTGTGTATATATATATGTGTGTGATTGTGTGTGTGTGTGGTGTGTCGAGGGGTTGCGAGTGAAGAAGGTTGAGCAGCTGCAGCATCATAGAAAGGGAAGAGCAGCAGCAGCAGTGCACTGGCAGCAGCAGCTGCAGCAGCAGCAGTGCACTGGCAGCAGCAGTAGCAGCGTGTAGCAGCGGCAGTAGCAGCTAGTAGTGAGGGGGAGAGAGGTATCTAGATATATATATATATATATATATAGATAGATAGATAGATAGATAGATAGATAGGTAGTTAGAAATATAGATATGTATATATATATGTATGGTTATATATATATGTGTTTATGTGGATATGTATATAGTTATGTAGCTATATGCCTATGCCTATGTGTGTATATATATATATATATATATATATATATATATATATATATATATATATATATATATATATATATAGCTAGATAGATGCATAGATATAGCTAGATAAAAATATATGTATAGGTATGAGTTAAGGGATACGTGTATATGTGTGTGTGGATATGTATATATATAGATACATAGGTGTTTAAGTATATGTATAGATATATATATTCTAGCCTAGATTATAGCTAGGTATATATCTGTGTGCATAGATAGTTAGCTAGAGGGGTAGTTCGCGAGGGATTAGAGGGATATCTCAATACCTTGAGATATCAAGGTATCTCAATACCTTGAGATACCCAAGGTATTGAGTATCGGAGCGGGGTTTTTGAGCGATTGCCTAGGAATAGGTTTAGAGTTATTTTTATATGTATTGTTGTATATATTTACGCGTTCTAGCATAGATTTTAGCGGGTTTAGGCGGGGTGCGTAGCTTAGGTCGAGGTATTGGATACCGAGGGTATCCCGGTATCTCGAGGAGGCGAGTTTGATGGTTTACTAGCTTAATGAGCTAGTTTTGACCTAGAATTTTAGGGGCACCCTAGTTTGAGCTAGTGTTGACAATAATTGTCCTCGTTGACCATTAAAGTCAATATTTGACCTAGTTTTGACCTAGAGTTGACTTTTTGGACCCCAGGTTGACTTTTTGATCCAAATTTTATCGGTTTGACCCGTTCGACCTAGAATACCCCTAGAACCTTGTTTTTAGTTATTTTATATCAGTTTAACCCTGTTTAATCTTGCTTTTTGCAATAGGTTCTTGCGACGCTAGTCCGGATCTCGATCCTCATCTGTTGCTCAGGACGTCAGGCGAGTACCTACCTCTGATTATTTCTATTTCATGATAGCGTTTATATCACCTGTTCTAGAACTGTAATACTTGATTCTGACACATTGTTATACGAGCTGGTACTAGTGGATCCCGTCATGAGATATTATCCCCCTTACCGTGTTCAGCGGGTACTCTATCACGTGTATTTCATCATGTGCTTCGGGTATTGATTCTCATGTGCTATCATGTGCTTCTTGTGCTCTCGCCTTCATGTGCGTGAGCTATTTATCATGTATGTAGTATATCGTGGTTGGATCCAAGAGTATTAGTGGGGGAGGGAAGTAGGAGTTGGTTATATGATCAAAGCCAAACAGTATTCATGTGTATGTCGGTTATGCAACTCACGCATAACGGAGTTATCGTAGTTTATTCATGTGCAACCTAAGCCGATCACATGACGAATTTGTGCTCAAGGCACTTAGCTAGTATTCTTATTTTCTCACATGTAGTTACTTCTCTACTACTTGTATTGTTTTCTATTTTATATTGCAGCTACTTTATCTGCTCCACCATGTATTTATTTTCCTGTGCATCTTGTATACTTTTCTATTGCTAGTCATATATACCTTACCATGTATTTGGAGTTGCTTTCAGAGTTATGTACTTCGCTCCAGTCCTGACTGGGCATATTTTTTCCAGAGGATCCTGAGGATTTTTGCCCGATATTCTATGGGCCGGTCGTCGAGGAGTATTGTGACCCGGAGACTGAGGAGGAGCCCGTCGAGGAGACGCCGTTAGCACCCTAGTTAGCTAGGTAGATTTTTCTGGGTTGTTCCCAGTTGATATTTTGGATGACTGTATTATTGTTTTGTTGCTTCTATGATATTGTAGACTTATAGACTTGGACTGTATTTTGGATATTGTTCTTACTCTTCGTTTCTTGTTTCTTTGTGACATCTTATCGTGCTTTTACTCTTTCCCTAGTTATTGTGATTGAGGCATATATATATTGCGTGGTTGTCCTCCTTTTGGAGAGGTTATATTGACAGGTTTTGTGAGATATATATATATATATATATATATATATATATATATATATATATATATATATATATATATATATATATATTGTGACCTAGAATGAACCTTTATAGTGTTCTACCGTCGATTCTGCGGCGTAGGCTGGACGTACCCCCGACTCATGCACGATTTTTCGGGTACGGGTCATGACATATATATATATATATATATATATATATATATATATTAACACTAATAGTGTACATGAACTTCCCTACTCTCTCTATGACCACCAGCACTCTCAAATAAAATAGAAACATAGCTAAATAAATAAATAAAAAAATATATATATATATATATATATATATATATATATATATATATATATATAACAACTACAAATAAAATACTCTAATAGTTATAACCAAGGTAAATAGAATTAGAAAGCAAAGTATCAAACACTTGGAGTGCACCGCACTCGTATCACACTTAATCAATGATACGCTTGTGATACGGCTCCACCACACCACCAAACGTATCCTAAAGAACACGAGCTAGTCTAGAATCATAATTAGAAGTAAAATGAAGTATTAGCTACTCAACAACGTGCCCGTGTCAAAATATGACATGCTCAAACCCCCGTGTCGGAAGAAAATCTCCAAATCAACCTATTAGCCAAATTATCGTGATACAGTCTACACGTATCCAATTGTGGACACGACACTAGTCTCACATAACCAAACACATGTTAATTTGGTCTAATCGGCCTATTGACAAATACATGATGTGCCAATCTCAAAATTTTCCTAAAATTGATACAAAATACCACATAACTTTCTCCATAGGCCTCCTATGAACCTAATTCTACTTCCTATGGGTAGACTTAGTACATGGGAGGGTTCTTAATGATTAAATTATATATTTAGAGTCTAATTAGAGAGGGAGAACTGAATTGTATCTATTTTGAGATGGATTCCTAATGCAAGTCTCAAATTGAGTGTCAAGGGCCTTCAACTTGTGCTTCTTCCTCCTTCTTGTAGATTCTTGCCTCCTCCTTGTTCCAATAGCCTCCAATGGTGAGTAGAGAAGGAATTGGAAAAGAATTTGGGTAGGGATCGGTGTAGGGGTAAAGGAATTTAGATGAAGAAAATTCTAATCTAGAATTAAAATGAATGGATGTAGAGAGAGAGAGAGAGAGAGAGAGAGAGAGAGAGAGAGAGAGTCTCCTCCCTACTATGGCCGGCCTTGCCCCTTCTCCAAGTCACCATAAAAAGTCCACAATACCCCTTGGGCTTGTCATGAAGGAATTAATTAAGGAAGGAGGGTTCTAATCTATTTGGTTTAACTAATTAAGTCATCCTCCTAATGAATGGGCTTGCTATTGGGCTCAAATCTAACTAGGATTAAATGTTTGTCCATGAGTCTAATCTAAACAAGTTAGGTCCACTAACACAAGTTCAAAATCAAATCTAACAATAAATAAATAATACAATAAATAAATATTCAATAATAACATATTTAACTAATTATGAAATGACCAAAATATCCTTTCCTAGAAAATATGGTAGTGACAAGTCTACCCCCCTTAAAATAATTTTGTCCTTGAAATTCAAAGATGAAACTACCCATAGAAAACAAAACAGAACAGAATCAGGAAAGAACATACCTCAAGGTACAAACAAATATGGCTAACGCTCTCGCATTTCATCCTCCCTCTCCTAGTTAGACTCACCCGGAGAGTGATGCCTCTATGTGACGCTTACTAAGGGAGTGGTTTGTTTCCTCAGCACCCTCTCTCTCTGATCCAGAATCTCAACTGACTATTCTGGATATCTAGGAGTAGGGCCCACCTCTATATCCGAGTGATCCAACATGTGACTAGGATCCGCCACGTACCGTATCAACTGCGATACGTGAAACATGTTATACACTCCCTCCAATGCATGTGACAAGTCTAGTCTGTAAGCAACTGCACCGACCCTCTCGAGAATACTGAAAGGTCCGATGAATCATGGACTAAGCTTTCCGCCTCCACCGAATTGAATCATGTCTCGTGTCGGAGAAATTCTCAGAAATACTAGACTACCAACCTAGAACAAAACACAACCTTAAGAACTAAATCTATAACAAACAACCAATATCAAGTACAAAATAAAAGAAATCTAAAACTATACCTCAAACTCCAAAGGTCTCCGGTGGCTATCGGCTCAATGTCGCTATCTGTCCTGTGCCACTCGAAGTCTGTCTCTGATCAACTTAACCTCCTCTATTGCATCCACATCCATCTCTGGCACTAGAAAATCTCTCTCTCGAACATTGTCCCATGACAAGGGAGTACGACATCTCCGACCGTATAGAGCCTTAAATGGTGACATTTCTATACTAGCCTGGTAGCTGTTATTGTAAGCAAACTCTCCCAAATAAAGATGGTCTTCCAAGATCCCCCAAAATCTAGTACATAGGTGTGCAGCATATTCTTAATAGTTTGAATGATCCTTTCTGACTTCCCATTTGTCTGGAGATGATATGTAGTACCGAACTTGAGCTGGGTGTCCAAACTCACCTACAAACTCCTCCAGAAATGAGAAATAAAATGACTATCCTGATCTGAGATTATATTGACGGGAACCCCATGTATCCTGACGATCTATCTCACATACATCTCTGCCAGCTTCTCCGTAGACAAACCCACTTTCAAAGGCAAAAAGTGGGCCGACTTGGTCAACCTGTCAACGATGACCCAAATCGCGTCTTTCCCTCCTGGAGATCGTGGAAGTCCGGACTCAAAATCTATAGTAATATGCTCCCACCTCTACTCTGGAATGGGTAAGGGCTGAAGTAAACCACCTGGCCTCAGCCTCCTAGCTTTCACCTACTGGCACACTAAGCATCTGGATATAAACTGTCCTTCCTCTTCATGCCATACCACTACACACTCTCTCGTATATCCCGATATTTCTTGTTAGCACCTGGATGCATGGAATACTGGGAGCCATATGCTTCCTGCAATACTTTCCCACGTAGCTCCCCACTAGGCACACATAATCTAGCATCATGCTGCAAAGAACCATCCTCAACAATGGATAAATCATCCTCCAATCCTGCTCTTACCTGAACTCTGATGCTCCTCAGAGATACATCCTCATATTAGGCTTCCTTGATCCTGTCCATCAACGCTGAGTGTATCTGCAACCCCCACATATGAATGGCAAAACTAAGGACTATCACCTTAATGCCCAAGTTCTCCAGATCCTCCAACAAATACCGGTTCTACATCAAAAATAGACCTACCGGATACCTGCTCAAGGCATCGACAACTACATTGGCTTTTCCAATATGATACTGTAAGCATATATTAAAATCCTTCATCAGTTTCAACCACCGACGTTGCCTCATATTTAACTCTTTCTGAGTGAAAATGTACTTCAAGCTCTTGTGGTCTGTGAAGATCTCCACACGCTCACTGTACAAATAGTGTTCCATAACTTTAAGTCAAAGATGATTGATGCCAACTCCAAATCGTGGGTATGATAGTTCTTCTCATGAGGACACAATTGCCTAGATGCATAGGCAATCACTTTCCCATTCTACTGAAGAACACAACCCAACCATTTTCCTGATGTATCACTATAAATAGTGAAACCTCCAAACCCTGATAGAAATATCAAAATAGGAGCAGACATCAACCTCGACTTTAATTCTTCTAAAGTAGCGTAGAACTCCTCTATCCAAACAAACTCTATATCCTTTCTAGTGAGTCTAGTCATCGGTTCAACAATCCTTAAAAAATCTTGCACAAACTTTATGTAGTAGCCTGTTAGACCCAAGAAACTCTTGATCACTGTCACTGAACTCGGGGTCTTCTAAGATTCCACTATTACGATCTTCTTCGGATGCACTAAAATTCCATCACCAGTCACAATATGTCCTAAGAACTCCACCTTACCAGAAAGAAATCATACTTGGACAGCTTCCCATATAACTTCTCCTTCCTCAGCACATCCAACACAACCCGCAGATGCTCCTCGTACTTCGAGTATATGAGTATGTCATCGATGAACACCACCACGAACTTGTCAAGGTACTGGTGGAACACCTTATTCATCAAATTCATAAATACCGTTGGGGCATCAGTCAACCCAAACGACATCACCATGAACTCATACTGGCCATAATGAGTCCTAAAAGCAGTCTTCGGAATGTCCTCTGGCTTCACTTTTACCTGGTGGTAGCCTGATCTCAAGACTATCTTAGAAAATACCTTGGCGCCACTCAACTGATCGAACAGGTCATCAATCTGTGGTAACGGATATTTATTCTTGATAGTGAAATTATTCAATGCCCTATAATCGATGCACATGCACACCTATCCATCCTTCTTTTTTACAAATAATATCGGGGCTCCCCATGATAAAGAACTGAATCTGATAAACCCTTTATCCTGTAACTCATCCACTTGCTTCTTCAGCTCGATCAGCTCGCTTTTGTTCACTCTATAGATATGCCATAAAATTGGTTCTGCACCTGGTACCAAATCTATAGAGAACTCAACATCTCGATCTGGCGTTAATCTTGGCAATTCCTCAGGAAACACATCCAAAAATTCTGCTATAAAAGGATCGACAACTTATTATCTTCCACCATAGCTCCACAGATAATGCCTTCTCTCTGCTCTGTAACTCCTCTAGCAAACTTAAACTCTGGCTCTCCTGGCGGGCTAAACAAAACTCTACCTCCTCTGCAATCTATACTAGCATGGTGCCTACTCAACCAATCTATCCCGAGTATAATGTCGTAGCTCAAAAGTGGCATTACAAGTAGATACACACTCAGCTCCCGGCCTCCCAGAGTAACTCTTCGATCCTTACAAATATTACTAACCAGAATAATGCCTCCCCCGGTCATGATCTTGTAAGTCCTAAGCAAAGGCTCAGCTACCAAATGATGCTTCAAAGCAAAAGAAATATATACAAAACTATGGGAAGCACCACTATCAAACAAAGCTAAAGATAAAATAGAATCTAGAAGAACAAAACCTGCGATGACATCTCCGGTGGGCTCGGCCTTCTCGACCGTCATAGCAAACGATCATCCCTGATATGTACCCCCCTGATGCTGGTGCTAGGCATAACACTGCTGCTGGGTCGAAAGCGGCGGTCCCCTCGGTTGTACTGCAAGTGGCTTCTCCTGTCTTCTCAGAGCGGGAGCTGCTCCCTGAACTACACGACGAGGGTTGAAAGGATAATCCCTCAGCTGATGTCCCTCGGTACCATAATACAGACAAACTCCCAACCTCTTCCTGCAAACTTTCCAGATGTGGCTGGACTTCTTGTAGTAGTGGCAGGAAGCTTACTATGACTGTCTCTGCTACTGCTGTGGTGCCTGGTGAAATGGTGCCATAGCTGGAGTCTGGTGCTATTGTGGCTGCTGAAAAGGCCTAGATTGGCAATGAGGACGCTTAGCAGTCACTGCGTTGCTACTAGCCCCCAGAAAAGAATCACGCTTTCTCTTGGGTTTCAAGCCAAACTCCCGCTCAACCTTGCATACCTCCGTAAGTATCTCTAAATACGTCTCATAGAAAGACGAAATGAGGATCTTTACTTCCCAGTTCAGACCCTCGCAGAAGCGGATAGCCCGAACCTCTGGCTCTTTCACCAAATACTCTGTAAATTGGCTCAGCCTACCGAACTCTGTGGCGTACTCCTCCACGAACATGCTTCCCTCAGTAAGGCCCTCAAACTGCCTCTTCAAGTCTAATATGTCCGCTCAAGCAAAGATCTTCCTCTTGAAGAGGTCCTTGAACTCCTTCCAAGACTGACCCGCATCAGCAAGAAGTGGCTCATTTCTGAACCAAGTACGGGTGATATCGAACAGCTGAAGTCCTTCTGCCTTAACCTTCAGATCCTCAAAAAGACGAGTCACCCTCATGAGATGCTCAATATCCTCAAGCCAATCATCAGCATAGACGATGCCCTCGATTCCCTTAAAGACCTGAGGTTCCAGCTTCTTGAAGTCCTGAATATTACCCGACTGAAGCTGGGCAACCTGCGGACCAACCTGCTGCTGGATCGGAGCTCCTTCTTTTACTACAACAAGGGCAAGCTGATGAGCACTCTCAATGCCTTGTCGTAACACGTCGGTCTGCCTCTGGTGAGCCTCTGACTGGGCCTTATAAGCCTCCGTAATCTAGCGAAACAATGCGAACACCTTACTCGCATCTGTCGGCATGGAAGATGGATGTGGAAGTCCCTCAAACACAGTTAGAAAAGTTCTCTGAGCTGGAGGTAGACCCCTGAACGTAGCTTATACGCCAATCACCGGAGAAGTGACTGGTGCAGGCCCTTGGGAAGTCGCAGATCTCTCAGAAACTACTTCTCTCTGCTGTGATCGAGTCTTAGACGGCATCCTGGGGCAAAGTAAAAGAAAAGAATCAATATGACACATGATATAATACATTTAAAGAAGGACAATTAAAGATTAAATATTAATATCAATATCAAGAAAGAACAATTAAAATAAATACTAGAGTTTTTCCTAGATGTTATTGAGTATTCTCAGCCAATAGCCTATATCCTATATCCTGAAACAGGATCGTAATAGCACTCAAATCCGAGCACCACTATGAATCACACTAATTACGACTTTGAAAACTTGTATGGGCCACCACTAAAAATATGTCATGATCCGCACTCGGTTCAGGGGCACGAGTAGTGAACAACGTCCAGCCTATACCGCAGCATCGGTGGTAAAACATTGTTTGGTAAACTATCTATCTTGTAATTAAGATATAATAATGCCACCATTAAATATGAATACTCAATCACAAATCTATAAGATTGAATAATCGCATGAATATAATATAAAGAACTGAAGAGTCAAATACAAATCACAAGACAAATAATAACCAATGAGTCATATAATAATAAGCATACTAATATCAAATTGCTGGAGACAAATCCAGTACAAATAAATCTATCTACTGAGGTACGAGTACTGGGTCGTCTGTCTTAACCGGGATGAGTTCCTCCTGAGCCAAAGTCTTTGGCTCTAAGCCGACTATGTCTCGAGGACCGTAGTGAGTGGGATACCACTCCTCAGTGTCATCTGGGAAAAATATATTCAGTCATGAAAGAAGCAAAGTACATCTCTAACAGTAGTTCCAATGAATGATATAAACTATGTAACAGTAAATAGAGCAAATATACAAGATGTAATATACAGGTACAAGAGATATGCATAATAGGAATACTAGAATTAAATACAAGAAATGAGCATCATGGAAATGAGCAAGAAATACTACTACTAAGTGAATGAGTACCAGCTTTAACATATGATCAGCTTGGGAACTTGCACAAGGATTAAGGCCTGGTTAATCATATGTACGGTGTATGATCAACACTCACAAGGAACAAGACATGCATAAAAGGGTATAATCATATATCTATACTAACACTCCCCACCCCGACTGGTATAGTGGATCAAACCATGGTATATTATGACACGAGATTTACTGGGTAGGTAGCTAGTCTCTCCAAGAATCAATGTCGATATATATACAAGAAGAATAAGGAACAAAACTTGTACAAGATACACCATAAATGCCAAGGAATAAAATCTCATGACGAGATCTGGATATACCAATCCGTGTAACCATCGTGTCAAAAAATTAAGAATATCTACACTAAATACAAGAAACATAGGGGATAACATAAATAAAAAACTATTAAAGAATGCACTTGCCTGAAATCTGGTGAACAGTATCAAAGATGTCCAGTACGGTGCCTCAAAGACCTAAATATTGAATATTATATCAATACACGGTTTTGGAATAATAATAAGTTAAACTAGTCAAATTCTAGGTCATAAAGTCATTTCTAGGTCAAAATAGTCAAATTAGGTCAACTCTAGGTCAAACTAGTCATACTAGCTATTTCTAGGTTGTATGAGTCTACCTCTAGGATATTGGGTCCATACACTATGTAACTAGGCTATACTAGCTATATTAGGATATTAGAGTATCGACACTATTCCGTATCATAAGATACGTAAATTATTAGATATAAAAATATAATAATATATATATTTAAGATAAAAATATATAGTATCGCTAGCTAAACTAATGCTAAGTGGATACCTTGGCTTTGAACCAATACGATATTACACCACCTATACACCCCACTTGATACACAAACCCAATACCTTGAGTATAAACCAACATACCTAACAATTACCTTGGTATCACAAGGTAATCCAATATCTAACCTATAAATATCTCACCTTTAACTAAACCAACTAACACACACACACACACACACACACACACACACACACACACACATATATATATATATATATATATATATAACTAACTGATATAATACTAACATAACTACCAGGCCCTTAACTAACTTCAATAAACCAACTAACATCAAACACACTACATCATGACTTGACAGTTAGTCTAACTAATAACATCTTCTAACTAACATATATATATATATATATATATATATATATATATATATATATATATATATATAGTCATTCATACGTATCTAACTATCAAACTAACCTTCAAATCAACTAACATCCTCGTACTTACCATGTACTGTTACTTATCTTGGCTTTTGTGCTTTATACTGCTGCTGCTGATGCCCAAAACCCCCCTAGCATATATACACACACAGGTACACTCACCTATATATATATATATATATATATATATATATATATATATATATATATATATATATATATATATATATATATATATATATATATATATATATATCAAATTACAACAACAAATACAATACTTTAATAGTTATAACCAAGGTAAATTGAATTAGAAAGCAAAGTATCAAACACGTGGAGTGCATCGCACCCGTATCACACCCAATCTATGATACGCTTGCCATACAACTCCATCACACCACCAAACGTATCCCGAAGAACACAAACAAGTTTAAAATTATAATTAGAAGCAACACAAAGTGTTAGCTACTCATTTACGTGACCGTGTCAAAATATGACATGCTCAAACCGCCGTATCGAAAGAAAACCCCTAAATCAACCCGTATCATCAAATTATCGTAATACGACCTACACATATCCAATTATGGACACGACACTAGTCTCACACAACCAAACACATGTCAATTTGGTCTAATTGTCCTATTGACAAACACATGATGTGCCAATATCAGAATTTCTCCAAAATTGACATAAAATACCACATATCTTTCTCTATAGGCCTCCTATGAACCTAATTTCACTTTGTATGGATAGCATTAGTATATGGGAGGGTTCCTAATGATTAAATTATATATTTAAAGTCTAATTATAGAGAAAAAATTGAATTGTACCTATTGAAAGATGGACTCCCTATACAAGTCTCAAATTGAGTGGCAAGAGCCTTCAACTTGTGCTCCATCCTTCTCCTTGTAGATCCTTGCCTCCTCCTTATTCCAATAGCCTCCAATAGTGAGTAGAGAAGGATTTGGAAAAGAATTTGGGTAGATATTGTTGTAGGGATGAAGGAATTTGGATGAAGGAATTTCTAGATCTAGAATTGAAATGAATGGATGAAGAGAGAGAGTCTCTCTCCCCCCTACTATGGACGCCCTTGCCTAATTCTCCAAGTCACTATAAAAAGTCAACAATATCCATTGGGTCTTGTCATGAAGGAATTAATTAAGGAAGAAAGGTTCTAATCTGTCATGCCCTAGTTCCAAATATAAGGAACTGAGTCACGTGGCAATGGCCAGCGGGTACACTTTGACGGGCATCCCAATCTAATGGACCCGATGGAGTGCACCTAAGTTGTAAAGTACAATGATAAAACCCAACATATAACACATAAACAGTGAAACTAAATCTTATCCATAGACAACAGAAATATAGAGCACATATAGAAGAACATAACTATTATTGTGGAGAAGGGAAATAAGACGGAAAATATATCATAATATAAATACGAGAAGAGTCACACGGGAACAAACCCGCTAATACAAATACTAAAATGAAGGAAAGTAGTAAGATAACTAGGAACAGTATCTGAAAGCTAGATAGTAATACTGTCCCAGGGTGAAGTCACTACCAGAGATCAAATAAAGTCCTCGGGAAGGATCTCATCCTCTACAACAGGTCCCGCTCTTGGATATACACCCGGTCTGTACTCCTCCGGGTAGTCCTCCTCGCCTAAGCCCGAAAGGGAACTAGGTCCTCAGAGGAACGTAACAAGGTACAAAAATAGTATGCCATAGTATAACAGAAAGAAACAAGTGTAACGCCGATATAATCTAGCATAACCACCTAAGTGAGACACAACTTTGAAGACAATGTTCGACACGTGGGCTGTCCAAAATAAAATTATAGCTCCGAACACAGAGGCACATAGGGTGTACCATAGCTCTGAGCATAGAGTCACATGGGTGATACTACAACTCCGGATACAGGAACACTACATAAATAGGACACATACACACACACACACACACACATATATATATATAGTAACTGTCTTCCACTCCCAAAGCGGTCAAATAGTGTTCTCTAATCTTGAACCTCTATCTAACAGTTTCGTCATACTGAAGTAACTATCAACAATCATGACCCTAAAGTCATCCCAGATTCTGGTTATGCTCACGGTATTAGGATACATGATATCTGGCACGATGATGGTGTCTGAATGTGTCCTAGGGTTATGATGTAACCAAGTATATAGATTAAGGTTTTACGAACATCTATCAATCATTACCAGATGTTACCGACGAACGTCTGCACCCGGTTATGACCCGGACATGAAGTAACAATTCTGATCCAAAGCGCACACAATGCATAGAATAAATAAGTAGAAATATGGTAACTGAGATACATGATGGCAAGGTACACATGCCTGGATCCGGATGCGGAAGATGGGGCCCCCGTACAACATCCAAGTCCACGGATCCCGAAGTACCTAGAGACGAGATATAAGATTAATCAATAAACTATCACGATGCTATTCTAAAACAAGAGGTGACACACATCTAGCATATGCTTCAGTCTTAGTCACATATAGCTCACACAGACACTGAACTAGAGGGTTAACGAAAGATGACTATAGAAACGTCGCATCAATTATGATCAATCATCAGTATAACATCATCAAACCAAAACTTTAATCCCCTACTATTTATCATGGTGCTTTCAATAGTTCAAGCTATGCACATCCTCAACCATACCATCCTTGTGTTCACAGACGTTATTATGTACATTCAAATATATTATCCTCAAATAAAATAATAATTATTTCTCAAACTCTCATTTATATAACCGTTATTTTATTATTCGAACATCGTTTCAAATATAAATAGTTATTCCTCAATAAATTTGCTTTTAGTTATGAAGCCCTTAATAAATGACCATCTTAATAATATTACCACACTATTTCATACTTAAAAACATACTCCTCATTACCCATCAACAATGCATGGAATTATATCATAAACCCTAAAACTCATGTGTAGCATTCATATCCCTAACCCTAACTAGGTTCTATTTAGCAAAAAGCAAAACTACACTAAAACAAGGAGATGGGTGAGGAGTTATCCCGGTGGCTGCGGGTGGTGGCAGTGGCGATGCTCGAGGTGGTGGTCGTGGAGGTGGTGGTGCTAGCCGTGGAGGTGGTGCGAGGGTGGTTCGTCGACTGCAGTAGGTGGTGGCAGCGGTTGCCTGGAGGTGGTGGTCGTAATGGTGGATCGGGGTGGTCGAGGGAGTGGTCGACTGCACCTCCGGTGCAGTGGTGGAGGTTGAGGGTGGTTCATGGAGGCTGCTGGTGTTAGAGGTTGCAGCGGGCGGCTCGGCCGGAGCAGACACGGTGGTCAGCAGTAATGCCCGGCCGGTGCAGCGGTTGCTGGGGAATCTTGCCGGAGAAGAAGAAGCAGCGGGTGGTCGAGATTTCGTTGAAGAAGAAGTAGTGAAGAAGAAGAAGGTATGAAGAAGAAGGAGGAATAAAGAAGAGAATGGGAGGAGGAGTTCGGCTGTATGAAGAAAGGAAGAGGGAGGAGAGAGAGAGAGTGGGGGGGGGGGATTTCCTAGGTTTCTAGGGATTAGGGCCGCACATTGGAAAAGGGGGTGAGGATGAGTGATTATATAGGAGGTTGTGTGGTGGGGATGATGTTGCATTTTGAATGAAGGGCCAATATGCAACATGAAGAAAGTGTACAAACAAAAGTGGAGAGAGAGATAGAGAGAGAGATGATTGGACCGGTCATGAGAGGGAGGGGGGTGTCTTTATTGGCCTTGACCAATAGGGTGGTGACACCTAGCACCATATTTGTAAATAAGCTCCTTAACTTTTGGGTATTTGCACATGCATAAAAAGTGATTGGGATTTGGTGTGGGAAGTGGTGTTTGGGGTTGTGTAGGGTGAGGGGGTGTTGTGTGTTTTGCATGGGCTTAATGAATGGGGTATTGGATTAAATTAGGGTTAAGTTGGGATTAGTCAAAGTTGGTATCCCCAATTTAATTAAAATAAGTGTTATGTGCTCTTAAATTAAATGGGGGCACATGGGGTCTCAATTAGGAGTGACACAAAGTTCATGAACGGTGTGGGCTTGGTGTCAGTCTTGATCCCTTTAATTGGTTCGGCTAACCTAGTTGAATTTGTGTCCCAAAATTTATGGCAATGGCAAAGGTACGCGATATAGGATTAAAGAATTAATTTTGGGACTGAAAAGTTGTGCAATTAAATTAGAGCACAAAGGATTGTGTGTGTGGGTGACGGAAAAGTCTAATGCCTAGGTTGGCTTGTCAAGTCAAGAGTGCAATAACTAGTTGGAAATTTAGGGCTATTGTTGGGCTCCAAATATTGTAGCAACGGTATGGTGCACCAAGGGTTTAAATAAAGAACCAGACAACTGCAACAAAATTTCTAAACCTCAAACACCCTGACGCTAAAACAAAATTTCTAACCATATCTAGTCTACCTAAAATAATAATTGAGGAAGTTTACATCCTTCCCAACTTAGAAGAATTTCGTCCCCGAAATTAAAAGTAAAGCACGAATGATAATTATGAGAATTTAAAAGTAAACAGGTAATCGAATGCAGTACGTAAATTCGTACCTCGGTCCTCAAATAAATATGGAAAACGCTGTCGAATGGAATCCTCGCGCTTCCAAATAGACTCGCCTGGCAAATGATGCTTTCATGCAACCCTGACTAGTCAAATAGTCTGACCCCTTAAAATCTTCTTACTATGATCGAGTATCCCCACTGGCTGCTCTACATATGATAAACTGGGCCCGACTGTAGTCTCTGAATGATCGAGTACGTGGCTAGGTTCTGCCACTTATCTCCTCAACTACGATACATGAAATACGTCGTGCACTCCTTCTAATGATGGAGGCAATGCAAGATGATAAGCTACTTTGCCAACTCGCTCCAAGATATCAAAAGGTCCGATGTACCTCGGACTCAGCTTGCCTCTGCCCCCGAATCTGATAGTACTACGAGTGCGCGATATCTTCAAAAATACATGGTCACCTTCCTTGAACTCCAAAGGTCTGTGGTGCGCATCTGTCCAATGCTTCTGTCTGTCCTGTACTGCTCGTAGGTGGCCCTGAATCTGCTTTACTTTCTCCATTGTCTGTGTCACCAACTCTGGATCCAGTATTTGACGCTCTCCCATGTCACTCCAACATACCGGTGACCTATACTTTCTTCCGTACAGTGCCTCATAAGGTGCCATCTGTATGCTGGCTTGGTAGCTATTATTGTAGGAGAATTCCACCAAGTATAGATGGTCCTCCCAAGATCCTCCAAAGTCGATCATGCACGCTCTCAATATATCCTCTAGTATCTGAATCGTGCGCTCTGACTGACCATCAGTCTGTGGATGATATGTAGTGCTGAACTTGAGGCGAGTTCCTAGACTCTCCTGCATACTCCGCCAAAAATATAACGTGAATCTGGAATCATGATTCGATACAATACTAACAGGCACTCCATATAGTCGTACTATCTGCCTCATATACATATAAGCTAAAATCTTCGTGGACTGCCCTACTCTGAAGGGCAAGAAATGTGCAGACTTGGTGAGTCGGTCCACGACAACCCAGACTGCATTCTTTCTGCTAGGGCTCCTCGAGAATCCTGTGACGAAGTCCATGGTAATGTTCTCCCACTTTTACTCAAGAATAGGAAGCGGCTGCAATAGTCCTACAGTCCTCTGATGTTTGGCCTTGACTTACTGACAGACCAAACATCTCGCCATGAATCTCGCAATCTCCCTCTTTATCCAATGCCACCAGTAGTGTTGTCTCAAATCTTGGTATATCTTTATACCCCCGAGATGAATAGAATAAATCGAGCTATGGGACTTGGTCATCAACTCCTGGTATAGCTCGCCACTCGAAACGTATAGGCGATCTCCATACCTCAATGTTCCATCTTCATGAATCTGGAGGACCGTCTGCATGCCGTCCTCTCTCCTCTCTCGCATTCGTCGGAATCTCCCATCTTTAGGTAGGGCTGCCTTGATCATCTCAACCAATGTAGACTGAACCTCTAGACTGGCTATTTGTCCATCCATGCCAGGCAATACAATCTCTATCCCGAACTCCTGAAGATCCTCTAACAATTACCGCTGAGCCATCAAAAAGTATGCCATGGGCTTCCTGCTTAAGGCATCTGCTACTACATTCACCTTGCCATGGTGGTACTATAATTCTATATCATAGTCTGTCATCAACTCTAGCCATCATCTCTGTCTCATGTTGAGCTCCTTCTGAGTGTAGACATACTTCAGACTTTTGTGATCTATGTAAATCTTAACCCGCTCTCCATAAAGGTAGTACCACCTTAGCTTTAGTGCAAATATCACTACAGCTAGCTCTAGATCGTACGTCGGATAGTTCTTCTCATGAACTCTCAGCTGTCTCGATGTGTAGGCTATTACCTTGCCGTGCTGCATCATTACATATCCTAATCCGCTCCCAGATGCATCACTATATACTACAAATCCTCCCGATCCCGAAGAAAGTATCAAAATTTGGTGCTGATGTCAAACGCTTCTTCGGCTCTTTGAAAGCCGTCTGACACTCCTTAGTCCAGATAAAATCCTCGCCTTTATACGTCAGTCGCGTCATAGGCACAGCGATCCTCGAGAAGTTTTCCATGAATCTTCAATAATATCTGGCAAGTCCGAGAAAACTCCTAATCTTTATAACTGATGTAGGGGTAGGCCACATCTCCACTGCAACGATATTCTTCGGGTCAACTGATAGTCCATATCCAGTGATTATGTGTCCCAGGAATGGTACTCTATCCAAGCAGAACTCATATTTACTGAGTTTGGCATACAACCTCTCCTGCCTCAGCGTCTCCAACTAGATCCTGAGATGCCTTTCGTGCTCCTCATGGCTCTTAGAATATACCAAGATGTCGTCGATAAAATCTACCACAAACTTATCTAAGTACTGGTGGAAAATCTTGTTCATCAAGCTCACAAATACTGCTGGTGCGTTGGTTAAACCAAACGGCATGACTAGGAACTCATAGTGCCCGTACTTTATCTGAAAAGCCATCTTCAAAATGTTCTCCCTTCGTACCTTGATCTGGTGATAGCCGGATCTGAGATCGATCTTCGAGAATACACATGCGCCACTTAGTTGATCAAATAAATCATTGATGTGGGGCAAAGCGTACTTGTTTTTTATTGTTACAGCATTTAACGCCCTATAATCGATACACAACCGTACCTTCCCATCCTTCTTTGGCACAAATAAGATGGATGCTACCCATGAAGAAACACTAGCCCGAATGAAACCCTTATCTAAGAGATCATCTACTTGGACCTTCAACTCAACCAACTCTTTCGGTGCTAGTCTGTAGACGGGGGAAGTAACTGGCTCGGCTTCGGGAGTCAACTCTATTGTGAACTCTATCTCTCTGTCAGGTGGTAGGCCTGAAAGATCCTCTGGAAACATATCCTTAAACTCTGATATAAAGTGAGGGTATATCGGTTCACCTTTTATAATTTGTGTCACTAAGGTAGGTTGCACACCATGATCTCGGGCTCCCCAAAGAAACTCAAACTCAGGGTGATCTGGTGGTCTAAAAATGATGCAACCATGATGCAATCTAGCGTTGCATATTATTGGCTCAACCAATCCATGCCTAGTACAACGTCATAGTCCGGTATGGAGAAGACCAAAAATCGGGCACTCATCTCTCGCCTGCAAACAACTATTGAACAAGATCTACATGTGTTGCTAATTGGTACTATTCTACCTCCCGTAAGAATTTTTTTAATCTTCGGAAGGGGTGCAGTTGCTATTCTATGGGTGGCTATGAAATAGTATGTGGCACCATAATCAAATAATACTACTGCTGGTAATGAAGCTACTAAGATAGTACCTGCGATCACTTCTCCGGCTGTCTTCGCCTACTCTATGGTCATCGTATAGGCCTGGCCATGTCTCGGTGCTCTCGGCTGCTGTCAAGCCTGCTGGAATCGATCTGCTTTTGCGTCCAAGGGTGACCTCCTCTGATTTCCTCCTGGTGTTGGTGGTCGCAGTACCCCAGCTCCTGCGTAGGGCGGCCTCGGTCCGGGAAGCTGCAGATAAGGCCTCGGTGCTGGCAAGGCTGGCTGATGAACCATCTTTACTGGAGCCCTTTGGTCTGGGCAATCCCGGACTGCATGCTGGTCCGACCCACATCTCAGACATACTCCCAGCCTCCGTCGACAGTACCTCAATAAATGTCCCCTCTTGCCGCAGTAATGGCATGTGGGAATCACTGGTCCCTGCAGAGGTGTTGCTCTCTGCTACTGCGGTACCAGTGGATGTTTCGTAGGTCTTCCCTGCGGAGGTCGAACTGATGATGATGATGCATAGGAGCACTTCAGACTGGCCTCCATCTTGTTGGTGCGGTCCTGGCGTTGTGCTGCTAATAAAACCTCGGAGTAGGAGGTGGGGGCTATAGACCCAATAAATCTTTGTATCTCAAAACTTAGGCCTTCATAGAACTTCTCGGCCTTCTTCTCCTCAGTCAGGATCAGGTACGGTGCAAATCAGCTCAAGCGGAGGAACTCAGCATTATATTCATCTATGGTCAAACTGCCCTGTCTGAGGTTCTGGAACCTATTCTGAAGTTCTGCTCTGGCAGTGGAAGGTATATACATCTCTTGGAAGAGCCTAGAGAACTCCTCCCATGTGACCCGATCGGGTCCTAAATGCTCCTCCTTTGAGAGCCACCAGTGATGAGCGTTGCCGGTAAGCTGTATCCTGACGGCGGTCATCCATCTATGCCTCGAGAGGTCGGTGGCCTCCAGCTAGTGCTGAATGCTGGTGAGCCATGCATGAACCTCCGTCAGCTCTTTCGTGCCAGAGAAGGGAAGTGGTATCATATGACGAAAGTCTATGACAGACCCCATCGTCGACTGGCGAGTGGGTGGTGACGCCTGTCCCAAGGCCGTTATAATACTCTCCCATAAGGTCTCAGCATGGCGCTGTTGGGCCTGATGCTGAGCCTGCTGTTGGACCTGCTGTTGGGATTGCATCATAGCGTAGACCATCTGAAATATCTGTGGCCCATCCATGGGTTGCCCTGTTGGGAAAGGCATGTATGGCATCTATGGAGGAAATTGAGGTGGTGGGGGCAACTGTTGCTCCTCCTGTCTTGCGGTCCTCTGGTCCTCATGACCTGCCTGATACGGAGTCTGGTGCCCGTCTGATGGCACCTCTGGCTGTCCAGATGACTGTTCCTGGGGAGCCGGGATCAATAGAAGAACATGCCCCAGTTTTGGTTCCCCGGATGACCCTGCATCACGGGGGATATCGTCCGGCTGCACGATATATCCGCTATGAAGATTCATAACTCTGACAAGAAGTCATGTTTAATATTAGCGTTAAGGATTTAAACAAGATACAAATTGGCAAAAGAAATCGAAATAGAGGTATCATGTGAAGGACTCAAGCATGTAGATGAGATTCCTAATATCTATTACTAATTTGCAGGCTCGCTTGGCACAGTCAGGTAACCAAGACAATTTAAATCGGACCTGCATGGGCTACCATAAAAATTATGTCACACCCAAGTTCCAAATATAAGGAACTGAGCCACGTGGCAACGGCTAGCGGGTACACTTCGACGGGCATCCTAATCTAATGGACCCGACGGAGTGCATCTAAGCTGTAAAGTATAATGATAAAACCCAATATATAATACATAGACAGTAAAACTAAATCTCATCCACAGAAAATAGAAATATAGAGCACATATAGAAGAACATAACTACTAATATACAGAAGGGAAATAGGACAAAAAATATATCATAATACAAATACGAGAAGAGTCACACGAGAACAAACCCGCTAATACAAATACTAAAATAAAGGAAAGCAGTAAGATAACTAGGAACGATATCTGAAAGCTAGATAGTAATACCATCCCAGGATGAAGTTACTACCAGAGAACAAACGAAGTCCTCTGGAAGGATCTCGTCCTCTGCGACAGGTCCCGCTCCTGGATATACTCCCGGTTCGTACTCCTCCGGGTAGTCCTCCTCGCCTAAGCCTGGAAGGGAAGCAGGTCCTCAGAGGGACGTAAAAAGGTACAAAAATAGTATGCCATAGTGTAACAGAAAGAAACAAGTGCAACACCGGTATAATCTAGCATAACCACCTAAGTGAGACACAACTTTGAAGACAATGTTCGACGCGTGGGCTGTCCAAAATAAAACCGTAGCTCCAAACACAGAGACATACGGGGCATACCATAGCTCCGAGCACAGAGTTACACGGTGATACTAGGACTCCGAAAACAGGAACACTACATAAATAGGACATCTACATATATATAGTGCGTGCAGAGTAGCCCAAAAGTCTAGTAACTGTCTTCCCCTCCAAAAAGTGGTCAACGAGTATTCGCTGATCCTGAAACTCTATCTAACAGTCTCGTCATACTGAAGTAACTATCAACAATCAGGACCCTAAAGCCGTCCCAGATTTTGGTCATGCTGACACTATCAGGATACAGGAAATCTGGCACAATAACGGTGTCTGAATATATCCTAGGGTTATGATGTAACCAAGTATGTACATCAAGGTGTTGTGAACATCTATCAATCGTTACCAGACGTTACCGACGAACGTCTGTACCCGATTATGACCCAGACACAAAGTACGATTCTGATCCAAAGTGCGCACGATGCATAGAATAAATAAATAAAAATCTGGTAACTGAGATACAGGATGGCAAGGTACACTTGCTAGGATTCGGATGCTGAAGATGGGGCTCCGGTACAACGTCCAAGTTTGCGGATCCCGAAGTACCTAGAGACGAGATATAAGATTAATCAATAAACTATCATGATGCTATTCTAAAATAAGAGGTGACACATGTCTAGCATAGTCACATATAGCTCACAAAGACACTAAACTAGAGGGTTGAACAAAGATGGCTAAAGGAACATTGCATCAATTACGATCAATCATCAGTATAACATCATCAAACCAAAACCTCAATCCCCTACTATTTATTATGGTGCTTTCAGTAGTTCAAGCTATGCACATCCTCAACCATACCATCCTTGTGTTCACAGACATTATTATGTACATTCAAATATATCATCCTCAAATAAAATAATTATTAATTCTCAAACTCTCATTTATATAACCGTTATTTTATCATTCGAACACCGTTTCACATATAAATAACTATTCCTTAATAAATTTACTTTTAATTATCAAGCCCTCAATAAATGACCATCTTAATAATATCACCACACCATTTCATACTTAAAAACATACTCCTCAATACCCATCAATAATGCATGGAATTATATCATAAACCCTAAAACTCATGTGTAGCATTCATATCCCTAACCCTAACTAGGTTCTATTTAGCAAAAAGCAAAACTACACTAAAACAAGGAGATGGGTGAGAAGTTACCCCGGTGGCTACGGGTGGTGGCAGCGGCAATGTTGCAGCTCCGGTCAGGGACAGAGTCGACCGCAGGGGTGGCACACGTCTCAACGAGGTGGCGGGGTGCTCGATTGTTGTGAAGGGGATGTTGCTCGAGGTGGTGGTCATGGGGGGTAAAACTGGTCATGGAGGTGGTGGTGCTAGCCATGGAGGTGGTGGTGGTGCGAGGGTGGTTCGTCGAGGTAGTGGTGCTAGCCGTGGAGGTGGTGCGAGGGTGGTTCGTCGACTGCAGCAGGTGGTGGCAGTGGTTTTCTGTAGGTGGTGGTCGTGATGGTAGATCAGGGTGGTCGAGGGAGTGGTCGACTGCAGCTCCGGTGTAGTGGTGGAGGTCGAGGGTGGTTCGTGGAGGCTGCTGGTGTTGGAGGTAGAAGCGGACGGCTCGGCCGGAGTAGACGCGGTGGTCAGCAGTAATTCCCAGCCGGTGCAACAATTGCTGGGGAATCTCGCCAGAGAAGAAGAAGTTGCGAGTGGTCAAGCTTTCGTTGAAGAAGAAGTAGTGAAGAAAAAGAAGGTATGAAGAAGAAGGAGGAATAAAGAAGAGAATGGGATGAGGAGTTCGCTGTGTGAAGAAAGGAAGAGGGAGGAGAGAGAGAGAGAGAGAGGGGGGGTTTCCTAGGTTTCTAGGGATTAGGGCCGACACATTAGGAAAGGGGGTGAGGATGAGTGATTATATAGGAGGCTGTGTGGTGGGGATGATGTTGCATTTTGAATGAAGGGCCAAGATGCAACATGAAGAAAGTGTACAAACCAAAGGGGGGAGAGAGAGAGATGATTGGACCGGTCATGAGAGGGAGGGGGTTTCTTCATTGGCCTTGACCAATAGGGTGGTGACACCTAACACCATATTTGCAATTAAGCCCCTTAACTTTTGGTTATTTTCATATGCATGAAAAGTGATGGGGATTTGGTGTGGGAAATGGTGTTTGGTGTTGTGTAGGGTGAGGAGGTGTTGTGTGTTTTGCATGGGCTTAATGAATGGGGTATTGGGTTAAATTAGGGTTAAGTTGGGATTATTCAAAGTTGGTATCCCCAATTTAATTAAAATAAACTGTCATGTGCTCTTAAATTAAATGGGGCACATGGGGTCTCAATTAGAAGTGATACAATATTCATGAATGGTGTAGGCATGGTGTCAGTCTTGATCCCTTTAATTGGTTTGGCTAACCGGGTTGAATTTGTGTCCCAAAATTGATATCAACGACAAAGGTACGCGACATAGGATTAAAGAATTAATTTTACGACTGGAAAGTTATGCAATTAAATTAGAACACAAGGGATTATGTGTGTGGGTGACGAAAAAGTCCAGCGCATAGGTTGGCTTGTCAAGTCAAGAGTGCAATAACTAGTTGGAAATTTAGGGCTATTGTTGGGCTCCAAATATTGTAGCAACGGTAGGGTGCACCAAGGGTTTAAATAAAGAACCATATAACTTTAACAAAATTTCTAAACCTCAAACACCCTAACGCTAAAACAAAATTTCTAACCCTATCTAGTCTACCTAAAATAATAATTGAGGGGGTTTACATAATCCAATTGGTTTAACTAATTAAGTAATCTTCATAATGAATGGGCTTGCTATTGGGCTCAAATCTAACTAGGATTAAATGTTGGTCCATGAGTCTAATCTAAACTAGTTAGGTCCACTAACATAAGTCTAAAATCAAATCTAACATCTAATAATAAATAAATAATATAATAAATAAATATTCAATCAGCACATATTTAACTAATTATAAAATGACTAAAATACCCTTTCCTAGAAAATATGGTAGTGACAGCTCTAAAGCTATGGAAATACTATATGTACGGAGAGCTTGTGGAGATCTTCATAGACCACACAAGTTTGAAGTACATGTTTACACAAAAAAAGTTAAATAAGAGGCAGAGACGGTGGTTGGAGCTGTCACGACCCGCACCCAGTGTTGGGGCACGAGTACGTGGGTACGTCCAGCCTACGCTGCAGTATCGGCAGTAGAATATAGTTTGGGTAAACTATCTATCTCGCAATCAAGATATAATAATGCCGCCAATGAAATATAAATACTCAATCATAGATCTAATAGATGGAACGATCGCACGAATATGATAAAAGAATAGAAGAGTCAAAATATAACTCACAAGACAAAATAATATCCAATGAGTTATCAAAGAAATACTAATAACTGAGCTGGAGACAAATTTGGTACAAATGGAATCTAACTACTGAGCTACGAGTCATGGGTCATCTGTCTCAATCGGGATGAGACCCTCCTGAGCCAAAGTCTCTGGCTCTAAATCAACTATGTCCTGAGGCCCGTAGTGAGTGGGGTACCTGTCACGTCCCAGTCCCAAAATACCGAGGGACTGGACACGTAGCAATGGCCAGCAGCACGTACGATGGACAAACCCAATTTAATGGATCCATCAGGGCGTACTTAAGCTGTAGTACAACAATAAGGGTCTAGATATACTAATCTCATCCACAGAATAAATACAACAATATCAGAATCATAAAGCAAGATCAATCTCAATAAAATATAAACTCGAGAAATAACCCGATAATGAGTCTGATATATCTGTCAAGATACAAGAATAAAGCTAACCACAACAATACTGAGTATGGAAACAATATATACTCAGAAGATAACCTCGGTGATCACCCGTCTACTGAATCTGGTACTGCTCCAGTAACTGCTCCTGTTCCTGCTTCTGCTCCTGCTAATGCTCTTGTACTGTATAAGTCTGGGTGGATCTCCTCTGCTAATCCTGGGGACATAATCCGGATCCAGGTCCTCAGGGGACATAGCAAGGTACAAAATAACTCATGCCAAAATAAATGCAGTGCAACAATAAATGAACAATAGGGTAAACTATATAACCAGGCTAAGTGAAATGCAAGATGAGAGTAGCACTAGAAACTCAGGCTGAAACCACTACAAGCCCTGTGTCAGGGAGCCGGTAGAATTAATAACACGTAATGGGCCAAGCTCGGGTTTAGAGTCTTGCGCCTCACAATAATAGGGGTTTTATATATATGATCAGCCTGTAGCCTGTGTGTCTCTCCCTACCCAATGTAACCACACGTCTCATGTCCACGAGGCCCCATGTCCATGTCACGTAAGATCATATCTAATACAGCAAGTCATATAATGTCTATGAATATAATGTTTATGTCATAAAACCTGTATCCTATACAGAATCACCATGAATATCTTAGAAAGATTCCGTCACATGAATAGTGTCAAGTGTCCTGGGTTATGATGTACTTGATAGGACAAGTACCAGAAATATAGGGTCTCGGTATCCATGTCTAGATGACAATACACAACGCCGCGTACGGTGTTGGAACCCGACTATTAAACAGACGCTAAGTAAGCCACACAGTCCTAGGTCAAGCATGTACAACAATATATAAATAAGGCAAGGAATTAAGTAACAAGAACTGCAATGTTGGCAAGGTACACTTGTCTGAGGTTCTGGCTCTAATTGTAGCTCTGGTCTTTGTGGGAATTGTAGGGACTCCTCCGGTTGCTGAAATAAACATCACGATCAGATTCAAAAAATATCAAATAGATAGAAATGCCTGTCCTTAAGTCCAATTTGGACACAGGGGCAAAAATGACAGTTTCTGGTCAAAGCGGGATCCACATGTGGGCCGCTTTGCACCAAAAAATGTGTCAGGGTCAAAGGTCTCTAAATTCATCAAACTTAGTGTCAACTAGTCCAGAACGATGATACGAACCCAACGGAACTTCCAGAATTGGATTCCGATGAGCCGGTCACAAAATTGCCCGTCTAGTGGAGCCGTGGGGCCCACGATACGCGATTTTGTCAACGTTCTTAGAATCAAATCAAACTTGGGTCGCAGGACCAGCGTATTGCTACGAGTCCAATGACGTAAGTTTTGTTTCGATCTGACGTGTGTACACAAGGTTAAAACGTGTTCCAAAACAGGCAGATACGGGGCGTTGTCGGCGGATACACGTTGATTCCGGTGTGCATGCACATCCAAATCAACTTCTGCAAAATCCTGCATGTCCGTATCAACGGTGCGCACATTTCTGTGAAGACCGCACATGACCAAGTTATCCCGTTTGGCGGAGCGCACTCAGTTCCGGGGTAAAATGGGGTATTATTTTTTCTATTTTTTGATCGCGGTTCGCGATCGCCACAGGATGCGACGCACCGAGCGGGTTGTACGGGCATCGAGGGGGTTACATAGTCTACGCGACACAACTAACGGAACAAAAAATAGAACAATGAGGAGAGAGAACGGGTTACCTGAACAAGGCTACGTGGAACGATGTTCTTCGTGTCCGCGAGGAGTTGCGACACGACACAAATTATGTCCGGGTACTGTGCGGCCGTGTCCGAGTACTATGTCCGGGTTCTAGGGTTTCGATCACAGCAGCTGGGACTGGGGGATTCGCCGGAGGATGGCAGTTCTGGCGGAGGCTCGTCTGCGGCTGCCAGGGCTAGGGCTGGGGAGATGGCGAGGCAGTTGGGAATCGACGAGGGCTGCGAGGGTGAGGCGGTGCTGGATTGGGCTAGGGCAGAGGAGATGGAGTCGGGAAAGGAGGAAGAGATGGTGGCGAGGTCGTCGAGGAAGATAGTGGAGCGGAAAGAGGGAGACGGTGGTCGGGGGAGGTTTTACGGGGCTGGAGGAGCTGCGGGGTGCCTGAGCTAGGGTAGAGGAAGAGGCGGTGAGGATAGGGCTCGTCGGAGGGGATGAAGTGGCTGCGGGGTGTTAGGGTTTCGGCGAGGTCATTGGCTGAGGGCGGCTCAGGAGGAAGGAGGAGGGAAGGCGGAGCGGGGCTGCGGGGTGTGTCCGGGCGGAGGAGACGGGGAGGTTCGTCGGGAGGAGAAAGAGGAGGAGGGAAGTTAGGGTCGTGATCGAGGCGGAGGAAGGCGGCTCTGCGGGTCTGGGAGATCGACGATGGTGTCTAGGGTTCATGGGAGAGAGGGCGGCGAAAGGCGAGGGGAGAGGTCCGGCTAGGCGATGTTGCGGCAGAGCGCACTACTAGAAAAAGCGGTTTTATATATATGATCAGCCTGTAGCCTGTGTGTCTCTTCCCACCCAATGTAACCACACGTCTCATGTCCACGAGGCCCTATGTCCATGTCACGTAAGATCATATCTAATACAGCAAGTCATATAATGTCTATGAATATAATGTCTATGTCATAAAACTTGTATCCTATAGAGAATCACCATGAATATCTCAGGAAGATTCCGTCACATAAATAGTATCAAGTGTCCTGGGTTATGATGTACTTGATAGGACAAGTACGAGAAATATAGGTTCTCGGTATCCATGTCTAGATGACAATACACAACGCCGCGTACGATGTTGGCACCCGACTATTAAATGGACGCTAAGTAAGCCACACGGTCCTAGGTCAAGCATGTACAAAAATATATAAATAAGGCAAGGAAATAAGTAACAAGAACTGTAATATTAGCAAGCTACACTTGCCTGAGGATCTGGCTCCAACTGTAGCTCTGGTCTCAGTGGGAATTGTAAGGACTCTTCCGGTTGCTAAAATAAACATCACGATCAGATTCAAAAAATATCAAATAGCTAGAAATGCCTGTCCTTAAGTCCAATTTGGACACAGGGGCAAAAATGGCAGTTTCTGGTCAAAGCGGGGTCCACATGTGGGCCGCTTTGCACCAAAAAATGTCAGGGTCAAAGGTCTCCAAATTTGTCAAACTTAGTATCAACCAGTCCTGAACGATGATACGAACCCAACGGAACTTCCAGAATTGGATTTTGATGAGCCGGTCACAAAATCGCCCGTCAAGTGGAGCCGGGGGGCCCACGATACACGATTTTGTCAACGTTCTCAGAATCGAACCAAACTTGGGTCACAGGACCAGCTTATTGCTACGAGTCCGATGACGTAAGTTTCATTTCAATCCGACGTGTGTACACAAAGTTACAATATATTCCAGAACATGCAGATACGGGGCGTTGTCTGCGGATACGCATTGATTCCGGTGTGCACGCACATCCAAATCAACTTCTGCGAAATCTTGCACGTCCGTATCAATGGCGCGCATGTTTCGGTGAAGACCGCACGTGACCAAGTCATCCCGTTTGGCGGGGCTCACTCAGTTCTGGGATGAAATGGGGTATTGTTTTTCCTATTTTTGGATCGCGGTTCGCGATTGCCACAAGACGCGACGCACCGAGTGGGGTACACGAGCATCGAGGGGGTTACATAGTCTATGCGTCACAACTGACGAAACAAAAAATAGAACAATGAGGAGAGAGAACGGGTTACCTAAACAGGGCTATGTGGAACGATGTTCTTCGTGTCCGTGAGGAGTTGCGACACGACACAAATTATGTCCGGGTACTGTGCGGCCGTGTCCGAGTACTGTGTCCGAGTTCTAGGGTTTCGATCACAGCGGCTGGGACTGGGGGATTAGCCGGAGGACTCGTCTGCGGTTGGGAATCGACGAGGGCTGCGAGGGTGAGGCGGTGCTGGGCTGGGCTAGGGCGAAGGAGATGGAGTCGGGGAAGGAGGAAGAGATGGTGGTGAGGTCGTCGAGGAAGACGGTAGAGCGGGGAGAGGGAGACGGTGGTCGGGGGAGCTTCTGTGGGGCTGGAGGGGCTGCGGGGTGGCTGAGCTAGGGTAGAGGAGGAGGCGGTGAGGATAGGGCTCGTCGGAGGGGATGAAGTGGCTGCGGGGTGTTAGGGTTCCGGCGAGGTCATTGGCTGAGGGCGACTCAGGAGGAAGGAGGAGGGAAGGCGGAGCGGGGCTGTGGGGTATGTCCGGGCAGAGGAGACGGGGTGGTTCGTCGGAAGAAGGAAAAGGAGGAGGGAAGTTAGGGTCATGATCGAGGCGGAGGAAGGCGGCTCTGCGGGTCTGGGAGATCGACGGTGGTGTCTAGGGTTCATGGGAGAGAGGGCGGAGGAAGGCGAGGGGAGAGGTCCGGCTAGGCACTGCTGCGGCGGAGCGGAACAGAGGAGGGAAGCTAGGTTTAGGGTTCCGGTGTCGGGGCGGATAGGGGATATTTATAGGGTTGTCGGAACAGTATTGTCGGTAGGAATCCGACCAGGGTTCCGTTTGGGTAACGGGTCCGGGTCCGCGGGTCGGGTTCAACATGAATTCGGCCCGATCCGCTAACGTTTAAGTGCGGGTTCGGCTAGTCGGGTTTCGGGTCGGGTTTAGATCCGACCCGACCCGACCCGACCCGCTAAGGTTGGATTCGGTTCAATTGAACCGGGTATGGGTTGGTTTGGGTTGGTTTGGTTTATTTTAAAATAAACTGGGTTTAATTCAGGGTTTAATTCGGTTTATTTAAACTTACTTTTTAGGGCTTTAAAAATGCTTCCAGGGTCCAATAAATTCCCGAAAATTATCCTATGTCTAGTTTTTCATTTTACACCATAAAATATTATTTCTATAGTATTTTAATATTAATTAATAGCAATTAAAAATTATTTAATTTCAAAATACCTAGGTTTTAATTACAGAAAAATCCCAAAAAATTATAGAAAATTGTAAAAAATCCAAATTAAAAATTTCTGAAAAATCAGGGGGCTTACAGTACCACTCCTTAGTGTCATTTGGGAAAATTATATCCAGTCAGGAAAGGAGCAAAGTGCATTTCTAACAGCAGTTCTAATAAATGATATAAACTATATAACAGTAAATAGATGTGAATATACAAGATATAAAATACGGGTACAAGAGATATGCAATATAGGAATACTGAAAATAAATACACGAATGAGGAATATAGAAATGAACAAGAAATACTACTACTAAGTGAGTGAGTACCATCTTTAACATATGATCGGCTTAGGAACTTGCACAAGGATAATGAACTAGTTAATAATTTATGCGGTGTATGATTAACACTATTAAAGGAACAATATATGCACTAGGAGGGTATGATCACATATCTATACTAAATACTCTCCGCCCATGACTGGTATAGTAGATCCAACCTGGTATGTTATGACACGAGATTCACTGGGTAGGTAGCTAGTCTCCCCAAGAATTAATGTCTGTACATGTACAAGAAGAACAATAAGCAAGGCTTGCACAAGATATACCATAAATACCAAGAAATAATATCTCATGACGTGATCCGGATATACCAATCCGTATAACTATCGTGTCATGAAATCAAGAATATCTACACTAGATACAAGAGACATAGAGGATATTATAAATAAAAAACTATCAGAGAATGTACTTGTCTGAAATCTGGTGAACAATATCAAAGATGTCCGATACGGTACCTCAAAGACCTAAATATGGAATATTACATCAATACAAGGTTTTAGAATAAAAATAAGTTAAACTAGTGAACTTCTAGGTCATAAATCCATTTCCAAGTGAAAATAGTAAAACTAGGTAAACTCTAGGTCAAACTAGTCAAACTTGGTCAAACTAGCTATTTCTAGGTTGTATGAGTTTATCTCTAGGATATTGGGTCCATACATTATGTAACTAGGCCATACTAGCTATACTAGGATACTAAGAAACCAATAAGATACCGTATCAACATATGTACAAGACAAAATATATATTATTCCAAGCTAAACTAATGCTAAGTAGATACATTGGCTTTGAACCAAAAGCGGTATCACACTACCTACACACCCATCTTGATGTGCAAACTCAAAACCTTGAGTAAAATCTAATACCTTGACATTACCTTGGTATCACAAGGTAATTCAATATCTAAGTTATAACTACTACCCATACTCCTTACTATACACTAATATGTATATAAGCTTATAGCAATACTATACTAAACTATATACTAACATACCCCTTCGGATATTCAATACCCGTACCCAAGATATCTTAACTCTCATTACCTTGGTGTAACTCAAGGTAATCTATATTAACTAGTACTTATATATATATATATATATATATATATATATATATATATATATATATATATATATATATATATATATATAACTTTAATATCATTATACATGTATATACATATAACCATACTAGAGATGCACATGAACTCCTACTCTCCCATGCTCACCAACATATCAACAAGAATTATAGAATATGCATATGCATATATATACATATATCTAACATAATAATTATAATTATAATATTATAATATCTATAACCAAGGTAAATTGAATTGAATTGCAAAGAAATAAACACGTGGAGTGCACCGTACCCGTATCACACTAGATCTATGATACGTTTGCGATACGGCTCCACCACACAACCAAATATATTTTGAAGGACACGAGCAAGTCTAAAATCATAATTATGAATAATACGAAGAACTAGCTACTCAACTACGTGTCTGTGTTAAAATATAACATGTTCAAACCCCCGTGTCGGAGAAAAATCCCCAAATCAACCAGTATCTCCAAATTATCGGGATACGGCCTACACGTATCCAATTGTGGATATGACACTAGCCACACACAATCAAACATATGTCAATTTAGTCTAATTGACCTATTGACAAACACAAGATGTGTCAATCTTGGAATTCCCCCAAAATTGACAAAAAATATCACATAACTTTCTCTAAAGGCCTCCTATGAACCTAATTCCAATTCCTATGGGTAGCCTTAGCATATGGGATTATTTCTAATGATTAAAATATATATATTTAGAGTTTAATTAGAGGAGAAAAACTGAATTATACCTATTGGAAGATAGATTCCCAATAAAATCTCCAAATTTAGTGAAAAGAGCCTCAAACTTGTAGATCATTGCTCCTCCTTGTAGATCATTGCTTCCTCCTTATAGATACTTTCTCTAATAGCATCCAATGATGATTTGAGAAAAAATTTGGGTAGAATTTGATGTGGGAATGAAGAAATTTGGAAGAGAAAATTCTAGATTTAGATTTAAAATAAAAAATACAGAGAGAGAATTTTTTCTTCATCTAATACTAGGTCGGCCCCCTTACCCCTTCTCTAAGCTACTATAAAATATCTAAAATACCCCTTGGGACTTGTTATGAAGAAATAATTAAGGAAGGAATGTTCTAGTCTAATTGGTTTAACTTAATTAATCATTATTCTAATGATTGGGCTTCTTATTGTGCTCAATTCTAACTAGAATTAAATGTTGGTCCATGAATCTAATCTAAACTATTTAGGTCTACTAACACAAGTCCAAAATAAAATTTAACATCTAACAATAATTAAATAATACAATAAATAAATATTAAACATGCATAATATTTAATTAATTATGAAATGACCAAATATCCTTTCCTAGAAAATGTGTTAGTAACAAGTCTACCCCCCTTAAAATAATTTTGTCCTTGAAATTCAAAGATGAAACTACCCCCAGAAAATAAAACAAAATAGAATTAGGAAAGAACATACCTCAAGGCACAAACAAATATGGATAACGCTCTTGTATTTCATCCTCTCACTCCCAAGTAGACTCCCCCAGAGAGTGATGCCTCCATGCGACACGTACGAAGGGAATAGTCAGGTTCCTCAGCACCTTCTCTCTATGATCCAGAATCTCAACTGCTTGCTCTGGATAGCTAAGAGTATGACCTACCTCTATCTCCGAGTGATCCAATACGTGACTAGGATCCTCCACGTACCGTCTCAACTGCGACACATGAAACACGTTTTGTACTCCCTCCAATGCAGGTGGCAAGTCTTGTTTGTAAGCAACTGCACCGACCCTTTCAAGAATACTGAAAGGTTCGATGAATCGCGGACTAAGCTTTCCGTCTCCACCGAAATGAATCATGTCTCGTATCAGAGAAATCCTCAGAAACACCAGACCACTAACCTAGAACAAAATACAACCTTAAGAACTTAATCTATAACAAACAACCAATATCAAGCACAAAACAAAAATCTAAAACCATACCTCAAACTCCAAAGGTCTCTGGTGGTTATCGGCCCAATGCCGTTGTTTGTCTGGCGCCACTCAAAGTCTATCTCTAATCAGCTTAACCTTCTCTACTGTATCCACAACCATCTCTGGCCCTAGCAAAGCTCTCTC
This sequence comes from Iris macrosiphon, assembly GCA_036927795.1. NCBI lineage: Eukaryota > Viridiplantae > Streptophyta > Magnoliopsida > Asparagales > Iridaceae > Iris > Iris macrosiphon. Next base: position 102,674,563 of record JAYESA010000005.1, on the reverse strand, counting down.
TCCAATATCGTCCCATGACAAGGGAGTACGACATCTCCGATCGTACAGAGCCTTAAATTATGATATCTCTATACTAGCCTGGTAGCTGTTGTTATAAGCAAACTCTACTAAATGGAGATGGTCCTCCCAAGATCCCCCAAAATCTAGTATACAGGTGCACAACATATCCTCGAGAGTCTGAATAGTCCTCTTTGACTGCCCATCCGTCTGGGGATGATATGCAGTACTGAACTTGAGTTGGGTGCCCAAACTCGCATGTAAACTCCTCAAGAAATGAGAAGTAAAACGACTATCCCGATCCGAGACTATGCTGACGGGTATCCAATGTATCCTGACGATCTGCCTCACATACATATTTGTCAGCTTCTCCGTAGATAAACCCACATTAAAAGGCAAAAAGTGGGTCAACTTGGTCAACCTGTCAACGATGACCCAAATCGTGTCTTTTCCTTCTGGAGATCATAGAAGTCCTAACACAAAATCCATAGTAATATGCTCCCACTTCTAATCTGGAATAGGTAATAGCTGAAGTAAACCACCTGGCCTCTACCTCTTGGCTTTCACCTGCTGGCACACTAAGCATTTGGATACAAATTGTGCCACCTTCCTCTTCATGCCATACCACTATACACTCTCTGGCATATCCTGATACATCTTGTTGGCACCTGGATGTATAGAATACTGAGAGCGATGTGCTTCCTGTAATACCTCCTTATGCAGCTCCACACTAGGCACACATAATCTAACACCATGCCGCAAAGAACCATCCTCAGTAATGGTAAAATTATCCTCCAATCCTGCTCTCACCTGAGCTCTGATGCTCCACAGAGATACATCCTCATATTCAACTCCTTCTGAGTGAAAACGTACTTTAAGCTCTTGTGGTATGTGAAGATCTCCACACGCTCTCCGTACAAATAGTATTTTTACAACTTTAAGGCAAAGATGACTGCTGCCAACTCCAAATCGTGTGTAGGATAGTTTTTTTATGAGGACGCAATTGCTTGGATGCATAGGCAACCACTTTCCCATTCTGCTGAAGAACACAACCCAGACATTTCTCCGATGCATCACTATAAATAGTGAAACCTCCAGACCCTGATAGCAACATCAAAATAGGAGCAGACGACAACCTCATCTTCAATTCCTTAAAAGCAACTTGGCACTCCTCTGTCCAAACAAACTCTTTATCCTTCCTGGTGAGTCTAGTCATCGGCTAAGAAATCCTTGAAAAATCTTGCACAAACTTCCTGCAGTAGCCTGCCAAACCTAAGAAACTCATGATCTCTGCCACTGAACTCGGGGTATTCCAAGACTCCATTGCTGTAATCTTCTTCGGATCCACTGAAATTCTATCACCAGCCATAATATGTCCTAAGAACTCCACCTTGTCCAGGAAGAACTCATACTTGGACAGATTCCAATACAGCTTCTCATTCATAAGCACATCCAACATAATCCGCAAATTCTCCTGGTGCTCCTCCGGTGTCTTCGAGTATATGAGTATGTCATCGATGAACACCACCATGAACTTGTTAAGGTACTGGCGGAAAACCTTGTTCATCAAATTCATAAATACCGTTGGGGCATTAGTCAACCCAACGACATCACCATAAACTCATACTAGCCATACCGAGTCCTAAAAGCACTCTTCGGAATGTCCTCCGGCTTTACTTTTACCTGGTGGTAGCCTAATCTTAAGTCTATCTTAGAAAATACCTTGGCGCCACTCAACTGATCGAATATGTCATCAATTCATGGCAACAGATATTTATTCTTGATAGTGAGATTATTCAATGCCCTGTAATCGATGCACATACGCACCGATCCATCCTTCTTCGGTATAAACAATACCGAGGCTCCCTACGGTGAAGAACTGGATATGATAAACCCCTTATCCTTCAACTCATCTACTTGCTTCTTTAGCTTGACCAGCTCACTGTTGTTTACTCTATAGATATGCTATGAAATTGGTTCTGTACCTGGCACCAAGTCTATAGAGAACTGAACATCTTGATCTGGCAGCAATCCTAGCAATTTCTCAGGAAACACATCCAAGTACTTTGCTATCAAAGGATGCGATAACTCATTGTCTTCTGCCATAGCTCAACAGATAATGCCTTCTCTCTGCTGTGCAGCTCCTCTAACAAAATCAAACTCTGGCTCTCCTGGTAGGCTAAACAAAACTCTACCTCCTTTGCAATCTATACTAAAATGGTTCCTACTCAACCAATGCATCCCTAGTACAATGTCGTAGCTCGAAGGCGGCATTACAAGTAGACACGTACTCAGTTCCCGGCCTCCAAGAGTAACTCTCCGATCCTTGCAAATATTACTAACCAGGATAATGCCTCCCCAGTCATAATATTGCAAGTCCTATGCAAAGGCTTAGCTACCAAATGATGCTTCAGAGCAAAAAAAACAGATACAAAACTCTGGGAAGCACTACTATCAAACAAAGCTAAAGCTGGAATAGAATCAAGAAGAACAGAACCTGCGATAACATCTCTGGTGGGCTCAGCCTCCTCGACCATCATAGCGAACGCTCGTCCCTGACGTGCACCTCCCTGATGCTAGTGCTGGGCATAACGCTGCTGCTGGGTCAGAAGCGGCGGTCCCCTTGGCTGTACTGCAGGTGGCCTCGCCTGTGTCCTCGAAGATGGATCTACTCCCTGAACTGCACGACGAGGATTTGATGCACACTCTCTTAGCTGATGTCCCTCGGCACCATAATATAACTAAACACTCAACCTCTTCCTGTAAACTTCCCAGATGTGGCCGAACTTCTTGTAGTAGTGGCAGTAAGCTTGCTGTGACTGTCTCTGCTGCTGCGGTGCCTAGTAAAATGGTGCCCTAGCTGGAGTCTGGTGCTACTGAGGCTGCTGAAAAGACTTAGACTGGAAATAAGGACGCTTAGCAGTCACTGTGCTACTAGTAGCCCCCAGAAAAGAATCACGATCTCTCTTGGATTTCAAGCCTAACTCTCGCTCATCCTTGTATGTCTCCGCAAGTATCTCTGAATAGGTCTCATAAAAAGACAGAATAAGGATCTTTACTTTCCAGTTCAGCCCTCGTGGAAACGGATAGCTCGAACCTCCGCCCCCCTCACCAAATACTCCGTAAAATGGCTTAGCCTACAGAACTCTATGCCATACTCCTCCATGGACATGCTTCCCTGAGTAAGGCTCTCAAACTGCCTCCCCAAGTCCAATCTATCCTCTCGAGCAAAGAACTTCCTCTTGAAGAGGTCCTTGAACACTTCCCAAGACTGCCCCGCATCTACAAAAAGTGGCTCATTCCTGAACCAAGTGCGGGCTATGTCGAACAGCTGAAGTCCTACTGCCTTAACCTTCAGATCCTTAGCAAGATGGAACACCCTCATGAGATGCACAATATCCTTGAGCCAATCATCAACGTAGACGATGCCTTCGATTCCCTTGAAGACCCGAGGTTCCAGCTTTTTCAAGTCCTGGATATTACCTGGTCGAAGCTGGGCAACATGCGGAACAACGTGTTGCTAGACCAGAGCTCCTCTCTCTACTACAACAAGTGCAAGCTGATGAGCACTCTCAATGCCCTGCAATAATATATTGGTCTGCCTCTGGTGTGCCTCGAACTGGGCCCTCTAAGCCTCCAACATCTCACGAAATAGTATGAACACCTGAGTCACATCTGTCAGCAGGGAAAGTGGAGGTGGAAGTCACTCAGATACAACCGAAACAGTCGTCTAAGCTAGAGGTTGACCCCCAAACGTAGCTGATACGCCAATCACCGAAGAAGTGACTAGTGCAGGCCCTCGGAAAGTTGCAGATCTCTCATAAACAACTTTCCTCTACTGTGATCTAGTCTTAGGCGGCATCCTGAGACATAGCGAAAGGAAAGAATCAATATGGCACATGATATAATGCATTCGAAGAAGGACAATTAAGATCAAATATTAATATCAAGGAAGAACAGTTGAATTGAACAATCGAGTTTTTCCTATATGTGATTGAGTATTCTCAGCCGATAACCTATATCCTATATCCTAAAATTGGATCATAATAGCACTCAATTCAGAGCACTACTATGAATCGCACTAATTGCGATATCGAAGACCCGCACCCGGTGTAGGGGCACGAGTACGTGGGTAGACCCAGCCTACGCCGCAACATCGAAGGTAGAATGCTGTTTGTGTAAATTATCTATCTAGCAATCAAGATATAATAAAGCCACCAATAAAATATGAATACTCAATCACAGAACTAAAAGATGGAATAATCGCACGAATATGATAAAAGAACAGAAGAGTTAAAATACAACTCACAAGACAAAATAATATCATGAGTTATCAAAGAAATACTAATAACTGAGCTGGAGACAAATTCAGTATAAATGTAATCTAACTACTGAGCTACGAGTTCTGGGTCATTTTCTCAATCGGGATGAGATCCTCCTGAGCCAAAGTCTCTGGCTCTAAGTCAACTACGTCCTGAGGCTCGTAGTGAGTGGGGTACCACTCCTCAGTATCATCTGAGAAAAATATATCCAGTCAGGAAAGGAGCAAAGTACATCTCCAACAACAGTTCTAATAAATAATATAAACTATGTAACAATAAATAGATGTGAATATATAAGATACAAAATATGGGTACAAGAGATATGCAATATAAGAATACTAGAAATAAATACAAGAATGAGAAATATATAAATGAACAAGAAATACTATTACTAAGTGAGTGAGTACTAGCTTTAACATGTGATCAGCTTGGGAACTTGCACAAGGATAATGGCCTAGTTAATCATACGTGCAATATATTATTAACACTATTCAAGGAACAAGACATGCACAAGGAGGGTATGATAACATATCTACACTAAATACTTCCGCCCTCGACTGGTATAGTGGATCCAACCATGGTACATTATGACACAGAATTTACTAGGTAGGTAGCTAGTCTCCTCAAGAATCAATGTCAGTACATGTACAAGAAGAACAAGGAACAAGGCTTGCACAAGATACACCATAAATACCAAGAAATACTAATAACTGAGCTGGAGACAAATTCAGTACAAATATAATCTAACTACTGAGTTACGAGTCCTAGGTCATCTGTCTCAATCGGGATGAGATCCTCCTGAGCCAAAGTCTCTGGCTCTAAGTCAACTACGTCCTGAGGCCTGTAGTGAGTGGTGTACCACTCCTCAGTGTCATTTGGGAAAAATATATCCAGTCTGGAAAGGAACAAAGTACATCTCTAATAATAGTTCTAATAAATAGTATAAACTATGTAACAGTAAATAGATATGAATATAAAAGATATAAAATACGGGTACAAGAGATATGCAATATAAGAATACTAGAAATAAATACAAGAATGAGCAATATAAAAATGAACAAGAAATACTACTACTAAGTAAGTGAGTACCAACTTTAACATGTGATCGGCTGGGGAACTTGCACCAGGATAATGGCCTGGTTAATCATACGTGCAATGTATGATTAACACTATTCAAGGAATAAGACATGCACAAGGTGGGTATGATAACATATCTACACTAAATACTCCTGCCCTCGACTGGTATAATGGATCCAACTATGGTACATTTTCATACGGGATTCACTAGGTAGGTAGTTAGTCTCACCAAGAATCAATGTCTGTACATATACAAGAAGAACAAGGAACAAGGCTTGCACAAGATACACCATAAATATCAAGGAATAATATCTCATGACGAGATCCGGATATACCAATCCGTGTAACGATCGTGTCAAGAAATCAAGGATATCTACACTAGATACAAGAGACATAGAGGATATCATTAATGAGAAACTACCAGAGAATGTACTTTCCTGAAATTCGGTGAACAATATCAAAGATGTCTGATATGGTACCTCGAAGATCTAAATATGGAATATTATATCAATACAAGATTTTGGAATAAAAATAAGTTAAACTAGTCAACTTCTAGGTCATCAAGCCATTTTAAAGTCAAAACAGTCAAACTAAGTAAACTTTAGGTCAAACTTGGTCAAAATAGCTATTTCTAGGTGGTATGAGTCCATCTCTAGGATATTGGGTCCATACACTATGTAACTAGGCCATACTCGATATACTAGGATACTAAGAAACCAACAATATACCGTATCACAAGATACGTAATTTATTAGATATGAAAATATTATAATACATTTATACAAGACAAAATATATATTATTCCTAGCTAAACAAATACTAAGTCGATACCTTGGCTTTGAACCAAAAGCGGTATCACACCACCTACAAGCGGTATCACACCACCTATACACCCATCATGATGTGCAAACTCAATACCTTGAGTAAAATGCAATACCTTGACATTACATTGGTATCACAAGGTAATTCAATATCTAACTTATAAATATTACCCATACTCCTTACTATACACTAATATGTTTATAAGCTTATAGCAATACTATACTAAACTATATACTAACATACCCCTTCGGATATTCAATATTAGTACCAAGATATCTAATTCTAACTAATATTAACTAGTACATATATATATATATATATATATATATATATATATATATATATATATATATATATATATATATATATAAGTTAGTTAGCTTATTTTAATCAGGTAGTAAGTAACTTATATATATATATATATATATATATATATATATATATATATATATATATATATATATATATATATATATATATATATATATATATATATATATATATATATACTAACTTAGTACATTACGAACTTATCAAATAAGCTAGCCGAATTATCGGAACTGCTGCTGCTTACTGTTGCTGCTGCTTTCTGCTTCTGCTGCCGTTGTTGCTTTCTGCTTTTATTGCCGCTGCTTACTGCTGCTGCTTCTTCTTCTGCTGCAATTTTTGCCGCTGCTTCTGCTTTCTACTGCTGCTTCTGCTACTTCTTCTCTCAGCTTTTTTGCTGCTGCTTTTTATTATTTTTCACACTATTTTTCCATAGTTTTTTCCCTTCTAGCTCACATACATATATACACACATACACACATACATATACACACACACACACACACACACACACATACACACACACATATATATATATATATATATATATATATATATATATATATATATATATATATGTATATATATATATATATATATTATACATATTTATACATATAACCATACTAGAGATTCACATGAACTCCTACTCTACCATGATCACCAACACATCAACAATTATAAAACATACATATCAATATATATACACATATATTTCATATAATAATTATAATTACAATATTATAATATCTATAACCAAGATAAATTGAATTGAATTGCAAAAAAATAAACACGTGGAGTGCACCGCACCCTATCACACTAGACTATGATACACTTGCGATACGGCTCCACCACACAACCAAATGTATCCCGAAGGATACGAGCAAGTCTAAAATTATAATTATGAATAATACGAAGAGCTGTCTACTCAACTACGCGTCCGCGTTAAAATGTAACATGCTCAAACCCCGGTGTCGGAGGAAAACCCCCAAATCAACATCTCCAAATTGTCGGGATACGGCCTACATGTATCCAATTATTGACACGACACTAGACACACACAATCAAACATGTGTCAATTTAGTCTAATTGACCTATTGATAAACACAATATGTGTCAATTTAGGAATTCTCCCAAAATTGACACAAAATACCACATAACTTTCTTCACAGACCTCCTATGAACCTAATTTCAATTCCTATGGACAGCCTTAGCATATCGGATGGTTTCTAATGATTAAAATACCGATTTAGAGTCAATTATAGGAGAAAAACTGAATTGTACCTATTGGGAGATGAATTCTCAATGAAATATCCAAATTGAGTAAAAAGAGCCTCCAACTTATAGATCCTTGCTCTTCCTTGTAGATCCTTACTTCTTCCTTATAGATCATTATTCTAATAGCCTCCAATAATGATTTAGGAAGGAAGTAGGAAGAAATTTGGGTAGAATTTGACGTGGGAATGAAGAAATTTGGAAGAAAAAAAAATCTAGATCTAGATTTAAAATAAAAAATAAAGAGAGAGAATTTTTTCTCCATCTAATACTAGGCCAGCCCCTTTCTCCTTCCCCAAGCTACTATAAAATGTCTAGAATATCCCTTGGGGCTTGTCATAAAGAAATAATTAAGGAAGGAAGGTTCTAGTCTAATTGGTTTAAATTAATTAATCATCCTACTAATGATTGGACTTCTTATTGGGCTCAATTCTAACTAAAATTAAATGTTGCTCCATGGATCTAATCTAAATTCGTTAGATCCTCTAACACAAGAACCCTTAATTCTTATTGGGCTTAATTCTTATTGTGTATTGATTACAGATCCCTTAATGCTTTGACTATCAAGAACAAGTACCCCCTGCCGCGGATTGATGATTTGTTCGACCAGCTGACAGGAGCAGTAGTGTTCACGAAGATCGACTTGAGATTGGGTTATCATTAGGTAAAGGTGCGGAGAGAAGACATACCAAAGATAGCATTCAGGACTCGTTATGGTCACTACGAGTTCTTGGTGATGCCTTTCGTACTAACGAATGCGCCTGCCGTATTTATGAACTTGATGAATAGAGTCTTCCACCAATACCTAGACCAGTTCGTGGTAGTCTTCATCGATAACATTTTGGTGTATTCAAAGATCCACGAGGATCACGAAGAGCAATTGAGACTAGTGTTAGAGACGCTAAGGCGTGAGAAGCTTTATGCAAAGCTGAGCAAATATGAGTTTCTCCTTGATCGTATTGCATTCCTTGGACACATTATCTCAGGAGATAGTATTTTGGTAGATCCAGCAAAAATTTCGTCAGTAGAGACGTGGCCGACCCCTACCAACATCTCAGAGGTGAGGAGTTTCCTAGGACTTGTCGGGTATTACCGGAGGTTCATAGAGAACTTCACAAGGATCGCGAGCCGATGACCCGCTTGACCGCAAGGAGCAGGAGTTCACCTGGACAAAGAAGTGTCAGACGGCGTTCAACGAGCTGAAGAAGTGTATGACTACGGCACCTATCTTGACTATACCTTCTGGACCCGGAGGATTCATGATCTACAGCGATGCATCCGGGAAAGGATTAGGATGCGTCTTGATGCAGCATGAAAAGGTTGTGGCCTATGCCTCTAGACAATTGAGGACCCATGAGAAGAACTACCCCACTCACGACTTGGAGCTTAAAGTAGTAATCTTTGCCTTGAAGCTTTAGAGGCACTATCTATACGAAGAACGAGTGGAGATATTCACAGATCACAAAAGCCTAAAGTACGTTTATACTCAGAAGGATCTGAACCAGAGACAAAGATATTGGCTCGAGGTGATGACATACTTTGAGATTGAGCTTCAGTACCATCCGAAAAAGGCTAACGTAGTAGCCGATGCAGTAAGCAGGAGACCCATGGCATTCTTTTTCACTACTCATCAACATCTGTTGAGAGACCTAGAATAAATAGGTATAGAGGTCATTATGTCCGGAACAGATAGCCAGTTGTCAAGTTTCCAGTTGTAATTGACATTGGTTGAGAGGATCAAGGATGCCTTGCTAACAGATGCAAGATTCCAGAGGCTTCGATAGAGGACAAAGGCCAGAATACAAACAGGATTGCGCATACATGAGGATGGGACTTTGAGATATGGAGATTGTCTCTATGTTCCGAATGGAGAACTTCGTCAGGAGTTGATATCAGAGGCACACAGTTCAATGTACTCTATTCATCCAGGAGGCACAAAAATGTACAGAGACTTGAGGCAGTACTATGATGTGGCATGGAATGAAGAGAGAGATAGCCCGCTTTGTGGCAAAGTGCCTGGTGTGTCAGTAGGTCAAAGCGGAGCATCAGAGGTCAGTAGGATTACTTCAACCGCTTCCGATACCGAAGTAGAAATGTAAGCACATCACTATAGACTTCATTACGGGCTTTTCGAGGAGTCCTAGTGGTCGTAATGCAGTATGGGTAATCGTGGATAGACTCACCAAGTCCACTCATTTTTTACTTTTTAGAGTTGGGCAGTATACGAAAGTCTTAGCAGATATGTATATGAGGAAGATCATGTGGCAGCATGGAGTGCCAGTCAGTATAGTGTCTGACAGGGATACGAAGTTCATATCTTACTTTTGGCAGAGTATGCAAGAGAGTCTCGGTACCCGCCTGAAGTTCAGCACATCGTATCACCCGCAGACATATGGCCAGTCCGAGCGCACCATTCAGACACTGAAAGACATGTTAAGGGCGTGCATGCTTGATTTCGGAGGATCATGGAAGGACTATTTATATTTGGTCAAATTTTTCTACAATAATAGCTATCAAGCGAGCATTCAGATGGCTCCATATGAAGCATTGTATGGCAAGAAGTATCGTTCCCCAGTATATTGGAGCGATATGGGCGAGAGACAGATTCTTGGACCATAGTTGGTTGTTCATACAGTGGAGAAGGTAAAGAATATCCAAGGGCACCTGCGAGCAGCACAGGACAGACATAAGCATTTGGCAAATGCACATCGACGACCCCTAAAGTTTCAGGTTGGAGATCATGTGTTTTTGAAGATCTCATCTACCCGAGGAACCATCAGGTTTAGAGGCAGAGGAAAGCTGAGTCCGAGTTACATCGGACCATTCGATGTGTTAGAACGCATCGAAGAGGTTGCTTACAGATAAGCCTTACCACAGACTTTAGAAGGAGTTCATGACATCTTCCATGTATCTCAGCTAAGGAGGTACATGCCAGATCTGAGTTATGTGCTTGACTATTCAGAGATCACAGTTGGGCAGAGTTTATCATATCAAGAGGAGCCTATAGAGATCTTGGACATAAGCGAGAAGGTATTGCGAGGTCAGACTATCCCTCTAGTTTGTGTCGTATGGAGGCATCATGCACCAGGCGAGTCGACCTGGGAACGCGAGGACTATGTTCGACAGTGTTATCCCCATCTCTTCGAAGGCCTAGGTATGTAGTAGCATTTAATTTTAGTCAATAGTTTTACCATATATCTGTTTTAATTTCGAGGATAAAATACTCTAAGGAGGGTAGATTGTAAATCCCCTCGAATAAATTTAGGTTTATTTAGCTTAGATAGAGAGACTAGGATTAAATTGGTGACAATTAGAGTTGAATGCAGTAAATTAGAATTATTGTGCAATAATTATATTACTTAATATACCTTACCGTTGCTTTGATAGTTGGAGCGCTACACTATCTATTATCTGCAAACAAATTTTATACACATTTCTTAGACATGCCAGACTACCATTCTGACCCTTGTGTAACTCATAAATACTCTATCTTGTGCTTCATTTTAGTCGCACAATATTTGTTGCAATCGTCTAGTTTTAAATCCCAATAAATCCAATCTTGCATAATTGTTCATTCCAATCGAAATTTAAGACACAGACCCAACCCACTTTTACACAACCCAAATTATGGCACTAACCTATTCTGAGTCTGCTACGCCCATGACACCTGTGTACCACCCAATTTTAACCCCATGTATTTCCAATTGATTAAAGAATACCTTGCGTATTAGTTTCTAATTAAATTATTGAGAAGACCAACCTCACCCAAAGCTAGACCCAACCTAGCCCATATACACCCTACACTCCTTTATGACAACATGATTCACCCACCCCAAGAAATCCTAGTCGACCCAATTCCCTAGGAGGACCCCTTTTTCTCTCCATATATATATATATATATATATATATATATATATATATATATATATATATATATATATATATATATATATATATATATATATATATATATATATATGTTTCTCCCTTCCCTAACCTAATAAAACCCTAGTCGAATCCAATTCACCTCTCCCTCCAACCCGATCACTCATCTCCCCCTTCCTCGATCACATAGCATCGCCACCACTTCAACCGCCTCAGCCACCACCCCTTCCGCCTGTCCCTCCCTTTTGATGTCGGACCACCGCCTCCCAACCACCAGCACCACCACCAGTCCACCTCCATCAACCATCATCACCATCCTCAACACCATCACCCACCCGACTCCCTTTCCCGACTTCCCTCCACCACCTCCACCGCCTGACTACTGACAACGCCGCCACCAGCCTCACTGTCGCCACCACCCCAATACTACTAGCAACCAACCCTTGCACCACCGTGAACCGCCGCTACCGTAAACCGCTATTGTTGCTGCTGCAACTGCTGCCGAGACTGTTGCTGCCGCTACTGCTTCTCCGTGCACCATCGGAGCTTCATCCCATCGCCGGAGAATAGGACGTCGACGAGCACCGACCCCTCGACCTCGACTAGGTATTACATGTTTATTTTAATTAAATTTTATGTATCGTGGTGTCAACGTGTCGTCAAATGGACACGTGTAAAGTAAGGTGAATCCTAAGGGCAACATGTGTGTGTGTTCATTTAGATTAGTAATTAATGATTAGTAATTACTCAAATAATAAATGACTTGTTAATAATAACTTTGGGATTTACCTAAAAACCTAGACATTGATCAAGTATACCTTAACATGATAATAAGGACATGTATTTTTGTACAAAACATAATTAGTTCGTAACAGGACTTTGGTAAATTGCTGCCTTAAAGTACACGGTAACAGAGGATAGGACATGTGTACTTCTTAGCTGCGTACACACACGACTCTGTTAGTTTACCAGCATGACCCTTGCGGCAGTGCCTAAGAAGCAGCGTAGTATTTCTGTGCGTATTACTTTAGTGTCTGATGATCGATTTGCTATATTATATTATATGTATAGGGTCGCTGGACCGGTCAAGAGAGACTTCAGGAGCAGGTTATTGGCATTCGTAGCTTGAGGACCCAGGCAAGATACCTTGCCATATTTACTGTTTAATTTAAATTATGCAAATATTTTATGATATCTTGTGCATTATTTTATACAACTGTGCACGTCCGAGATTGACTCGGGTGCAGTCGATTAATGCATCGATGAGTAGTGTACTTGACCTAGTCACTACCAGACTCACCCCCCATTGTGAGGATATTCTGATATCTTCTTAGACCTGACACTTATACACGCTTTACGGTGACAATTTCATGTTGGGATGCGGGTTCGCGTACCCGACTAGCTATCGGTGCGTGTTACATGCATCACGGTTTAGTACATAATCAGGGTTACATAATTACTAGAGACTTGGCATATAGATACGTGGTATGCACGTCGTGTATTCGACTTGTATATCTATATTTGGGTGGGGAGGATAGCTAGTAGGCGTATGGGATACATACATTGGAATCCGTAGTATCCAGAGGAGCCACGGATCCAATGACTTCCTTTATACTGATACCGCATTCTTTGGAGTGATACAGATGTATATATATTTGTAGATACCTCATTCTTCGGAATGATGGACGTTACATGTACAGATACCATGCTCTTCGGAGTGTTGGACGTTATGCCTACACCTACCCATACGTACCAATATTGTTCTCATATTGTATTCACTTAGATGGTTAGCACACCCTTTATTTTATTCAGTATTTATATATGGCATAAATTTTTGTATCTTGTTACGTCCCTCTGAGGACCTGGTTCCCTTCCAGATTTGGATGAGGCATATTACCCTACAGTGTACAGACCCGGACAGGAGGCGAGGTACGCATCCGAGGAGGAGCTAGAGGTACTACCGTTAGAGTTGTCGTGATCATTTGGTAGGCCTTCCGCCTAGGATTAGAGCATCATTATCTATTCAGCTGATGCCCTAGTCATTATTCTTTTTTATCTGTCTTTCAGTACTTTTATTTTGTCATAGTAGTGGGTTTGTTCCCACAAGACATTTGGGATTATAGTATGACATTTCAGACTGGCGTTTATCTTCAAGTATTTATTTTAGTATTTCTTGTTTATATTGTGGATGATATTAGATTACCTGTTTGATGTAGTATTGGACTTGTTAGTAGTTTTAGGACAGCGGAGTACACTTTGTAGGATCCATTAAATTGGGTAATCCCTCGGAGACGTATTAGCTGGCCATTGCCACGTGGCCTGGTCCCATGTATTTTGGTACTGGGGCATGACATATCCACTTTTTCAAGTTTTAAACGAAGAAATAACAAACAAAGAAGTACAAAGAGGTCCTAAACAGAAAATCTAAGTATAATATTTTGATCTGGGTAGTGACGTTAGAGCTTGAGCGCAATAGTGTCTCCATTACTCCGTTGACGGTCTGATAAGGGAATGGGGATGCTCTTTTCTCTTCTCTCTCCTGAGCTTGTGTGCACGTACGTAGCTATCTGGGTCCGGGTCATCTATAGGGTATGCTTCCCTTGCTATTTATAACCATCCTGTTGACGGGCTATAGGTGCCGCATATGCCTCTGTTTGGTTGTCGCATATAACTCCTGCAACAGAATTCGGTTATAATTGTAATCGCATGCCACGGACAGGCTACCATGGTGGTCTTTGTTATGATATATTATTGAAGAGATCTCGGGGTTGTGGCGGTCGTGACTTGGTCAGCTTGACACATAGTCTGTATTTCGTGGCTGCATAACATCGTGGCCGCATACGTGCTCTCGTTTGGCCTTGGTCATTTGGACACTCTGGCTGCATGATGACGAGGCCGCATGGGTATATAGTCGCATGCACGCTCTCGTCTGGCCTTGATCAGATGGACACTCTTTCAGCATGATGACGAGTTCACATGTGTATGTAGCCACATGCAAGCTTTCGTCTGGCTTTGGTCGGATGGACACTCTGGCTGCATGATGACGAGGCCGCATGGGTATATAGCCGCATGTAAGCTCTCGTCTGACCTTGGTTGGGTGGACAATCTGGCTGCATGATGACGAGGTTGCATGGGCATGTAGCCGTATATGAATGGGCGCATGGTGTAGCACGTCTATCGATGCCATCAATGAGTTGGTATGACCCTTTATCTTTTCCTGAGCCATCTTCTTGACGAATCTTGAAGCGCCTCAATGTGACGAGTGATGTGTTAGAGTTTGATAGTTATTGAACGTTGTATCAAGGGGATTTTATGCAGCCTTCCTGCTCTGTGGTTGTTCAGGCCGTATGTGACTCCACTGCTGCTAGGTTGATCAGGCCGCATGTGGCACCTCTGTGGCTAGTTTGTTCAGGCCTCATGTGACTTCTCTGTGACCTATTTTTATTTTTGAGGGGCATGACATTTATGCGTCCTACATAATTTTTTATGCTTCTACATGATCGAAGATTGATCTTAGAAAAAATCTTAGCATTGCTCAATTGATCAAATAAATCATCGATTCTTGGTAATGGGTACTTGTTCTTCACAGTCACTCTGTTCTGTTGTCTATAGTCGATACATAACCGGGATGACCCATTTTTCTTCTTTACTAGAACTACTGGCGCTCCCCAAGGTGATCCACTGGTTTGAATAAACTTCTTTTACCTTCATCTCTTCTACGTGTTGGTATAGTATGTCTAGCTCTGATAGTGCCATTTGCTAAACTTTACAAGATATTGGTCCTGCCCCCAGAATCAACTCTATATAGAACTCTATGTCTCATACTGGGGGTAAACCTGGAAGTTCATCTGGAAAGACATCTAGAAATTCTTGGACTACCCCAAAAATCTTCTCTTCTTCTACTACTGCTATTGTTCACATCGATCCCTCATGATTCTTTCAAGGACAAATTCCTCCGTGTCTGGGATACTAAATAACACTCTACCCCTATGGTAATCTATCATAGCATGACTATCTCTCAGCTAGTCCATGCCTAGAACTACGTCGAAGTTACCCATAGGGAACTCGATCAACTTGGAGGGTAATGAACGCCTGCATACTACGATTGGATATTGTACACACACTCTACTAACTTCTACGAGCCCATTACCAGTGAGTATATTCAACCTTACTGGCAATGCCCCAAACTCCAATCTAATACGTGTCATAAATTATGCAGATAAAAATGAATGCGAAGCTCCTGAATCAAATAATGCTACTGTAGGAAAATATACTATAGAAATGTTACCTGCCACTATATTACCTGATGCCAAGGCCTTCTCCAGTGATAAAGTGAATGCCTACCCTTGGCCTTGTTGCGCTCCTTGTTGTGGCCTCCCTTGGTAATATTGTTATAACCTCTCTTGGCCCTACTGATGGTCCCTTTGTCGATATATTTATGCCTGCATCAATAATGGACGCTGAGCCACCGGTCGTACTGCGACTGCTGGTCCTCTGTACTGTGCTGCCATGGTGCTGGTAGTGCCAAAAACTGTTGAGTCGGCCCTCCTTGCCTCTGTATTATCGGGCAATTAGCAATCTTGTGGCCCGAATCACCATACCTTATGCAAAGCCCATTCGTCGCTCTGCACACGTCTCTAGTATGGCCTTCCTTGCCATAGTAGGTGCAACCCACCTACGTTCTTTGACGTTGTTGCTGTTACTGTTGCCTCGGTTGCTGCCGAGTTGGAACTGAAGTTACTGAATTCGTCGTCCTCCATAGTGCTGCTGAGTCATAGATACGAATGCCAAGGGATGGTACTGACGTTTGGGATGCTGCCCCTCCTCCAATCTGAGTATGAAACCTCTTATGGCCTCATGTCCTTACTGACAATCTTTACACGGTCAACTCGTGCCTTCTTGTTGCTATCAACACTTCCTCATAAGTCTGGTAGTCGTGCCCCTCTACCAGTTATAGAATCTCCAGTTGAAGCCCCTGAAGAAACCTCATTGCTCTGTCTGACTCCGTAGCCACCATAGTCAGAGCAAACCTACACATCCTGCAAAACTCTGTTGTATATCCATCTACAGTCTTATCGGCCTGCTTAAGACCGATAAACCTCTGCTGGAGTTTATAATGCGCTACAACTCCAAAATAATTAGCCCTGAATCGAGCCCTGAAACTATCCTAAGAGATAGGATGCCTCAAGCCGACTTCCACTAAAGCCCACCAGTCACCGGCAAGGTCCTGAAGCTGCAGTCGGACCTGGTCAACTTGCTTATCACCCGAAACCTTTGTCGCTGCCTGAATAACTTTGATGTCTTGGAGCCATGCATCTGCCATGATGGCGTCCCCCGTGTTGTCAAAGTATCTCAGGTTAAGTCGACAAAATCTGACCGACGTCCCCGAATCAGTCCTTTCGCTTCCTTCAAGAGCTGTCTGCAAACCCTCACTTAACAAGACATTCTGTGCTTGTTGTTGAAATTGTTGACGATGTTGCACTACCATCTGATGCTGCTGCGTAGCCATCATTCTTCGAAGAATCTTTTGTAATGCCAGATGGTCTAGTTCCACTCGTACTGCTGGTACTACTGGGGGTACGGGAATCTAAGGGGCTTGTGGCTCAATATGTGCAACTTCTGGTTCTACGGTGCCAGCTTGCTTAACTACTGGCTCTACCTGAATTTGACTCTGAGCAGGTGCTACCTCTAAATGTTGCCCAGGGGAACTGTATCCGGCCATGCCTGCTGCTCCAACAATTGAAGAAGCCCTAAAGAAAGGATAAGAAATATCAAGAACATGATGGAAAAGATCAAGGAAACAATTGATTCGATAGTCAAGCAAGACTTCGAGAAGAACGAATTCAGGATTTCAATGGCTCATGTTTGATTGAGACTCATATGACCATAACACCCCATAAGTCTGAAAAGATAGATCTGTATGGGCCACCACTAAAATCTTGTCATACCCCAGTACCGCAATACAGAGACAGACTTGGCCAGCTACCCTGTACAAGGTATTATATGCCATATGGCGATCACGGCTGTAGCTAGACAAAGAGGTGCATGATAAAATCAAGTCACTTAGGGTCATAAAGAGCATACAATCAGTCAAACAAGAATAGTAAATATAGAATATATATGACAAGAAAGTAAGGCATCCCAAACGTCCTGTGTAAACCCCCTCACCGAAAATAGGTATTTGTGTATATTTTATATTTATTATATTATTTTAGATTATTTTAAAGTTAATTAAAATTTAATTATTTTATTAGGACACTTTACCATAGTTTGGACATTAATGATATAGGACGACCCCAAAATCTATATCGACTTCGTAGGAAATAGCCTATACGGGAGACACAACTCGTAGGATCTTTTTATGATACAAAATTCGATCATTTAACATTAGTATGGTACTAGTGTAGCAACCGTAGTTTCTTGTATTTAATATTTAAAGATTTTTATATATATAATTTATTTATGGTTATTTTCCAATCCAATAAAATAAGCAACCCATAATTTTTCTATGCCAAACTAGGCCACTTTTCTCTTTCGTAGGATTTATTTATTACCATTTTAATCCCATGGAATTAAACTAAATCTTTGTCATAAATTAATTATTTGGTTATTTGTTGACTTTTAAATAACTAACAAACTAATTAGGAAACCTCCTAACTAATTACCACCTAATTCTAATCCTACCCATCCCCTCAATACCCGCGGCTACCCTCCCCATATCCGTGCGCACACCCCCTAATTTGACCCCCTCTCCCTTTCTCTCTCTCTCTCTCTCTCTCTCTCTCTATATATATATATATATAATCTCCTTCTCATATCTCTTCAAAAAACCCTAACCTAAAATCTCCTCTACAAAACCATAACTTTCTCTCCTTCCTCCATCACCCTAGCTGCCACCTCCATTACCAAGCCTGACCACCCATTTTCACGTGGACGCCCATAACCATCCCTTCCATCCAAGAACCCTAGCAATTCTTCCATTCTTCTTCTAGTAAGTTTCTTTAATCCTTATCTCCATCCTTCTTAATTATCTTCTTGTTATATGTTTATATAGATTTATATATATGTGTGAGATATTTTATAAACTCCATTAATTTATGATTGAAGAATTCATGCAACACATGAACCCTAATTTTGAAGTTCAACACAAAACTTTTGTGCATGCATGAAACCTCCTTCAAAAATCTCTTTAATTCTTGTTAATATATTCATGTAGATGTTATTAATAGGAAAAATATTCAGTTTTTATAAATAATTTCAGATTTATTTACTTGTATTAAATTAGAGTTTTGAGCATGTTTTATGGGTAGTTTGACCTAGTTTTGAAGTATGCATGTTGGAGACCCTTGGACCTTGTTAGAACTTGTTCATAGATAGAAAATTCTAAAATTTTCTTGATGAAGTATTATTTTTCCAAAAATTATATATATTAAAATTATATCAAAATTATATTATTTAATGATTATATTGTCACAACACCCATGTACCATCCCTTGGCATAAATACTAGCAATGTTTGGTTGCCAACCCTAATAGGATCAACTTGTAGATAAAAAAATCCTAATTATTTTTTTATGGATAAAAAAATTAATATTTATTGTATTTATTACTGATTTTACCATATTTATTCATATTTTAATTCTATTTATAAAAATTATAATTCTAGGTATTTTACGTAGCAAGTTGACCTAGTTTTGACAAAACTTGACCCCGACAGTTTGACTTAAACCCCGACCAAAACCCAATTTTTTAGCATTTAAAATTATATTATTATATTTTAATTCTGATTTATGAGTATTTATTCCAAATTTAATTTTTTGTCAAAAAATAATTTTTATTGATTAGTAAGTAACCGGTTATGACCTAGTTTTGGTTTCTACTTAGTTTTGGACTCATAGAATTTATAGGAGACGACCCTATCACTAAAAACCATATTTTTCTAATAAATTCCATAATTAATAGTTTTTATTAAATAATGTTTTAAAAATGGTTTTTGATAATGTTTGATGGTTAGTAATATTTTGGTGTGGAGTTACTTGAATGTTCAACCAACATAGGAGTATAACTAGATATTAACCTAATTAAACTAGAAGATTAGAGTCTAATTAGTGTAATAATTAATTGGTAGGTGTTCAAGATGTTCCTGTGGATAGCTTTGGACCAAATTTGTTGTGCTTGCAGCTTGGCTTGGAAGTCAAGTACACCTTGCTTGATTGTATTGTTCGTATTACATATGCCTAGTTTTTATTTATTTAGTTGTGTGCACTCGTCTTAGAGTAGCAGACTTACCTAGTATTTTGTGAAGATATGAGGTACCTTCTGACCTAATACATGGTATGGTGGTCCAATCGTTGTCCTTGTCTGGTTGTGGGGTTGGATTATTGTGAAGGTACGAAGAATCTTCTGACCTCACACTATTTCAAACATGTTCATTGTCTGAGTGAGTGAGTGTATGGACTAGCGTGTCGAATGATCATCGGTATGAGAGTTCAAGTCTTGTGTTACTGGTTGATATTGGTTTAGTTTTCTAGATATTATTTGATTTTATTGCATTATGTTTGCACTGCATATACGGTTTGGATAGTATATTGGGAGGGAAGAATCTACTAGTGAGCGTATGGGATTTCTGTTTCTACTGGTGTAAATGGTGTATATCATGTACGCCCGAGTTATGCGAAACGCCTGATGGGATGATTGTTCTTCTATTCTTTCCGATCATTCGCCACTAGAGATGTCTCGAATGTATTTTACATAGATGGTTAGTTACCCTATTTATTGTTTACTGCTTTACTTTCATGCATGTCGATTCTTGTGTACTTGTTATGTTCCTCTGAGGACCTGGCACCCTTTCTAGGTATAGAAGATCATGATTATTTGTAGGAGCGTGAAATAGGACTGGCTACTTCTTTCTTTTCGAGAAGGTCTTCCCTTAGAGCTTCTTGATCACTAGATGATGTAATTATTTTTTGTCCTTCATATCTTAGTTGGTAGTTGATTTGTCTCCACCCGACTACTAGTTCTTCTCGACTATTTTCTACTTGGTACATTGCCATATTTTGTTATATATTTCTATTAGATTTTGTGGATGTGTTAGTATTGCCTGTGACTTGTGAAGTTATATACTACTTATGAATTATTATTATTCATAAAATAGCTTACGTATGTCTATGATTTCTATATATTAGAGTTGTCATATACATACGATTGGCATGCTCACGTATTTCTAGTCCTACGTATTTCGGGATTGGGGCATGACATAACTTTATTGGTGGCCCATGCAGGTCCATTTAGCCATTTTGGTTACGTAACTATACCAAGCGGGCCTGCACCGAGGATTAGAGTTTTACGTCTCATCCATATTTGACTATGGCTCACCTTTCATCCAACCCATTCTATTTAAATGATTGCATCCTTTTTGATTCATGTACTTCTCCTAATATTTCGTCTATCTCTTGTAGAGAGATGAATTTGTCCATGTAGGTTAAAAGTATATTGTCTCGGTTACGTTACTGTACCGATCAAGCCTGCAAATAAGATTAGATTATAGGATTTTATCCACATATTTGACTTTCCTCTTTATTTTTGTTTCCAATTCTTGAACTCACCTACCTTCCATGACCTTCGAAATTGTATTCGCTTAATTCTCTTGACATCGGTATCCTTGTTTCCTCACCTCTTCCTATTTAGTGTACTTCCCTAATAGTTTCTTAAGTATAGCCTCTTGCCAGAATATATGAATCCTTGTTGTTAGAAGATAATTATGATAACATACCTACTAATAAAAATAAATTAGAATATTAGCAGCTCCCAAAAGTTTAGCATACTTAGTGACCCTAGCATCCAACACATATAAATTGGTTGACCATTATCCCTTGATATATTTAGGAATGACTTGAGACTAGTATAGACACTAGTAGGATTAGTTAAAAATTTGACCATATTGTTCGACCCTAGTATTGAGGAACCAATAGAAATCCAAGGTTGAATATTAGGACTAAACCTAACTTTCATAGTGAGATAATATAAGAGGACTATAAAATTTAAATTCTTGTCTTGATATTAGCAGAGCAGTACCTTAGAAAATCAGGAGGAATGAACCAATACCTTAGTAAGAGCAAGGGTACTAAACCTTCAGCTTAGTAGATCCCCTTGAATCTATGATCATCGTTGAGTCATACTTGAGTCTCCATGAGTCACCGACCGTGTTATCTCATCCAACTATCTATATACTTTCCCATCTTGAGTTAATCTCTCCCTCCATCATAAATTAATTTTTATAGCTCTTTACCAATTAAAACTTATTGAATGATTAGAACCTTTCCCTTGATCATACCACGAACATAGAGACTAGCATACTACCTTCCCTTAGGAAACCATGATATTATCAAGAGTCTCTCTATTTACTTTCATATCTTGTTTCTCCGAAACCTTAACGCTCGCTATTTGTGCAATGACTAAAAAATTTCCTTCATCTTTCATATCGTGCCACCTTACCCTTCTAATGGTAGGCCTAGTGATTCATTTTATGTTAGGATATATAGTTTGGTAGGATTGTAGTTTGTTAAACTTGAATTTAAAATTTTTTCCTTAGTAATTAGAACTTGATAGTTTGAATTGTTTATTTAGATTATGACTTTATGATTATCCTTTAGTTTCAAATAAAGTAATCTGTTTCACATATCTCAATACAGGTTATATCCTCTCTCACTTGAGAGCCAATAATTTCTCCATTCTTAAGTTATAATATTAGTTAATTCTTGTAAGTTGGGTAGCATATCTCACAACCTAGTATCATATAGTCCTTTTGACCCATTAATGAAGTATAATAGAATGGCACTAATTATATGCTAGCGTAAGAAGATAGTGTTTATCCAAACTGTAAAACTTTAGAGGCCCATACCCCCATTTGGCCGACCAGAGACTTAGACAAGAATTTAGCATAGCAATTGTAGAGGCACAAACACCGGACGAGTCTTGGATTCTTGATGAACTTGAACTATTTGTACTTTCATTTATCATAAACTCACATACTTATATTATTTTGACTATCTTGACTCATGCTGCTATTACAGCCTAGTTTTGCAAGCTTATTCCTTATCGAACTTGTTTATGACATATCTATTATTGGGGGCCCATAATAATATATTGTCTAAATTAGAATCAGTGTATTATGGTCTGGACAAACTTAGTGCACTTGGTTCGTTCTTCGCATGACTACTTTATGTGGATTGAGATATAATTGACTTATATTGTTAGACAAATATACTTGCCCTCTAGACAGCTCAGAGCATATTGTATCAGTTACATAATTGTACTGATATAAGCATGCGAATAGGAATTTACCAAAAATAAAATTTTAATCCATAATTGCCTTGACAACTCCCTTTTGAATTCTTTAATCGCCTTGAACCCCATACTTATATTCTATCACCTCCGCCTTGAATGCTTTATTGTTGTTTTCGTCTTCCCCTATTTCAGAAAGATGAATGCTCGTGCTTGATATAAGTTTGATAAACGGATAGTACTAGATATACCCCATAGGCCAATCGTATTACTTTGTGATTATCTTTTTAATTAAGGGCGTATCACATATGAGATATTTTATGTTAAGATTTTGAGAATTAGTAAGCACTATTGAATGATTGAGAATTTTTTTTATAGCCTTGTGATTATGAAAGATTGGTAAATTGAAAGTTGGGTAGAAATTCTATTGTCAACTTGAGATAAAGGTTATATGAAGGTGAAAATCTTATACCGTGATAAAGTAAGATAAGTTGAGAGATTTAAGCCAATTAATTTTGAGATTTTTTTTAATGATTATGATGGTGAGGATTTAACTTTAAAGATAAGAATGCCTTATATAATAGATTTTAAAATTTTGATATTGCGGACCAAGTATATATTATTTGAGCACATGATTTAGATTTTGAATATTGGAGATTGAATCAACGATTTAAATTTTGAGGATAAAAAATAGAATTTTAAACATGAACATTGATGGATTGAATTCAAATATTATAATTTGATGATTTGAATTAAGAGTTAAATTTTGATTAATGGATCATCTATTTGAAATATTGAGGATGAAAATTGAATTTAAAATTTCATTAGTACGAAATTCTTAAGTTCGAAAATAGGAATAATATTTGATTATAGTTGTTAATATTTAAAAATTTAGAGGAGATTATGATAGTTGGAATCATAATTTAAATTTTGATGTGGGTTATTTAAATTTGAAGATGTCAAGTAGATTTGATTTAAACCTTGATTATTTAAATTTGAGAAGAGATTACGATAGGTCAAATTTTGATTTAAACAGTGGTATTTTTATTTTGAAGAGATTGCGATAGATTTGAATAGATTTTGTCATTTAAATTTTTAAGAAGATTATGGTTGACTTGCCTTAGATACGAATGTGAAGGATTTGACAAATCATGCCTTATTTTTAATTTCGAGGATTAATTCTTGTAAGTTGGGTCGATTGTAAACTTCCTCACCAAAAATAGATATTTTGTGTTTATTTTGTATTTATTATAATTATTTTAGATTATTTTAAAATTAATTAAAATCTAATTATTTATTAGGACACTTCACCATAGTTTGGACATTAATGATATAGGACGACCCTAAAATCTACATCGTCCTTCGTAGGAAGTAGCCTACACGGTAGACATAACTCGTAGGATCTTTCCGCGATATAAAATTTTATCATTTAACATTAGTATGGTACTAGTGTAGCAACCGTAGTTTCTTGTATTTAATATCTAGAGACTTTTGTATATATATAATTTATTTATGGTTATTTTTCAATCCAACATTCATAAAATAAGCAACCCTTAATTCCTCCATGCCAAATTAGGCCACTTTCCTGTTTTGTGGGATTTATTTATTAATTACTATTTTAATCCCATGGAATCAAATCAAATTTTTGTCATAAATTAATTATTTGGTTAGTTGTTGACTTTTAAATAACTAACAAACTAATTAGGAAACCTCCTAACTAACTACCAACTAATCCTAATCCTACCAATCCCCCCAATACCCGTGGCTACCTGTCCATATCTGTGCGCACACCCCCTAATTCGACCCCCTCTCTCTCTCTCTCTCTCTGTCTATATATATAATCTCCTTCTCAACTCTCCTTCAAAAAATCCTAACCTAAAATCTTCTCTACAAAATCATAACTTTCTCTCCTTCCCCCATCACCCTAGCCGCCACCTCCATTACCAAGGTCGACCATCCCTCTTCACGTGGACACCCACAACCATCTCTTCCATCCAGGAACCCTAGAAATTATCTTCTTCTTCTTCTAGTAAGTTTCTTTAATCCTTCTCTCCTTTCTTCTTCAATATCTTCTTGTTATATGTTTATATAAATTTGTATATATATGTGGGATACTTTATAAACTCTATTAATTTATGATTGAAGAACTCATGCAACCCATGAACCCTAATTTTGAGGTTCAACCCAAATTTTTTTTGCATGCATGAAACCTCCTTCAAAACTTTCTTTAATTCTTGTTAATATGTTTATGTAGATGTTATTAATAAAAAAAATATTTAGTTTTTATGAATAATTCTAGATTTATTAATTTATATTAAATTAGATATTTGAGCATATTTTATAGGTAGTTTGACCTAGTTTTGAAGTATGCATGTGGGAGACCCTTGGACCTTGTTACGACTTGATCATAGATAGGAAACCCTAAAAAGTTTTTGATAAAATATTATTTTTCTAAAAATTATATATTCTGAAATTATATCAAAATTATATGATTTAATGATTATATTGTTATAACACCCATGTACCACCCCTTGGCATGCATACGAGCAAAGTTTGGTTGTCAATCCTAATAGGATAAACTTGTAGATGGTAAAACCCTAATTATTTTTATATGGATAGAAGAATTAGTATGTATTTCATTTATTATTGATTTTATCATATTTATTCAGATTTTATTTCTATTTATAAAAATTAGAATTTTAGATATTTTATGTAGCAAGTTGACCTAGTTTTGACAAAACTTGACCCCGACAGTTTTAGACTTAAACCCCGACCAAAAACCCATATTTTTAGTATTTAAAATTATATTATTATGTTTTAATTCTGATTTATGAGTATTTATTCCAGATTTAATTACTTGTCAAAAATTAATTTTTATTGACGAGTAGGTAACCCTGTATAACCTAGTTTTGGTTTCTACTTTATTTTGGACTCATAGAATATATAGGAGACGACCCTATCACTAAAAGTCCTATTTTTCCAATAAATTTTAGAATTAATAGTTTTTATTAAATAATTTTTTAAAATGATTTTTGATAATGTTTGATGGTTAGTAATGTTTTGGTGTGGAGTTACTTGAATGTGCAACCAACGTAGGAGTATAATTAGAAATTAACCTAATTAAACTAGAAGAT
Source organism: Iris macrosiphon (assembly GCA_036927795.1). Lineage (NCBI taxonomy): Eukaryota > Viridiplantae > Streptophyta > Magnoliopsida > Asparagales > Iridaceae > Iris > Iris macrosiphon. Next base: position 102,648,442 of record JAYESA010000005.1, on the reverse strand, counting down.
TAGAGTATAATTAGTGTAATAATTAATTGGTAGGTGTTTGAGACGTTCCTGTGGATAGCTCTGGACCAAATTTGTTGTGCTCGTAGCTTGGCTTGGAAGTCAAGTATACTTTGCTTGATTGTATTGTTCAGTTTATATATGTCTAATTTTTATATGTTTAGTTGTGTGCACGTATCTTAGAGTAGAAGAATTACCCAGTATCTTGTGAAGATACGAGGTATCTTCTGACCTGACACATGGTATGGTAGTCCAACCCTTGTCCTTGTCGGGTTGTGGGGTTGGATTATTGTGAAGGTACGAGGCATCTTTTGACCTAACACTATTTCAAACACGTTCACTGTCTGAGTATGTGAGTGCATGGACTAGTGTGTCGACTAATCATCGGTACGAGAGTTCGAGTCTTGTGTTAGTAGTTGGTATTGGTTTAGTTTTCAAGACATTATTTGACGTCATTACATTATGTCTGCACCGCGTATACGGCTCGGATAGTACATTGGGAGGGAAGAATCTACTAGTAAGCGTATGGGATTTATGTTTTTAATGGTGTAAATGGTGTATATCGTGTATCCCTGAGTTCTGCGAGACACCTGATGGGATGACCATTCTTCTATTTTCCCTCCCTCATTCGCCACTAAAGATGTCTCGAGTGCATTTCACATAGATTGTTAGTTACCATATTTATTATTTACTATTTTACTTTCATGCATGTTAATTATTGTGTACTTGTTATATCCCATCTGAGGACCTGGCACCTTTTCCAGGTATATAAGATCATGATTATTTACAGGAGCACGAATCGGGACTAGCTACTTATTTCTCTTTCGAGAAGGTCTTCCCTTAGAGCTTCTTGATCACTAGATGATGTACTTATTTTGTTGTCTTTCATATCCTAGTTTGTAGTGGATCTGTTTCCACCCGACTACTAGTTCTTCTCGATTATTTTCTACTTGGTACATTATCATATTTGGTTATATATTTCTATTAGGTTTTGTAGAAAAGATTAGTATTACCTGTGACTTGTGAAGTTATATACCACTTGTGAATTATTATTATTCATAAAACAACGTACGTATGTGTATAGTTTTCATACATTGGAGTTGCCATATACATACGGTTGGCATGCTCACGTATTTCTTGTCCTACGTATTTTGGGACTGGGACGTGACACCCTGCCACAATATTCTTGAAACCAACTGTGTAAAATAAAAAGTTGGCAGAGTAGCAAAAGTACATGACCACAATCAGCTGCAGTTTGATTAATTACAATCATATAAAGAAAACAAAATATCCATATTTACAGCTAACAAGTGTCGGTGGCTAAACGTCCAATAGAGTAAAATCTATGATAACGAGTAGGGGAGTAGAAACCCACTCGTGCCCTTCAGCGACCATCCGCATGTTGCGCAGCATCAGAAAGGGGGAAGTAAGTTGGATCCTCTTGAACTGGCTCAAAATCTGGCCATACAAAACAAGTGGGGTTAGACCCCAAATAGCAAGTACCACAAAGGAAGCACAAAATGGAGAAACAAAACCCAAAGCAATATGTAAGTATAAATATAGGTTGTATCATGATTTTGGTCCATAGTTTATCTTAGCATAATAGTCCAACCCTACAACCAAACAAGGACAAGGGTTGAATCATCACACTATAATAATCCATGTCCCTAAACTACTAATAAAATAATACAATCACAAACAAGTCCAGTTATATAATGGCAAATCATTTGTAAGGCTTATTACTGTGGAGTCTGAGTTATCTCAGAATAAATGCATAAGAGAAATCCTCAGATCGTGAGCTGTTTAGCGGGGCTAACCAAGCCATAGTATCACATATCATATTGTATATTATGCATTGGTCTCTCATAAGGCCACCGTGCTAAGATCTCATAGAATAAATTGTACGATATAAGTATTCAGATATTGTCGTCTACTAGTACGAACGTAACCAATATCCATGGGAGTCAGCCTTGCACGTCATGACAGTTCTCTGAGGTGGCTAATGTGCACGATCTTGGGATTGCATCCCTTCCAGTGCTCTACCAATTTTAGTTGCCTAAATTAACCCTATGGTTATGTTAGGAATCCTATGGCGTGGTCACATGACCAATCCTCCTATATGTCATACCGTAGTACAGTCCACGCTAGATATGAATCCACTTTGCTACTTGATGGCTCAAACAGGATTCTTCCGAGCATGATGCAACAATCAATCAAGTCCTAGCCACGCCTTGGTAGTTGACCCACAAACCATGCCCCTGCTGGAGAATTAATATAATAATATCATATATCACGTAGTATAGAAGGCATTTCCGTTGCACAACCCAAAACATATAATCTTATAGCACGTAGCAAGTTATGTCATACCTCAGTGCACATTATAATATGGTCGTAACTCAGTTTACCTTATAACACATGAACACGTAGCACTTTGTAATTGTATCAGCACAGATACGAGAAATCAGGTCAAATTATCAAACTTACAGTTGGTCATATGAGCCTGATCACATTGGAACACATAGCTCATGTTGTACATATAGTTGGTTAGTCACTTGTGACATAGTCAATTCTAGCACATGGTCATATTTTGCATAAGGTCGGGTTACTAAGTTTATTCTTCCTTAGGATCAATAACAAGCAATTTTCAAGACCAACCACATAGAAAAAAATATTCCAAATAAAATAGTTAAGCCACATGCACAACTTGGCACATGAGACGGATGCCGCATGGACTGTCGGCCAGAGGCTACCTCATGCTGCATACGATCCCAAGCTGCATATGATTCCAAACCACATACTACATCAGGCTGCATACGATCCCAGGCCGCATGCTCCTCCAAGCCGCATGCTCCAGACAAAATTCTACTTTTGGAACAAGTGTCGAAGTGATGTGTCAGAAAAGTGACTGAAATAATGGATGTGATAGGCCATTAAGTGTGTCAGGAAGAAAAGATAAAACCATATAAAGATGTACCAAGTTTCAGAGTCATGCGTCCAAGGGAAGGTGGCTGCATACTCTGCTTGCTGCATAAGTCACTCGGCCACATATTTCTCTTTGGACTTAGCAAATTTCTTAATTGTCCAATGAACAAAACACAAGGAATTCTGTTACTTAGCTCCATAATACTTTGTGTAATGGTCAGTCATGCATCCAACAAGATAGACGCATTCTGGTCGGTTATGCGGCAAAGTGACCAGGATGCATAAGAATCATGCCGCATGGAAGTCTCGTCCGCATATGGTGCTGGTCACACAAGAAATTCGTCTTCTCCAGACAACAATTTCAGCCATGACAAAAAAGCTCTAAAAATCCAAAAATTATTTTTTTCATAAAAACTTTATTTTAACTCTGAATCAAGTGAACCAAAAGAGAAAATGCTCAAAATAAAGTGCTCCATCAACCACAAAAACTAAGTTTCTAAAAACAATATTTAAGTAGATCAAAACCACAAAAAAAACACATAAAATCCATAAAAATCCTAAACTTCAAGTCTAGATCTACTCATATCTAGCCATCAAAACCAAAAACTCCAAGTATAAAAACTATTTAGAATCATAATGCAAATATATTAGACTAATAAAATACAAGGAAAGAGCAAGAATCAAAATCAATAGGTTTGTCCATCTAATGTAAGGTGTACTTGCCTAATAATAAAGGAAAGAGAAAAAAATGAGAGGATGAGGGAAGAGAGAGAAAGAAGTTAGCTTATATATGCTAGGATTGAGGTTTAGACCATAGGTTTACTCATGACCAAACCAACCCAACAATTAAACTATGAGTCTTATTGAACCAAAGAATAAGTTTAGTCTCCATGATCTGCAATCTAATCACTAAGCAAGCAAGAATTAATATAAGCAAAAAAAATAATATATTTTAAATACTTATATCAGGAACGGGGAGTGACACCTACCAAGCCAGTATCCCGGTCCGACGGTCCATAGACACCAGTTCAGTCAGCACCGTCGTCGGCAGAACGGGCATCGCAGATTGTGCCCACGGTCACAGAGCTATCCTCCTCCTCTAGCTCCACTGATTCGCCTTTGTCTCTTCTACCAGTTTAACCTCGTCGTACATGTCATGATCATCCCTTGTATATTAAAAACTACGAAGGGCTTGCGAGCCACACTCAGTCCTTGATATCTACTAATGATGGGATTTAGATTTCTAATACTGCCGAGGAGGGTCTCAAATATCCCGATTATCGTGCTACTATGGAAGAGGAGACGAAAGCGCTTCGGAAGAACCAAACTTAGGACTTTATAGATTTGCCTCTTGGTAAATAGATAGTGGATTGCAAATGAGTATTCACGATCAAAGTAAAACCGGATGGCACTTTTGATCGACTAAAGGCTCATCTGGTGGCTAAAGGATATTCGCAAACACATGGTGAGGATTATTTTGAGCCATTATCTCCAATTGTTAGGATAATCTATGTATGTGTGCTCTTAGCCTTAGTTGTTCGCTATGACTGGCCATTACTTTAGCTGGATATCAAGAATACATTTCTCCACAGGAATATTGACGAAGAATTGTATGTGATGCAACCTCCCGGGTTCGTTTCAAGGAAGAGTAAAGTGTGTCATCTGAGGAAGGCCCTCTATTGTCTCAAATAATTACCTCATCCATGGTTTGGTCAATTTACACATGTTGTTACATAGTTTGGCATGTGTCAATCGAAGAAGGATTATTCAGTATTCTAACGACAGACATCAGCCAAAAGGATACTACTTGGTATTTATGTTGACAATATTATGATCATAGAAGATGACATCCATGGTATTGCAGACCTAAATAAGTTTCTGGGAGAACAACTTAGACCAAGGATATGGGATCGTTGAACTACTTCTTGGATATTGAAGTTACATGGGGTAAGTGGAAGATTGTAATATCTCAAAAGAAGTATATGTTGGACATACTAAATGATGCAGGAATGATGCAAGCAATAGCAACAAGCTCGCCCATGGATTCAGAAGCAAAGTTACTCCCAGACGAAGGGGTCCTAATGACCAATCCGGATCATTATCTTTGAGTGGTTGGAAAACTCAACTACTTGGCGGTCAAGACTTGCCCGGACATTTCCTACGTCCTAAGTGTCGCAAGTAGATTTATCGCTTCTCCATGAATTCCATATTGGAACACAGTTGTCAGAATTGTTTGTTATCTAGTCCAGAATTCAAGAATAGGAATTCGGATGGAGAATCAGGGACACACTTAAGTTGAGCGCTTTACCGTTGCTAACTGGGGTGCAAGCCTGACTGATAGACAGTCTACATATGGTTATTCAGTATTTATTGGCAAAAACTTGGTATCATGGAAAAGTAAGAATTAGAATGTGATAGCACGATCAAGTTTTGAAGCAGAATATCGAGCAATTACTCATTGCACAGTAGAGGTGTTATATCTACAACATCTTCTATAAGATCTGGGGGAAGAAGTAGGATCTAAAGCAGCAGATATATGGTATGATAACCAGTTTGCTATCCATATTGCTACCAATCATGTAATTTATGATAGGATGAAGCACATTGAAATCGACATCTTGTCCATGATGAGTATAAAAATGGGATGATAAAGTTTTACCACGTAAGGACCGGTGATCAGATAGCCGATATCTTCACAAAGTCTATTTTGGGTCCTCGGGTTCAATTTCTGTGTAACAAGCTGGGCATGATTGACATCTATGCTCCAACTTGAGGTAGGGTGTTAAGTATTAGTAGCATTGGGCTTTAGTCCTACATCGGATAAAATAATAGGAAGAGGGGTTAGCCTCTCCTATATATATGTAACTCTCTCTTCAATAACTATTGGGCTTAGCATAGCTAGTTTAGATTTGTTATTATTGGATTTGTCTCTGATACTTTACTCTTGGCATGTATATATTTATTTGGTTCAGACTTGTGACTCTATGTCAGTCTAGGACTTTATCTATTGTTTTTATTATCTACCTTAGTATTATGATTGACTATACATATTATGTTTTATCTACTTTTTATATATTTATGTGAATTTGTTGATGTTTAGTTAGACAGCGTTCTACCGCCGACTCTACAGCGTAGGCTGGGCGTGCCTTCGTACTCATACCCAAATCTTTAGGTGTGGGTCATGACATATTTTTGTGGTGGCCCATGCAGGTCTAGTTTTTATAATTAGTGCATTATCGTGGTGGTACTTAGGATTAGAGTACTATTACGAGCCTATAATAGGGTATAAGAATATTAAGAATGAGAGAGTACTCAATCACAATTAGGAATTTTAATCTGATTTAATTATCGACTTTTGTCCAAATCTGGATAATTTGACATCTTTTAATTATTGTCCTTCTTTGAATGTTATCTTATCTTGTGCCATATTATTGACTTTTGGTTATTTTCTAATTTTTTAGAATGGTACCAGAGACCTGAGCACATGGTTTGAGAGCGAGTTGTGCTCTTTCTGCTCGTTCTCCTGTTCGGATAGCTCAATTTGCTGCATTGAAAAGTCTTTCTCCTCCTTTAGTGTTTCTAACTCCTTGAGGTGTGCCTTCTGATGGGGCTCATCTATTTGAGATCCTCAGAGGCATGATGGAGACGCAGAGGACTCAGACAGAGACCCAGAGACAGCAGGTAGAGATGATGCAGACGATTGTTGAGAATGCCCAACACATTGCCTTGGCAGCCATGGAGAGGGTTGCTCGTGAACTGCAACTACTGCCTACTCAGCCAAATATGGGGAAAATCTTAGACTTTAAAAAGATGGACCCACATAATTTTAAGGGGACTAAAAAAATCCTATATGCTGATGAGTAGCTCAAAGCCATCGAGCAGATCATGTGAGTCTTTTGGATTCTAAAGGATCTGAAGGTTGAGGCTATAGGCTTCTAGCTTCATGACATCGCCCATACTTGGTTCTTGAATGAGCCCAGGCTTGCAGATCTAGGTCTGACCTGGGACCATTTTAAGGATCTCTTCAAAAGAAAGTTCTTCCCTGCTGTTGCCAAGAAAGTTCTGGAGAAGCAATTACAGAACCTAGAGCAGGGTGGTCTTACTATTGATGAGTATGCGACAGAATTCAGTAAACTGAGCCAATTTACCGAGTACATGGTCAGGGACCCTAAGGATCGAGCATAAAGGTTTCGATAAAGCTTTGCCAGGGAGATTAGGGTTCTTATTCCTTCGAACATTATGACATATGCTAGCAATATTGCTAAAGCCCAAAGAATCGAGGTAGACCTGGAAATTAGGCCCAAGAATTCGGGACCAACGAAGCATCCTCAGTTCTAGTAGAGGACCTTCTAGTCCCAGCAGTTTTATGCCCCAACTAGAGATCAGCAGCAACAACTGCAAAGAAAGGTACAACAGGCCCCTCTATGTACTTACTTTAAAAAGCCTGGACATACTTAGAAGGTTTACAAAAAGTGGCTTAGAGTATGTCTATATTTTGGTGCCGTGGGACACCAGCTGAGAGAGTGTCTTATGGCTCCAGTTTATGCAAATCAGGGAGCAGCCCCTGATCAGAGGGGAGCAACTAGGCCTCAAGTTGCTCAGCAGCAGAGGGGACCTCCACTTCCCACCCAACAATAGCGCTTTACCCAACATAAGCAGAGGGGACCTCAACTTCCCACCCAGCAATAGCGCTTTGCCCAACATAAGCAGAGGGGAGCTCCTCAGCAGGGTATAGCCTTTACTTTGGCAGTTAAGGAAGTCGAGCCAATTAGTGATGTTATAGCAGGTGCAATTCTTCTTGATTCTATTCCAGCTTTAGCATTATTTGATTTTAGTGCATCTCATAGTTTTATATAGGTATCATATGTGCTTAAGCATAGTTTAGCATCATAACCCTTGGATTAAACTTTTGAGGTCACGACTGTTGGGGGTATTCTCTTAGTCAATAATATTTGTAAGGGGCAGAGTGTTTCCTTAGGAGGCTGAGTTTTGAGTACTAGCCTACTTGTATTGCTACTTATGGGTTATGACATTGTACTCAAAATGGATTGGTTGAGTAAGCATTTCGTTAGCATAGATTGCAAATGGGGTCGAGTGTGGTTTCAACCTCTAGAAGAGATGGACTTTGAATTTGCTTGAGGAGCTACAGACCAGAAGAAAGGGGTCATCTGTGAAGTTTTGCTATAAGAGAAGGAATTATCTCATTCTCTTATAGCAGAGTTTCTGGATGTGTTTTCTGAGGAGTTGTCAGGGTTTTCGTCGGACAAAGATATTAAATTCTATATAGACTCGGTGTCTAGAGCAGAGCCAGTGTCAAAGCATATCTAAAGGATCAACAACAGCGAATTGGAGGAGCTAAAGAAGCAGGTTTCATGACAAAGGATTCATCAGATCAAGTTCATCGTTATCGGCAGCTCCGGTATTATTTCTATCGAAGAAGAATTGATCGGTATGGATGTACATTGATTATCAAGTTCTGAACAACCTCAAAATCAAGAATAAATATCCGTTGCCGAGAATTGATGGTCTTTTTGATCAGTTGAGCGGCACAAAGGTATTTTCGAAGATTGACTTGAGGTATGGCTACCTCCAGGTAAAGGTGAAGAAGGAGGACATTTTGAAGATTGCATTTCGGACTAGGTACGACCATTATTAGTTTTTTGTGATATCGTTTGGGTTGACTAATGCCCCAGCGGTCTTTATGAATTTGATGAACAAGGTATTCTATAAATATCGTGACCAGTTTATGGTTGTTATTATCAATGACATACTCATCTATTCGAAGATACCAGAGGAGCATGAGTAGCATCTAAGGATAGTTTTTGAGACTCTCAGGAAGGATAAGCTCTATGAAAAACTCTTGAAATACGAGTTTTTCTTAGACAAGGTAGAGTTTCTTGGGAATAAGGTGATTGGAGATGGAATATATGTGGATCCTAAGAAGATTGCTGTAGTAGAGTCTTGGACTACTCTGAGTTCTGTTGTAGAAAGGAGTTTCTTAAGATTGGCTGGATATTAAAAAAGTTCTTGAAAGATTCTCCCAGATAGCAGACCCGATAACCAGACTTACTTGGAAGGATGTAGAGTTCATATGGACTGAAGAGTGCTAGGCCACATTTGATGAGCTGAAGAAGAGACTGACTACAACTCATATCTTGACATTTCCCTCAGGATCAGGTGGATTTACTATCTTCAGTGATGCTTCAGGGAAGGGTCTAGGATGCGTTCTGGAGCAGAACAAGAAGGTAATTGCCTATGCTTCCAGACAGTTGTAGCCACATAAGAAGTATTACCCTATTCATGACTTGGAGTTGGCAGCGGTAATATTCACTATGAAATTGTGGAAACATTATTTGTACGGATAGTGTGTGGAGATCTTCACTAACCACAAACGCTTGAAGTACATTTTCACACAGAAGGAGTTGAATATGAGGCAACATCAATGGTTAAAATTGATGAAGGATTTTGATATATCCTTATAGTATCATCTAAGGAAGGCTAACATAGTTGTCGATGCCTTGTGCTGGTATCCAGTAGCTATATATTTGACAACAGACCAGCATTTTTTAGCAGTCCTGGAGGAGAGCTTGGGCATAGAGGTGATAGTTCCAAGGTTTGAGAAGCAGATAATTAGCTTGTAGTTTAGTCAGACAAGATAAAGCAGGCATAATATTAGGATGTGAGTCCGAAGAGTATCAGAGCTCAGGTACATGTAGGATTGCTGAATGATTTCATTATTGTTGACGATGGTTCACTGAGGCACGGGGCTAGGCTATGTGTGTCTAGTGGGGATCTGCGAGAGGAGATTATGTAAGAAGCGCATTATTCTCAGTACTCTATACATTCTGGAACTAAAAAGATGTATAAAGATATGAGAGAGCAAGTGTTGAGGTATGGCATAAAGCAGGAGATGTCATATTTTGTTTCTAGATGCTTGGTATGTCAGCAGGTCAAGGCAGGGAGACAGAGACCTGGAGGGTTGTTTCAACCATTACCTATTTCAGAGTGGAAATGAGAACGTATCACTATGAATTTTGTTTCCAGACTTCCACGTTCTCTTAGAGAAAATGATGCAATTTGGGTCATCATTGACAAGTTGACCAAACCAGCCAACTTTTAGCCTTTTAAGATGGGTTTTACCATGGAGAAGCTTGATGAGTTGAACGTAAGGCAGATCGTCAGGTTACATGGAGTTCTAGTAAGCATTGTATCAGATTGGGATAGCATATTTACATCCTATTTCTGAAATTGTTTTGTCACACCCGATTCCAAATTTGGTATTTCTTGAATTTATAGAATTTAATTTTTTTGATAATATATTCCTGTTGTATTTTTATGTTGGTTCCTGTCATTTTATTTATTGTTATTTTTTCTATTATTGAGAGAGACTATCCGAGACCAGTAGAATACCCATTGGCATTGCCGTAGACCCATTTTAGAATCTGCATGTAGAATGAACACCTGGTTCGGTTCATTTGACTTAACCCATGACTAAACCATTATTTCCTCTCTTCTTAGTATATATATAAGATTTTCTTTCTCTCCTATCTTTCTTCTTCTTTATTTTTATTTCTTTCTTTCTTGCTCCCTTCTCCCTCATCCCCGTGCACCTCCCCTAGCCGAACCCTAGCACCGGACCTAGCTACGAAAAGGTCGTTGGACTCTTAGGCAAGTACATCTTGCTCAATGATGAACTTTGATTTTTGGATTTTTATGTTGTTTTAAAAAAATATTTAATTAAAAATGTTTCTCCTGTGTTCCTCATCATTTTTAGTTCTTGGAGTTTTTTGTTTTGGTGGATGGATTTTGGTAGATCTTAGTTTTATGTAAGGTTTTCCATGGGTTTCATGAGTTTTTCTTGGTTTTGATCTATTAAAAATTAAAGTTTTCAAAAACTACTTGTTCATTATGTTAGAGCTCTTCTTTAAGTGCAATTTGGCTTTTATTTCACTTGATTTGGAGTTAAAATAAAGTTTTATGAAGAAAATATTTTTTAGTTTTTGGAGCTTTCGGTCATGACTGACCTGTTGTTGGAGAAGACGATGTCTTCATGCGGCCAGCAACCTATACGACAGAGAGTGTTATGCTTGTTGGCCTATCCGGTCTTAGTCAACTTGATTTTGATAGTTAACTAAACCATGCATTGATATATCACAATCTGAAGCCTCAACACTGCTATCTCATGTCGTCTGTATTGCATCTATTCAAATATAATCTTTTATTTATTTGAGTCTAGGACTGATATAAGCTGATCACACTAGTAAATCTAATTACCTATACCCAGATACCTAGTCAACTCAAATAAACAAAGAACATATCCACCAAATCAGGCTACATTCATTTATAAAGTCTACCTTACTAAGAGACCGAACTCGGGACGAACTCGTGCTGAACTCGGACCGAACTCGGTTATCCTTTTGGTTTAAAATCAACCAGTTCATAAGCTCATGATTTCTTGGCCCAACGGTTAGAAATTTGAATTAAACCCCATCCGAATTATGGCCGAATTCTATTTGCCTACACCCTATAAATAGGATTAAAATTCTTCATTCTTACTTACTCAACCATTCTTTAGTCTTCTATTATATTAGGAGCAAACATCTAAATCCTTAAATTTTCCATCTTAAAGAGCAACTCCCTAGCCTTTCTTGTGCCAAGTGCGATCTCGATCTAGAAGTCTTTAGAGTTATAAAGAGCTTTTTTCTATCAGTTAATCTCTCTCTCTCTCTCTAAGATGTAAAGTTGGGAGACTTCGAATCAAACCTTGTGGTGGCAAGCCTTCGGATCAAAGCTTGTGATTCACTATTAGTGATTATAGTAGATAAAACTTTGAGCTTGAGTTCTCGGGACTGGACTAGTCCTCTCAGAGGGAAACTAATTTACATCTTGGTGTTTGCGTTTGTTTTCTCTCGCTACTTTACTACTTTACTTTACTGTCTTTCTATACACTCGTAGTTAGCAACTGTCTTCATTCTGATAATCTTAAATTGGATAGATTATTCTGCTTCACTCTATTCACCCCTTCTAGAGCTGCCTCACGGTCCTTCAATTAGTATCAGAGCTAGTTCTCTTAATATTTGGCTTAACATCTTAAGAGGCTTATGGCAACTGTTAGATCTATCCATACCAACAATGGTGAAGGCCAGTCCATAAATAGGCTACCACTATTTGATGGAACTAACTACATATACTGGAAGACAAGTATGAGCTTCTACCTAAACTCACTTGATTTTGACCTTTGGACTGTAGTAGTAGAAGGATACAAGAAGCCACCTAAAATAGTCATAGATGGTAACCTTGTAGAGAAGCCTCATGATAAGTATACAGACACCGAAAAAAAATAAGCTAATCTTGATGCTAAAACTATTAACACTCTATTTTGTGTTGTAGACAGAATTGAATTTAACAGGGTCTCCACTTGTGAAACTTTGCATGAAGTATGAAAACATCTTAAGGTCACTTATGAAGGAACCTCCAAAGTAAAGAAATTAAAAATAAGTCATCTAATACAAGAGTATGAAGCATTCAAGATGAAGCAAAATAAGACGATCACTCAAATGTTCACGAGATTTCTCGACATCGTCAACCCTCTATTATCACTTGGCAAGTAGTACAATAATCACGAGAATATTCGTAAGGTACTCAGGGGACTCACCAAGAATTGGAATCCCAAGGCTACTGCAATCATAGAAGGGAATTATCTTACCACGATGACCCTCGAGACGCTCATGGGCAAGTTGATGACTCACGAGCTGGATCTCAAGGAATTTGAAGAACCCACTCCCTAGAAGAAGACGATTGCTCTTAAGGCATATCACAAAAAGGTCACCAAATATAACTCCGACGATAATGAGTCTCAAGATGAGGAAGTTGCCCTGACCACCAAAAACTTCATAAAATTTTTAAAGCTTGAGAGATCAAAGAAGAAGGAACCAACTGACAACAGTGATAAAGAGCCTATATGCTACAACTGTAAGAAGATAGGGCATATAAAGAAAGATTGTCCAACCCTAAGAAAAGAAAATTGCCAAAATTACTCATCCAGAAGAACATCACAGAAATATACAAATACTAGTATTTGGCACGAACGCAAAGCTAGTGAATCCGAAGAAGAGAATCCTCGAGAAGCAGCAAACCTATGCTTCATGGCATTAGCTGATCAGGTAACAGATAAAAACACTTATGATGATTTTACTTTTGATGAACTAGGTAATGCTTTTAGTGATCTGCTTGATAACTTTAGGAAACTTAGAAATAAGTACAAGCATGCCAAGAAAGATGTTCAAGATTGTCAAACTGAAATAGAGAGACTAACATCTCTATTAAGTGAAGTAAAGGATACCTCAAATAATTTAGACGAGAATTCTAGACTTAAGCTTAACCTCCATGATGCACTTACCAGTCTTGACAAGAAGCTCTCAGGAGAACGCTAAACTTAAGGAAGAACTTGAATCTAAAAAGAAGAAGTATTCCATTGTTGCACGTAGAATATATCCTCTCACTGCTAAATATGATAAAGTATATGCTACCTCTAAAAAGTTAGAGATTAGATTGGCTAAATAAGTCGAAAACCCTCACCCAACCTAACATGAGACACGTAGCAAGACAAAAGAACACTCACAACTATGCTCCTACCTACATGCATAATAATTCATGCAAGCATATATTTAGAATACATCATACACATAGAACCAAACATAATCATGCATTCTATTATAGATATCCACGAAGACCACAAAGAAATGTCAAACAAATCATGCATTCTATCCACATAGACCAAAAAGAACTACTTCACACAATCATATCTATCATGCTGCACCAAACACCAATCACAGAACTATATGTCACTACTGTGGTAAGAAAGGACATATATCTAGATTATGTAGAACAAGGAAGTTAGTAGATATGAATGTTTATGCTTGGGCACCAAAAACTAACACAACAGGACCCTCACAGAAATGGGTACCATAGGTTACATTTATAACTCGTTTTGTAGATGGACCAACCCTCTCATGCTTGAAGCAAGTAGATTTTTGATAGTGGTTACTCACGACATATGACTGGTGATGCTAACCTATTTGCAATGCTATCGATAAAAAAGAAGGTTATGTCTCCTTCGGCAATAACCTCAGAGGAAATATTATTGGTAAGGGTAATATTGGTGTTCCTTCCTATCTTATCATAAAAGATGTTTGTCTAGTAACAGAATTAAAACATAACCTACTCAGCATCAGTCATCTAGCTGACCAGTGTTACGGTATTAACTTCGTTTAAAATATATGCTCTATTTATGAAAAATCCACTAGTAAGGTTATCTTTGAAGGGATCCGGGAAGATAATATATATTTTTTATATTGTAAAAGATGCTGACAATGCAGGCAAATGTTTATATGCCAACAAAGATGACAGTTGACTATGACATATGCATCTAGGACACACAAACATGGACACTATTGTAAGACTATTTATAAAGAAACTCGTAAGAGGCTTACCAGAGATTACTTTCAAGAAAGATACGGTATGTGCTGACTGTGAAAAGAATAAAGCTACTAAATCTTTCTTTAAATCAATTAACTTTGTAAGTACCTCTAGACCTCTACAACTCTTGCTTATAGACTTGTTTGGACCCAGAAGAGTCGCCAGTCTTGGCGGTAAGCGTTATGCTTATGTTATTGTTAATGATTTTTTAGATAGACATGGGTTTATATTCTTGCAAACAAAAATGAATTATTTTCTGAATTTGTCACTTTTTGCAAAAAAAGGTTTTAAACAAAAAAAGTTTCATGATTACTCGTATCCGAAGTGATAATGGAGGCGAATTCAAAAATAGTGATTTCAAAAGATTTTCCAATAAAAATAGTTTTTCTCATGAATTTTCTTGTCCTAGAACTCCACAACAAAATGGTGTTATAGAGTGGAAGAATAGAACTCTTGGCGATATGGCTAGAGTCATGTTAAATCAGTATAACCTTCCGAAATACTTTTAGGCTGAAGCTTTAAGTCATGCCATATTTTGAATAGGGTGCTTATTCGACCTATATCGAAGAAAAATGCCTATGAACTTTGGTTTAAAAGATAATCGAGGAATTAGTTACTTTAAAGTTTTTGGCTACAAATGTTTTATTCTTAATACCAAAGATAATCGAGGAAAGTTTGACTCCAAGGCCGATGAAGGTATTTTTCTAGGTTATGCCGCCAAAGGTAAAGGATTCAGAGTATTCAATAAGACCTCAAGACTGTTGAAGAATCAATCAATATTATATTTGATGAACACAACACTCTAGAACTAAATGACAGCGATGATGAAGGTAGTCAACCGCAACCAACAAGACATCAGAAGATACAAACAGTACAAGTCATCCGAAAACTCTACCAAGGAGACTAAATTTCTCCACAGATCATCCTAAGGACTTGGTAATAGGTGATGTATAGAAAGATGTAAGTACACATTCCTCAAATAGAGATATTATTACAAATATTGCTTTTATGTCTCAAATAGAACCTAAAAATGCTGATGAAGCTTTTGCTGATGAATTTTGGATTTCTGCTATGCAAGAGGAACTCAACCAATTTGAACGCAATCAAGTTTGGGAACTTGTTCCTAAACCTGATGATTATCCGATCATTGGTACAAAATGGGTTTTTTAAAATAAAATTAAATAAGGATGGTTCATTTATACGTAACAAAGCATGTCTCGTAGCTCAAGGATACAACCAAGAGGAAGGTATTAACTACGATGAGACTTATGCTCCTGTTGCTAGACTTGAATCTATCTGAATGCTTTATGCTTTTGCTAGTTTTTATAACTTTTAAACTTTTTCAAATAGATGTTAAAAGTACTTTTCTAAATGGTGTTATCAAAAAAGATATTTTTGTCAAACAACCCCCTAGTTTTGAAGATTTTAAACATCCTGACCACGTATTCAAGTTACAAAAGGCTCTATACAGACTCAAACAAGCCCCTCGTGCTTGGTATGAACGTCTTAGCTTCTTTCTACTTGGAAACAGTTTTTCAAAAGAAAATTTTGATACTATCCTTTTTATAAAATCTTCTGCTGTTTCTTTATTATTAGTACAAATATATGTTGATGATATCATATTTGGATCTACTAATGAGATGCTATGTAATGAGTTTGCTACGTATATATAGAGTGAATTTAAGATGAGCATGATGGAAGAACTGAATTTCTTCCTAGGATTTCAAATCAAACAAGATTCACAAGGAACCTTTATCCATCAAGCTAAGTACATAAAGGATTTGCTCAAAAAGTTCGACATGGATAATGCAAAACCTATCGGAACTCCAATGGCAATATCTACTAATCTTGACCTTGATGATAGAAGAAACCAATAGACATGCATAAGTATCGAGGTATAATTGGTAGTTTGTTATATCAAACTGCTAGTCGTCCAGACATTATGTTTGCTTTATGCCTTTGTGTTACATATCAGGCTAATACTAAGGAATCACATTAGGGCGCAGTTAAGCATATCTTTAGATACCTTAAAGGGACTTTGTCGGCAGGCTTATGGTATTCCAAAACTATGCCCTTTGACCTTGTTGGTTACTCGGATATTGATTTTGCTGGATGCAAAGTCGATCAAAAAAGTACCGGCGGCACGTGTCATTTCCTAGGAAAGTCTCTAGTCTTCTAGTTTAGCAAGAAATAAAATTTTGTTACCTTATCAACAACTGAGGCAGAGTATATCATAGCAGGATGTTGCTGTGCTAAAATTTTATGGATGAAGCAAACCATAGAAGACTTTAATCTGCAGTATAAGAATATTCATATTTTCTGTGATAACACTAGCACCATTAATCTCACCAAAAATCCAGTATGCCACTCACGCACTAAGCACATAGAAATTCGTCATTATTTTATAAGGGATCATCGATTACACTGAGATATTTGTTTAGAATATGTGGACACGGAACATCAATTAGTAGACATCTTTACTTAAGATTTAGCTGAAGATCGATTCAACTTTATCCGTCGAGAATTAGGTCTTTTGGATTCTGATAAAATATAAGAACTATAAGATGCATTACAAATTTTTCGTCACACTTTTCAAAAAGTTTTCAAATTTTTGGATACAAATCGAAAGGGCCCTTCTATCAAAAAGGTGTAAATAACCTTAAGCGACACGGTATTTATGTGTCTTCGGACCACCGCTAGCTGGGATCAGACCCCTACAACTACTTCGAGATGATTTAAACTCTTAAAAAATGTACGATTTAAGTTCAACACTTATTATTCTATATTTATATCAAGTCAAGAAAGGCATAATATTGATTAAAGTTACATTGAGATTCTGGAAATAAATGTCAACAGAATTCGGACCGAACTCCGGCCGAGCTCGGATCGAACTCGGCTAGTTTAATTCCAGAATATGCTATGTCATTTAATCTTCTTCCTAATTTAGGTTTCTACTACTCTATATATAGATCTTTTCGTTGCTCATTATAAAACCCCTCGACAAAACTTAGGTCTACCTGGCTTAGATAGAGAGACTAGTGTTTGTTTGGAGCCATTTAGAATTAGAACATAGTATTTTAGATTAATGTGCAATATTTGTATCACTTTGTGCACCTTACCGTTGCTTCAATATTTGGAGCGCTACACTAGTATTTGCTTTCAAACAAATTTTACACACTTTTCCCAAACGTGCCAGCCTTTTATTCTGACCTTTGTGTAACGCATAAAAACCCTCTCTTGTGCTTCATTTTAGTCGCACAATATACGTTACAAACGTCTATTCTTAAATCCAAATAAATCCAACTTTGCATCTTTGTCAGTTCCAATAAAAATTAGAGACACAACCTCGACCCATTTTATGCAACCCAATTTATAACAATATTTTATTCTGAGGCTTCTACATCCATGACACTTGTGTTCACCCAATTTTAACCCTATGCACTTCCAATTAATTAAAGAACACCCTTGACACTAATTTTAATTAAATTGGTGTAATGACCAAACCTAACCCAAAACTAGATCCAACCCAAACCCAAACCCCCACTCACACCCTCAAGGTTCGTACTAAATACCACACACTATTTTAATCCACTACATCACACCAAACTTGGTGTTCTTCCTCATCCAATCCCAATTTCTCTTGTTTGTGCAATTTTTCAATTGTTAGGGGCTTTTGTGCAAATAGGCAATTTGGTGTCCACCTCCCAATAGAGCCAAGCCATGAAGAACCCCCCCTCATTTATTGACTGGTTCCCCTAGGTTTTCTCCTTATTTTGGGTGTACAACACACTACCTTTTCCTCCTACCTCATCTACACCCTCCATTCAAAATCTAGCCTATCCTAGCCCTCCAATCCTTCATGAAGAACCTTCCCTCCATCCCTAGAATGCCTTGTGGCCGGCTCTAATCCCAATGCCATCCTCCTCCTCTCTCTCTCTCCTATATAAATACCTCCTCCCTCTCTCCATTTTTTTATTCACAGCCTATACCCTCACCGAACCCTAAACTACTTCTACTTCTTCTTCTTCCCCGACTTCCTTCTCTGACCACCCTTCTCCTCCGAGCAACCATCACCACCCTGCAACCACAGTCCCTGACCTTCATCCTCCGACCATCCTTCTCCCTAATAGCAACTACCACCGCCACAGCAACCATCGTCACCACCACTTCCATCACCATCGTCACCACCTCACCATCAGCCAAACCGACCCCCAGCAACACCCCGACCATCACCATCATACCCATGACCACTGCCTCCTCAAACTATCTCCACCACCATCATCATTACCCCGCCACCACCTTAACCACCGCCACAGCAGTCACCCCCTCCTCTTCTTCTTCCCCGACCTCTTCTTCTTCCCCAGTCATCACCACCCCATCGCCACAGTCACCTCCGACCATCACCATTCCCCCTCCCCCGACTTCCTTCTCCGACTTTTCTCTTCCCCGACAGAAACCACCACCGCCACAGCAACCATTTTCACCACCACTTCCATCATTATCTCGACCATCACCATCACCATCACCATCCCGCCACCGTCATATTGACCATCACCGCAGCCACGACCACCACTCCCTCTACCTTCCTCGACTTCCCTCTCCACCTTAGCAACTACCACTAACACTGCCTCCTCCGACCATCTCCACCACCATCATCATCATCCCATCACTCCACCATCACCACCACCCACGACCGCTTCACCTCCCTTCAACTTCTTATTATCCCACCACCATCACCATCACTCCACCATTACCACCTCCAACCTCCACGGCCACTGCCACCAGCAGCCTCACCCTAACCCGACCCTAGCCACAACCACCACCGTTACCTCGCCACGACCCTGCTGCTACTACCAGTATTGCTGCTGCGGCTATTGTGCATCGCCGGAGCGCCTCCACCCACCGGAGACCGGCCCCCTCGAGCAGCGGACCGAGCATCACCCCCCCCAGTTTACGAGCACACCTAGGTTTGTATTTTTATTCCTCTTCCTTCTTGATGTTGTTGTTGCATGGACCTATGTTGATTTGTGAACCATAGTACCTAGTGTATATATGTGTATGTATCGGAATAGTAGTTAGTGTTAGTAAATACTTCATAGAAATTTGGTTGTTAGTATGGCATATATTTGTGTAGACCCCTAGGTGCTTAGACTAAAATGTCTTACGTGCACACTAACCTATTAGCTAGGACACGAGTTAAGTTATATGATATTTAGAGTTATAACATATTTGGTAGTTAACGATCTTATTGTGCACGATATTTGAGGACGTGACATACTCGTACATGGAGACCTAGATGGTTACCCATATCAAATATGTCATAGAAATCTTAGTAAGTAGAATACCGAGTACCCATGTATTAGAGGTGCAACTTAGCACCCACACGAATCATAGTTGTGATCGCGATTGTAACATATAAGAAATGATACCTTAGGATGACTTATAAATGCTGTGGGACAAGTAGACTAAGTGTACACCTACCCCCTTGATCCTTGACTAGTCAACATTAGCCAACCTATTTAGTTAGAACGTTTATTTGGTTTAGACTCTGCGTGACTCATGACGTTGCGTAAGTTGTACTCTTGTGCATGATTAGCACAATGTAAGGTAATGATTGATATGTATTGTAATATATTCATAGGCACCCAAGAAGATTCTACCTTGGTTCCGGGTTTCGGATACTTACTTGTTCACATCGGAGTTTCAGGCAAGTATACATTGCCTTGTTGTACTATTTAAATTAAGTTATTATTAGTTTGCATGTTTTATTATTTTAATATTATACAACTGTGCTGTTCGAGAATAACTCGGGTGCAGTCAACGAAGACGTTGACGTTAGGACTTATATTTGACCTAGTGTCTAGTGGACGTAGAGTTATCAATATGACTCCCCAGGTCTTGACATGTATCATTGCACGTTATAAAGTGAGTTCATGTAGGGATGCCTGCTTCATACTTGATTGGCCATCGGTGTGAGCAGCACGTGTGATGGTATTTAGCATAGTTGTATATTTCTTTAGTGACTTGCATTATAGTACGAGATATCCATGTCATATTCGCGATATGTACATTGGCATTGGATAGAGAAGACAATTAGTAGGCGTATGGGACAGACATTTGGCTATCATAGTTTCAGAGTAAACTACGGGATCATGAGCCTTAGTGTTACCCAATTATGGGCTATGTTTTACCCGGTTATGGGCTATGTGCTACCTGGTTATGGGCGTATATGATTGTCGATACATCCGGAAGAGGTTACTATCTGCGCGCTATCATGATCGGTGATGTAGTCAGCATATACTTCTGGCATCTAGTTTACAGCTAATGCCAGATACTTAGCCTCTGGCTTGATGCAAAACTTTATACCTTTTATCTACCCATATGTACCAAGGTTATCTTCAAGTGCATTTCACTTAGTTGGTTATATCACCCATGAGTTTATACAATATTTACTTTATGGCATGTATTTTTGTATCTTATTACGTCCCTCTAAGGACCTGGTTCCTTTCCAGATCCGGACGAGCACTTATACCCGCCTATCTACGGAACAGGAGTAGAGTCAGGATTTGTGACTGAGGACCTTGAGGCATTTCTAGAGGAGTTTCCGTGATTTGGGGTAGACTGCTACCTTAGGCTAAAGCGTCTTTATCTAGCTAGTTGATGCTCTAGTCTAGTTATCTTCCTACTTTTCATACTTTTGTTTTATTGCTGTATTTCAGTGGGTTTGTCCCCATTAGACTATTTTAGATATATTATGGATATTCAGAACCTTTGTATTTTATTTACCAGCACTTGCTTCAGTCTTTATTATATTATGTTTTATGGATGAGAATAGATATTTACCTACTGCATGTTAGCATATTGGACATGATAGTATTTTAGGACAGCGTAGTACACTTCGTCGGATCCATTAAATTGGGAAATCTTTCGAAGTCGTATTAGTTGGCCATTGCCACGTAGCCTGATCCTTAGTATTTTTGGAACTGGGAATGACATGGTTTTAGTAGTGGCCCATGTAGGTCTTTGTTTATCGCTTGTGGTATGGTATCATGCCCAACGAGCCTGTAATAGGATAGAAATTATTAGATCTCATCCACCTTAACTACCACCTTTGAACCTCTTTCGTATTTAATTATTTGAATATCCGCATCCTGTTTATTATTCTGTATCTTTTAATGTAGTTCTATCTTTTGCAGAGAGATGAACTAGCGTAGCGGACGCGAGGCCTACGATGCCATTGTGCCATCCTCCACCGTGCAGAGGGAGGATACATCCCTTGGACTACCTGGAGAGCAGCCACCACCACAGGCCCCGGTGATATCACAGGCCCCGTTGATACACTGGCACCAGACTTCTCAGGATGATCCGATGCAGCAACACGAGGGCCAGACTTCACAGACTATCCCAACCCAATACCGCGATGGTCAAACTTTGAGGGCCACGCCGATGCCATAGCCCGAGGGACCGACGTCTCAGGAGACACCTACAGCACAGCCGGAGGTTCCATTGCCACCACCTCCACCCTTTCCACCTTAGATGCCAAATCTAGAGGGACAACCATAGATATTCCAGTTTTTCTAGGCCATAATGCAGGCACAGTGGCACCAGGCCAAGACTATGAGACAGAGTTTGATGGCAGTTCTTGAGAGGCCACCTACCCCAGTACTAGCACCAGCACCTGTACCTGTTCAGCCAGCTGGTATAATTCGAGGGTTTCGTTAGATGGGCCCGGATACCTTTTTGGGCAGCGAGACTGCAGTGGAGATCTCCGATTGGGTCGCCAATACGTAGATGTTACTGGAAGCTTCTCAGCTACCTTTGGACCTTTGGATGACCGTAGTAAGGGCCCAACTGAAAGGTAATGCCCATCACTGGTGGGACTCTATAGAGCGCAACATCGGCAAGAAGCAGACATAGGAGCAATTTCTAGAATACTTTAAGGCGAAGTACTTTTCGGCTACGGTCAAGAATGCACTAAACTCTCAGTTCCTGCACCTGGAGCAAGGGAACGTGACCGTAGACGCGTATGATACAGAGTTCAGTCGACTTAGTAGATTTGGTGCCGCGCTGATACCCAATGAGCTGGAGAAGGCCAGGAAATTCTATCATGGTTTGACTTATGAGTTGTAGAGGTACACTACCACCCATGCGAGGATATCTTACGAGGAGGTTATGACAGAGGTCAGGATCCAGGAGGCTATTGGCAGAGGATCGAGGTATCCCAGTATAGCTGCACCAGCTAAGGCACAACCAGGAGTAGGAGAACCGATCTGCCATCCTGGAGTACAGACGCAACAGAGGGTTGCGCCGTATCAGCAGAGAGAGCTTCCGACATGTCACTTTTACAAAAAGAAGGGACATATTTAGAAAGATTGCAGGAGAAGGTTAGGACAATATTTGAGGTACAGATCGAACCAACATCATACTCAGGAGGGTTTCCAGTATGTCAATAAAGCCCAACAGATAGTGCAAAGACTAGCTCCACCGGTCCTAGGTATGTCCGTAGTATTGCTTGATAATTTATATCTTATTATGTGTTTATTTTAATTTCAAGGACAAAATTCTTATAAGTTGGGTAGATTATAAACCCCCTCGACCAAATTTAGGTCTACCTAGCTTAGATAGAGAGATTAGGGTTAGTTTGGAGCCATTTAGAATTAGAACATAGTATTTTAGATTAATGTGCAATATTCGTATCACTTTGTGTACCTTACCGTTGCTTCGATATTTGGAGCGCTACACTAATATTTGCTTTCAAATAAATTTTACGCAGTTTTCTTAGACATGCCAGCCTTCTATTCTGACCTTTGTGTAACTCATAAAAACTCTCTCTTGTGCTTCATTTTAGTCACACAATATTCGTTACAAACGTCTATTCTTAAATTCAAATAAATCCAACTTTGTATCTTTGTCCGAATCAATCAAAATTTGAGACACAATCTCAACCCATTTTGTACAAGCCAATTTATAACAATATTCTATTCTGAGTCTTCTACGTCCATGATACTTGTGTCACACCCAATTTTAACCCTATGCACTTCTAATTAATTAAAGAACACAATTGACACTAATTTTAATTAAATTGGTGTAATGACCCAACCTAACCCAAAACTAGACCCAACACCAACCCAAACCCCCACTCACACCCTCAAGGTTCATACTAAATACCACACATCATCTTAATCTACTATATCACACCAAACTTGGTGTTTTTCCTTATCTAATCCCAATTTCTCTTGTTTGTGCAATTTCTTAATTATTAGGGGCTTTTGTGCAAATAGGCAATTAGGTGTCCACCTCCCATTGGAGCCAAGCCATGAAACCCCCCCCCCATTTGTTGACCGGTTCCCCTAGGTTTTCCCCTCATTTTGGGTGTAAAATATACTACCTTTTCCTCCTACCTCATCTATACCCTCCATTCAAAATCTAGCCCATCCTAGCCCTCCAATCCTTTATGAAGAACCTTCCCCCCATCCCTAGAATGCCTTGTGGCCGGCCCTAATTCCAATGCCATCCTTCTCTCTTTTTCCTACATAAATACCTTCTCCCTCTCTCTATTTTTTTCATTCACATCCTACACCCTCACCGAACCCTAAACTACTACTTCTTCTTCTTCTTCTTCTTCTTCCCCGACTACCCTCATCCTCCGAGCAACCATCACCACCCTACCACCACAGTCCCCGACCTTCCTACTCTGACCATCCTCCTCTCCGATAGCAACCACCACCGCCACAGCAACCATCATCACCACCACTTCCATCACCATCGTCACCACCTCACCATCAGCCAACCCGACCCCAAGCAATACCCTAACCATCACCATCATCCCTACGACCACCGCCTCCTCCGACCATCTCCACCACTATCATCATTACCCCGCCACCACCTTAGCCACCACTTTAACCACCGCCACAGCTGCCACCCCCACCTCTTCTTCTTCCCCGACTTCTTCTTTCTCCCCGGTCATCACCACACCACCCCGCTACCACAGTCACCTCCGACAATCACCATTCCCCCCCCCGACTTCCTCCTCCGACTTTCCTCCTCCCCGACAGCAACCACCACCTCCACAACAACCATTTTCACCACCACTTCCATCATTATTTCGACCATCACTATCCTGCCACCTTCATCTTGACCATCACCGCAGCCACGACCACCACTCCCTCCACCTTCCTCAACTTCCCTCTCTACCTTAGCAACCACTGCCAACACCGCCTCCTCCGACCATCTCCACCACCATCATCATCATCCCATCACTCCACCATCACCACCACCCATTACCGCCTCACCTTCCTTCACCTTCTTATCATCATCCCATAGCTCCTTTTATTTTTAAGACTACGGTCAAAATAAAATTATATATATTATACCATGGCTGGTATATTTGATCATATATTATTATACTCTGCTAGTGCAGCATTTTGTATTCACTAGCTTCATGATCATATGTGACATGTAAGTTGGGATACCTTTTTACTTTCATGTATGATATACTATTGTATTTGTGTTGATGGATTGAGATAATAGGATTTGTCGGCCCTTGGAATGACGTTATAGCATGTTAGAGTTCACCCATTGTCTTCTTGACAACCTTAACACATTGCAGCTTACTTCGGTATTCTGTAAGGTGCGGTTGGTCATATCATTCCCTGTATTTACCAGTATTCTGGGAGCGGGGCGTGACAAGGTTTTAGTGGTGGCCCATGAAGGTCTATTTTTTAGACTTGTGGAAGGATTCATCTTGTTAGAATCTCAATTCTTCATTTTTCTTCGATTGAAATCGACTTATAAAATATATTTCTCGCTCTCCATGAACTTCAAACTTGCTTGACAAGATTGTTCCATTCTCGTCCCTTGTTGATATCCTTGTGTCCTTATCCTTCAGGGATACCCTACCTGCTCCTCCTTTTGAGGGTTCAGTTGAACCGATAACTTCAGCAGATCTAGTAGGCCAGGGCAAGATTTTGATATTGAACCAAGGAAAAGCATCAGTAGATTATTATAAGCTGGCTCCGCAAGTCACGCATACCCGATCAACACAATCAGTTACACCAGTCTTGCCGGGACGGCCAGTTCAGCCCGCCCAGTAGTTCGTGCCTGTCCAGACAATATCGCCAGTTCTTCCAATACAACTAAGGCAAGCAGGCTCATAATCCATGTTAGAGATGATCCAAGCCTTGATGATAATACATCAACAACAACAGCAAAAACAACTCCAGCTCCATCCACAAGTAGTCCAACTCTGCCAGCAATTTTAGCAAGGACAAGAATAGACCAACACTATTCTTTGTAAGAGAGTTAGAGTAGCACTCGAGAACAACGGGCGTTATACTCACAACTCAGGGACCAATGTTAGTCGTATGCACCCAACCATGTTCCTCGTCTTAGAAGATGCAGATTCTTGACTCCAGGACTTTGAGGCCATCCTGGATGCAACTAAGACCCCAAATGATAAGAAGGTATCTTTAGTCGTAAAGCTATAATTACCAGATTTTGTGCGAGATTGGTGGGAATTACAAGAAATGGTACTTTCGAAGCCCATTGACTGGAGGACGTTCAAGGAGCACTTCTAAGAGAAGTATTTCCACACCAAAGCCATGGTTTAACTTCAGTAGCAGTTTATCAACCTTCGCCAGAACACAAGATCGGTCGACCAGTATGCGGTCGAGTTTTGTCGACTCAGCCGATTTTCTCCCCATATGGTAGCTTTCGAAGAGGACCGAGCCAAGAGATTTGAGCAAGGGTTACATCTTGAGTTTTAGTAGTTTTTGGTGGGTCATAATTATAACACCTACAATGCAGTACTCAGGGCAGCTAGGTCCCAAGAACTTTCCAACCAGAGATTAGTAGCAAGGACTGGAGGCCAGAAGAGGTCACACTCATCCCTGAGAGGAATCAATATTCAGTCATCACCTCCAGTACCAGCAGTCATAACTCCTCGCCCACCAGCTCCACCATCCTCCAAAGTAACCTCAGTACAATCTACCAGGCAGTCTGTATCAGCAGGATGCAGCCACTACGTCAAGCCAAGGCATACCAAAGATCATTATAGGAGGGCTAACGGCCAGTGTCTCAGATTTGGAAAATTTGACCATATGATTGGTTCATGCCCACTTTTGTATCCAGAGGCTTCTGCAGTTCGACAGTTACCAGCTCTGCTTGGACATTGATTGAAGGCCCGCGAGGACCAGCATTAGCAGTTCGACCACTAGCCCAGCATCCTCTCCCGACGTAGATCCAGCTGTTCCAGCAGCAACGTCCGGCGCAGTATGCGCAAGTCCAGCAAGCCCAACCAGCCCCTAGACGTTGGCCTGTCGAAACATTTGGCAACCTAGAGCAGTTGATAGCCGAAGGTGCTACAATAGTGGGTGAGATTTATAGCTCTCTTTATATTGTCTTATTCTTGGGTTCTAGTCGAACGATCTCGTATTCCAACGCATTCGAATTACGATAGTCGTCTCGATCCTTTCGTTGAGTAGAGCGAGTTTTCGTCTTACTCTTTTGCCCTCGTATCTTATAGCGCGTGATGTCTATCATGTGAACCGACTACAAAGGTACGTCCTGGATCGAAGTTATTTCTTTGATAAGATCATTGGTATCGACTTACTCAAGGCTTGGCTCTTGCCTATTTTGTAAGTCAACATAAGGCAAGCATGAACGAATTCCAAATTGACTGACTCAGGGGTATATGTATCCATATGCCTCCATTTTTTTCCCTGTGTGATGCTTCTGTGTATTTATTCATTAGTTTTTTTGCAGTTATTTTTATTTTAGTTACTGCTTAGTATAATTATTTGAATTGTGATATGATTTCTTGAGCTTTCTCATTTGTTCCAGCTCGACTAGCCTTCGCAAAATTTTGAGGACACAAATTTTCTAAGCATGTAGAGATGACACACCCGATTCCAGATTTTGTATTTCTTGAATTCCTAGAATTTAATTTTTCCTGATAATGAATTCCTTTGTATTTCCCATATTGGTTTCTGTTATTTTATTTGTTGTTATTTTTTTCTATTGTTGAGAGAGACTACCGAGACTAGTAGAATATCTATTGGCATTGCCATAGAACCGATTTATGATCTATATGTAGAATGGATACCTGGTTTGGTTCATTTGACTGAACCTATTACTAATCCATTTTTTTCCTCTCCTCTTAGTATATATATATATATATATATATATATATATATATATATATATATATATATATATATATATGAGCTTTTCTCTCTCTCGTCTCTTTCTTCTTCTTTATTTTTATTTTCTTCTTCCTTGCTCCCTTCTTTCTTACCTCCGTGCACATCCCCTACCCGAACCGACCTAGCTAGGAAGAGGTCGTTGGACTCTTAGGCAAGTACATCTTGCTCAATGATGAACTTTAATTTTTGGATTTTTTATATATATGTTAATTTTAAAATTTTATTTGAGGGAAAATATTTCCCTTATGTTTCTCATCATTTTTAGTTTTGGAGTTTTTGGTTTTGGTGGATGGATTTTGGTAGATCTGAGTTTTAACTTAGGGTTTTTTTATGGGTTCTATGAGTTTTTCTTAGTTTTGATCTATTAAAACTTAGTGTTTTTGAAAACTAGTTGTTCATTATGTTATAGCTTTTCATTAAGTGCAATTTATCTTTTGTTTTACTTGATTTGGAGTTAAAATAAAGGTTTTATGAAGAAAACAAAATTTTATTTTTTAGAGCTTTCAGCCATGGCTGAACCTGCTGTTGGAGAAGACGAAGTCTTCATCCGGCCAGCGACCTATGTGGCAGAGAGCGCTATGCGGCCCGAGAGGGTTATACAGCCTGAACTCCTTGCCACATAATTATAGTATGCATCCACCTTGTTGGATGCATGACTATTCATTACATAAGTGTTCTAGAGCTAATCCTTGAACTACTTGTGTTTTCAATCGCTGAACGAATAAAAAATTTGCTAAGTCCAAGAGGGGCATCTATGCGGCAATTTGAGCATGCGACAAGTGGACTTATGCGGCATTAGCACTATGCGCCTCTTCTTTTTTGACGCATAACTCGGCTTCGCCCTTGCACATCTTTTTATTGTTTTATCTTTTCTTTCTGATACACTTTATGGCATGTCACGTCAATCACTTTATGTCACTTCATTGATACTTCATTGTTTTCACATCACTCAGTACTGGCCCCAAGGAGTAGACTTTAACCCTGAGCATATGGGCAGTGAGTCCATACGACAATTGGGTGTATGCAGCCAGTGAGTCCATACGACAATTGGGTGCATGTAGCCAGTGAGTGCATGCGGCAAGTGAGTCCATGCGGCCAGTGGACGTATACGGACAGAAATTCTTGTGCACATTTTTTGTTCCTGTTAATAATGTCCATTTAATAATTCCTTTTGGTGATTATTGTTGTGTGCTTCCTTATATCGATACAAGTTTATATTACTAGACAAATTTTGTATGTAATTCAGGAGATAAGTTTATGTACCAGTTCATAATTCTTACCACACCGTGGAAACATTTGTGTATGGAAATCCATTGCATTTGGCATCGAGCAATCGAGTGTGAGTATTTCCCAGTGTATTGCGTATCGCAAATACGATATCTCGTAAATAGCGCGTACTCATGACTTGTTATTCTAGGGAGTTCTCAAGTGTCCACGACTCGAGAACTTGAAATAATTTAGTAATGACTAAACAAGATAAGAATTACCTAGATCATTGGGAGGGAAGAATATTGCGCTACCGGCTACCCCGATCTCTAAGGGTCCCATGCAGCATGGAACAACCCTACTAGGCAAGGGCTCCAAGACTGACAAAGTTTACGCGTGCTACGGCACTACGAAATAAGTTTTTATACAAGTTTATGTATATAAAGCTAGTTTATGATCACAAGTTTAAGTTTATGCTTATAAGTTCAATTTTTGTTTCTGATAAAGTAATAAGTTATGTTGTAGTGATCTTGATGTGCATTTAAGTTTACTCGACAAGTGTACCCTTGGCCATCCGAGTTGACTGTAGTGCTGGTGGTAGCAATATTCTTAAAACATGCATTTAGTAATTAAGGTCTGTAACAATCCTAGCTAGTTAATCGTAGCAAGACGTGGAGCTGTTTGGTCGTGCAATGAATGTTGTTACTTTTATTTATAGCTCGCTTTTTTACTTTTATTTTTCTTTCGGCACGTGGTTAGGGTGCTAAGTTCTTCTCAGGTGAAGGCCTGCAACCCCAGTCCTTGTTTAGTTTAAGGGTTACGATTTTTATCTAGAGTAGTTCATATGCCCTCTTACTGCTTGTCGCCTTACTTTCCTTTTTAAGCATTTTTTCATCAGTTCTTACAGTTATATTTTGAGACAAGTACATTGGTATCGTACAAGTTTCGATCTGCATTTGTTCTTATCTGTCTCTTTTCTGCTAATATTGTGCTATATTTTGTCTATCACCTTGAGCTCCATTGTGGTACTTGTTTCTTAGGGTTCTGGCCCCACTGGTTTTGTATGGCCAGATTACCCCAAGAAAAACCATGATCCACCACATATCAAGGAAATAGCTTACACTCATAGGACTGCGGCCGAAGCTCGTGAGTGGGTTTCCTTCTTCTACCCCTCATCTTGATTAATTTATTTTGTGGTGTTTAGCTAGGGGCAAAGTTAGCTCCTTTATTATTGAGACTATGATCAATATGATATATATCTTAGACCATGACTGGTATATTTAATCATATATTATTATACTCTTTTAGTGCAGCATTTTGTATTCACTAGCTTCATGTTTATATGTGACATATAATTTGGGATGCCTATTTACTTTCATCTATGATATACTCTTGTATTTGGGTTGATGGATTGAGTTAATAAATTTTTTTGGCTTTAGGACTGATGGTCATAGCATGCTAGAGTTCACCCATTTGTCTTCTAGACAACCTTAACATATTGCAGCTTACTTCGTTATTCTGTAAGGTTTGGTTGGCCATGTCAGTCCTCGTATTTATCCAGTATTCTGGGAGCAGGACGTGACAAGTTTGCAGGCTAGAGTACACAGCTCAAATTTAGTACTGCTTAGCACCTTAGACCGATGTACAGTCGAAGAGGACTATTCAGATGCTGGAGGATATGCTCCGGACTTGTGTGTTAGATTTTGGTGGCTCATTGGAGGATCATCTACAACTGGTTTAGTTCTCATACAACAACAGTTATTAGGCTAGCATTGGGATGTCTCCTTTCGAGGTCTCTATGTTCGGAGGTATCATACTCCATTATCTTGGGATGACGTGGGCGAGAGATCTGAGATAGGTAATTGGAAGGTTAAGATATTAGGATATACTTGGGTATCTGATAGGGTAATTAGGTATGTAGTATGATCTGGGGTACTGTGCATAGGCTAGGGTATAAGTTAGTAGATATTAGTTAAGTTATTATTTATACACTAAGGAAATCCTAGTATATAGTGATAACTAGCATATGTATATATGTGATACATATAGATACTAGATAATATTAGCTAGTATAGTTAATGCATTCAAGGTATTCATTGTAGTGACCATAGAACTTAGGAATAACCTAGTATTCATTAGTTTAGACTTGTAATCAACCTAGAAACTAGGTATGGACCTAAAATAAAGGTAAATACTTAGTTTGACTAGTATGACTTAAGAAAGCCTAGAAATCATACCTTAGTTCATTTTAAATTATTTATCATTCATTACACCCAATTTACATGGTATTTCATATATAGGGTTGTGTAACACCAGCTCAGACACCGAGTCATACCTTTTGCTCAGGACTAGAGATGAGTACATCCATTTGTTAGTTTTTATGTTATGATAGTGTATATATCACATGTTTCATAACTGTATACTTAATTTTGATACTTTGTTACACGGATTGGTACTATATGGATCCTGTCAGGAGATGTTATCCCTTATCGTGTACTCCGGATACTCCTTTTGCATATACTTTATCGTGTGCATTGGGTATTCCTTGTGCTTGTGTTCATTCGTGTTCTCTGTGTACTTATATTATTTGTGTACATAACGTGTCGTGATCGAATCCATAAGTATTGGTTTGGACTGCGGAGTAGAAGTTGGTTATTTGATCAAAGCCTATAGTGTATTCGTGTTCATGTCGATTATATACCCCACGTATAATCGAGTTACCTTAGTGTATTCTTATTCAACCTAAACCGATCATATAACGAACTTGTACTCTAAGGCACTTAGATAGTATTCCAGTTTTTCCTACTTGCAGTTCATTCCTTATTGCCTATATTTATCTTTCAAGTATTTTACCTATTTATCTCAGTTATATTTCTATTTTCTAGTTATTTGTACATCTTGTATTCTTTTCTATTATTTATCATATATTCTCTACCATGTAATTGGAACTGCTTTCAGAGTTTTGTACTTCGCTCCAATCCTGACTGGATATATTTTTCAGATGATTGGTTAGAGGAGATGTGTCTCACCTATTATGGGCCACAGGATGGTGAGCCAGTTGAGATGGCACCCGTAGAGAACGTTAAACTAGAGCCAGCTACTGAGGAGACTTATTTATTGCCATTATTATATTATATATGTTTCTGTTAGACATTTTGGCATGTATATTATATTTGAGCCTATTATGTTGTGGCTAGACTTAGACTTGGACTTGGGTTGTATTGTGACTCTGTGATACTTTCTTCTATTCCATATCGCGCATTTATCTTCCTTTAGTTTTATATTATGATTGAGTATTGATTATCATATTCATATTGTCCTCCATTTGGAGTTTAGATATCATGATAAGTACATTATATATATTGTGTGAGATATGTAGATAATATTGTTGACCTAGACAGCGTTCTACCGTCGATGTTGTGGCATAGTCTGGACGTACCCACGTACTCGTACCGCCATTCTGGGTATGGATCGTGACACATTTATATGGTGGCCCATGCAGGTCAAGGTTACAAATAGTATGATACGTAGTAGTTCTCAGACTTAGAGTACTATTATGAGCCTGCTATAGGATATAGGATATAGGATGAGAGTATACTCAATTACAACTATAATATATTTCCAATCTATTGACTTTGCTATCTTTATCATTCTGAATATTAGGTTCTTTGAATATTATTGTTCTTCTTTGATAATATCGTATCTTGCGTGATATTGATTCCACGTTTTGATTTGTCTTCAGGATGCCGCGGAAGACCAGATCATAGCCCTATGGCGCAGTTTCAGTGAGGTCGATTACTTCTCTACCTCCAAGACGGGCAACAGTAGCTACTGCTCTACCTTCTCCAACTCAGAGTGTTGCCTCACCGGTTCATGTGGGGGCTTCAGCGACTTTCGGTGGTGCTCCACCTCCAGTTCATAGGACTGTCCCTACCATTTCAGAGGAGCTTCCACCACCCCAAGCACCTGTCGATGTCGCGTGTATGTTTGCACTTTTTTGGGAGATGATGGAGGCCCAGAGGGCCCAGGCGGAGGCACAATATCGCCAGTCAGACATAATGAGGCAGGGGATAGAGAACGCTCAACAGTTAGTACTTGTAGCCGTGGAGAGAGTTGTACTAGTTCAGCCGCAGGTTATACCACCTCATTCCACCCCGTAGTAGCCTAGGCCAGGCACTATTGTTGATTTCAAGAGGATACTACCTAAGGACTTCGAGGGCATGGAGGGGATCTTGTATGCGGCCGACTGGATAGAGGACATCGAGAGGAACCTGATCCCGAAAAGTTTATAGATAGAGGCAGTCGGCAACCAGATGTTCGACATCGCCCTGACGTGGTTACGCACAGATCCGAGGGTTATGGCACCTGGATTGACTTGGGAAGCCTTTAAAAAGTTTTTTAAGGAAAACTTCTTTCCAGATGTGGCTCTGAGTGCCCTGGAGAGCCAGTTTCAGGACCTCGTCCAAGGGAGTATGACGGTAGACGAATATGCCACCGAGTTTTATCGGTTGGGAAGATTTATGGAGGGGTAGAATTCTTTAAGAAGAATAAGGGAGTTTCATAAGGGTTTGATCAGGGATATCAAATTGATCACCAGGGGCCACCGTACTGCGACATATGAGAAGATTCGGACAGATGCACAAAGGGCATTGGATGACATTGTCTCAGGTCCAAGAGGATAAAAGATTCATCAGGAGGAGCTAGCAGCAGTGCGGGTCAATCCAAATGGCCCTATTTCTAACAGCAGAGGCCTTTCTAGTCACAGCTTTATTTGATTTTGGTGCTAATCATAGTTTTGTATCTGTATCTATTGCGCTTAAGCATTGTCATGCCCCAGTCCCAAAAATATACGGGACCAGGATACGTGGCAATGGCCAGCGAATATGTCTCCGAGGGATTTCCTAATTTAATGGGTCCGATGAAGCATACTCCGCTGTCCTAAAATACTAACAAGTTTATTACCAATATCCAACCGGTAATCTCTAATCTCATCCACAATATAAACCAGAAGTACTAAAATAAATACTGAAAAATAAACGCAAGCTGAAATATCATAGTACAATCCAAAATATATTTGGTGGGAACAAACCGACTATAATGACGAAATAAGAGTACTGAAAGGCAAATAAAAGAGTAATGACTAGGCATCGACTAACTAGATAAAGATGCTCCAGTCCTAGGCGGAAGGCCTACCAATGATCAAGGGAACTCTGATGGTAGCACCTCTAGCTCCTCCTCGGATGCGTACCTCGTCTCCTGCCCAGGTCCGTACACAGTGGGATAATATTCCTCGTCCAAATCTGGAAGAAAACCAGGTCCTCAGAGGGACGTAACAAGATACAAAAATATATGCCATATATAAATACTGAATAACATAAAGGGGTGTGCTAACCATCTAAGTGAATGCTATATGAGGACAACCTTGATAAGTATGGGCAGGTGTAGGCATAACGTCCACACTCCGAAGAGCCAGGTATTTGTACATGTAATGTCTATTATTCCGAAGAATGAGGTATCTGCAAATATATATACATCTATATCGCTCTGAAGAATGCGATATCTGTATAAAGGAAGTCATCGAATCCGTGGCTCCTTCGGATACTACGGATTTCAATGTGTGTATCCCATATGCCTACTAGTTGTCCTCCTCGCCCAATGCATATATACAAATCAAATACACGAGGTGCATACCACATAACTATATGCCAAGTCTCAACTATTAGATAACCCTGATTACATACTAAACCGTGATGTATGTCACATGCACCGATAGCTAGTCGGGTACGCGAACCCGCATCCTAATATGAGTTATCATCCTGATGTGTGTAAGAGTGTCAGGTCTGGAAAGATATCAGAATATTCTCACAATGGTGGTTGAGTCTATTGGTGACTAAGTCAATTACACTACACATCGATGTACTCGTCGACTATACCAGAGTCAATCTCGGACGCGCACAGTTATATGAAATAATTGCAACAAGATATCATACAACATTGCATAATTTAAATTAAACAGTAAATATGGAAAGGTATCTTGCCTGGGTCCTCAAGCTGCGAGTGCCAATAACCTGCTCCTGAAGTCTCGCCTGAATGGTCCAGCGATCCTATACATATAATATAATATAATATAATATAATATAATATAATATAATATAATATAATATAATATAATATAATATAATATAATATAATAATACGATCATTAGTTACTACAATAGTTTGCACAAGAAATACTATGCTGCTCTTAGGAACTAACGCAAGGGCGTCTTAATTGGGCAACTAACAGGGTCGCGTGTGCACGCAGCTAAAACATACACGTGTCATATCCTCAATTACCGTGTAGATCAAGACAACATAATACCAAAAATTTGTTACAAAACTAATCAATGTATAGCACAGAAATACCAGTCCTAACTATCATGTTAGAGTGCACCAGGTCAATGTCTAGGCTTTTAGGTCAACACAGTGTTCACATTAATTAATCATTTTTATTTGAGTAATTACTTAACATTAATTACTAATTTTAACATAAACACCCACACGTATATTGCACTTAGGGATTCACGTTACCCGTGTCCGTTCAATGACAAGTCGATACCTCGACTCATGAAGAAAAAGGGTGAAATAAATATATACCTAGTCGTGGCCGAGCGGGGGGGGGGTCTGTGCTCGTCGACGGCATATTCTCCGACGAGGGGGTGGAGCTCCGGCATTGCACGGTAAAACAGCAATAACAATAGCCTCGGCAGCAGCTCACAGCAACGGCAGGAGCTGCAGCGGCAGGCGACGGCTGGCGGTGGGGGATGGTCGTAGGGGACGACGGCCAGGTGGCGGTGGTCTAAAGCGACGGTGGTCGGATGTAGATGGGAACGGGTGAGGGTGGTGATGGAGTTGAT
The DNA here is from genome assembly GCA_036927795.1 of Iris macrosiphon. NCBI lineage: Eukaryota > Viridiplantae > Streptophyta > Magnoliopsida > Asparagales > Iridaceae > Iris > Iris macrosiphon. The sequence continues at coordinate 102,612,741 of JAYESA010000005.1, read as the reverse complement.
GATGACAGAGATGGAGGAGGAGGAGGCTGACGGGTTGACATCGACGGGGGAGTGGTCAGGCGGTACTGGGTGGCTGAGACAGTGGCAGGCGACGGTGGTCAGTGGTCAGGCGGGCTGGAGGTGATCGGGGGAAAAAGGAGGCGGGTGATGATGGGTATTAAAATTAGGATTTCTGCTAGGTGTTATTAGGGTTGGAGAGAGAGAACAAGTTGTATATATATAGGAGAGAGAGAAAGGGGGTCCTCCTAGGGAATTGGGCCAGCTAGGGTTTCTTGGGGTGGGGAACATGTTCACATGAGGGAATATAGGGTGTAGATGGGCTTGGTTGGATCTAGTTTTGGGTGAGGTTGGTTTCTTACACTAATTTAAATAAAAATTAGTACAAGTGATACTTTTTAATTAATTAGAATTATATGTGATTAAATTTGGTGGAACATAGTCGTCATGGACATAGCAGACTCAGAATAAGATACTGTCATAATTTGGGTTGTATGAAACAGGTTGAGTTTGTGCCTCCAATTTTAATTAGAATAAACAATATGCAAAGTTGGGTTTATTAGAATTTAAAACTTGACGTTGATAACGAATATTGTGTGACTAAAATGAAGCACAAGAGAGAGTAATTATAAGTTGCACAAATGTCAGAATGGAAGGCTGGCTTGTCTAAGAAAAGTGTGTGAAATTTGTTTGAAGGTAAATGCTAGTGTAGTGTAGTGCTCCATTTATCGAAGCAACGGTAAGGTATACTAAGTGATATAAATATTGCACAATTATTTAAAACACAGTGTTCTAATTCTAATTGTATCCAATATTAACCTAGTCTCTCTATCTAAACTAAGTAGACCTAATTTTTGGTCGAGGGAGTTTACAATCTACCCATTAATGACATCAACATTAATGACAGCAACCGATGTAGCTAGAGGCGGCGCCATTAATGACAGAACCTTGTATTGATGTTGTATTCCATATCTAGGTCTTTGAGGCACCGAGTCAGACATCTGTGAGAGTATTCATTGGACTTCAGGCGAGTACATTCTCTGATAGTTTGTCATTTATGATATCCTCTATGTTCATTGTATCTAGTGTACATATCCATGTTCTTGACACTATGGTTACACGGATTGGTATATAGGGATCTCGTCATGAGATGTTATTCCTTGGTATATGGTGTATATGGTGCAAGTATTATTTCATTGGTTATTTTGTACATGTACAGACACTAATTCTCGGGAAGAGTCGATATCTTTTGGGGGAATCTCATGCCATAGCATACCGTGGTTAGATCTATTATACCAGTCGGGGGTGGGGAGTATTAGTATAGATATATGATCAATATCCCTATTGTATCAAGTACTAATTAATGAATAGTATTGATCATACACCGCACGTATGATTAGTCAGGCCGTATTGCATCTTGCCCAAGCCGATCTGTAAACCCCCCTAAATTTATTCTGTGGATAGTTAGAGTGGGCCAGGAAAATTTTTATAGAAATTATTGAGGTTTAGAATAGAGTATATGTATGTGAAATTTTAATCCAATTAATTAAAAACCTTGGCGCACCCTATCCTTGTTCAATTATTCGGAGCCCATTATCAGCTCGTAGATTCCATCGGACTATTGTACTTCTGACTTGACTCGCCAATTTAGGCACTGGACTTTTCCGCAACACTAAATCAAATCCGTTGTGCCCTAAATTAATTTCACAACTTCCCGTATCCTAAAATCCATATTTAATTCGGTGTCGGACTTCTATGTCGTTACTCCAAATTTTGGGATACCAACTTAACCCGTTGAGCCGGACCAACTAAAGGGTCCAAGACTGACTCCAAGCCCCCATCATTTTTGACCTTTGTGTTATTTCCAAATTTTGACCCCAGGTGCCCCCATTTAATTTAAAAGTGCGGGACAATTTAATTCTAATTAAATCGGGGATACCAGCTTTGCCTAATCCTATTTTAATCCTTAATTAATCCCGATGGCCATAAAAATTTAACCCGTGCCAAACCCCCAACACCCTCTCGCCATGCAAACCATCACCCACGTTTTTTTCTAAAATTTTAGCGTCATTTTATGTGATTGTGCAATTACCCAAATTTAAGGGGCTTAGTTGCAATTTTTGAAATAAGTGTCCTAACCTCATTGGTCTAGGTCAAATGGAGAAGCCCCCTCTCCTTTGACCAAGTCAACATCCCTCCTCCCTCTCATATGCATGAAGAAACTATTTTTCTTCATGATTAATCCTCACCACCCATTTGGATTGGGTCAATCATCACTACACATCCCAAATCACCTCCCCTATTTAATGCCTCTTTCTACACATTTTTCCAAGCAGGCCCTAACCCCAATACACTGAACCCCCCCTTTCTCTCTCTCCTCCCTCTTTCTTCCGTCACAGCCGAACACCATTCCCACTTCTTCTCCTTCTTCATTTCTTCTTCTTCCTTATACTTCTTCCTTATTCTTATTCCTATCTCCTTCCTGGAAAATCTCTCCGGCCGGCCACTGAGTCATCTCCGACCCATCGTCATCCCCCGCGGCGACTCCATAGCAGCTCGTCGGCTGTGCGTCCTCCGCCGCTGTGTAACAACCGACCGACGGTCGGTGCAGCCACCCGACCGACTGTGTCCCCGACCGGTGCGAGCTTCATCTCCGACCAGCCACTGAACGGCTCTCGCTGCCGGCTGTGCAGCCCAGCTGAGCAACTGTCCCCGTCGCCATTGCGTAGCTCAGGAACAGTCCCCCGCTCAGGCGACCTCTACAGCCGCTCCGCCGAGCATTGCAGCCTGCTCCGCCGAGCATTGCAGCCTGCTCCGCCGAGCATTGCAGCCTGCTCTGGCCTTTCCCGATCGGCTAAGAGCTCCATGACCGCTGTGCAGTGCAGCTCCGAGTCCGACGACCCGCTGTGCTGTACAGTACAGTCCGATGACCGCCTGCTGCCAACTCACAAGCTCCCTCTCCGACTTCAGACTTCCCCTGACTCCCTCGTCCGGCCGACTCCTTCGTCACTACTCCGGCTGAGCTCGACAGCGCCTCTCCGGCCACCCCATTCAGCCCCACATCTCCTTCCTGTCCGGCTACACCACCACCACCACCACCACAAGCTCCCTGTCCGGTTACATCACCACCACCACCACCACCACTACCACTATCGTTGACACCCTATCGACAGCCGCTCTCCGGCCACGCCCAGCACCACCTTGCTCCGGCCACTTTGGTATACTACTCCCCCTCTCTTTATATTCATGCATTGTGTTGTGTAGGGATTGAGGTTATATATAGTTATGTGTGTATTAGCTAGTATTTGAGTTTAAAATGGTAGTGTAGTTGTGGTGTAATATAAATAATCATGTGTTAATAAAGTGATTAAGGTAAATGTGGACTAAGGCAAATAACGATTAAGGTGAATGTTAATTATGAAGACTTAAGAATAGGGTTAAATGTAGGTTAGGGTTTATGTCTACGTAAATTAATATAAACTTTAACGATTTGCACGAAGGTTTGGAATTTGATTTTGACGAGTTGTTATGAATATATTACATGATGGTAAAATCCTAATTTATTTACAGAGAATTAATTTGAGGAGAAACAAGGCTCTGAATTGACTGAACAATGATGAACACCGAGGAGCACGCAATTGATGGAGGATTTATGTGTAGTGTAAAATGCTAAATTTAAATGTATGATTAGTAAGGACAGTAGGGGAATGACTGATTGAGGACTAGTGTGATCGGTAATTTAAAAACTAGAAATTTAAGGTGATTAACTTAGGGAGACACCTGGTGACTGGTAACAACGATATGAAACGAAGAAATTAAAATAATAAACTGTGTTTTGAGGATGGCTTGATGATATGGTACTGGTGACTAAATATTTTGACTATCGTATCGATAGTCAACTGTGGTCAACCCCCCTAGTGTCTTGTCCCTGTGACTCGTAGCTGAGACTGAGTTTAGGTGTAGATGTGTGTCGCATCCCCGTCTGTCGTGGAATAGGTTATTGATTATCGGTTTGTATCTCATCTCTAGGTACTACGGGACTTGCGGACTTGGACGCGGTACCGGGACCCCGTCATCAGCAGCCTCGTGCAGGCAAGTATACCTTGCCTTGTTGTACTGTTTAAATTCAATTATATTTGGTTACATATTTATTCATTATATAAATGTGCGCGTTCGAGCAGACTCGGGTGTAGTCAACGAAGGCGTTGATGTTAGGAGTAGTATCTGACTTAGTGTCTAGTAGACCCACCTACAGTTGTGGAGTTATTGGTATGACTCCCAGGCCTTGACACATCTCGTACTCGTGTTGTGAGTCTCATGTAGGGCACGGTCCTGCGTATGTGGTTGGCCACCTGTACGTGTAGGCGTGCGACGGATAGGGTATAACTGCTAATAGTGATGCATGTTAGAAGACTAGCAGTTATTAGTAGGTGGAGCATAGACTAGCGTGGTACGATGGTCCCATCCCTGTCCTTGTTTGGTTGTAGGGATGGACCCTTGCTCTAACATTAACTATGAGCCAGAGTTACGATGCCCCGGCGTAGTAGCGGAAGCGTGTTGTGGATACAACATGCTTAGATCATTGGGCGGGGAGGACGACTAGTAGGCGTATGGGACACCCACACCTTCTATACAGATACCGCACTCGACGGACTGATACGGACGTATATATATTGCAGATACCACGTTCTCTAGAGTGTTGGACGTTACTTGTTTCATATTGCAGATACCACACTCTAAAGAACGTTGGACGTTATACTATTTCAGATACCATGCTCCTCGGAGATGGACGTTATCAGGTGCCCATGTTATAGGGGGCATATGTGGCATACATTAGCCGGTTGTCACGATTGGTGAATTACGTCAGCATATGTCTAGCCTACACATTCCCATACACTCAAGTTGTCCTCAAATTGTATTCACTTAGATGGTTAGGTCACCCCCCTTTTATTATTCAGTATTTACTTTATGGCATATATTTTTTGTATCTTGTTATGTCCCTCTGAGGACCTGGAACCCTTCCAGGTTGTTTGTGCAGTTGCAGGATACTTGATCTATTAGAGGGTGGACATCATTGCAGGTATATTTATATTTCCAGCTATTTCAGTCTTGTATTTCTTTCCATTTTATTCTGCTTATATAGCCTAGTGTTTATAGACCTATATTGTTCTTCTGGTCTATTCGAACGAATGTATTATTGGGCTACAGACTGATGATGTGTATCGTTCTTTCTTGAGATTACTTATCCTGGATTGAGATTTAAATTTAGTTGTTGTATATTAGAAATAGCTTATTACTTGGATCACTTGACCATGGACAGCGTAAGTGCACTTCGTCGGGTCCATTAAATTGGAAAGCCCTACGAAGTCGTACCAGCTGGCCATTGCCATGTGTCTGGTCCCATGGATTTTGGGACTGGGGCGTGACATGGTTTTAGTGGTGGCCCATGCAGGTCCTCAGAGCAAATCGTATCGGTTACGTTACTGTACCGAACGAGCCTGCAACTTAGGATTAATGTGAATAAGATCTCAATCCATAACCGATTTTAAAACTCCTCTCGTATGTGATTATCGCCCTTGGACTTCCAATTTACATTCGTTCAATCTTCGTCAATATCGCCATCCTTGTTCCTCGTCCCCTATTGTTCCGGGAGACGAATGCTTGTGACTGATGACTTCCCTCCAGAAGAAGATCGAAGACCAGACGACAGGAGATAGAATTTGTATACCTTTCTCGGAGAAGATTGTTACCATATCAGAATAGATTGATGGGTTTTTTGGATTCTAGAACTAGTGTGGAAGGTTGGCAAGAGAGTTGGACCCAGTAGTACCCTATTCGTACTCGAGATAGCAGTGATCTCGGAAGTACAAGGAGCTGGAAGGATTGTTGATCAAGGCCTAGAATGGTCTATGGAAATACATAGCCTGATGATGGAAATTAGTGGTTGTATTTGATAGCAATACCGGGAATGACATTATGGACTAGAGGAGATAAAATTTCAAGCTCTCACTTGGAAGATGATTATCTAATACGAGAAATTTTAGTAAGTGCTTGGGTGACATCATTATTAAAATCGTACTATGTGACTCGAAGAGATAAATAACGGGAAAAAAGGGAATTTGAGGAATAAAATTTTAGGGAAAACCTTGAGGAGAAGAAAATTATACATTAGGCGAGGAAAATTTTCTTTTGAGGATTAATGTTGGAAACAGAACGGGAGAAATTATTTTAAGGTTTACTCTACACTATGACCTTATCCTAGACATGGATTGGTTGAGCCAATACCTCACGATGCGAGATTGTCGACGAGATTACATTAATTATGACCACCAGATTACCCTGAGTTTGAGTTACTTCAGGGAGCCCGGGAACTTAGTGCCCAACTACCTTAGAGACACACAATGCAGGGTGAACCAGTGAACCCCCGCATGATATCAGAGTTTGAGGATGTGATTCTAGGAACCCTTTCTGGCCTGCCACCTAACGGAGGGGTAGAGTTTGCTATAGAGTTGACTCCAAGAGCGCAGCAAATTATTTTCTCGTCTTCAGACTAGCACCGAAAGAGTTGGTTGAGTTGGAGGTCCATAGTAGAGGATCACTTGGACAAGAGTTTCGGTCGGGCTAGTCTTTTCCCATGGAAGAATACCCATCTTAATTATGCCGAAGAAAAATGGGACGGTACTATTGAATCAGCTAAGTGGCGCATATGTATTTTGAAGATCGATCTCAGATCCAGCTATCATCAGATCTAAGTACGGAGAGAGGGCATTCCTAAGACGACTTTTCGGACGTAGTATGGACACTATGAGTTTCTAGTCATGACGTTTGGTTTAACCAAGCGCCAGCAGTAATTGTGAGCCAAATGAACAATGTCTTCCACCAGTACTTGGATAAGTTCATGGTGTATTTATAGACTACATCCTGATATATTCCAAGAGCCAGGAGGATCCTGAGAGGCATCTCAAAATCGTGTTGGAGACGCTGAGACATGAGAGGCTGTATACCAAACTCAGCAAATGTGAGTTTTGCTTGGACAGAGTACTATTTCTGGGACACATAATCACCGGAGATGGACTATCAGTTGATCCAGAGAAGATAGCTGCAGTAAAGACCTAGCCTACCCCTACATCAGTTACGGAGGTTAGGAGTTTCCTCGAACTTGCCGGATATTACCGGGGGCTCGTGGAAAACTTTTCGAGGATAGCTGCGCCTATGACGCGACTGACGCGTAAAGGCGAAGAGTTTATCTGGACCGACGAGTGTCAGGCGGCTTTCGATGAGCTGAAGAAGCGTCTAACATTGGCACCGATTTTGACACTACCTTCCAGATCCGGAAGATTTGTAGTGTACAGTGATGCGTCAGGGAGCGGATTGGGATGTGTACTGATGCAACACGACAAGGTGATAGCCTACGCATCGAGACAGTTGAGAGTTCATGAGAAGAACTATCCGACGCACGATTTGGAGCTAGCTGGGGTGATATTTGCACTAAAGCTATGGAGACATTACCTTTATGGTGAGCGTGTTAAGATTTATACGGATCATAAAAGCCTGAAGTACGTCTACACGCAGAAGGAGCTCAATATAAGGCAGAGACGTTGGCTAGAGCTGATGACAGATTATGACATTGAGCTACAGTACCACCCTGGCAAGGCGAATGTCGTAGCAGATGCCTTAAGCAGGAAGCCCATGGCATACTTTTTGACGACGCAGCGGCAATTGCTAGAGGATCTCCAGGAACTTGGGATAGGGATCGTGTTGCCAGGCATGGATGGACAGATGGCCAATCTTGAGGTTCAGCCTACTTTGATTGAGAAGATCAAGGCAGCATTGCCTACAGATGCGAGGTTTCGACGTCTACGAGAGAGGACAGAGGCAGGCATGCAGACGGGACTCAAGATTCACGAAGACGGAATATTGAGGTGTGGAGATCGCCTATACGATCCGAGAGGCGAGCTACACAAAGAGTTGATGACCGAGGCTCATTGCTCGATTTAATCTATTCATCCCGGGGGTACGTAGATGTACCGAGTTTTGAGGCAGCATTTCTGGTAGCATGGGATGAAGAGAGAGATGGAGAGATTCATAGCAAGATGCTTGGTATGTCAGCAAGACAAGGCTGAATAACAGAGAACTGCAGGACTAATGCAGTTGTTTCCCAATTTCCGAGGGGAAGTGGGAACACTTTAACAGGGACATCGTCACAGGATTCCCACAGAGCCCTAGCGGGAAGGATGCAGTTTGGGTTGTCGTAGACAGACTCACCAAGTCTGCACATTTCTTGCCCTTCAGAGTTGGGCAGTCCACGGAGATTTTAGCTGACATGCATATGAGTTAGATAGTATGACTACATGGAGTGCCTGTCAGCATCGTATAAGATCGTGATTCCAGATTCACGTCGCATTTTGACGGAGTATGCAGAAGAGCCTAGGAACTCGCCTCAAGTTCAGCACTGCATATCATCCGCAGACTGATGGTCAGTCAGAACGCACGATACAGATATTAGAGGATATGTTGAGAGCATGCATGATTGATTTTGGAGGATCTTGGGAGGACCACCTACACTTGGTGGAATCCTCTTACAATAACAGCTACCAGGCTAACATATAGATGACACCTTAAGAGGCACTGTACGACAGGAAATGTAGGCCGCTAGTTTGTTGGAGTGACATAGGAGAGCGTCAGATACTTGGTCCAGAATTGGTGACACAGACAGTAGAGAAGGTCAAGCAGATTCAGAGCCACCTGCGCGCAGCACAGGACAGACAGAAACGCTGGGCAGATGCGCACCGCATGCCATTGGAGTTCAAGGAGGGTGACCACGTATTTTTAAGGATATTGCCCACTCGTGGTACCATCAGATTCAGAGGCAGAGGCAAGCTTAGTCTGAGGTATATCAGACCTTTTGACATTCTGGAACGAGTTGGCGAAGTGGCTTATCGTCTTGCATTACCTCCATCATTAGAGGGAGTACATGACGTATTTTACGTATCGCAGCTGAGGAGATATGTCGCAGACCCTAGCCACGTGCTTGATCATTCAGAGATTACAGTTGGGCCTAGTCTATCTTACGTAGAGCAGCCGGTCGAGATTCTCGATCGCAGCGAGAAGACTTTGAGAGGACAGACGATTCGACTGGTCAGAGTGGCATGGAAGCACCATTCACCAGGCGAGTCTACTTGGGAGCGCGAGGATTCTATTCGGCAGTGATTTCCGTACTTATTTGAGGAGCAAGGTACGAATTTGCGTACGGCAATTTAATTACTAGTTATTTTGAATTCTTTTAGATATTATCGTACTTTACTTTTAATTTCGGGAACGAAATTTTTCTAAGTTGGGAAGAATGTAAACCCCCCTAAATTTATTCTGTGGATAGTTAGAGTGGGCCAGGAAAATTTTTATAGAAATTATTGAGGTTTAGAATAGAGTATATATATCTGAAATTTTAATCCAATTAATTAAAAACCTTGGCGCACCCTATCCTTGTCCAATTATTCGGAGCCCATTATCAGCTCGTAGATTCCATCGGACTATTGTACTTCTGATTTGACTCGCCAATTTAGGCACTGGACTTTTCTGCAACACTAAATCAAATCCGTTGTGCCCTAAATTAATTTCACAACTTCCCGTATCCTAAAATCCATATTTAATTCAGTGTCGGACTCCTATGTCGTTACTCCAAATTTTGGGATACCAACTTAACCCGTTGAGCCGGACCAACTAAAGGGTCCAAGATTGACTCCAAGCCTCCATCATTTTTGACCTTTGTGTCATTTCCAAATTTTGACCCCAAGTGCCCCCATGTAATTTAAAAGCACGGGACAATTTAATTCTAATTAAATCGGGGATACCAGCTTTGCCTAATCCTATTTTAATCCTTAATTAATCCCGATGGCCATAAAAATTTAACCCGTGCCAAACCCCCAACACCCTCTCGCCATGCAAACCATCACCCACATTTTTTTCCAAAATTTTAGCGTCATTTTATGTGATTGTGCAATTACCCAAATTTAAGGGGCTTAGTTGCAATTTTTGAAATAAGTGTCCTAACCTCATTGGTCTAGGTCAAATGGAGAAGCCCCCTCTCCTTTGACCAAGTCAACATCCCTCCTCCCTCTCATATGCATGAAGAAACTATTTTTCTTCATGATTAATCCTCACCACCCATTTGGATTGGGTCAATCATCACCACACATCCCCACATCACCTCCCCTATTTAATGCCTCTTTCTACACATTTTTCCAAGCAGGCCCTAACCCCAATACATTGAACCCCCCCTTCTCTCTCTCCTCCCTCTTTCTTCCCTCACAGCCGAACACCATTCCCACTTCTTCTCCTTCTTCATTTCTTCTTCTTCCTTATACTTCTTCCTTATTCTTATTCCTATCTCCTTCCTAGAAAATATCTCCGGCCGGCCACTGAGTCATCTCCGACCCATCGTCATCCCTCGCGACGACTCCATAGCAGCTCGCCGGCTGTGCGTCCTCCGCCGCTGTGTAACAACCGACCGACGGTCGGTGCAGCCACCCGACCGACTGTGTCCCCGACCGGTGCGAGCTTCATCTCCGACCAGCCACTGAACGGCTCTCGCTGCCGGCTGTGCAGCCCAGCTGAGCAACTGTCCCCGTCGCCGTTGCGTAGCTCAGGAGCAGTCCCCCGCTTAGGCGACCTCTGCAGCCGCTCCGCCGAGCATTGCAGCCTGCTCCGCCGAGCATTGCAGCCTGCTCTGGCCTTTCCCGATCGGCTAAGAGCTCCATGACCGCTGTGCAGTGCAGCTCCGAGTCCGACGACCCACTGTGCTGTGCAGTACAGTCTGATGACCGCCTGCTGCCAACTCACAAGCTCCCTCTCCAACTTCAGACTTCCCCTGACTCCCTCGTCCGGCCGACTCCTCCGTCACTACTCCGGCTGAGCTCGACAGCGCCTCTACGGCCACCCCATTCAGCCCCACATCTCCTCCCTGTCCGGCTACACCACCACCACCACCACCACAAGCTCCCTGTCCGGTTACATCACCACCACCACCACTACCACTATCATTGACACCCTTTCGACAGCCGCTCTCCGGCCACCCCCAGCACCACCTTGCTCCGGCCACTTTGGTATACTACTCCCCCTCTCTTTATATTCATGCATTGTGTTGTGTAGGGATTGAGGTTATATATAGTTATGTGTGTATTAGCTAGTATTTGAGTTTAAAATGGTAGTGTAGTTGTGGTGTAATATAAATAATCATATGTTAATAAAGTAATTAAGGTAAATGTGGACTAAGGCAAATAACGATTAAGGTGAATGTTAATTATGAAGACTTAAGAATAGGGTTAAATGTAGGTTAGGGTTTATGTCTACGTAAATTAATATGAACTTTAACGATTTGCACGGAGGTTTGGAATTTGATTTTGACGAGTTGTTATGAATATATTACATGATGGTAAAATCCTAATTTATTTACAGAGAATTAATTTGAGGAGAAACAAGGCTCTGAATTGACTGAACAATGATGAACACCGAGGAGCACGCGATTGATGGAGGATTTATGTGTAGTGTAAAATGCTAAATTTAAATGTATGATTAGTAAGGACAATAGGGGAATGACTGATTGAGGACTAGTGTGATCGGTAATTTAAAAACTGGAAATTTAAGGTGATTAACTTAGGGAGACACCTGGTGACTGGTAACAACGATATGAAACGAAGAAATTAAAATTATAAACTGTGTTTTGAGGATGGCTTGATGATATGGTACTGATGACTAAATATTTTGACTATCGTATCGATAGTCAACTGTGGTCAACCCCCCTAGTGTCTTGTCCCTGTGACTCGTAGCTGAGACTGAGTTTAGGTGTAGATGTGTGTCGCATCCCCGTCTGTCGTGGAATAGGTTATTGATTATCGGTTTGTTTCTCATCTCTAGGTACTACGGGACTTGCGGACTTGGACGCGGTACCGGGACCCCGTCATCAGCAGCCTCGCGCAGGCAAGTATACCTTGCCTTGTTGTACTGTTTAATTTCAATTATATTTGGTTACATATTTATTCATTATATAAATGTGCGCGTCCGAGCAGACTCGGGTGTAGTCAACGAAGGCGTTGACGTTAGGAGTAGTATCTGACTTAGTGTCTAGTAGACCCACCTACAGTTGTGGAGTTATTGGTATGACTCCCAGGCCTTGACACATCTCGTACTCGTGTTGTGAGTCTCATGTAGGGCACGGTCCTGCGTATGTGGTTGGCCACCTGTACGTGTAGGCGTGCGACGGATAGGGTATAACTGCTAATAGTGATGTATGTTAGAAGACTAGCAGTTATTAGTAGGTGGAGCATAGACTAGCGTGGTACGATGGTCCCATCCCTGTCCTTGTTTGGTTGTAGGGATGGACCCTTGCTCTAACGTTAACTATGAGCCAGAGTTACGACGCCCCGGCGTAGTAGCAGAAGCGTGTTGTGGATACAACATGCTTAGATCATTGGGCGGGGAGGACGACTAGTAGGCGTATGGGACACCCACACCTTCTATACAGATACCGCACTCGACGGAGTGATACGGACGTATATATATTGCAGATACCACGTTCTCTAGAGTGTTGGACGTTACTTGTTTCATATTGCAGATACCACACTCTAAAGAACGTTGGACGTTATACTATTTCAGATACCATGCTCCTCGGAGATGGACGTTATCAGGTGCCCGTGTTATAGGGGGCATATGTGGCATACACTAGCCGGTTGTCACGATTGGTGAATTATATCAGCATATGTCTAGCCTACACATTCCCATACACTCAAGTTGTCCTCAAATTGCATTCACTTAGATGGTTAGGTCACCCCCCCTTTTATTATTCAGTATTTACTTTATGGCATATATTTTTTGTATCTTGTTACGTCCCTCTGAGGACCTGGAACCCTTCCAGGTTGTTTGTGCAGTTGCAGGATACTTGATCTATTAGAGGGTGGACATCATTGCAGGTATATTTATATTTCCAGCTATTTCAGTCTTGTATTTCTTTCCATTTTATTCTGCTTATATAGCCTAGTGTTTATAGACCTATATTGTTCTTCTGGTCTATTCAAACGAATGTATTATTGGGCTGCAGACTGATGATGTGTATCGTTCTTTCTTGAGATTACTTATCCTGGATTGAGATTTAGATTTAGTTGTTATATATTAGAAATAGCTTATTACTTGGATCACTTGACCATGGACAGCGTAAGTGCACTTCGTCGGGTCCATTAAATTGGAAAGCCCTACGAAGTCGTACCAGCTGGCCATTGCCACATGTCTGGTCCCATGGATTTTGGGACTGGGGCGTGACACGATCACATGTTAAGCTAGTACTCACACACTTAGTCATTAGTATCTTGTTTTATTGGCATATTGTTCATTATTGAATTTATTTCTAATATTTTCTTATTGTATATATATCTCTTGTGTCTATTGTGTATCTTGTTATCCATAGCTATTTACTGTTACATAGTTTTTATCATTGATTAGAACTGTTATTAGAGATGTACTCTGTTCCTTTCCTGACTGTATATATTTTTCTAGATGACACTGAGGAGTGGTACCCTACCTATTATGGACCCCAGGATGTTGTGGGTTTAGATTATGAGACCCTGGCTCAGGAGGGACTTATCCCAACTGAGAAAGTTGACCCGGGAGTTGTAGCTTCATAGTATTCTTTTGTACTGGATTTGTCTCCAACTTATTTTATTATTTCTTCAGACTCATTGATGTATTATTTTAGACTCATGAGTTGTATTGTGACTATTCTATTCTTTATCTGATTTATGCTTTCCATCTTAATTCTGTGATTGAGTATATTATCATTATTGGTGGTTTATTATATTGTTAGATAGATTATCTAGACAGAGTTTTACATTCGATTCTGCGGCGTAGGCTGGGCGTTGTTTCCTACTTGTACCCTTACACCGGGTGCGGATCGTGATACATTTTTGGTGGTGGCCCATGCTGGTCTAGCTTCACAAAGTATGTGATGTCGTGGTAGTGCGACAATTTAGTTGTACTACTGCGAGCCTGCAATAGGATATAGGAATAGGTTGAAATACTCAATCACACCTAGGAAAATTCTTTTGATTCAACTATTCTCCTTTGATATTGATACTTGATCTCTTAATCTGTCCTTTCCTTGATGTCTTACATCTTGTGCCAATTGATTCTTTCTTTCACTTTGTCTCAGGATGCCGCCTAAGACTAGATCACAGCAAGGAAGAGCAGTTTCTGAGAGGTCTACGATATCCCGAGGGCCTGCACCAGTCACTTCTCCGGTGATTGGAGAGTCACCTGCTTTCGGAGGTCCATCACCTACTCAGAGGACTATGCCAGCTGTATTTGAGGGGCTTCCACCTCCACCTTCTGTGCCAGCAGAGCCATCACAGATGTTTACATAATATAAATGCAAGTCTGAAATGTCATAGTGCAATCCAAAATAAATACTGGAAAATAAACGCAAGTCTGAAATGTCCTAGTACAATCTAAAATATGTCTGGTGGAAACAAACCCACTGTAGAAGCATGAAATATGCTGGGAAATCGTACGCTTATTATACAGTCAAAACCCCCAACATACATGAAGTCCGCGCAAAACAAAGATTCAGAGCTATCTGGCGTAATGTAGAGCTTCAGAGCTGTACGCATAAAACAGAGCTTCAGAGCCGTCTAGCGTAAAATATGGCTTCAGAGATGTACGCATAAAATAGAGCTTCAGAGCGGCCCGCATAAAACAGATCTTCAGAGCCGTCTGGCATAAAATATGGGTTCAGAGCTCTACGCATAAAACAGAGCTTCAGAGCTGCCCGCGTAAAACAGAGATACAGAGCTGTTTGGCGTAAAGTAGTGCTTCAGAGCTGCCCGGGTAAAGCAACACTTCAAGACTGTTTTGGCATAAAAGGTTACTATACCCTCCGGCGTAAAATACGTTAATTTTTACTGCAACATAAAGTTGTACGAGGAACTCTTCGTATTCCTCGGATGAATCTGTCAAACAAAATAGTGAACCTGACTCCTGACAAAAGTACTACACGATCATCGAGAGGACGGCTGTGATGATAATTATGCACAAAGACCCAGGTTGTCGTTTAATGACACAAGTCGTATTTTACGCTCTAGACTGGAGTCTTCTGAATATGCTGCCTATTCTACATAGGCAGAAATGAGTCTTTACGCTCAAGATGAGACAAAACCAGACACCATATCAAAAGTTGTTTCTCATACAGAGCTCGAGGCATATCTCCGCATTTAATGCACGAGATGGAGGCATATCTCCGCATTTAATGCACG
This sequence comes from Iris macrosiphon, assembly GCA_036927795.1. Lineage (NCBI taxonomy): Eukaryota > Viridiplantae > Streptophyta > Magnoliopsida > Asparagales > Iridaceae > Iris > Iris macrosiphon. The sequence continues at coordinate 102,597,448 of JAYESA010000005.1, read as the reverse complement.
AGATGGAGGCATATCTCCGCATTTAATGCACGAGATTTGGTTCTATTATTTAGATTTTGTCATGACTGAGAGAGCTAAAACTGTGGCTAATACGTTCACATCACCATCCTTACATTTTACGCCAATCAGGCTATTTTCAACTATAGGAGTACGTCGTATGCTATCTCCTCGAAATATGCCAGTTCAGGCTAAGGTATCTGATAAGGCTATTTAGCCCAGAATATGCTCAAGACCTCAGTCGTGATGGATAATTGGTTATTTTACGCTGGTTATCTACTATTCATGCACCATCAAGTTTTATGCAGAGTTTGGCTTTTACGCCAACAAGACAACTATTTGGCTTTTACACCAACAAGTCAGCTATTTGGCTTTTACGCCAACAAAACAGTTATTTGGCTTTTACGCCAACCATCTTTACGCAGGGGGGGCAGTTACCTACGTGGCCTGCATGCCGTGATCTTTGAGAAGCAGTTATACACGTTACCTTGAACGCGTTCGAGTTATTGGCTCGTCCGACCCGGTGTTGCTCGCAACACCTCTCCTCTGGCGAACCTACGTAATGGGACACGTGTCATACGCAGATTTAGAAGGTCATTTGAATGTGGGTAGCAGTTATTATAACCGCCGCGTAAAAGAGGCAACTTTCTTCACAGTTTGGCTTCTACGCCAACTGGACAGTTATTGTGACTGATCTCTATAAATAGAGACCCCTAGTCACAGAGTATGGGGATCGATCAAGGGGGGAGATCAAGAGACAGAGAGCATAGACAGAGAGTGTTGATTGACAACTTTGGGAACGAGAATTCAATCCCACTTGTAACCTTTGAAGCTTTTTCTTCTTCTACAGCACTTCTTCATCATCGAGTAGTCCAAGTGACAAAGTGATCGACCGCAGATCAGACTCCTATAGCAATGTTTTCCCAGAATTATTTTATTGTACTTAACATCCTCTTATAGGATTAATTGTACTCTTTTTTCTTGTTTGTAAACAAAGAAAGGGTTTCGTATAAACCTAGTTTCATTTTTTTGTTTATCATCAAACACAAGATGGCGACTCAGCTGGGGATGACTTTCTCCTCCGACGAGAAGGCAATTGCTCAACACGATGCTGTATCCATTGGATCAACATAGAAGACTTTGGTCATCCAGTTCGACCAATCTGCTTATAAAGACATGCTTCGTGCAGGGGGTAGCTCTCATTCCCTCTCTGTCCAGAACAACAGGAAGCTGAGTAAAGTGTTGATGCCCAAGACATCCTCCACCCTTCCTGCAAGCTCTCCTTCTCTGATCAACAAGGTTGTGACAACGCAGCCTATACCTATTGTGCATAAAAATCTGTCTCCCATTTGTGATATGGCAGACAAAACTTCTGGCAATGCCTCAGTGCCAATCCAGAAGTCTCAGACGCACTCTGCGCGTAAAAATTCATCTCCCGTCTGTGATGTAGCAGACAAAACTTTAGGCAACGCCTTAGTGCCAATCCAGAAGTCTCAGACGTGCTCTGTGCGTAAAACTTCGTCTCCCGTCTGTGACATGGCAGACAAAATTTTTGGTAAGGCCTCAGTGCCAATCCAAAAATTTCAAATGCGCCCTGCGCGTAAAAGTACATCTCTCGTCTATGATGAGGCAGATGGACCCTTGGATCACATCAAGGGAAAACGAGTGGTAAACCTCCCAACCTCTAGGCTTGTACGCCCACAAGAGAAGAAATTGTCCACTCTTTAGATTACGAGTGAAGCTGGAGGCCGTTTGAGGACTTTTTCCGTTTTATGCGAACCTGTACAAAACTCCAAATTATGCCAGGATAGGTCTGTCCGCATAAAGAAGACTCATTTTACGGGAAGATACGCTCCTCAGACAGATGATGGATCATATGCTACTCATATGGGTGAAATGTTGTATTCCTATGGCAGAGAAAGGGTTATGATTTCTAATCTACACCTTCCTACTGATGTAAAAAGGCAGAATAAGCATTCTTCTTCTTCTTATAATCTTCCTGATTTGCGTGATTTCTTGATCCAGAAATACAAAGATAGGGGATCTCCTAATACGTCTATTACACCTCCTAGAGAATATTGTTGTAATAGTCATAAGGTTGTAATTAACCGTTGCTATTCTAAGACAAAATGGTCAGTTTTCGACAGGTTGAACTACTCTTTGTCACTATAGGAAGAAGAACCAGAGAACGATATGTCTGGGGGTTGTCTCCCTCGACAAAATAGAGCAGCATCCAAAGCTGGGGGTAGTCTCCCTCAATAAAACATAGCAACATCCAAAGCTGGGGGTAGAATTCCCTCTGAGTCCGAAGATGATGCAACTATGAACATATTCCCTGAGGACTGTACGACTCAGGTATCGGAAGCCCGAAAGCCAAATGGGACTTTCTCCTTCGATGATGATGACATCATTGAAATCTTCAATATATTGATGAAGGAAAACAAACTTCGGCTACCCAACATCAGATACCCTCAAAAGGCTGGCAAGGTCGATGACCCAGAATATTGTCTCTTTCATCGGTACATTCATCATCCCACAAAGGTATGCTATGTACTGAAAAGGAAAATCCAGGAGTTGATCAACGCTAAAATTATCACTTTGCATTTATAACGAGAGGACGATCATTGCAAATTGATCTCACTCCAATGTGGCAATTTGCCCCCTCAAGAAGTACCGAATAATAAGCATCTCCCCAGATGAGCAACCTTCAGGTCTATCCCCACTCATCAAATTACTCCCCAGTGAATTTTTTGAACATGGGTTCACGTCCAAACTGTTTTTCCCCCAGCTGAGTTTGCCATATCCAAGTGACCTCTGAGCAAACCTCCCAGGTTGTTGCTATCGATCAGTTCAGCAGAGTAAATCTATTACCACAAAAATGGTCATTCCCATATTGACTCTGCCCTGTTTTTCTTTATCTCTACTGATTCATATCTTACCACGTCCACATTACCTCTAAGTAAGATATTTTCAGAACTTTTCCATGTCCACATTACCTCTGAGTGATGTTCTTCTCTTCGACTTCCTACTATTATGTTCGCATAATCCCTGATAGTGCTAGTCGTTTCAGCTTATTATTTGTACTTAAGGGACGCCATGGGTAATAAGTCCACAACCCAGATATACAAATCAACTCTTGGTTCTTTATCCCCAGCAAGTACCTATGTGCAATATTTTCTCGATCGTCCAAGATCGAGAATCATATTCTATCATGTTTATATGACCTCTGAATAGATATGTTCAGCAATTTGGCATCCCCAGCATGTGCCTATGTGCAACATTTTCTCCTTCGCTACAAATTCTTGTAAAAAGCCATCATCCGTATCCGAGAGTCCCGGATACACAATGGATGGTGGATCCTCAAAATCTCCCCAGCGAAGCAATCCTTAGGTCTACTCGTACACTCCCGCAGTGACTATTCAAATCAATCTCGTTTAACGCTAGCCATATTCATATTACCTCTGAGCTATCGTCCCATCAATCTTCCCAGCGTAATGATCCTTTTGGTCTATCTTCATCTTCATATAGACCACACTCAACGAATCACTCCTCAATGAATTTTTCGGATATTAGTTTATGTTCATATTACCTCTGAACTGTTGTCATAATATTTCTCTCAGGCTGAGTTTGTCATGTTCATATTACCTCTGAACAAACCTTCCAGGTCCGTCTATCGATTATCATGTCCATATTACCTCTGATATCGGTTGTCGTCTCAACTTAGCACTCGTACTTAACTCTAAGTACGCCAATGGTGTTAGGTCCACAAAAACTGCCATGTCCATATTACCTCTGGCAGGGCTTGTCTTAAACTTATTACTTGCACTCTCGTGCACAAGAAGTAATAGGTCCACACAAAAAAACCCTATGGGATGTCCACAATGGAAATAAATTGTTCATGTCTATATTACCTCTGAACTATCATCATTTTCTCCAGCAAAGAAAAAGTCAGGTCATGTTCATGTTACATCAGAAATATGTCTCTCCACTATCCCCACAGAGTCATATTTTATAGCATTTGTATTACCTCTGTCAGGACTTGTCTCAAACCCATTACTTGTACTCTCGTGCACAAGAAGTAATGGGTCCACAAAAATTCCCCCAGCAGGATGTCTCTACTAGCCACAAAACCTATCACTTCCGTATTTTCTCTGATTGGGCTTATTTCGACCTTATTATTTGCACTCAACGTGCGCAACAAATAATAGGTCCACCAAGGATCCCCCAGTGGGATATCCTCAACAAAACACGGTATTGTACTATGTTCATATTACCTTTGGTACGATGTCCGAAGTTCACACAAACAATCGTAAAGAAATGGGAGGGCCCTTATGTGATTGAAACAATATTTTCAAATGGCGCTTACAGATTAGCCAAGCCTAATGGAGATTTGATAATGGCTCCTATCAACAGCAAATTCCTGAAGAAGTACTATGCTTGATCTTCCTTGCTTAACAGGGTATGATAAAGATCTCATTCTGACGAGATCACGTACAAAGGTTAGCTGAATCATATTCTATCAGGTTCATATGACCTCTTAATAGATATGCTTAACTAATTTGTAAACCTATCATGTTCATATTACCTCTGATAGTATTTTGTATACAAATTTAGTTGGATTATATTCTATCAGGTTCATATTACCTCTGAATAGATTTACATTCAGCTAAACCTTACCGAAAGTATATCATATTCATATTACCTCTGATATCACTTTCATCTTAGCCTATCATTTTCTAAAAGTGATGGGTCCACAAAGTCAGAAAATGTACCTTTATTATCTCTGAGAAATTACAGGAAAAACAAAAAAATACATCATTGAGGAGGAACAGTTAAATCCTAAATCTATTGCGCCAAAGCAGCCATCCTCTCATTCCTGGAGTTTAAAATATTTGTACGAGCCAGTTCCAGCCTTGCTTCAGAGAGAAAGAGGCGGACAGTGAATATGCTGATTTGTAAACCTTCTGATTTTGCAAGAATATTAAATTAGGATTTTTCACAAATTTCTAGAATTTTTTGGGAATTTTCTGTAATTAAAATCAGAATTTTAATTATTAAATGATTTTTAATTGTTAATAAATAATATTAAAATATTATAAAAATAATATTTTTGGGTGTAAAATGAAAAACTGGACTTAGGGTAATTTTTTGGAATTTATTGGACCCCGAACCTATTTTTAATTACCTAAAAACTATTTATTTATTTATTAATTAATTAATTAATTAATTATTTATTTATTTAATTAAACCCTGGCCCAGCCCATTAGGCCCAAGCCCAAGCCCAGCCCACTCGCCCTATCGGGTCGTGTCGGGTCTGCCCGAACCCGACCCGCACCCGCCTCCGACCCGCTACCCTCCCCTCCCCACGAGCCAGCCCCCATGCCCGCGTCCGGCGCCGCGCCGCTCGCCGCTCCGTCCGGCTCGCCCTACGCCTCCCCGCACTCGCCGCCGAGCTCCACGCTGCTCGCCACGACCCCCCGCTCTCTCCTCCCCTCCTCCGCCTAACGTCCCCTCCTCTCCCCTATTAAACCCCTCTCCACGAGCCCTCCGGCCAGAACCTCGCCGGCTCCCTCCGCCCTGGCCATGCCGTGCCACCCGCCGCTCCTCCTTCCTCCGCCTAACCGTCCCCTCCTCCCCAGAAACTTTCGCAGCTCCGCCCTCTCCCCGCAGCCTCACTTCTCGACCCGTCCCACCGCCCGACGACGTCTCCTCAGCCCGCCTCCGCGCCGCCTCCGCCTCGCCCCGCCGTGCAGCGCCCTAGCCCGGCCAGCCCTTCCCCCGCCGCAGAGCCACCGCAGAACCGCCGCAGGAGACCCTAACCCTAACCCTATTTCCCAATTGTGTCGGACACGTGTCGGACACGTGTCAGACACGGGATTCTTCGGGTTTTCTAACCCTGTTCAAGTGCGTATAACTTTCTCCTCGCTGCCCCGTTTTTAATTCCGTAAATTGTGTTGCGAAGCCTGTATGACCCTCTCGGTGCCCGGATAAACCGCTCGGGGCATCGCGTCCTGTGGTGATCGCACACCGCGATCCAAAAACAGGAAAAATAACTATCCGATTCACCCCGGAATTGGGTATGCCCCGCCAAACGGGACGACTTGGTCGCGTGCGGTCTTCACAGATATGTGCGCGTCATTGATACGGACGTGTGGGATTTCGCAGAAGTCGATTCGGGTGTACGTGCACACCGGGATCAACGCGTATCCGCGGATACCGCCCCGTATCTGCCTTTTCTGAATCAAGCCCTAACTTTCTGTGCACACGTTGGATTGAAACAAAACTTGCGCCATCGGACTCGTAGCAATACGCTGGTCCTGTGACCCAAGTTTGGATCAATTCTGAGAACGTTGTCAAAATCGCGTGTCGTGGGCCCACAGGCCCCGCTCGACGGGCGATTTCGTGATTGGCTCATCGGAATCCAATTCTGGAAGTTCTGTTGGGTTTGTATCATCGTTCCTGACCTGTTGACACTAAGTTTGGTGAATTTGGAGGCCTTTTACCCTGACACATTTTTCGATGCAAAGTGGGCCCACATGCGGACCCCGTTTTGACCCGAAATTGTCGTTTTTGCCCTTGTCTCCAAATTGGACTCAAGGACAGACGTTTCTAGCTATTTGATATCTTCTGAGCATGATGGTAATATTTATTTTAGCATCTGGAGTCATTTCTAGAAATTTCCTCGAGAACAGAACTGTAGTTGGGATCCAAACATCAGGCAAGTACCTGCACTTCAAGTTTATTCTTTATATTGTGATAACTAGTTCCTTGCTCTACTAGCACCATTGGATATTTACACATAGTGTAGAATATTGGATTTCATGTCTTGCTTTTCGTGTCGGGTGGGAGAATACTAGGAGGCATGTAGTTTACCCTTCCCCCTGTCGTGACTGCTAGCTGTTGGTACGCGACTATACCATCAGCCTTATTCCTGATTATTCCTGACTGCTAGTCATCTATGACGGCCTTATTAGCCTTATAAACCCCTACATGCCAACTATGTATTCTAAATACACAATTTCATACGCGCATTGTTCCTGTTGTCTTGTTGTAGTTCTATTTTCTTGTCTCATTATATTCCTGTTTTACTCATGTCCCTGGTTTATAGCAATTAATCCTGTTTTACTTATAGTCTTGATTTATAACATTTAATTGTCAGTTAATTTTTACTACTTATTATGCATATTTTGATCATGATACTTAGTCAGTCTTTTCACTACTTGTCATAAATATTAAGTTTAATCTTGTTGTGCATTTGGTACTTTGCTCCTTTCCTGACTAGATTCGTTGATTTAGGCGATGATGAGGACTATGCCCCCACCTATTATGGTCCCTATGAGGTAGCAGGTGATACTTTTGAGGAGCCAGTTCCCACCCAGGAGACTACTTCTGAGGAGTAGTTAGCAGTTAGTTATTATTTTTCCTTTCATCTAGGTAATCGGGTTTGTCCCCGATTTATCTTCTGGTTTTGTATTAACTGTGGATTTGGTTGTCACAAATTAAATATTATGAAATCTTAGCATTCCTATTTCCTGTGATTATCCTTTCCTGTTTATTTTTGTGGATGAGATAGATTTTAAATTACCTGGGAATATGACCTAGACAGCGTACTACCGCCGATACTGTGGCGTAGGCTGGACGTACCCACGTACTCGTGCCTAAATATTCGGGTGCGGGTCATGACACATTTTTATGGTGGCCCATGCATGTCAACGACTAAATTGTTCGGTTTCAACTTCGGGACCGAACAGGCCTGCAATAAGATAAGGATAAGTTTATGATCTCATCCACTTGCTTGAATCGTTCTTGACATCTATCTCGAATTTGAATTAATTCCTTGACTTACATCCTGCCTTGATTCCTGTGCGCCTCTTATCTTTTATTTTGGATGCAGAGTAAAAGATTTATCAGCAAGCGACGAGATTCCTACAAGATCACCACGAGATGCTCTACCAGCATGACCATGGAGAACATGCAGACTCTTGGAGTAGCTAATGCGCGTAAGTGATTTGTAGCTGCCGTTTCTAGTTTAGCTCGTGCCTATTGGTTCGTGACCTCAGCCCCAACCTAGTAATTTTGAACATGCTAATAACCTGGTATGCTTTTATATTTGATAAACTATAGAGATTGTAGAGTCTTTTGTCATTGTGCTCATTGTGTGTTGTTTTGTGAACTTAAATAATTTGTACCTTCTTTCATCATCATCTAGCGCACTTAATTTTGCTGTACTTAACTTATGCTGCTATTTTATAGCCTAGTTTTGCAAGCTTACTCTTTATCGAGCTTGTTTATGACAAGTGTATTATTAGGGAGGCCCACAATAATATATTTCAGAATCAGTGTATTACGGTCTGATCAACCATAGTGCGCTTGATTCGCCCTTCAAAATAATACTTTACGTGGATTGAGATATGTAGTAATTAGTAGACAGATATACTTGCCCTCTAGATATGTCCGAGCATATCGTATCAGTTACATAACTGTACTAATACGAGCATGCGAACAAATAATTACCAGAATAGAACTTCAGTCCACAACTGCTTGATAATTCCTATTTGAATTCTTTAAACGCCTTGATCCCGATACTTCTGTTCTATCACCTCACCCTTGAACTCTTTATTATTGATCTTCGTCTTCCCTTATTTCGGAAAGACAAAATCTCGTGCTTGGTATAAGTTTGATACACAGAGAATACTAGATGTGTCCCATAGGCCGATCACATACTTGAGGATTATTCTTTTGAAATTAAGGACATATCATATGTGATATTATCGGCGTTGAAGTTTCGAGGATTGAATGACATGAGTAAACATATTAAGGAATATTTTCTTAAGGTATATAGCCTTATGTGATGGATTGGTAAATTCTAAGTTGGGTAGCAGTGCATTGTCAACTCGAGATAAATTCTTTTAGATTGTGACCGAGTAAGATTAGATTGGAAGAGGGTCAAGCCATTCTGATTTTAAAAATCTAGAGGATAAAAATATAGAATTTCAGACTTGAACATTGGTGGACTACATTTAAATTATTTTTAATTTGATGATTTGAATTAAGAATTAAAATTTGATGGTTGGACTACCTAGTTGGAATATTGAGGATGTGAATGGAATTTAAAAAGTTGAAGCATACAATTGTGAATGGAATACTATTGGACTCGAATCACTTCTAGAGAAAATTATGATAGTTAGAATCGTGAGACAAATTTATAAGCGTATGCAAATCTTGAAGATGTTATATGGACTTAATTTAAAATTGCCTGTGGATAATTGGAGAAAATAAGAAGTGATAACCATAGGTTGATTTTGTTGGAACAGTAGTCATCTTAACCTTGAAGTGATTGCAGTGGATATGATTAAAATTTTAATTATCGCAAGGAGATTACAATTGACTTGCCTTGTGTACATGAAGGGTTAACAGATTATGGCTAAATTTTAATTTCGAGGATGAAATTTTTATAAGTTGGGTAGATTGTAAACCCCCTAATTTTGCAAGAATATTAAATTGGGACTTTTTATAATTTTTTGGAATTTTTTGGGAATTTTCTGTAATTAAAATCAGGGTTTTAATTATTAAATAACTTTTAATTGTTAATAAATAATATTAAAATATTATGAAAATAATATTTTTTGGTATAAAATAAAAAACTGGACTTAGGGTAATTTTTCTGGAATTTATTGGACCCCGGACCTATTTTTAATTACCTAAAAACTATTTATTTATTTCTTTATTAATTAATTAATTATTTATTTATTTAATTCATTTATTTATTTATTTAATTAAACCCTGGCCCAGCCCATTGGGCCCAAGCCCAAGCCCAGCCCACTCGCCCTATCGGGTCGGGTCGGGTCTGCCCGAACCCGACCCGCACCCGCCTCCGACCCGCTACCCTACCCTCCCCACGACCCAGCCCCCGTGTCCGCGTCCGGCACCGCGCCGCTCGCCGCTCCGTCCGGCTCGCCCCACGCCTTCCCGCCACGCGTCCCCGCACTCGTCGCCGACCTCCACGCTGCTCGCCACGACCCCCCGCTCTTTCCTCCGCCTCCTCCGCCTAGCGTCCCCTCCTCTCCCCTATTAAACCCCTCTCCCCGAGCCCTCCGGCCAGAACCTCGCCGGCTCCCTCTGCCCTGGCCACGCCGTGCCACCCGCCGCTCCTCCTTCCTCCGCCTAGCCGTCCCCTCCTCCCCAGAAACTTTCGCAGCTCCGCCCTCTCCCTGCAGCCTCACTCCTCGACCCGTCCCACCACCTGGCGACGTCTCCTCAGCCCGCCTCCGCCTCGCCCCGCCGTGCAGCGCCCTAGCCCGGCCGGCCCTTCCCCCACCGCAGAGCCGCCGCAGAACCGCCGCAGCAGACCCTAACCCTAACCCTATTTCCCAATTGTGTCGGACACGTGTCGGACACGTGTCAGACACGGGATTCTTCGGGTTTTCTGACCCTGTTCAGGTGCGTGTAACTTTCTCCTCGCTGCCCCGTTTTTAATTCCGTAAATTGTGTTGCGAAGCCTGTGTGACCCTCTTGGTGCCCGGACAAACCGCTCGGGGCATCGCATCCTGTGGTGATCGCACACCGAGATCCAAAAACAGGAAAAACAACGACCCGATTCACCCCGGAACTGGGTACGCCCCGCCAAACGGGACAACTTGGTCGCACGCGGTCTTCACAGATACGTGCGGTCGTTGATACGGACGTGTGGAATTTCGCGGAAGTCGATTCGGGTGTACATGCACACCGGGATCAACACGTATCCGCGGACACCGCCCCGTATCCGCCTTTTCTGAATCAAGCCCTAACTTTCTGTGCACACGTCGGATTGAAACAAAACTTACGCCATCGGACTCGTAGCGATACGCTGGTCCTGTGACCCAAGTTTGGTTCGATTCTGAGAACGTTGTCAAAATCGCGTGTCATGGGACCCACAAGCCCCACTCGACGGGCGATTTCGTGATCGGCTCATCGGAATCCAATTCTGGATGTTCCGTTGGGTTCGTATCATTGTTCCTGACCTGTTGACACTAAGTTTGGTGAATTTGGAGACCTTTGACCCTGACACGTTTTTTGGAGCAAAGCGGGCCCACATGTTGACCCCGTTTTGACCCAAAATTGCCATTTTTGCCCTTGTCTCCAAATTGGACTCAAGGACAGGCATTTTTAGCTATTTGATATCTTCTGAGCATGATAGTAATGTTTATTTCAGCATCCGGAGTCATTTCTAGAAATTTCCTCGAGAACAGAACTGTAGTTGGGATCCAAACATCAGGCAAGTAACCTGCACTTCAAGTTTATTCTTTATATTGTGATAACTAGTTCCTTGCTCTACTAGCACCATTGGATGTTTACACGTAGTGTAGAAAATTGGATTTCATGTCTTGCTTTTCGTGTCGGGTGGGAGAATACTAGGAGGCATGTAGTTTACCCTTCCCCCTGTCGTGACTGCTAGCTGTTGGTACGCGACTGTACCATCAGCCTTATTCCTGATTATTCCTGACTGCTAGTCGTCTATGACGGCCTTATTAGCCTTATAAACCCCTACATGCCAACTATGTATTCTAAATACACAATTTCACACGCGCATAGTTCCTGTTGTCGTGTTGTAGTTCCATTTTCTTGTCTCATTATATTTCTATTTTACTAATGTCCCTGGTTTATAGCAATTAATCATGTTTTACTTATAGTCCTGATTTATAACATTTAATTCTCAGTTAATTTTTACTACTTATTATGCATATTCTGATCATGATACTTAATCAGTCTTTTCACTACTTGTCATAAATATTTAGTTTAATCTTGTTGTGCATTTGGTACTTTGCTCCTTTCCTGACTGGATCCGTTGATTTAGGCGATGATGAGGACTATGCCCCCACCTATTATGGTCCCTATGAGGTAGCAGGTGATACTTTTGAGGAGCCGGTTCCCACCCAGGAGACTACTTCTGAGGAGTAGTTAGCAGTTAGTTATTATTTTTTCTTTCATCTAGGTAATCGGGTTTGTCCCCGATTTATCTTTTGGTTTTGTATTAAATGTGGATTTGGTTGTCACAAATTAAATATTATGAAATCTTAGTATTCCTATTTCCTGTGATTATCCTTGCCTGTTTATTCTTATGGATGAGATAGATTTTAAATTACTTGGGAATATGACCTAGATAGCGTACTACCGCCGATACTACGGCGTAGGCTGGACGTACCCACGTACTCGTGCCCGAATATCCGGGTGCGGGTCGTGATATGATTTTATGCTTTTTATTTAAAGTATTACAGACTTAGCCAAGTCCGAAAACTTTCAAGGGGGTCTTGTAGAAGCATGAAATATGCTGGAGAATCGTACGCGTATTATACAGTCAAAACCCCCAATATACATGAAGTCCGCATAAAACAAGGCTTCAGAGCTGTCTGATGTAAAGTAGAGCTTCAGAGCTGTACGCATAAAACAGAGCTTCAGAGCCGTCTGGCATAAAATATGGCTTCAAAGCTGTACGCGTAAAACAGAGCTTCAGAGCTGCCAGCGTAAAACAGAGCTTCAGAGCTGTACGCATAAAACAGAGCTTTAGAGCTGCCCGTGTAAAACAGAGATGCAGAGCTGTTTGGCGTAAAGTAGAGCTTCAGAGCTGCCCGCATAAAGCAACACTTCAAGGCTGTTTTGGCATAAAAGGTTACTATACCCTCCGACGTAAAATATGTTTATTTTTAATGCAACATAAAGTTGTACGAGGAACTCTTCATATTTCTCGGATGAATCTGTCAGACAAAACAATGAACCTGACTCCTGAAAAAAGTACTGTACGATGATCGAGAGGACGGCTGTGATGATTATTATGCACAGAGACCTAGGTTGTCGTTTAGTGACACAAGTCATATTTTACGCTCAAGACTGGAGTCTTCTGAATATGCTACCTATTCTACATAGGCAGAAATGAGTCTTTACGCTCAAGATGAGACAAAATCAGACGCCACGTCAAAAGCTATTTCTCATACAGAGCTCGAGGCATATCTCTGCATTTAATGCACGAGATGGAGGCATATCTCCGCATTTAATGCACGAGATTTGGTTCTATTCTTTAGATTTTGTCATGACTTGGAGAGCTAAAATTGTGGCTAATACGCTCACATCACTATCCTTGCATTTTACGCCAATCAGGCTATTTTTAACTATAGGAGTACGCCGTATGCGATCTCCTCAAAATACGCTAGCTCAGGCTATATTTGCAAAGGTATGTGATAAGGCTATTTAGCCAAGAATACGCTCAAGACCTCAGTCGTGATGGACAATTGGTTATTTTATGCTGGTTATCTACTATTCATGCACCATCAAGTTTTACGCAGAGTTTGGCTTTTATGCCAACAAGACAGCTATTTGGCTTTTATGCCAACAAGTCAGCTATTTGGCTTTTACGCCAACAAGACAGCTATTTGGCTTTTATACCAACAAGTCAGCTATTTGGCTTTTATGCCAACAAAACAGTTATTTGGCTTTTACGCCAACCATCTTTACGCAGGGGGGCAGTTACCTATGTGGCCTGCATATCGTGATCTTCGAGAAGCAGTTATACGTGTTACCTTATAATGGGACACGTGTCATACGCAGATTTAGAAGGTCATTCGAACGTGGGTAGCAGTTATTATAACCGTCGCGTAAAAGAGGCAACTTTCTTCACAGTTTGGCTTCTACGCCAACTAGACAGTTATTGTGATTGATCTCTATAAATAGAGACCCCTAGTCATAGAGTATGGGAATCGATCAAGGGAGGGAGATCAAGAGACAGAGAGCATAGACAGAGAGTGTTGATTGACAACTTTGGCAACGAGAATTCGATCCCACTTGCAACCTTTGAAGCTTCTTCTTCTTCTACAGCACTTCTTCATCATCGTGTGGTCTAAGGGACAAAGTGGTCGACCGCAGATTAGACTCCTATAGTAATTTTTCCCCATAATTATTTTTATTGTACTTAACATCCTCGTAGAGGATTAATTGTACTCTTTTTTCTTGTTTGTAAACAAAGAAAGGGTTTTGTATAAACCTAGTTTCATTTTTTGTTTATCATCAAACACCCACTACAATGACGAAATAAGAGTATTGAAAGGCAGATAAAAGAGTAATGACTAGGCATCGGCTAACTAGATAAGGATGCTCCAGTCCTTGGCGGAAGGCCTACCAATGATCAAGGGAACTCTAATGGTAGCACCTCTAGCTCCTCCTCGGATGCGTACCTCGTCTCCTGCCCAAGTCCGTACACAGTGGGATAATATGTCTCGTCCAAATATGGAAGGAAACCAGGTCCTCAGAGGGACGTAACATGATATAAAAATACATGCCATATATAAATACTGAATAACATAAATGAGTGTGCTAACCATCTAAGTGAATAAAAAGTGAGGACAACCTTGGTACATATGGGTAGGTATAGGCATAACGTCCACACTCCGAAGAGTGAGGTATCTGTAAATGTAACATCCATCATTCTGAAGAATGAGGTATCTGCAAATATATATATGTCCGTATCGCTCCGAAGAACGCAGTATTTGTATAAAGGAAGTCATCGGATCCGTGGCTCCTTCGGATACTATGAATTCCAATATGTGTATCCCATACGCCTACTAGTTGTCCTCTCCGCCCAATGCAGATATTCAAGTCGAATACACGACGTGCATACCACGTAACTATATGCCAAGACTCAACTATTAGATAATCCTGATTACGTACTAAACCGTGATGCATGTCACACGCACCGATAGCTAGTCGGGTATGCGAACCAGCATCCCAATATGAGTTATCATCGTGATGCATGTAAGAGTGTCAGGTCTGGAAAGATATCAAAATATCCTCACAATGGTGGGTGAGTCTGCTAGTGACTAAGTCAACTACACTACACATCGACGTACTCGTAGACTACACCCGAGGCAATCTCGGACGCGCACAGTTATATGAAATAATTGCAACAAGATATCATACAATATTGCATAATTTAAATTAAACAGTAAATATGGCAAGGTATCTTGCCTGGGTCCTCAAGCTGCGAGTGCCAATAACCTGCTCCTGAAGTCTTGCTTGAATGGTCCAGCGATCCTATATATATAATATAATAATACGATCATCAATCACTACAATAGTACGCACAGGAAATACTACACTGCTCTTAGGAACTGACGCAAGGGGGTCTTAATTAGAAAACTAACAGGGTCGCATGTGCACGCAGCTAAGACATACACGTGTCGTATCCTCAATTATCGTGTAGATCAAGACAACGGGATACCAAATTTTTTTTACAAAACTAATCAACGTATAGCACAAAAATACCAGTCCTAACTATCATGTTAGAGTGCACCAGGTCAATGTCTAGGCTTTTAGGTCAACATAGTATTCACATTAATTAATCATTTTTATTTGAGTAATTACTTAACATTAATTACAAATTTTAACATAAACACCCACACATATATTAAACTTAGGTATTCACGTTACCCGTGTCCATTCAACGACACGTCGACACCTCAACTCATGAAGAAAAAGGGTGAAATAAACATGTACCTAGTCGTGGCCGAGCGGGGGGGGTCTGTGCTCATCGGCGGCCTGTTCTCCGACGAGGGGGCAGAACTCCGGCGTTGCACGGTAAAACACTAGCAGCAGTAGCCTCGGCAGCGGCTCGCAGCAACGGCTGGAGCTGCAGCGGTAGGCGACGGCTGGCGGTGGGGGATGGTCATAGGGGACGACGGCTAGGTGGCGGTGGTCTAAGGCGGTGGTGGTCGACTGTAGATGGGAGCGGGTGAGGGTGATGATGGAGTTAATGATGACGGATATGGAGAAGGAGAAGGCTGACGGGTTGACATCGACAGGAGAGTGGTCAGGCGGTACTGGGTGGCTGAGACGGTGGCAGGCGGCGGTGGTCGGTGGTCAGGCGGGCTGGAGGTGATCGGGGGGAAAGAGGAGGCGGGTGATGATGGGTGTAGAAATTAGGGTTTATGCTAGGTGTTATTAGGGTTGGAGAGGACAAGTTGTATATATATAGGAGAGAGAGAATGGGGGTCCTCCTAGGAAATTGGGCCGGCTAGGGTTTCTTGGGGTGGGGAACATATTCACATGAGGGAATGTAGGATGTAGATGGACTAGGTTGGGTCTAGTTTGGGTGAGATTGGGTTCTTACACTAATTTAAATAAAAATTAGTGCAAGTGATGCTTTTTAATTAATTGAAATTATATGGGGTTAAAATTTGATAGAACACAGTCGTCATGGACATAACAGACTCAGAATAAGATACTGTCATAATTTGGGTTGTATGAAACAAGTTGAGGTTGTGCCTCCAATTTTAATTAGAACGAACAATATACAAAATTAGGTTTATTGGGATTTAAAACTGGACGTTTATAACGAATATTGTGCGAATAAATTAAAGCACAAGAGAGAGTAATTATAAGTTACACAAATGTCAGAATGGAAGGCTGGCTTGTTTTGGAAAAGTGTGTAAAATTTGTTTGAAGGTAAATGCTAGTGTAGTGCTCCAATTACTGAAGCAACGGTAAGATGTACTAAGTGATATAAATATTGCACAATCATTTAAAACATAGTGTTCTAATTCTAATTGTATCCAATATTTACCCTAATCTCTCTATCTAAGCTAAGTAGACCTATTTTTTGGTCGAGGGAGTTTACAAGCATCATTTAGAGGCTGAACCTTTGGCTAGGATTTGCAAGATCATGAGTGGGGTGGCATTATCCGGGTCAATGATGTTTGAAGTATCAGAGAGTTACACTGGGAGGTCAGGAGTTGAGTGCGTACTTACTCGTAATGCCACTTTCGAGCTACTATATTGTACTCGGGATGGATTGGTTGAGTAGGAGCCATGCTAGTATAGATTATCGTGGAGGTAGGGTGTTATTTCGACTGCTAGGAGGGGCAGAGTTTAAGATTGCCAGTGGAGCAACGAAACAGTACGAGGATGCCATCTGTGGAGCCATGTTGGAAAAGAAGGAGCTGCTACATCTGTTTATAGTAGAGTTTATGGATGTCGTCTCGAAGGAGTTATCGGGCCTGCCGCCAGACCGAGATATTGAATTCTCTATAGAGTTGGTGCCAAGCGCAGAGCTGATATCTCATCACGTCTATAGGGTCAACAATAATGAACTGACAGAGTTGAAGAAGCAGGTGGATGAGCTATAAGATAAAGGCTTTATCAGATCCAGTTCATCACCGTAGGGTACTCCGGTATTTTTTGTACCAAAGAAGGATAGGTCAGTACCCATATGTATCGACTACAAGGCTCTGAAAAATCTTACCATCAAGATAAAATGTCTACTGTCGAGGATAGATGATCACTTCGATCAGTTAAGCGAAGTGAAGGTATTTTCGAAGATAGACTTGAGGTCGGGTTAGCATCAGGTGAAAGTGGAGAAGGAGGATATTCCAAAGACAGCTTTTTGGACTCGATACGACCAGTTTGAGTCTTGGTGATGTCATTTGGGTTGACTAATACCCAACGGTATTCATGAATCTGATGAACATGGTGTTCCACCAATATCTTGATAAGTTTATGGTGGTATTTATTGATGATATTCTGGTATATTTGAAGACCCTAGAGGAGAATGAGGAGCACTTGAGGATAGTTCTGGAGACTCTCAGGAATGAGAAGCTTTATGGAAAGCGTTCGAAGTATGAGTTCTTCCTTGACAAGGTTGATTTCCTTGGTCATGTGGTGACAGTAGATAGTATTTCAGTTGACCCAAAGAAGATTGTGGCAGTGAAGTCGTGGGCTACTCCGAGTTCATTGGCAGAGATCAGTTTTATGTGGCTAGCAAGTTATTACCAGAGGTTTATACATGACTTCTCCAGGATTACGGAACCAATGACTAGGCTGACCAAGAAGGATGTAGATTTTGTCTGGACAAAGGAATGTTAGGCCACTTTTGATGAGCTGATGAGGAGATTGACGACAGCTCCAATATTGACATTGTCATCGAGATCAGGTAGATTTACTATTTATAGTCATGCTTTAGAGAAGGATTTGGGTTGTATCTTGCAACAGAATGGGAAGGTGATTGCCTATGCTTCCAGGCAATTAGGTCCTCATGAGAAGAATTACCCTACCCATGATTTGGAGTTGGCAACAATCATTTTTGGTCTAAAGTTGTGGAAACACTATCTGTACGAAATACGTGTGGAGATGTTTACAGACCACAAGAACTTGAAGTACGTATTTACACAAAAAGAGCTGAACATGAGACAGCGGCGGTAGTTGGAGTTGATGGAGGACTTTGACATATCTTTACAGTACCATCCAGGGAAGGCCAATGTAGTCGCTGATGCCTTGATCAGGTATCTGGTGGCTTTGTACTTGAAGACAGACAGACATTAATTGGCCGATCTTGAGATCTTGGGTATTGAGGTACTAGTTCCTGGTGTCAAGGCACAAATATGGGGATTACAGATATAGTCAGAATTGATGGACAGGGTCAGGGCTACGCAGTATGATGATGAGTCTCTGAGGCGTATTAGGGCACAGGTTCGGATAGGACTATCAAAGGACTTCACTATTGCTGATGATGGACCATTGTGGCACGGTACCAGATTGTGTGTGCAGAGTGGGGCGTTGCGCGAGGAGGTTCTTTAAGAGGCACATCAATTGCAGTACTCTATGCATCCAGGAGCCAACAAGTCATAGAGGCAGAGGAAAATGGCGCGCTTTGTATGGTGGTATGGTATGAAGCGGGAGATGGCACGCTTTGTATCCAAATATTTAGTGTGTTAGTAGGTAAAGTCATAGAGGCAGAGGCCCGGTGGTTTACTTCAGTATTTACCAATTCCAGAGTGAAAGTGGGAGCATGTAAGCATAGATTT
Source organism: Iris macrosiphon (assembly GCA_036927795.1). Taxonomy (NCBI): domain Eukaryota; kingdom Viridiplantae; phylum Streptophyta; class Magnoliopsida; order Asparagales; family Iridaceae; genus Iris; species Iris macrosiphon. The sequence goes on along the minus strand of JAYESA010000005.1, from coordinate 102,578,630 downwards.
TATTTTTGGACTTTTACATTCTCTAGGACGAAAAGACGTGATTTTGGGTCATCGTAGACAGGTTGACTAAATCGGCCCACTTCTTTCTATTGAAAGTGGGTATGCTACGGAGAAGCTGACGGAGATGTATATGCTGCAGATTATCATATTGCGTGGAGTTCCTATGAGCATCATCTCGGATCGGGATAGTCACTTCACATCCCACTTATGGAGGAGTTTGTAGACTAGCTTGGGCACCCAGCTCAAGTTCAGTAACGTATATCACCCCCAGACAGACGGGCAGTCGAAGAGGACTATTCTGACTCTCGAGGATATGCTCCGCAATTGTATTTTGGATTTTAGAGGCTCTTGGAAGGATTATCTTCAACTGGTAGAGTTTGTTTACAACAACTGTTACCAGGCCAATATTGAGATGTCGCCATTTAAGGTTTCATATGGACGGAGATGTTGTACCCCTTTATCTTGGGATAATGTTGGTGAAAGAGCCTTGTTAGGATCAGAGATGGCTGTGGATGCAGCTGAAAAGGTGAAGCTTATTAGAAATAGACTTTGGGTGGCGCAGGACAGACAACGGCATTTAGCCGGCAGCCATCGGAGACCCTTGGAGTTTGAGGTATAGGTTTTCTTTCATGTTGCTTGTGATTTCCTTGTTTTAGATTGAGTGTTAAGGGTGAGACCCCTATCAGAGGGGTGGAGAATAAGACCAGACAAGATAACCTGAACTTAGACAGAAATAGAAAAGAAGCCTAGGTATGACAATAACCTTGACCTCGATCTCACTGCCATATACCCATATACCGAGAAGCAGGTCTTTCAGAGCCTGCACTTAGAGATAAATTAGAAGAATAGAACTAGATAGAAGACATAACTCACCGAGTTATTTGCCTTCCAACCAGAGAATCGTTGTTTCACCTTGTCTAACACCATTCTAACAGATTGTTATATGACTCGACCATGCTGAATATTGATACCCAAATACTTCCCTCAAATCAGAAGTGAGAGGCACATCCATTTTTAGTTTAAAAGACATTCGGTCACCCACGGAAAGATCCTAGAATATTTGAGATAAGCCATCAGTTCCTCCTAAGCCCTCTTTTTGAACTATTGATAAAAAAGCTTTGCCTGGCCCGATTATAGTGGCTAGCTTATTGGTTTGGTGAAGCAGTGGCGAGGTAATTCGCCTATGATTTCAATATAAGAGGAAGATCTAATGATTTAGATATAAATAAAAAATACAGACATTTATGGATTCAATGCAAAAATTGTTATGGATTAAATTATAAAAAAAATTAGGTCAAAAATGAATATTTGTGAACAGTGTAGATATTATTTGAAAATGAGCAATCAAAACACATCGAAATGGTACCAGTCGTACTTAATAATAGAAGGATTTGGCAGAAATAAGTAAAATTGTCCCTCCTAAAAAGATGATTCCGGAATAAATGGGCAATAGTTAGGAGAGGTGCTTCTTTATTTTCTTTTGTTCTCCGTGCCCGTTCTGCATGCGCTTCGCGTACCATTAGCACTTTGCTCTCCTCTTATTTCTTTATTGGACGGTTCGGATGGACTTTGTCGTTCCCCATGAGTAAGTCAGAATTACCTCAACTAAAACGGATGGAATTGGACCTAAAAAAGCAATTCAGGTTCGTTATCGATTAGGTATCAGTGGGAACATCAAGATGAATGAGTTAATTAAGTATCAGATTGACCAAATTGAACAAATGATAGGTATTTTATTCTAAGTTGGCGATCTGGTGTTCTTGTGGATTTCTCCGACACGGGGCACGATTTACTTTGGTGGAGGCGGAAAGCATAGTCAACGGTACATCGAACCCATTAGTGTTCTTGCGAGGGTCGGTGCAGTGGCCTACAAACTAGACTTGCCGCCTATACTAGAGGGAGTGCATAATGTGTTCCACGTGTCACAGCTGAGCGATATGTGGCAGACCCTAGTCACATATTATATCACTCGAAGATCAAGGTGGGTCCGACTCTCAGTTACCGAGAGCAACCGATGGAGATTCTGGATCACAGGGAGAAGGTGCTACGGAACCAGACGATTTTCTTGGTACGCGTCGCGTGGAGGCATCACTCTTCGGGAGAGTCTATGTGGGAGAGAGAAGCCAAGATGCGTGAGCGGTACCCTTATCTCTTTGAGTCGTAAGGTATTTTCTTTCTTGTTGTGATTGCTTGTTGTAGTACTAGTTCTTTCCTTAAATTTTGAGGATAAAATTTTTCTAAGGAGGGTAGACTTGTCACTACCACATTTCTATATAGGGATAGTTTTATTATTTATAATTATATATATGTAGTATTGTATTTATATTATATATATATTGTGTTAGTATTTATTGATTAGTATTAGACTAGCCTATTTATTTGGACTTGGGCTAGGCCCATTAGACTCATTCATTTTTATTAATTAAGATATTAGAATTAGTCTTCATTTAGAATTAGAAGATTTTCTAATATAGCGCTCTTAATTAAATATCTCATAACCAATTAAGAAGGGGTATATTTGACATTCAATTAGATGTTTGTAGGAATATTTCCTCAATAATTTTAGGATGTGATTCATGTTTTGCAAGGTTATACATGTCCACAATTGGATACGAGGAGTGTGTATCATGATACATAGTGATACGGAGTCGTAGGAAGGGTATTTTCATGTATAGTGGGCTCTAGCATGCCAAATTCTATATATTGTATTTAGATAACTATTATATATGTTATATATACTATATCTAGTATTTTCGTTGTGTTTCAGAAAAAAGGCAAAAATGGGGGCAAAGTCAACCTAACTGCTTACCTTTTCGTAAGCCGTGCACTTTAGGGCTTACATCGCCTTACTATAACCAACCTCTTCGTATTAGCTCGAGCTAAATTTCATCGACCTTGAGCTTCGCGAGAATATCTTGATGTTTGATGTGCGTATCACAAGAGTATCATGAGTGCATTGTGTGATACTTGAGTTTATACACCAAGTGTTTGCTATTTAGTGTGTGTGTGTGTGTGTCTATTTGAGTATTAGACTTATATATATATATATATATATATATATATATATATATATATATATATATATATATGTGGTGTTATATATGTATATATAATATAGAGTATATATATAAGTGTATCTAAGTGTGTTTGTGTGTATATGTGTGTGTGTGTGTGTTATTTGAGAATGGGGAAACTGATACTTTAGTATCAGACATAGATCGAAATATAGACATTTGGAATATTCTACTTGATTCCTGACACGATGGTAGATAGACTAGTACACATATGGATCTTCAGTCATGAGATGTTATTACCTGTTTATACTGTTTCTCGTATTCTCGTATGGTTATTAGCCAATGTTTAACATTAGACAATTCCTTGAGTATATTGTATTGTAACGTGTCATGGTTAGATTCATTGTATTAGTCGGGGCGGGAAAAGTGCTAGCTAGATATGTGATTAAAACCCAAGCCAATGTTTAATGTTTAAGGTAGACAATGTTTATCATCGTTAAAGTAACCAATGTTTAGCCAATGTTATCTTGTTAAGGTAGACAATGTTTATTCTCGTTAAGGTAGATAATTTTAAACCCAAATCGATCAAATATCTAACTAGTATTTTAAAATACTTAGTATAGTTGCAGTTCTTCTTTATATTCTATTTTATTGTGATCAGATTATGCCATATTGTTCTAGATTATCTTTCTCTCTTTTCTACCATACTATAATATTTGTTCATTTCTTTCTCGTCTTGTATTATATTCTCTAATATTGTTTATAGTCATTATCAATTAACATGGAACTGCTATTGGGTTAAACTCACTCCATCCTGACTGAATATATTTTTTAGAGTATTTGAAGGTTTTGTGTCCGACTCATTACGGACCACAGGAGGGAGTAGCTACAGCCTTACACACTATAGTTCATGTGTGTTTACCGGGAGGCCTAGCCGGTGTCACAAGTTATTCTAGTTATCCTTACGTAGCATTTTGGCACTGGATTTGTCTCCAGCATCATAAACCATTAAGTTGTATTATTATTACTCCTAGACCTATGGATTATTGCTAGACTTATTGGGATTGATATTGATGTTTAGGACTATTTAGATTGTGACTTTGTGACTTCTTTGTTTTATATCAAGTCATGCTATCTATCCTCCTTATAGATCTTCTTGTAATTGAGTATTCATATTAACTTATATTATCATCTTGTCCTCCATATAGAGTTAAGATTATCATTGTCAGGTTATATTATTATATGGTGAGATATTGATAGATAATATTGTTGACCTAGATAGTGTTCTATATCGTTGTTACGGCATAGGCTAGGCATTGCTACGTGTCCAGTTATCCGGATGCGGATTGTGACAAAGTTGCGATCCCTTTGAAAAGATCTACATCAGCAAATTTTGTTCTGACAACTCCTTCATTATCGACGTATTTTAGGCATTGGTACAGAGTTGAGGGCACGATCATATACTTGTGCATCCAAGGACGAACTAGCAGGATATTGTAAGATACATCCACGTAGATGACATAGCAGGTCACCTTTGTTCGAAGATCGCCTATTTGACACTTTAGGCAGATTTTGCCCAGAAGGTAAGTTTTTCCAGCGTTGAAGTCACTGATGGTCGTGTTGGTTGTTGCACAGTGCATCAGAATTCCTAAGGTCTATAGTAGACTCTATGGGATGATACTGAAAGATGACCCTGGGTCGATGTGCATATAGTCCACCTTAATGGCCCCGATATACTCTGTGTAGTACAGAGGGCGGTCGTGCGTGTTATTTTTCAACAACATGTCCTGTTGCGAGAACATGATGTTATTTTCATCATATTGTTGCAGTGAGGATATGCCGCGAGATTCTCGGCTGGCGGCTTGACTTGGACCAAGTAGGAGTCGGCATTCTATAATGACTCGCACAGCACATCACGGGTCCTTTGGAGAGATGAAGGAGCTCGAATAGTGACAACTTTGTTGGAGTATTAGCCAGCTGTACCAATAAATCAAAGTTGTAGGACTTGTCCAGCCCTGGTGTTGCATCCTTTTTTAGAGGTTTTTCGAAGTGAACCTCTTTTTGTTTTTGCTTGTCCATCATAGGCGGCTGGGACGGACCTGACTGCGGTGTTATTAGAGTTGTGGGTATGACTGTCAGGGGTACACCACCCTCGAAAACCGTATCGCAGTCACACAGGTAGGTTTGCCCCGACCTTGTTGCTCCTACTAGGACTTTATTGGTAGAAGGAGAGACCATGTAACAGGGTTTAGGCCTCTTGTCTTTGGACTTGTCGGCAGAAGGTGATGCTTGCTGCATCAAGTCTTGGACGATGTCTAGGTGGACCCACATGACCTCGCATCGTGGTATAGTAAGAGGCACTAGTCCAAATTATTAATTTCGAGCCAGAGGGAGGTTAACAACCTCCATCATTGCCTTTAGGATTAGAACCATACTATCTTGGGCCTCCTTCACTAGAAAGTTGCCAAATTGGAGAAATACCATGTTTGCGGCAACCGTCTTGTCCTCAAAGTCTAAGGTGAGGGCCTTTGAATCGATTAGCCGCTGAATTTGTCTCTTCAACATGTAGCGGTCCTATGTTGGATGGTGGACGTACCGATGGTAGTGGCAGTACTTAGGGTCATCGACCTTATCGGCCTCGTCAGGTCGTTTGATGTCGGGCAGTCAAAGCTTATTGCCCTTTTTTAGTACATCAAAAATTTCTACGATGTCATCTTCATTGAAGGAGTAGGTCTCCTTCAGCCTTGGTGCTTTGGTTGGCTTCTGAGTGGATGCAGTCAAACTTTGGACACATTGACGGTAAGGGCCTACTTTCCTTTACCATCGTGGCCATTGTTGTTGTTGTTGCTGTTATTGAAGGAACGCTTTCCCCTGTCATCAGCGACGGGGATCTGTATTCCCAATAGTCAAGATTCTTAATTCACATTCTTCTCAGCGGCAACAGCGCTTATGATGAAAGTCGTCCAATCCTCAAACTGACCGATGCATGTCCAGAGCCTCATTGCTGGTAGAAGATTCTTCCGACATGTGTCCATCAGGGTGTACTCAAGATTGTCGGGGGAAGTTTTAGTACTGCCTGCCTGTATCGTTCTATGTAGTCATGCACAGGCTCCTTTTTCCTTGGAGTGATATCCATAAGGGAGGACATAGTCATATCCATTGCTCCATCATAGAACCGAGAGAGAAAGAGGCTTTTGAGGTCTTCGAAAGATAAAATATAGTTGTCCAGAAGGCTGCAAAATTATTAGTAGGCTACCCCAGCCAAGGCCCCGACGAAGATCTTAGTAAGGAGGGCGTCGTCTAGGGATAGATGTCCTACCATCATATCAAAGTAATTCATAAATTGATGAGGGGACATCTTTTCATCGAATGAAATTATGGACAATGGCTTATACTTGGACGGGTATACCACATTTTTCCATTCGAGAGGATATGATTATCGCATCCTGAGTTTACGCAGTGTGTCCCAGTTGTTCATTGAGTCAAAGCGAGCTCGTAGTTCCTGGAATTCCCGAATTGCCTTCTGGGCATCATTTGACTGTGAAGAAGACGACGATCGTAGCAAAGCTTGATTGCCACTCATGGAGGGAGCGTTTGCATTTGACTCCCTGTTGGTTCATGCTCCTAACTTGCTTGCCCTGAGGTCCTTGGTGGTTGTGGGGCCATGCTGGCTCTGAGCTCCAGGACCATCGGGGTCAGAGTCTGTATTGAAGCACTCATGGTCTACATCATGGCCTCGATTGCCTCAAGGCACAGTCGATCACTGGTACCCTCGTTGTCCTCCCCCGCCATGTACACTGTCATCATATGGGAAGAAATAGAGGGGACGATAGACCTTTCGCTTTCTGCCTCTGACCCCTTAGTTGCACTGTACTCAGGGAAGGTTGGCAGTGTTGTATCTTCTTCGGACTCGGAGGGAATGCTACACCCAGCGTTGAAAACTACTTCATCTTAACGAGGGTGACTACCCCCAAAAATTTTGCCGTCCGTTCCTTGAGAATCGTGCCTCCTTGGAACGATGGGTTATCATAGAATTCTAGAGAATTGCTACCCCTGGCTTGTAGAGTCACCGGTCTAGGGGAGGTACCACCCCAGTTGATGACAATCTTGTCTTTGAGCGGGTACCCAAGAGCACTCCTTCTGTAGGTAAGTCTGTTCATCCTCCTTGGGCTCGCCTTCTCGACATGCTGGTTGAGAGTGGAGGGTTGGAGGCTTTTGACTTTCGGCCTTCTTTTGTGGAGGAAGATCTCCAAGTAGAGCAATACGAGGCAAAGGAAAACTCCTCCTCCTCCTCTGGCATTTGTACCTATTTTCTGAAATGCTGTCGAGCGGGTACTTTTGCTTCCTAGCTTGGGGCTCGTACCAGAACTACCCCCAACTCATCAGTAGAAGATGTTTGAAATTGACCCATTTTATGCCCCCCGGCAAGCTGGGCGCATGGGTCAGTCCTATACAACTTTCCATCAGGAGTGCGCATAACAATTAGCGATGCATGTTGATGGTCAGTCAACTGATCAGATGCTTGAGCTTGACTAGCTCGCACTACCCTGGAATTTTGACTTAGCGAGTACTGGCGCATAGTACGATGAGACCAAATTTTCTCCATATTCAGGGTGGCATGTGGAATCAATGTCGTATGAAATTTTATCAAATATAAAGCTTTTATTGATGTCTATGGCGCATGTATCGGCTTTACAACATCTGGTGTTAAGTCGCATGATTTTTTTTCTGTGCTCCTCGCTGTGAGCACATGGACTGCGCATCAGCCCCTAAGTTTTTGGCATCATAGTGTTTTCCTTTTCCAGAACTTAGGTGCTGAGCACCCTTCTTCTCAGACATGGCTGCCGCATGAACAAGGATAGCATGTGTGGGCGCATGATCCGCATCCTGAGTATCCGGTACAGAGAGCTCAGGCTCTCCAATTGGGCGAGGTACACCAGCCTTGGCTACTCAAGTCCCGCGGTTCTTCCTCGGCTTTACTAGCCTTGGTGAAGGGATCGTGCTCCCCTTAGAAAGCATCTCTTCAAAAGCTTGATGGTTGAAGCGTACAACCAGTATTCTCTGGGTGGATCCTAATTTTGTCACGTCGGACTGCATCATGATCTTTTCATCAGTGGAAATGGAAGTCCTCAACAGAGTCGTCATTTTTTTCTAATATAAAAATTCAGTTGTGCTAACTTGGTTTTGTATACTGAAAGTAAATAAAGTACAAAGAGTCCTTAAACAAGAAATCTAAGTACAATTAAGATTATGAGGAGTGTGACGATAGAGATCGAGTACTGCAGCTGACTCCTTTACTCCGTTGATGGTCCGATGACGAGGAAACTTGTTTAGTCTCTGGCTCACTGGCACGCAAGGTAGCAACTGGCCTTCTGAGTATGCTTTTTTCTCCATATCCCTGTACCTCCCAGTGTCCCCGTGTAGGAATGCTTCCCAGCTATTTATAGCCATCTACACTTGATGGCTTATGTGCACGTATATGCTATGTGCGTATGTCTGGTTATCGTATGACCATTCTTAACATAATGTAGTTGCAACCGTAAGCGCATGCTACGTCTAGGCTGTCATGTGGCATTAGTTATGATATGCTTGTTGATGAGATCTTGGCCTGGGCTATTTTCACCCGTTGTGTGCGTGACTTGGTCATCTCGATACGTGGCCAACACTGGTGGTCGAGGATCTCTTCAGTTGCAACAGAAAAGATTTGATGGAATGGAGCCGTATGAAGGCTAAAGTGCATAGGGACTGGGCCTCATAGAGATTGTACTTCATGGAACTTGGCCACATAAAGACTACGACGCATGAATAGATTTGACGCATGGAGAGCTTGGCCCCATAGAGACAGAGCCGCATAGGGGTTAGGCCTTATAGAGTAAGAGTCACATAGATATTGGGCCGCATGGAGACGAGGACGCATAAGTTTGTCATGTATCCATGTGGCACTGCACAGCTATATACATACAAAGATAATTATGACATTGAGGTAAGACATGACTTCTATTGTCAGCCTCAAACTGAGGCATTCAGAGTCATTAAATGTTGTCAGAGTCATAAATGTTTTGATTGACAGAAATGACATCATGCATTAGATTTGTATCCGCCTCGATCTTCTGACGCATGCTTCTTTAGGTGTTTCTTTAAGTGTCGCATGTGCTTCATGCCACATAGATTTGTTGCATGCGACTTTGTAACTTGAGCGCATGGTTTCTGTATTTTTTTTATGCTTCTACAGCTACCTCTCTCTAGAATCTTTTTTAGGATTCTTTGTAAGCAAAAACATACAAGTTTATGTTTATAAAAAGTAGCACGCTTTTTATAAAATAAGGGAAGAAACAAACACTAGGGCATCGTATCACGCCACTCCACATAGGAGAAACTTCACATTGTAGGATCGTATGGCAACTCTATAGGGGGGTTGAATAGATTAAGTTTGTGTGCAGAGGAAAATAATCACCAATTAAAATTTTTAAGTTTTAGGCTAACTTATAAACTGCAGTAACAGAAAGAGAATAAGCAGAGTATAAGTAAAGTTAGTATAAGTAAAGTTTAGAATAGCAAACTCAAATACAGAGAATTTTATCCTAGTTTCCCTCGTGGAGGACTAGTCCAGGCCTGAGAACCTTGGCTCGGTGTTAATTCACTATTTATGAAATAAGGTAAACACGTGCCTATGATCCGAAGAGCACACCAACTTCTTACAACACGAGAATTTGATACGAAGAGCTCGAAGACTTCAGACAGGAATTAAAAACCAGCTTACTTGACTCAACTTCTAATCGGAATGTTACTTGGGCACTTAGAAGAAAATAGAGTTGTCTTGAGATCTAAGAAGGATAAAGCTCTTTATAGGAATAGAGAAGATGAAGAATAATTGAGTTCATCTTGAAAATAGGAAAAAATTTCTCTATTTATAGGATTGTTGTAGACAGAGTTTGGGCCGAGTTCAGATGCATAATGTTCAAAATTTTCAACATTGGGAGCCTGGTCTTCAGGAGATGAGTTTGACTAGGAAATCGGTTTTTAGTAACCGAGTTTGGTCCAAGTTTGGGCAAAACTCGTACCAAGTTTGGTTTGAACCCGCCTCAAGTTCGATTGATCTTTTTCAGACTATTTTGACTTTGAGTTTGAGTGATTTTGGGTTTAGGCTCGAATCCAAACAAATTTTTAATTTCGATAGGCTTATGTTTGAGTGGGCTTTGGATAAGGTTTAATTTAAATACCAAATTTTCGTTCCGACTCACATAAGTCCTTAGACTTGTCACGCCCCAGTCCCAAAATATCAAGGGACTGGACACGTGGCAATGGCCAGCAGCACGCACAGATGGATAATCCAATTTAATGGAGCCATCAGGGCATACTTAAGCTGTAACGAAGGTCTACTACAATAAATCACACTAATCTCATCCATAAAGATAAAGAAATAAACTGCATAATGAAATGGAAATAAGTAGCAACAACAAGTCAGTCGGGGAAACAATCTGACTTATGTCTGAATACTCTGGCTCAGTAGGCTAGGAACAAAAGAGATAAACATGAAATAAATACTGAGTACGGGAACAGGTACTCAGGAGAAGTCATCGGCAGTCACCTCGTCTTCAGGGTTCAGTTCTGCTCCAGTATCAAGTCCACGAATAGCTTCAGCTCCGGTCCCATATACCTCGGGATACTGCTCCTCAGCTAAACCTGGGGCCATCATCCATTCCAGGTCCTCAGTAGACATAGCAAGGCACAAAATAAAACAAGCCAAATTAATGCAGTGCAATTAAATAAATGAAACAGCAGGGTAAACTATGTAACCATCTATGTGATATGCAAATGAGAGCAACACTAGTACTCAGGCTGAGACCACTACAAGCTCTGTGTCGGGGAGCCGGTAGCAGTAATAACACGTAAAGGGTCTAGCTCTGCTGGAGAGTCTATGACCTCACACTAATAGTATATATATATGAAAACAGCCTGTAGCCTGTGTGTCTCTCCCCACCCAATATAATCACACGTCTCATGTCCATGACACGCAAGATCATAACTAATGCAGCAGTCATATAATGTCTAGGAATAAACTGTCAATGTCATAACCTATATCCTATACAGAATCATCGTGAATATCTCAAGAGGATTCTGTCTCATGAATAGTGTCAAGTGTCCTGGGTTTTGTTGTACTTGATAGGACAAGTACCAAGAGTAAGGGTATCGAATATCCATCTCTAAATGACGTACCCAACACCGCGTACGGTGTTGGCACCCGACTATGATCGGACACTAGGTACGTCACACGTTTTCTAGGTTAAGCAGTTTAAACAAATTTATATGAATTTACACAAGACATCTAGCAAAGTATTATTACAAAAAATATGAAGATAAAGACTGCAAGTTTGGCAAGGTGCACTTGCCTGATGTTTGGATTCCACTAAGGTCCTGTTCTCGGAAATTTCTAGAGATGTCTCCGAATGCTGAAATAAACATTATCATCATGCTCAGAAGGTGTCAAATAGCTAGGAACGTCTGTCCTTGGGTCCAATTTGGAGACAAGGGCAAAAACGGTAATTTCGGTCCAAAACGGGGTCCACCGGTGGGCCCGCTTTGCACCGAAAAATGTGTCAGGGTCAACGGTCTCCAAATTCACCAAACTTAGTGTCAACAGGTCAGGAACGATGATACAAATCCAACGGAACTTTCAGATTTGAATTCCGATGAGCCGATCACAAAATCGCCCGTCGAACGGGGCCTGTGGGGCCCACGACACGCGATTTCATCAACGTTCTCAGAATCGAACCAAACTTGACCCACAGGACCAGCATATCGCTACGAGTCCGATGGCGCAAGTTTTGTTTCGATCTGACGTGTGTGCACGAAGTTAGGGTAACTTATAGAAAAGTCGGATACGGAGTGATGTCCGCGGATACGCATTGATTCCGGTGTGCACGCACACCCGAATCAGCTTCCGCAAAATCCCACATGTCCGTATCAACGACGCGCACGTATCTGTGAAGACCGCACGCGACCAAGTCATCCCGTTTGGCGGGGCGTACTCAGTTCCGGGGTGAAACAGGGTCTGGTTTTTCCTTTTTTTGGATCGCGGTGTGCGATCACCACAGGACGCGATGCCCCGAGCGGTTTATCCGGGCACCGAGAGGATCGTACAGGCTTCACAACACAATTTACAGAATCAAAATTGGAGATGCAGGATACAAGATACGAGTACCTGAACGAGGCTTCTTGAAACAGGATTTTCTGTGTCCGATACGCGTCCCGTGTCCTGGATGCTGTGTCAGCCGTGTCCGCATGTCCGGAAGTGAGTCTGGCCTAGGGCTTCAGGGCCGCTGAACCGCGGTGGCCGGGGGGGTACGCTGGTCGGACAAGTCCGGCTGCGAGGGGGAAGAGGGAGGAGGAGGTGGAGGTGCTGGAGTGTTCTGGAGAGGGAGAGGCACTGGAGGGTGGTGGACGGCGGGCTCCGGGCGGTGCTGGAGGGGGTGGTGCTGGTCGGCGAGGGGGAATCCGGTAGCTAGGGTTCCGGCGGGGGTTAGGCTAGGGGAAGTGAGGCGAAGGAGGAGAAAAGGGGGGGATTTTATAGGGGCTCGGGCGCGGGGGTGGCGTCGGGACGTGGCCGGGGAACGCGGAGCCTAGGGGGGTCGTGGGGTGAGCGGGGCGGTTCTCCGGCGACGTGGCCGGAGAACGCGGCCGAAATCTGCGGGGTTCATGGGGTTGGGGGAGATGGAGGACCGGGTCGGGTCGGGCGCGGGTTCCGGGTTGGCGGACCCGCCCGACCCGCTAGGATGGCTGGACTGGGCTGCTGGGCTCGGCCCACTGGGCCGGGCCTGGCCTAGAATAAAAGCAATAATAATAATCAAAATAATAATAATAGCAATTAATAATTAATTAATAATTATTTAAATAGTTTAATTAGTTTTTTGGGTATTTAAAAATAGGTCTGAGGCCCAATAAAATCCAGGAAAATTACCATAAGTCCGGTTTTCTATTTTACACCATAAAATCATATTTTCATTACATTTTAATATTAGTTATTAGCAATTAAAAATTATACAATCCCCACAGCACCTATGTAAATTCCTGAAAATTGCAAAAAATTCCCAAAAATTGATTTTTAAATAACTGAAAAATTTTAGGGTGTTTACAATCTATCCCCTTAAGAGGATTGCGTCCTCGCAATCGAAGGATAAACTACAAAGGCACGAATTTACAGAATTAAAGAATGCTTAGGTTTTACCTGCATCTGCAAATAAGTGTGGATAACGCGGGCGCATAACATCTTCTCGTTCCCAGGTCGATTCGCCAGGAGAGTGTTATTTCCAAGCTACCCGAACCAGTCTGATTGTCTGCCCTCGCAGTGTCTTTTTACTGGTGTCGAGTATACCCACTGGCTGCTCCTCGTATCTCAGGCTAGGGCCCACCGAAATCTCAGAATGATCAACTATGTGACTTGGGTCAGTCACGTATCGCCTCAGCTGTGAGACGTGGAATACATCATGCACTCCCTCTAAGGATGAAGGTAATGCAAGACGATAAGCCACCTCACCAATGCGCTCCAAGATATCAAATGGCCCAATATACCTTGGGCTTAACTTACCTCTGCTGCCAAATCTGATAGTACCTCTAGTGGGCGAGATCCTCAAAAATACATGCTCTCCTTCCTTAAACTCCAGGGGTCGTCTGTGCGCATCGGCCCAATGCTTCTGTCTATCCTGGGCTGCACGGAGATGATTCTGAATCTGCTTTACTTTCTCCACTATCTCCGTTACCAACTCTGGACCCAGTAATTGACGTTCGCCAACGTCGCTCCAGCATATAGGCGATCTGCACTTTCTTTCGTACAACGCCTCGAAAGGTGCCATCTGAATGCTTGCCTGATAGCTGTTGTTGTAGGAGAACTCCACTAAGTGCAGATGATCTTCCCAAGATCCTCTAAAGTCCAGTATACATGATCGCAGCATATCTTCCAAGATCTGAATTGTGCGCTCTGATTGTCCGTCTGTCTGGGGATGATAGGCAGTACTGAATTTGAGCCTGGTGCCGAGACTCTCTTGCATGCTTCGCCAGAAGTGAGATATAAATCTCGAGTCTCGATCTGATACAATACTAACCGGCACTCCATATAATTTTATGATCTGTCGCATATACATGTCGGCTAGTACTTCCGTGGATTGTCCGACTCTGAATGGCAAGAAGTGAGCCGACTTAGTGAGCCGATCCACGATAACCCAAACCGCATCCTTTCCACTAGGGCTTCTTGGAAATCCAGTGACGAAGTCCATGGTAATATGCTCCCACTTTCATTCAGGTATGGGAAGTGGCTGCAACATACCTGCAGTCCTTTGGTGCTCGGCCTTTACCTGCTGGCAGATTAGGCATTTTGCCACAAATCGGGCAATCTCCTTTTTCATTCCATGCTACCAGTAATATTGTCTTAAGTCCCGGTACATCTTGGTTCCTCTTGGATGAACAGAGTATATGGAGCTATGTGCTTCTGTCATCAACTTCTGCCTTAATTCTCCATTTGGAACATATAGGCGATTTCCGCACCTTAATGTCCCGTCCTCGTGGATGCGAAGTCCCGTTTGCATGCCTGCTTCGATTCTCTCTTTCAGCCTTCAGAATCTGGCATCATTAGGCAAAGCTTCTTTGATTCTCTCCACCAACGATGACTTAACTTCGAGGTTAGCCAGCAAACCATTTTGTCCAGGTAAAACAACCTCTATCTGAAGATCTTGCAAGTCTTGTAATAGCTGAGGCTGCTCCGTTAAGAAATAAGCCGTGGATTTCCTGCTGAGGGCGTCGGCTACAATATTTGCTTTCCCCGGGTGGTACTGCAGATCTATGTCAAAGTCCACCATCAACTCAAGCCAACGCCTTTGCCTCATGTTGAGCTCCTTCTGAGTATAAACATACTTCAAGCTCTTATGATCAGTGAATATTTTGACCTTCTCTCCATACAGATAATGCCTCCAGATCTTCAATACAAAAATTACTACAGCTAGTTCCAGGTCATGCGTTGGGTAGTTCTTCTCGTGGACCTTCAACTGCCTCGATGCATAAGCGATAACCTTGCCATGTTGCATCAAGACACAACCTAGTCCACTACCGGACGCATCACTATAAACAACAAAACCTCCTGACCCTGAGGGAAGAGTCAAGACTGGTGCTGTTGTTAGACGCCTCTTCAATTCTTCAAAGGCATTCTGGCATTCTTTCGTTCATATGAACTCCTGATCCTTCCGTGTGAGCTTAGTCATCGGCTCTGCGATCCTTGAAAAAATTTCTACGAACCGTCGGTAATACCCAACAAGTCCAAGAAAACTTCTCACTTCTGCAACAGAGGTAGGGGTAGGCCAGGTTTCTATAGCAGTGACCTTCTCTGGGTCCACAGACAGTCCTTCACCCGAGATAATATGTCCTAAGAATGGCACCTTGTCCATACAGAACTCACATTTGCTGAGTTTGGCATACAGCTTCTCCCTTCTCAAAGTTTCTAGCACCATTCTGAGGTGTTCCTCGTGCTCTTCATGGTCCTTGGAGTAGACTAGAATATCATCAATGAATACCACCACGAACTTATCCAAGTACTGATGGAAGACTCCGTTCATCAAACTCATAAATACAGCAGGTGCGTTGGTTAAAGCAAACGGCATTACTAGGAACTCATAATGTCCATATTTAGTCCTGAAGGCCGTCTTTGGGATATCTTCCTTCTTCACCCTAATCTGGTGATAACCGGATCTAAGGTCAGTCTTTGAGAATACCCTAGCACCACTCAATTGGTCAAACAAATCATTAATGCATGGTAAGAGGTACCGGTTCTTAACAGTTACAGCATTAAGGGCTCTGTAGTCAATGCACAAGCGTACAGTTCCGTCCTTCTTTGGTACAAAAAGTATAGGTGCTCCCCAAGGTGAAACACTGGGCCGGATAAATCTTTTCTCCAGAAGGTCGTCGACTTGTGCTTTCAACTCCACTAACTCCTTAGGTGCTAGCCGATATACCGATGAAGTGATAGGTTCGACTCCTGGAGTTAGGTCTATTATGAATTCTATCTCCCGATCAGGTGGTAAACCTGGAAGGTCGTCGGGAAATACATCCACAAATTCTGATATGACTCTTGGGTAACCTGAATCCTCTTCTACAGTTAATACCCTAAGAGTTGGCTGGACACCTTGTTCTACAGCTCCTCGAAGAAATTCAAACTCAGGATGGCTAGGGGGTTTAAATATCACTTTTCCAAGCCGGCAATCCAGTGTCGCATGGTACTGACTTAACTAGTCCATACCAAGTACAACATCGTAATCAGGCATAGAAAAGATCAGGAATTAGGCTCGCATCTCTCGGCCACAAACTACTACCGAATATGATCTACAGAGATCACTAACCTGGATAATCCCACCTCCCGTTAGAATTCTCTTCATCTTCGAGAGAGGTGCGGTAGCTACTCTATGTGTGGCTACAAAGCTAGCAGCAATAAATGAATACGAGGCTCCAGAATCAAATAAAGCTACAGCAGGAATTGAAGCTACTAATATGGTACCTGCTATCACTTCGCCTGCAGTAGCTTCCTCTGTGACTGCTAGTGCATATGCCTGACCTTGTCCCTGAGCGGGACCCCTTTGCTGACGAGCCTGCTGGAACAAAGCTGCCTGAGGTGGTAGTGGTGGCCATGCTCATCCAGGCCCTGTCTGAGTTGCTCCCCCAGCTGGAAGAGCTGGCCTAGGTGCAGGTGGAGCTGGTTGATTCGGAACTCCCTCTCGACGTTCCGAGCAGTCCTTTGAGAAGTGTTGTCCGGATCCGCAAACCAGGCAGAGTCCCATCTTGCGTCTACATTCTCTTTCAATATGTCCTACTTTGCCGCAGTAATGACAAGTAGGTAGGTTCTTTGATGCTGCTTTCTGAGGCAGGTTCTTCTGGGGCCGTTTGGCAGAATCCCCAGGTGATGACTTGGACGGTGCTAAGGAGAATAGACGTTTCAGGCTTGACTCCCTCAGAGTAACGTGCTCCATACGACGTGCTGCAGCAAGGACGTCGGTGTATGATGTGGGCGCGACAGATCCGATTAACTTCTGGAGCTCGAACCTGAGTCCATCAAAGTACTTCTCCGCTTTCTCTTCTTCGGTAGGAATTAGAGAAGGGGCAAAGCGGCTCAGGCGAATGAATTTGGCATTGTATTCCTCCACCGTCATGTTGCCCTGGATCAGACGGTTGAATCTGTCTCGGAGTTCTGACCGAGCCACAGCAGGGATGTACATTTTCTGGAAGTCTGGAGAACTCCTCCCAGGTGACCTAATCATGTCCGAGCCTTCTTTCTTCGGACAGCCACCAATGGTGCGGGTTGTCCGTCAGTTGCATCCTGACGGCAGTCATCCACTTGTCACTTGGTAGTTCAGCGGCCTCTAACTGATGCTGCGTGTTCGTAAGCCATTTATGAACTTCAGTTGGTCCTTCCTTGCCCGAGAAGGTACGAGGTTTGAGTTGACAGAAATCTGTGATAGATCCCGTCGCTGGTCGCCTATTTGGTGGATTTGCATATTCCAATACTGCGACTATGCTGCTCCTTAGGTTCTCGGTCTCATGACGTTGGGCCTCCTGTTGGATCTGTTGTTGTGCCTGCATCATGGCGTAGAACATCTGGAACATTTGTTGTCCGTCTATTGCCTGCCTTGGAGGAAAGACAGGCATCGTAGGAGGGAACTGGGGAGGAGGCGGGATATCATCACGCCTGAACCTGGAACTGGGCTGGCCAGATTGATTGCTCGGAGAGGATTGTCCTCTGGTATCTGGCGTCGTTCCAGCTTCACAGGTAACCACAGCTTCAGGCGGTGTACCCAAGGGATTCTCGTCACCACATCTGGGATCCATTACTCTGCATAAAAAGAAAACAATGAGAACGCACAGAGGAATCAAATCAGGATGCAATTCAAGCAATTAAATTGAATTCGACATCGAGTCCAAAAATGATTCAATCAATGGATGAGATCCTATAACTTATCCTATCTTATTGCAGGCCTGTTCGGTCCCTAAGTTGAAACCGAACAATTTAGTTGGGACCTGCATGGGCCACCACAAAAACCATGTCATGCCTCAGTCCCAAAATATCAAGGGACTGGACACGTGGCAATGGCCAGCAGCACGCACAGATGGATAACCCAATTTAATGGAGCTATCAGGGCTTACTTAAGCTGTAACGAAGGTCTACTACAACAAATCACACTAATCTCATCCATAAAGATAAAGAAATAAACTGCATAATGAAATGGAAATAAGTAGCAACAACAAGTCAGTCGGGGAAACAATCCGACTTATGTCTGAATACTCTGGCTCAGTAGGCCAGGAACAAAAGAGATAAACATGAAATAAATACTGAGTACGGGAACCGGTACTCAGGAGAAGTCATCGGCAGTCACCTCGTCTTCAGGGTTCAGTTCTGCTCCAGTATCAAGTCCAGCAATAGCTTCAGCTCCGGTCCCGTATACCTCGGGATACTGCTCCTCAGCTAAACCTGGGGACATCATCCATTCCAGGTCCTCAGTGGACATAGCAAGGCACAAAATAAAACAAGCCAAATAAATACAGTGCAATTAAATAAATGAAACAGTAGGGTAAACTATGTAACCATCTATGTGATATGCAAATGAGAGCAACACTAGTACTCAGGCTGAGACCGCTACAAGCTCTGTGTCGGGGAGCCGGGTAGCAGTAATAACACGTAAAGAGTCTAGCTCTGCTGGAGAGTCTACGACCTCACACTAATAGTATATATATATGAAAATAGCCTGTAGCCTGTGTGTCTCTCCCCACCCAATGTAATCACACGTCTCATGTCCATGACACGCAAGATCATAACTAATGCAGCAGTCATATAATGTCTAGGAATAAACTGTCCATGTCATAACATGTATCCTATACAGAATCATCGTGAATATCTCAAGGGGATTCTATCTCATGAATAGTGTCAAGTATCCTGGGTTTTGTTGTACTTGATAGGACAAGTACCAAGAGTAAGGGTATCGAATATCCATCTCTAAATGACGTACCCAAGACCGCGTACGGTGTTGGCACCCGACTATGATCGGACACTAGGTACGTCACACGTTTCCTAGGTTAAACAGTTTAAACAAGTTTATATGAATTTACACAAGACATCCAGCAAAGTATTATTACAGGAAATATGAAGATAAAGACTGCAAGTTTGGCAAGGTGCACTTGCTTGATGTTTGGATTCCACTAAGGTCGTGTTCTCGAAATTTTCTAGAGATATCTCCGAATGCTGAAATAAATATTACCATCATGCTCAGAAGGTGTCAAATAGCTAGGAACGCCTGTCCTTGGGTCCAATTTGGAGACAAGGGCAAAAACGGTAATTTTGGGCCAAAATGGGGTCCACCGGTGGGCCCGCTTTGCACCAAAAAATGTATCATGGTCAACGGTCTCAAAATTCATCAAACTTAGTGTCAACAGGTCAGGAACGATGATACGAACCCAACGGAACTTTCAGATTTGAATTCCGATGAGCCGATCACAAAATTGCCCGTCGAGCGGGGCCTATGGGGCCCACGACACGCGATTTTATCAACGTTCTCAGAATCGAACCAAACTTGACCCACAGGACCAGCGTATCGCTACGAGTCCGATGGCGCAAGTTTCGTTTCGATCCGACATGTGTACACGAAGTTAGGGTAATTTGCAGAAAAGTCGGATACAGGACGATGTCCGCGGATACGCGTTGATTCCGGTGTGCACGCACACCCGAATCAGCTTTCGTAAAATTTCACACTTCCGTATCAACGACGCGCACGTATCTGTGAAGACCGCACGTGACCAAGTCGTCCCGTTTGGCGGGGCGTACTCAGTTCCGGGGTAAAATAGAGTTTAGTTTTTCCTGTTTTTGGATCGCGGTGTGCGATCACCACAGGATGCGATACCCCGAGCGGTTTGTCCGGACACCGGGAGGGTCGTACAGGCTTCACAACGCAATTTACAGAATCAAAATCGGAGATGCAGGGTGCAAGATACGAGTACTGAACGAGGCTTCTTGAAACGGAGTTTTCCGTGTCCGATACGCGTCCCGTGTCCTGGACGCTGTGTCAGCCGTGTCCGCGTGTCCGGCAGTGAGTCCGGCCTAGGGCTTCAGGGCCGCTGAACCGCGGTGGCCGGGGGGGGGACGCTGGTCGGACGAGTCCGGCTGCGAGGGGGAAGAGGGAGGAGGAGGTGGAGGTGCTGGAGGGTTCTGGAGAGGGGGAGGCACTGGAGGGTGGTGGACGGCGGGCTCCGGACGGTGCTGGAGGGGGTGGTGCTGGTCGGCGAGGGGGAATCACGCAGCTAGGGTTCCGGCTGGGGTTAGGGTAGGGGAAGTGAGGCGGAGGAGGAGAAAATGGGGGAATTTTATAGGGGCTCGGGCGCGGGGGTGGCGCCGGGACGTGGCCTGGGAACGCGGAGCCGAGGGGGGTCGAGGGGTGAGCGGGGCGGTTCTCCGGCGACGTGGCCGGAGAACGCGGCCAGAATCCGCGGGGTTCGTGGGGTTGGGGGAGATGGAGGACCGGGTCGGGTCGGGCGCGGGTTCCGGGTTGGCGGACCCGTCTGACCCGCTAGGGTGGCTGGGCTGGGCTGCTGGGCTCGGCCCACTGGGCCGGGCCGGGCCTAGAATAAAAACAATAATAATAATAAAAATAATAATAATAGCAATTAATAATTATTTAATAATTATTTAAATAGTTTAATTAGTTTTTTGGGTATTTAAAAATAGGTCCGAGGCCCAATAAAATCCAGGAAAATTATCCTAAGTCCGGTTTTCTATTTTACACCATAAAATCATATTTTCATTATATTTTAATATTATTTATTAGTAATTAAAAATTATACAATCCCCACAGCACCTATGTAAATTCCTTAAAATTGCAGAAAATTTCCAAAAATTGATTTTTAAATAACTGAAAAATTTTAGGGTGTTTACAAGACTCAAAAAAATAAAAAATATATAACAAAACATAATGAAAATATGAACACAATCATCTTATAGTCGTAGCTTATGGCGAAGTGATGCGCCATCTTCTTCTCAAATCAATCAGAGTTGTAATGTATCGACTCATAGTTTGGATCGATTATTAAAATCGGTTTGACAATGACCAGATGGGCCAACACACACTATACCGAGACGATAGGTTTGGACGTGTGAAGATGGACAACAAAGAAACGGTGTAGTTGTGGGCATCGGTGATGTGCACTTAACAATGGAGCTTGGTGAGAAGCTCGTTCTCAAGGGTGTTTGACATGTGATGAGTTTGCGCTATAACTTGGTTTTGGTAGGAAGGATGATGGATGTCGCAATATGTTTGGAGACAAAGATTGGATGCTTACAAAGGGTTTCCAACAGCTGGTTCGAGGAGATTTATATTGTGGCATGTACAGGCTCAAGCCATTGAGTTGTACAGGCAGGCTACATACATCGGATGGAGGCTCGAGTGGTGTTCAACTAGATTTAGTTGTTCGTCGGGAACATGCTGAGAAGGGTCTTCGAGTTATTTTGAGGATTACGGAGGATTCAGTTCGTCAAGACAAAGCGACGAATGGTGATAAAGATTGAGGGTCACTCTGTTGGTCCTATGACAACTGGTCGGTCTCTAGGTGTGGGTTGTTCCACATACCCAATTTTGATGACGGATGGTTTGTCAAAACTTCAAAGAGCGACATTGGTTTCAGCAGTTCAACGCCAGGAAGGATATCAGGGTGTATATCAAACTCAATCTGAGGTGGGTGCATCTTTATTTGCATAAATTCATGAAACAGTGGGTCATCAATGACGTACACAGTGCATGATGTTCTGCTTGAGGATGCAGGTGTACGGGGAAGCTTCAGTGTCGGACATGAAGGTGGGCAGGTTCATGAGTCTAAATCTCAGGAGAACCGCACCGTCCGCTTGGCTGGGCCAGCCAAGGATGAAGAAACTCGTCGGAACGGTAGTACGTTCCGGTGGAAGGCGAAAGTCGGGGACATGCAGTCAAGACTTATGGTGAGGCTGGTCTTCAGAAAATTCGGTTTGTCGTAGATTCAGGATTTTTGTCCACAGAAAATCTAAGAGAAAGTCCATACTTTGCTTTTAGGATTTGTCATCCAAGACAAAAGGAAGAATATATATAATCGATGAGTCATCGCCTTCGTTCAGAGAGACCGCTACTGGTAGAGTGAGTGATTTTGTAAATCCCCTCCCCAAGATCTCAATAAAGTATCTTAAATTATATTTACCAATGAAAATCTAAATTTAATAAGTGAAATCACCCTCCCCAAGATCTGGTAAAATTAGTCAATAAAGTATCTTCAATTATATTTACCAATGAAAATCTAAATTTAATAAGTATATCTTCCAAAATAAGTAAATAAATTATTTAGTATTAGTAAGTTAAGTTAAGCAAAGTAAAGATATAATATTTAGATTAATGAAAGGAATTATAAATAGAGATTATTTATAGTAAATAATAAAAGTAGTAAAAAGAGAGAGCGCGCGTACACGGAATATGAGTGATATTGTTCATTTTTTTTATATGAGGTATGCACATGTGGGCCTAAAAATAGACTTTTATCTCCCATGTGCATCCATGTGTACTAGTACACTCTATTTCTATTGGTCCACATACGCATGACTTATGTAGGAAGATGAGCACTATGGCTCATATCTCGTTTACCCTATATGGATAAACGGGATATGAGCCATAGTGCTCATTTTTCTACATGAGTCATGCACATGTGGACCAATAGGAATAGAATGATTGGTCCACATGTGCATGACTTATATAAGAAAATGAGCACTATTGCTCATATTCCTACATGAATCAATGCACATGTGGTAAACCAATAGGAATGGAGTGTTCTAGTGCACATGGATGCACATGAGATATAGGAATCTATTTCTATTGGTCCACGTGTGCATGGTTCATGTAGAATTATGAACCAATGACTATATATATATATATATATATATATATATATATATATATATATATATATAAACTCTATGTCAAAACTTTGGTACCATTAGTACGCCTTCACAGCTGACTAGAGAATCGGTGACCGATTTCCTAGTCAGATTCACATCTGACTAGGAAATCGGTGACCAACATCCCAAGTTTCACGACATGTCGACAGGCCGACGTGGAGACGATCCAGCGTTGGAGCACCTTTCCATGCGCGCAACTACGACACCAGCAGCGCTTCAGCCTCTCATTGCACCAGCGCTACTCGACGTGTGGAGCTCCCAGTTGACCAACCGTCGATCTCCTTGCCATTATACCACTACCGGCCACCATATACAGGTATCACATACCATCTCTGCTCGCCTCAAACTGTAGGAAATATAGGGAACCATAATATGAGGAACTATCATAGAAATAGAGCATCAACAACAGAGAAAGGAAAGAAACCGGCACTATTCCCATGCTGTGCACGCATGCATAGTATAATAAGCTATTATATATGTATGATCATGCTTCTTACTTAGCTATTTTTAAGGAAAGAACTTCTCAATTGGAAGTAACTTAAAAAATATATGTATTTCTCTTGTAAATTTATTTTTCTTTAAAAATAAATTAATTTTTTTTTTAAAACAAATATAACTCTATGTTAAAAAAAAAAAAAAAAAAATATCCAATAGAGATATATTTATTTATTTTTATTTTTTTAATAGAGATAGATAGATGTATTTTATATTTTTAAAATAGTGAGATTTTTTCTTAAATCTAAAAATTAAATTTTCATCCAAAATAAATTCAAAAAATAATATAGCTTTAAAAATATATATATTTAAAAATATTAATCTTATTGTTAATTTTAATATTAATATTAATCTTAATTTTCATATTTTTTAATGTTAATTTTAATTTTAATTTTATCAATTATTTTAATTTTTAATGTTCATTTTAGTGTTAATTTTAATGTTAATGTTAATTTTAATTTTAATTTTTATATTAATATTAATTTTTATGTTAATTTTTTAATGTTAATGTTAATGTTAATGTTGATATTAATTTTAATTTCAATTATAATATTAATTTTAGTTTTAATATTAACATTAAAATTAAAAATTAACATTAAAACTGAAATTAAAATTAATATTAACATTATCATTAATATTAATATCAATATTAAAATTATTGTTAACATTAACATTAAAAAACTAATATTAAAATTTATATTAACATTAAAATTAATATTAATATTAATATTAATATTAAACTTAATATTAACATTAACATTAATATTAAAACTAAAATTAACATTAACATTAATAAATTGCATAAGACTTTAAAAAATTAAATCTATCTCTAATTTGATATGTTAAAAAAATAGAGCGAGTTTTTTTTTGTTTTTTTTTTATTGATAGATGTTTTTTAAGATAGAGATAAATTTATTATTTAAAAGAAAAAATTTAAAATGTTAAAGACAAATAAATTTGGAAGAGAAGCATGTATTTTATTAAAGTATATATATATATATATATATATATATATATATATATATATATATATATATATATATATATATATATATATATATATAGGGTTGGGATTATAATCCATCCCTTTTTTGTCCACCCCAAACATTCTCCATGTTAACATCGTTGGATGGACTTTAAGTCATCTAATATTAACCGTAGATTTATCAACGATTAAGATTAGATGACTTAAACTTCATCCGATGGTGTAAATAGGAAGAATGTTTGGAGTGGACAAAAAAGAATAAATTTGATCCCTTTCCATATATATATATATATATATATATATATATATATATATATATAGGATAAAAGGGATATGAGCCATAGGTTCATATTCCTACATGAGCCATTCAGATGTGGACCAATAGGAATGGAATCCTCCATCCCATGTGCACCCATGTGCACTAGTATACTACATTCCTATTGGTCCATGTGTGCAATGGCTCATGTAGGAATATGAGCCTATGGCTCATATCCCTTTTACCCATATATATATATATATATATATATATATATATATATATATGTGTGTGTGTATCAATGTATTAAATAATTGTTTATAAATAATTCAAACCCCTTAACCTCATTCTTAAACACAAAGTGAAAACCCTTGTATATAACTATGTCCCTTTGTTTGAATTGAAGGCTTTCATCGGTTGTTCAAATTTCAGTTCCGGAGACATGGCCAAATAATATTTCAAATGACTGCTCTTTCTTCTTCGAAGGCTTCTGAACTCTTCTGATTCAATCTATACAGTAATTTTCTTTTTTAATTTCTGGCATAAATTTCGGGGTCCAACGTAGTGCTCGAAATTTTGTGTACACTGTATTGCATATCTTTGAGTCCATTGTCTTCTAACTTTCACTATTTATAAATAGAAGAAATAATACGCCTTTGTGACTTGATCCATTGATTTTCTGTCATCCAGTTAGGATCTTATACCCCTTCTCGATAACCATAAGAGCCACTCGAGTTCGGTCACTCTATACAGTGTTGATATTGAGTTGATGTGCTTAAGTACATTTCACATAATTCGTTTCCTTGCCTTTTGCCAGAATCTGTTAGTTTTGGCTTACCAATATTACAATCCAGTACTTGACTTCCACAAGCCTCTCTTTTGGGTGAAGCAAGCTTTTAAAATAAAATTTGACAGCACAGTTTGTGGTTCAAAGTAATAGTTCACATGTTGCCTTAATTTTCATGAAGAATACATTCTTTGATGCATTCCAACTGACTTTTTTTCTTCTAAAAACAAAATATACTTGATACTAGCAGAAAAACTTGGGAGCAATAGGAGAAGAGCAAAGAGAGAAAGTAATGAAATTGCATAAAAACTGGGTATTTAAGCATGTCGCTCGAGGTGTCATTTCTCGTTCACTCCTCCCAACAGTCTGCAAAAGAAACCGAGGAATATTAGCCATGCAATTTGAAGTTGTAGAGTCAAAAAGTAGTAGATTAAATTTTTTGTATTCTGTGTTATATGTCATTTAGATTCACTGTTTCTCATACTTTTTCTGCAGTTTAATACCGAGACCCTCTGCATAGTCAGGAAGATTATCTCTCTTCTCACTGACAAATAATGTGGCATTATATTAGCAATTTGCTTATTACTAGATCACTTTATGCCTTTGAAAAAAACAAAATTGTAGACTTATCAGAGATATTAAGGGAATACAATGTCAGGATAACCGCTTAAAGCAAACATAGAAAACAGAGTAAAATTCATGATGTGCTGATGCAATATATAGTTGGGAGAACATTTTCAATGGTACTTGGTTGAACATACCTAAGTATAGTTATCTAAACTAATATATAATAATAATATAAAAATAAAAATAAGTTTAGAATTCATCGTAAAAATTTTATATTTGAAAAGTGACCTTATCTATGTTTTCTAATTAAAATTGTTAATTAAATTAACATTGATAGTTAGATGATTATCTATAAAAAAAATAATTAAGTGGGATTGTTGTTTGTTCTCCTCATGTGGTAGAAAATTAAAGGAGAAATGTTGTTCGCTCTTTTGAAGTATTAGAACATTAAATGGCCATTGTTTGCTCTTCTCAAGTAGTAAAAATTAAAAAAATATTTTTTTTTTTTCAAGTAGTATGGAATACGTAAAATACACGTGCATATATACTAATTATAATTATAAGTGAATGTTGATCCAAGAATTGCCACATTGGCAATCAAGTTTGTCATAGTTAGCACCAATTGGTAACATTAATAAGGAAGAGAAGGAGCGAAAATGTGTTCGAATTTCAATCCAGACAATAATTAAAAAAATGGAAGAAAGTGTTGGGGCTAGTAGTCCAAGATATGAAGACTGACATTATCTCAAAATAAATGATGATAACTTTTATACAAAATTCCAAGATATTGATTCTTTTTTATCCATTTTGTACATATAGAATTTTTTTTATGATCTGCTTGGATTGAGGAAAAAAAAAACATTGTCAAGTGAGATTAAGTAAAGAAAAGTCAAGTGAGGGGAAGGATCAAAAGTCAATATATATAACCTAGTTTGGATTGTAAGCAGAGTTAAGTGGATATGTTTAAAAACTCTTACTTGAATTGGAGGTTTTAAGTGGGAAGATTATTAATAAAAATATAATAGATAACCAAAATATTCTTATTATATGTGGTATAAAATTGTACAAAACATATGTTCATCAACTCAACAGATGCATAAAATATATGTGGTTATCAACTTTCTCTCCTTCAATTTTTTGACGCACTCGAACAATTTTTTTAATGCATCAAATATATGTGGTCAGCAACTCAACAAAAAAACATAGTTGTCATTTTCTTCTATAATTTTCAACTATGAGTAAGAAAAGAAAAGGAAAAAAGATGACGCACTTGGACGAAATCAAGTTGAATCCTAGAAAGATAGAGCATCAGGTTGAAAACAAAAAAAATGGATGAAATAGTAATTATATTTTATATGGCAAACAAAACATATTTATAATTTTTTGAACAAACTCTTTTCAATTTTTCTTGTTAACCCTTTGATTTGGAATAAAAAATAGACAAAAAAAAGGTTAAACAAATTCTAAGCCAATCCTTTATGAATCCCTCTCCTAAATCTCCATTCTCAAAGAAAACCATAATTCTTTTTTCCTCCACTTAACTCTCTTGACTCTAGATCCAAACAAGCCCTTAGAGAATCAGAGGAAGATAATTATTATGTCTTTCGGAAAAGAACCAAAATGAACAATAACAAAACATAACTCTATGGACTGTAGAAAGGGTCGGTACCTCTCATCTTGGGTCTCCTTACTGCCTTTTGCCACTTTCCTGTTGTGCTTCTTCTTAGCCCTCTCTGTAGCATCTTCTTCTGTCTCTGGAGCATCCCCCAAGTGCATTCTGTGGAGTACATACTGATGGTAAAGTAATGAAGAAGAAAATATTCAAATATACATGTACAGAGAAAAAGTAAGAAGAGAAAATAGGATAAATATTGCATCCAGAATTCAGAATATCAAACTTATGTTTCTTTTTATTTTTTATTATCAAGATTCCATTAGAGAACTAAAATGAATAATGATATTCATCCCTCCAAAGTTTTCCTGCAAATCATTTCTCTTTATATGACAGTTGACGTTAAGGTTAAGGTGACAGCTGACATGACAAATTTTAAAATTAAATTTAACTTTAAAATTAATATTAATATTTTTGAGTTATTTACGCTAACCTCCCCTATGTTTTATGTTTATTACACGAATTTTTATTATTTTAAAAATAATTACACGGACCTCCCCTATATTTTATGTTTTATGCTTTATTTTCAAAATACGGATGATTAGTGTAATAATCATTTATATAAACATAAAACATGGAGGAGATCCGCACAATAAACATAAAACGTGTAATTATTTTCAGAATAAGGGAGTTTCATGTAATAAACATAAAACATAGGAGATCAGGGGCCGAGGGTCGGTGGGGTGGGGTGGAGCCCACCCAAAAAAAAATTTTAACTTTTTTTTTTTCTATATAATTTTTTTTTTGATTTTTTTTATATAGCTTAACCCACTTCTACTTCACCTAAAATTATGGTAGCCTACCCCAGCTGCAGTTTCTGGATCCGCCCCTTAGGAGATATCTGTATAAATAACCCTATTAGGCGGATCCGAGGGTGGGTTGGAGCCCACCCCCCAAAAAAAATAAACTTGTTTTTCTATATAAATTTTTTTTTTTGATTTTTTTTATATAGCTTAACCCACTTCTACTCCACCTAAAATTATGGTAGCCTACCCCAGCTGCAGTTTCTGGATCCGCCCCTTAGGAGATATCTGTATAAATAACACTATTAATATTAACATTAATATTAATGTTAATATTAATATTAATATTAATATTAATATTAAAAAATTAAATAATTAATTTGTTTGGTTAAAATTTATCATGCAGCTGTCATGCTAGATGACACATAAATGATATTTACATGACATGTCAACTGCGACCGCACATAAGGAGGATTGGTTTGGAGAGACACTTTGAGGGACGAATAACATTACTCAACTAAAATTACATAAACTATCTGGAAACTAAAATGGATATATGACAGGATATATTATCATTCCTGGAAATGTAATGATCAAAATAGCTGAACAGAAATTACAATGAGAAACTAAAATATAAAGCATGTATGACATGATCCATTATCCTTCCTGGAAATTTAACAACCAACACGAAACAAATGATACGATGTAAACAAAAAGAACATACATTTGTTCTTTATCATCTCTTAGAATGTCGTTCAGCATGAGGAGCGGCCGATAGTGATTGGTTTGCATCAACTTGTCGACTTGATCATCAAGAACGCCAGATTCAATGAGGAGAATGTCCGCCTCTAGTTGATGGTAATGCTTCTCGACCTCCTCCGCTGTCTTGGCACCTCCGAGAACAAGAGCCATCTCCTTCCAGAGGTCAGGACTCTTTTCGTCCATCGTGGCTAAGGCTTTCTCAAATTTCTTGTTTTCCTCCCAAGTCCAACCAGAAGAAGCACCCCTAGTATCCCCCATGGCTGAATTCTCTCACAAAAAGAAGAAGAAGAAGATCAATCGACTCGCAACCAACATGCAAAACCAAATATTAAACTTCATATTAATTTATGATTTGAATGACTATCAATTTGAATAATTACTATTTATGTTTTTATCTTTTGAATGTCTATACTATAAATGACCAATGATAAGATAATTTCATACTAAATCCATATTAACTTATGATTTGAGTGAACTACCATTTAACTTTTATATACTAAAATTGACAATGGCATAATAATTCAATATTAACTTCATATTATCTTTTGATTTGAATGACTATCAATTAAATTTGCATATACTAAGAATGACAATGACGTGATAATTGCATATGACCGTCTTTAAACAACTATCATATATGGTAATAATTTGATTGAGTATCAATTAATTTTTATAAATGGATTTAATTGCCATATACTAAACATTGACCAAAGACATGATTTGAATATTAAATGTATTTAATTGTTCAAAGTTTAATTATCATATTAAACGGATTTGAACATTATACTAATTTATATAATATATTAATTTTTATAATCAGATTTAATTGTCATATCATTTGAATAACTAACATTTATGCTTTGAATGCCTATCAATTAATTGCCATATACTAAAAATGACCATATTAACGGATCCATATTAATTTATCATTTGAATGGCTATCAATTAATTTTTATATACTAAAAATGATAATGGCATGATAATTCAGGGTCGACTCTATTGCAAGGGTGATCAGATTGGGATTTGTATCGGACCGGACCTACTAGCAGCAAAATGGTAACCCAACTTGAACCCTGACCTCCTGCGGGCCGAGCCAGATCGGTCCGTTGACCCGGCCTGGACCGACCTGCTTGGTCCATTACATACCTTGACTTCCTTCAGACAAAGTTTTCCTTCTCAAGTAGTGTGAAATGCATACAGGCACACGAAGGAATTATAAATGTGAATTGAACACAAATTTGATGGGGATGAGAATGAAGTAAAAGTAATTTTTATTCAACTTAACTTGAAATGACAAGACATTTTTTTTTCTCTCCAGATTTTGTGATGGCTAACTAAATAGAGGAATCAATAAAGTTACTTTGAAAATAAAGAAGAAAATAGGATGGAATTTACCTCAAGCAAAATTAACTTTGCTTTTAACTTTCATCTCGTCTGCCCGTTTTTGCATTTAAAATGTATGTTTTCAGTTTATTATACTGATTTGATAGAAGGAAAGTTGATGAGAGGGTTATATACTTTATGTTTTGATGATTTTGAACTATATTTAGGTATTATAATTGGTAGGATAAGTCGTACATTTGATAGAGAGTAATTGATATGGAAACTGAGTAGTGTTTTTAAAAATTTGAAATGCACCAAAATATAATAAATAGACAGTGAACTGGATGGAAAAGAAAGGCTTTTGATGTCAAGGATTTGATAGGAAGGTTTTCTAATATATTATAATATTTACTTAAATTGAAAATGAAATTGTAGTGCATAAACATAGATTTAATTGAATTGAAAACTGGATTGGGACACTGGAGGATATGCTGCCTTATTCCGGGGTATCACTATCATCTCACATAATTAATACCCCTCTGATTTTTTTAATTATAATCTACCTCTTCTTTTATATTTTTAGGAATTGAATGAATATATTTTTTCATTATTATGTGCAAGAACTACTAGCTTGGTTAAGCATGCATGATCATCATTTGGCTAGTTATGATCTACACTTCCTTCGTAAGTCTTATAACTGTGACTTGAACTATCACTTGCTTATTAGTTAGTTTGTTTGTTTTTTTAAATTCCGGCATAACGTACGGAACTCGACATAACTTTTCGAACTTTTGTACACATTGCATTGCATGTCTTTCGGACCCACTATCCTCTAACTCTCACCATTTATAAATTGTAAATAATACACCCTCATGGCTCGATCCATTGATCATCTGCCAACCAGCCGGGATCTTATACCTCTTCTCGGAAATCACAAGAGTCACTCGAGTTCGGTATCACTCGCTTATTAGTTAATACAAACATTTAACATATGATGTTTTTTTCTATTGGATATGATTGATAATTTAAGTAAATAAGTATGTGCATCCAACATATCATTGTCTTTCTTTCTTTCCGGTCTCAACTTATTCATTTGTTATCTCAAGGTGTGTAATAGACCGGGCGGCCCAAACTCTAGTCTGGGTTCGGCACAGTCAAATCCGGGCTGGGCTAGCCTGGGCCCAATCAACGGGCTGACCCAGCCCAGTAACGGGTTCGGACTGTGTTTGATTTCCATCCCGTAGGCTCGGTCCGGACTTGCCCGCACTCTCAACCAGGTCCGGACTGGGTTTAGCTCCTCAGGCCCGACCTGCCCGAACCAGTTTATAGTCTGATAGAACCCCGGTCCATAAGTAAATAAATATATACATTAAATAATATTTATAAAAGAGATAAGAGAATTTGAATCCAAGATCTTCTAATACCCTATAACTTCCCAAGCTAACCCCTATATCAATTTTACTTTGTGTTATAAATACATATAAATATAGTATACATACTAAAATTTAATATATATACACACACACACTCTTATAATGAGGCTTAGAAACGGCTCAAAATTGAGCCGTCTAAGCCGTTTGCAAATACTCCACTAACTATTTTTAAAAAATAACTAATTATTTAACTACATAATATTATTTATTTATAACTAAACAATTCTAACTCAAGTGCTTATGGTAAGAGATATTTTTCTTGGTTGCTTGAGTTCAATTCTTAGGAACAACAATATTTATAATAATTTTATATTTTTTTTAATAATTTTTATACGCACGTGCAATGCATGTGCATGTTACTAGTGTGTGTATATATATATATATATATATATATATATATATATATATATATATATATATATATATATATATGTTCGGATCGGGAGTCCCCCTCTCCCCTCAGTCGTTGGATCGACTGGGGCCCCACGCGGGCCCCCCGATCCGATGGTGCATGGGGGCTGTGGTGGGGCTCCCCTCATCTGCTCCATATATATATATATATATATATATATATATATATATATATATATATATATATATATATATATATATATATATATATATATATATTGTATATTGTATATTGTATATTGTTGTAAATCAGGATAATTTATCATATTTTGTTGATATCTTTCGACATTACCATGATTGCTTGATATCATATTTTTTGGCATTTATTCTCTTAATTGCCATCGTTAAATGTCAACCTCAATTGTAAGCCTATATAAAGGGCTCCTCTCTAGTTGATTTATATGGTGAATGAAGAAATAATTTCCTCCATTCTCTCTATTTTATAACACGTTATTCACGAATCGAACCGCTCTAGAAAATAGAAGAAGGAAGAACGAAGTTATATTAAAATTATATTGAAGAGGTAAGTCTAAATCCTGTATACTTAGATCACATGTTTTAGTAAAATTAAATATATGTTTGATTTTTGTGTTTATAGATTTATTAGAATATAAGTTTTCTAGATCTATTTTCTTTTTTAGTTTTAAATCTAAATTTGTATTGAACATGTTCACAATTTTATTCAAAATAGAAAATACATTATTTGATTTATTTGTTATATATGTGAATTAAATTATGAGAAATTACCCAAAATACATAATGATCACATTGTTGTATATGTGATACACATACGACATAAATTTTATGATATTGTTTCATCACATTGTGGTATTATAGAAGCATAGAAAATCTAGATCTATGCGTTCAACAAACATGTGCCCCAAAGTCGACTCATAAGAAACCAGGCCGTATGATGACCATACGGCATACGACCATGAAAAAGAAGTATCCATGCGTCCCCTAATATTGACCGCCTAAAGGCCTGACACCAAGATTATATCTGACAGAGAATCCTGGCAAAAAAGATACTCTGAATGTCTCGAAAGATGTGAGAACACTAAGCGACAAGAAGCTCTCGTCAGACTAATAATAACTTCTGACAAGCGTGCAACGCCACGTGTACTGGGCCTCATGCATCCCAGTCTCCATGCGCTTCATGCGTGTCACTCCCCAGTACCAGAATACATAGACAAACATGGCCAGGTACCCCGTACAAGGTACTATATGTCGTACGATGATCACAGTTGTATAAGACAAGGGGGTACATGCTATAATCAAGTCTCCTGTGGTCAAGAACTTTTATGTCTCAATCATTCAAACAAGAACAGTAAGCATAAAGCATATATGATAAGCAATAAGGCGTCAAAAATGCTTTTTCAAAATTTTCTGGAGTCCAGATGTGCAAAATAAGAAGGTGGAAGAGTAACAAAAGAACATTACAGTGATCAGCTGTAGTTTGATTTAATACAATCATGTAAGAAAAACTATTGTCCAGAGGAGCCGACTAATAGGTGCCGGTAGCTAAACGCCAAAAAGAAGTAAATGTGCAAGACGAGCAGGGAAGAAAAAAACCCACTCGCTATCCCTTGTGACCATTTCTGGTGCACACCATGAGTTGGAAAAAAGTATGCTAGATCCTCAGGTGCTGGCTCAAAACCTGGCCATTCAAAACTAGTGGAGTTAGACCCCAAATAGCAAGTACCATAAAGGAAGCACGACTTAGAGAAACAGAAACCCAAGGAAAACATATAATAATACATAGGTTCAGTATTGTAACTTAGGTCCATGGCATATCCTAGCACGAAGGCTCAACCCTACAACCAAACATGGACAAGGCTTGAACCATCACACTATGATAGTCCACTTTCCTAGGCTACTAGCTGAATAATACAATCACAACTAAATCTATTTCTTCCTAAATCGACCAATCATTAGTACGGCTTGCTATTTTTGTGGAGTCTGAGGTTATCTCAAAAATAATGCATAATAAGTATCCTCAGATCACGCTAGTGCCGAACATGAGCTAACCGAACCAAATAAATAAAACAGGCACTTGCAGGATACATCAGTCCCCCGTAGGACCACTGTGCTAAAAATACGGTATTAGCGGTTCCAGTGTTCCTATAGTGAAACAGTGGCTTGGTATAATAATAAGTCAGATACTGCACTCCACTAAGGCAGATGATATACAATATATGTGGTGGCCAGCCCGCAGCGCACTTAGAATAAATCTGTAGGAAGGTTTGTTGGCATGATCTCGGAATACCGTTCCCTCTCATGTTATTACCACTTTTAGTTACCTAATTAGCCCTACGTTGTGCTTGAAATCTCAAGGCGTGGTCACGTGAGAATTTTTCTTAAGATATCGTACAAAGTACGGGCATGCTAGATATAAATCCATGGAAGACAAATCTGGATTCACCCGAGCGTGTATGCAACATTCAAACAATCAATATCCTAGCCACAGTTTGGTAGTTGACTCATTTATTATGCACGTGCTGGGGAAATATTATATATATTTATAATATCATGCGTTCAGGAATTTAGAGGCATTCTTGATGCACAACCCAAATATAATCACTGAACACATGACATGATGTGTCATACCTCGGCGCACATTAAATCATGAACAATAATCAGGTAATAGGGGTATCAGCATGGATACAACATTCGATTCCAATTACCAATATACATTGGGTCACAAGAGTCAAGAAAATATTCAATCAAAACAAGCGAGGCCGTATGGGTCTCTAGGAGATATGGAGTCAGGCCGTATGGAAAGTCAGGCTGCATGATAATTCCTGGCCGCATATGAAGTTAGGGCCGCATGAATCACTTGGCAGCATGACAAGTCCTAGCCTTATATGAAGTCAGGCCGCATAAAAAGTCAGGCTGCATGAAGTCAGTCCGCATGGACCACTTGGCCGCATTCTTAGGGTTAAGGTCTACTCTTATAGTCAAGTGTTGAAGTAACGGTCAAATAAATAAAGTATTAGTGATGTGACATAAAGTGATTGATATGACTGAGGTGACAAGCCATAAAGTATGTTAGGAAGAAAATACAAAAATATAGAAATAAGTGCCAACGGTTCAGATCCATGCGTCCAAAAAAATAGTGGCTGCATGCTCTCCAGGCCGCATGAGTGTCTGTCACGACCCGCACCCAGAAATTCGGGCACGAGTACGTGGGTATGTCCATCCTACACCGCAGAGTCGGCGGTAGTACGCTGTCTAGGTCATATCCACAGTTGAACATCTAGCTCATTCACGAATAATGAAATAGACAAAGATAATAACAGGAAAAGAATGCTGAAATTTTAATAAAATAAATATGACAACAACTCAAATGTTTAGTACAGAATCCAGAAATAAAATCAGGGACAAACCCGATTACTAAGATAAAAGAGCATAAATAAAAGCTACTGCTAACTACTCTGTAGAAGTAGTCTCCTGGGTGGGAACTGGCTTCTCATATATGTCATCTGTTCCCTCATAGGGGCCATAATAGGTAGGGGCAAAGTCCTCATCATCGCCTAAATCAACGGATCCAGTCAGGAAAGGAGCAAAGTACACAATGCACAACAAGATTAAACTAAATATTTATGACAATTAAAAAGAAACTGACTGAGTATCATATTGAGAATATGCATAAAAGAAACAATAATAACTAAAAGTTAAGACTATAAACAGGAATATGAGTAAACAGGAATAATATGAGACAGGAAATGAAACTACAATAAGACAACAGGAGCTGCAACAAGACAAGAAGCTATGTGTGTGAACTTGTGTTTATTTTAGAATACATAGTTGGCATGCAGGGGTTTATAAGGCTAATCCGACCGTCATAGACGGCTATTAAACATGAATAATCGAGATCCGGCTGAGGGTACAGTCGCGTACCAACAGCTATTAAACACGGCAGGGGGAAGGGTAAACTATATGCCTTCTAGTATTCTCCCACCCGACACGAAAATAAGACATGAATTCCAGTATTCAAGATATGAAATCAAGTATTCTAATACTACGTGTAATCATCAATGGTACTAGTAAAGCAGGGAATTAATTCTCATAATATAAAGATTAAACTTTGAAGTGCAGGTACTTGCCTGATGTTTGGATCCAATTATAGTTTGTATCTCGGGGAAATTTCCAGAAATGTGTCCAAATGCTGAAATAAACATTACCATCATGCTCAAAAGATATCAAATAGCTAGAAACGCCTGTCCTTGAGTCCAATTTGGAGACAAGGGCAAAAACGATAATTTTGGGTTAAAATGGGGTCCGCATGTGGGCCCGCTTTGCACCGAAAAATGTGTCAGGGTCAAAAGTCTCCAAATTCACCAAACTTAGTGTCAACAGGTCAGGAACGATGATACGAACCCAATGGAACTTCCAGAATTAGATTCCGATGAGCCGATCACGAAATTGCCCATTGAGCGGGGCCTATGGGGCCCACGACACGCAATTTCGTTAACGTTCTCAGAATCGAACCAAACTTGGGTCACAGGACCAGCGTATTGCTACGAGTCCGATGGCGCAAGTTTCGTTTCGATCCGAAGTGTACACAAATAGTTAGGGTAAATTGCAGAAAAGTCGGATACAGGGCGATGTCCGCGGATACGCGTTGTTTTCGGTGTGCACGCACACCCGAATCAGCTTTTGCAAAATCTCACACGTCCGTATCAACGACGCGCACGTATCTGTGAAGACCGCGCATGACCAAGTCGTCCTGTTTGGCGGGACGTACTCAGTTCCGGGGTGAAACAGGGTCTGATTTTTCCTGTTTTTGGATCGCGGTGTACGATCACCACAGGACGCGGTGCCCCAAGCGGTTTGTCCGGGCACCGAGAGGGTCATACAGGCTTCGCAAAACAATTTACGGAATTGAAAACGGAGATACGGGGTGCGAGATACGAGTACCTGAACGAAGCTCCTCGAAACGGGGTTTCCTCGTGTCTGTGTCGTGTCCGACACGCCGACACAAAATTTGGGGATTTAGGGTTAGGGTTCAGAGGAACTGGCGACCGGAGACGGTGGCACGGCGGCGGAGGGAGGTCGGGGTCGACGTCGACGGGGCTCGGGATGCGGGCGGCGCCGGCAGCGGGTCGCCGGAGGCGGCTCGGCAGCGGGTTTGAGAGAAGAAGGAGGATGAGAAGGGCTGGTGGTCGTCGGGGCAGTGGAGGGGCCGTGCTGGGCGGCCGGAGCGAGTGGGTGGTGGTTCGCCGGCTGGAGGGTGGCCGAAAAAAAATGGATCTAGGGTTTCGGGTTAGGGGAAGAAGGAGGAAGAGGGAGAAAATATATAGGGGAGCCGAAGAGGCC
The DNA here is from genome assembly GCA_036927795.1 of Iris macrosiphon. NCBI lineage: Eukaryota > Viridiplantae > Streptophyta > Magnoliopsida > Asparagales > Iridaceae > Iris > Iris macrosiphon. The sequence continues at coordinate 102,540,876 of JAYESA010000005.1, read as the reverse complement.
GAGGTGGCCGGCAATAGCGGATCGAGGGAGTCGTGCCGCGCGGGGCGCGGCGGAAAATGCGGGCAGCGCGTTGGGGACGAGGGTCGTGGGGGACCGGGTCTCCGGTCGGAGGCGGGTCGGGTCCGGGCAGACCCGACCCGACCCGGTAGGGGAGCGGGCTGGGCCTGGTACTGGGCTGGGCCGGATCAGGCCCAGTGGGCCGGATAAATAATAAAAATATTAATAATAATAATAATAATAATAATAATAATAATAATAATAATAATAATAATAATAATAAATCAGTTAATTAAATAAAATAGTTAATTAAATAGTTTTTAGGCATTTAAAAGTAGGTCTCAGGCCTAATAAATTTCAGAAAAATTTCCCAAAGTCCAGTTTTTTTATTTTACACCTAAAAATATTATTTGCATGATATTTTAATATTATTTATTATCAATTAAAAATTCCCAGAAAATTCCCAGAAAATTCCCAGAAAATTCCAGAAAATTGGGAAAAATCCAAGTTTTAATAATTTTGAAAATTCCGGAGGTTTACAATCTACCCAACTTATAAAATTTTGTCCTCGAAATTTAAGAATAACAATGGCACAAAAGGAAGGGCCGAGAGTTAAAATATACCTCAGGGTTCAAAAAGATAAGGGTAGCGTTCTCTAATCTCGTCTTCTCGCTCCCAGGTGGATTCGCCGGGAGAATGGTGCTTCCAAGCTACGCGAACAAGGAAAATAACCTGGTTCCTTAGAACTTTCTCCGATCGGTCCAGTATATCCACGGGTTGCTCTTGGTAAATCAAACTTGGGCCTACTTCGAGCTCTGAGTGATCCAAAATATGGCTGGGATCTGACACGTATTTTCTCAGCTGCGACACGTAGAAAACGTTATGGACTCCATCCAGAGAGGGTGGCAATGCCAGACGGTATGCCACTTCTCCGATTTTCTCCCGTATGCCAAAAGGTCCAATAAATCTTGGGCTGAGTTTTCCACTCCTTCCGAACCTAATGGTGCCACGTGTCGGAGAAATCTTCAAGAATACCAGTTCTCCAACCTTTAATAAAGTCATAATCAAGTCTTAGTTCCATAATCATAATGTTTAAATTAATTTGAATTTCATAAATTTAATTACCTCAAATTCCAAGGGCCTTCGGTGGCTATTTGCCCAATGTCGTTGCCTGTCTTGAGCCACCCGAAGTCTTTCCTTTATTTGTTTTACCTTCTCAGTTGAATCGATCACCATCTCTGGTCCCAGTAAGGCTCTTTCTCCTACGTCGTCCCATGATAGCGGGGTACGACATCTTCGTCCATACAAAGCTTCAAATGGAGTTATCTCAATACTTGCTTGGTAACTGTTATTATAAGAGAACTCCACAAGATGTAGATAGTCTTCCCACGATCCTCCAAAATCCAGAACATATGTACGGAGCATATCTTTAAGGGTCTGGATTGTACGTTCTGATTGTCCATCGGTTTGGGGATGATAAGCTGTGCTGAATTCGAGTTGAGTCCCCAAGCTGGCTTGTAAGCTCTTTCAGAAGTGAGAGGTGAATCTTGAATCTCGGTCGGAGATAATACTTACTAGAACCCCATGCAATTTAACAATATGTCTGATATATAAATCTGTCAACTTTTCTGTAGATAGCCCTACTTTGAAGGGTAGAAAATGTGCAGACTTGGTCAATCTATCCACTATCACCCAAATTGCATCCTTTCCACTAGGTGTCCTTGGAAGCCCAGAAACAAAATCCATTGTAATATGTTCCCACTTCCACTCCGGAATGGGTAGTGGTTGAAGCAATCCTCCAGGTCTTTGTCTTTCAGCCTTGACTTGTTGGCACACTAAGCAACGAGATACAAACCTGGCTACTTCCCTTTTTATGCCATGCCACCAAACATGCGTCCTCAAGTCTTTGTATATTTTGTTGGCTCCTGGATGTATAGAGTATTGCGATATGTGCGCCTCTTGTATAATTTCTTCTCTTATGTCTCCTTGAGGTACACATAATCTATCTCCATGCCTTAGTGATCCATCTTCATGAATTTTGAAGTCCTCCACTAATCCAGCTTGCACTTGACCTCGAATGCTTCGCAGGCCTTCGTCTTGAAACTGAGTCTCCTTGATCTTATCTATTAAGGTAGACTGAATCTGCAAGTTCATCATTTGGCCTTCTTTTCCTGGGATAATTACCTCAATACCTAAACTTTCCAAGTCTTCGAGCAAGTGTCGGTCCATAGTTAAGTACATCGCCATAGGATATCTGCTTAGAGCATCAGCAACTACATTGGCCTTCCCAGGATGATATTGAAGGGTGATATCAAAATCTTTTATTAGCTCCAACCACCTTCTTTGCCTCATGTTCAGCTCTTTCTGAGTGAAGATATATTTTAGACTTTTATGGTCTGTAAATATTTCCACCTTTTCTCCATAAAGATAATGCTTCCATAGCTTAAGAGCAAAGATAACAGCTGCCAATTCTAAATCATGGGTTGGATAGTTCTTTTCATGAGGTCGAAGCTGTCTAGAGGCATATGCTATCACCTTCTTGTTCTGCTCCAATACACAACCTAGACCTTTTCCAGAAACATCACTATATATAGCGAATCCTCCGGTTCCAGATGGTAAGGTCAGAATAGGGGCAGTTGTCAGCCTTTTCTTTAATTCTTCAAAAGCATACTGACATTCATCAGTCCAGATGAACTCTTCATCCTTCCTTGTTAATTTTGTCATGGGCTCAGCAATTCTAGCAAAGTCCTTCACGAACTTCCGATAGTAGCCAGCTAGTCCCAGGAAGCTTCTAATTTCTGCTACAGAGTCTGGAGTGGGCCATGATTCTACTGCCGCTATCTTCTACTGCTATTCCATCTCCAGTCACAACATGTCCCAAGGATTCTACTTTGTCTAGGAAGAATGCACATTTAGATAATTTTCCATAAAGTTTTTCCTTCCTCAAAGTCTCCAATGCTAGCCTCAAGTGTATTTCATGTTCTTCGGGAGTCTTGGAATAGATCAAAATATCATCAATAAAGACCACTACAAATTTGTCTAGATATTGCTGGAAGACTCTGTTCATTAAGTTCATAAAAACTACGGGAGCATTCGTCAACCCGAACGACATTACTAAGAATTCGTAGTGTCCGTTCCGGGTATTGAAAGCAGTTTTAGGGATGTCTTCCTTCCTCACCCTTAGTTGGTGGTAACCAGACCTCAAGTCAATCTTTGAAAATACCCGAGCTCCACTTAATTGATCAAATAAGTCATATATCCTGGGTAGGGAATACTTATTCTTAATTGTTAAGGCATTCAAGGCCCTATAGTCAATACACATTCGGGATGTTCCGTCCTTCTTGGGCACAAATAATACTTGAGCTCCCCAGGGTGAGACACTAGACCTAATGAAGCATTTATCTTCTAACTCTTTTATCTGCTCATTTAGCTCTATTATCTCTTTCTTGTTGATTCTGTAGGGATTTTGAGATACTGGCGCTGCTCCTGGCACTAAGTCAATAGAGAATTCAACTTCTCGGTCTGGGGTAATCCTGGGAGATCCTCAGGGAAGACATCAAGATATTCAGAGATGATAGGTAGTGGCAATTCTTCTGGTACTAGGGCTCCGCAAATTTTGTTACTACCCATTTCTCTAGAACCTCTAGCGAATTCAAATTCTGGCTTGTTAGGGGGCCTGAAGATTACACTACCTCTGTGACAGTCTATAGTGGCATGATGTTGACTCAACCAATCCATACCCAGTATAATGTCAAAACTGGGAACTGGCATTACGAGTAGCCTAGCATATAGTTCTCTTCCACATAATATAATAGGACAATTGTTACATGCATCACTAACCGGGATAATTCCTCCACCGGTAATGATCTTATAACAATTCCTAAGGGGTTCAGTGATTAAGCTATGCTTCATAAGGAAATCTACCGACATGAATGAATGCGAAGCTCCAGAATCAAATAAAGTAATGGCTGGTATTGAATTTATAAGCACAGAACCTGTGATCACGTCTGCTGTGGCTTCAGCTTCTTCCAGAGTTATTGCAAAAGCACGACCTTGCTGAGGTGCACCCCTCTGTTGCTGCTGTTGGTGCTGAGCAAAGCGTTGTTGTTGAGTTAGAAGCGGGGGTCCCCTCTGCTGTGCTGCTGGGGGCCTGGCCTGGACTGGAGCCTTTGGTGCAGCTGGGCGTCCTTGAGCAGCAGGACAGTCCCTCATTTGATGCGCTGCTGAGCCGCAGTAGAGGCAGGCACCTAGCCTCTTCCTGCAGACTTGCCAAGTGTGACCTGCTTTTTGGCAAAAGTTACAAGTGGCAGCTTGTTGGTTCTGTCCTTGAGCTTGGTGTTGGGGTGCTGGGGCTCGAGGGAGAGGACGCTGAGTTTGCTGCGGGGCCCTCTGCTATGGTTGTTGTTGAAATGGGCGTTTGTGGGGTCCAATACTTCCAGTATCTCTCTCCCGCTTTAGTTTATGCCCCATGTCTCTCTCAACGCCTTGTGCCACGCTCAAGATTTCTTTGTATGTACGAACTCGGCTAGTGGTGACAGCAAGGCGAATATCAGGAGACAACCCCTTCTTAAATCTACGGGCTCTATCCTCAGGGGTATGAACCATGTATTCTGCAAAGTGGCTCAACCTGCTAAATTCAGCAGTGTACTCATCAACAGATAGGTTACCTTGTTCCAGTCTCTCGAATTGGCTTTCGAGAGCTTCCCGAGCCACTTCGGGATAGAATTTCTTCTTGAATAGCCTCTTGAAGTCCTACCAGGTGAGGTCAGGGGCAGATAGTTGGGGTTCATCTCTAAACTAGGTCCGAGCTATGTCGAACAGTTGCAAGCTTGCAGACTCTATTTTGAGATCATCAGGGACCCGAGCAGTCTTTAGGAGTCGCTCTACATTCTCTATCCATTCATCGGCATAGAGAATGCCCTCAGTTCCGTAGAATTCCAGGGGTTTGAGGTTCTTGAAGTCTTTGGCACTTCCTGGCCTCTTTAGTGGTGACTCCTGGGACCGAAGAGCTTCTGAGAGGCTGGTTCATAGAAGTGCAGTCTGTTCTTTCTGGGATTCTATAAGTCCCTGGAATACTCCGAGTAGCTGTGCCCCATCTAGAGTAACTGCTGGAGTAGATGGAGGCGGCAGGAGTGCAAGAGTTTCAGGCACAGTCTGCTCATCTGGTTCTGATGTGCCTCCTACTGTGTTCCTTGTCTGAACCATTCTGAAAGATTAAGGGATAGGAAGATTAGAATAGATTACTTGGAAATCAAGGGCGATAGGAAAATTGATTAGGAATGATATCAAGAATTGAAATGAAGATCCTATTATGTGAATGAGCTTTTCCTAGAATCCTCAATCTTATTCCATACCCTGTCCTAGGGTATTACCCTATTTAAAGATACTGACCTGCATGGGCCACCATAAAAACGTGTTACGACCCACACCCAGAAATTCGGGCACGAGTACGTGGGTACGTCCAGCCTACGCCGCAGAGTCGACGGTAGTACGCTGTCTAGGTCATATCCACAGTTGAACATCTAGCTCATTCACGAATAATGAAATAGACAAAGATAATAACAGGAAAAGAATGTTGAGATTTCAATGAAATAAATGTGACAACAGCTCAAATGTTTAGTACAGAATCCAGAAATGAAATCGGGGACAAACCCGATTACTAAGATAAAAGAGCATAAATAAAAGCTACTGCTAACTACTCTGTAGAAGTAGTCTCCTGGGTGGGAACTGGCTCCTCATATATGTCATCTGTTCTCTCATAGGGGCCATAATAGGTAGGGGCAAAGTCCTCATCATCGCCTAAATCAACGGATCCAGTCAGGAAAGGAGCAAAGTACACAATGCACAATAAGATTAAACTAAATATTTATGACAATTAGAAAAGAAACTGACTGAGTATCATATTGAGAATATGCATAAAAGAAACAATAATAACTAAAAGTTAAGACTATAAACAGGAATATGAGTAAACAGGAATAATATGAGACAGGAAATAAAACTACAATAAGACAACAAGAGCTGCAACAAGACAAGAAGCTATGTGTGTGAACTTGTGTTTATTTTAGAATACATAGTTGGCATACAGGGGTTTATAAGGCTAATCCGGCCGTCATAGATGGCTATTAAACATGAATAATCGAGATCCGGCTGAGGGTACAGTCGCGTACCAACAGCTATTAAATACGGCAGGGGAAAGGGTAAACTACATGCCTTCTAGTATTCTCCCACCCGACACGAAAATAAGACATGAATTCCAGTATTCAAGATATAAAATCCAGTATTCTAACACTACATGTAATCATCAATGGTACTAGTAAAGCAGGGAATTAATTCTCACAATATAAAGATTAAACTTTGAAGTGCAGGTACTTGCCTGATGTTTGGATCCAATTATAGTTTGTATCTCGGAGAAATTTCCAGAAATGTATCCAGATGCTGAAATAAATATTACCATCATGCTCAGAAGATATCAAATAGCTAGAAACGCCTGTCCTTGAGTCCAATTTGGAGACAAGGGCAAAAACGGTAATTTCGGATCAAAACGGGGTCCGCATGTGGGCCCGCTTTGCACCAAAAAATGTGTCAGGGTCAAAAGTCTCCAAATTTACCAAACTTAGTGTCAACAAGTCAGAAACGATGATACGAACCCAACGGAACTTCCAGAATTGGATTCCGATGAGCCGATCACGAAATCGCCCGTCGAGCGGGGCCTGTGGGGCCCACGACACGTGATTTTGTCAACGTTCTCAGAATCGAACCAAACTTGGGTCACAGGACCAGCGTATCGCTACGAGTCCGATGGCATAAGTTTCGTTTCTTTTCGATCCGAAGTGTACACAGAAATTTAGGGTAAATTGCAAAAAAGTCGGATACGGGACGATGCCCGTGGATACGCATTGTTTCCGGTGTGCACGCACACCCAAATTAGCTTCCGCAAAATCCCACACGTCCGTATCAACGACGCGCACGTATCTGTGAAGACCGTGCGCGACCAAGTCGTCCCGTTTGGCGGGACGTACTCAGTTCCGGGGTAAAACAGGGTCTGGTTTTTCCTGTTTTTGGATCGCGGTGTGCGATCACCACAGGACGCGGTGCCCCGAGCGGTTTGTCCGGACACCGAGAGGGTCATACAGGCTTCGCAACACAATTTACGGAATTGAAAACGGAGATACGGGGTGCGAGATACGAGTACCTGAACGAGGCTCCTCGAAACGGGGTTTCCTCGTGTCCGTGTCGTGTCCGACACGCCGACACGAAATTTAGGAATTTAGGGTTAGGGTTCAGAGGAACTGGCGACCGGAGACGGCGGCACGGCGGCGGAGGGAGGTCGGGGTCGACGTCGCCGGGGCTCGGGATGCGGGCGGCGCCGGCAGCGGGTCGCCGGAGGCAGCTCGGGCAGCGGGTCTGAGAGAAGAAGGAGGAGGAGAAGGGCTGGTGGTCGTCGGGGCAGTGGAGGGGTCGTGCTGGGCGGCCGGAGCGAGTGGGTGGTAGTTCGCCGGCTGGAGGGTGGCAGGAAAAAATGGATCTAGGGTTTCGGGTTAGGGAAAGAAGGAGGAAGAGGGAGGAAATATATAGGGGAGCCGAGGAGGCCGAGGTGGCCGGCAATGGCGGATCGAGGGAGTCGTGCCGCGCGGGGCTGACGCAGACTGGGCGCCGCGTGGCCGGCCGGAGCGGCGGAAAATGCGGGCAGCGCGTTGGGGACGAGGGTCGTGGGGGACCGGGTCTCAGGGTCGGAGGAGGCTCGGGTCCGGGCAGACCCGATCCGACCGGGTAGGGGAGCGGGCTGGGCCTGGTACTGGGCTGGGCCGAATCAGGCCCAGTGGGCCGGATAAATAATAAAAATATTAATAATAATAATAATAATAATAATAATAAATCAGTTAATTAAATAGTTTTCAGGCATTTAAAAGTAGGTCTGAGGCCCAATAAATTCCAGAAAAATTTCCCTAAGTCCAGTTTTTTTATTTTACACCTAAAAATATTATTTTCATGATATTTTAATATTATTTATTATCAATTAAAAATCATTTAATAATTTAAAACCTTGATTTTAATTACATAAAATTCTCAGAAAATTCCAGAAAATTGGGAAAAATCCAAGTTTTAATAATTTTGAAAATTCAGGGGTTTATAGTGTCGGTGCCGCATGGGGAGGACATTGGGCTAGTGGTCAAACTGCTAATGTTGGTCATCGTGAGCCTTCAGTCCCTGTCTGAGGCGGAGTTGGTAACTATTGGTAAATATTTTTTATGTTAATGTTGATATTCATTTTAATATTAATTTTAATTTTAATATTAATTTTAATATTAACATTAAAATAAAAAATTAACGTTAAAACTAAAATTAATACTAAAATTAATATTAATATTAGCATTATCATTAATATTAAAATAAATGTTAACATTAACATTAAAAAACTAATATTAAAAATAATATATGTAAACCCCCAAATTTTTGCAAGAATTTTAAATTGGGATTTTTCATAATTTTCTGGAATTTTCTGGGATTTTTCTGTAATTAAAATCATGGTTTTAATAATTAAATGATTTTTAATTGATAATAAATGATATTAAAATATTATGAAAATAATATTTTTGGGTTAAAATGAAAAAATTGAACTTAGGGTAATTTTTCTGGAATTTATTGGACCCCGAACCTATTTTAAAACACCTAAAAATATTTATTTACTAATTAAGTATTTATTTATTTATTTATTTATTTATTTATTTATTATTAATCCTAATTAAACCCGGCCCGGCCCATTTCCCCCAGCCCAGCCCGGCCCACGAACCTGGCCCAGCCCCCTAGCGGGTTGGGTCGGATCCTCCAGACCCGCACCCGACCCGCCCGTACCCGGTTCCCCCTCTCCCTGACCTGGCCGCCCTACCTCGCGTCCTCCGCCGTGCTCGCCGGGAGCTCCGCTTGCCTCGCCCGCCTTCTCCGCCCCCTCCGCCGCCAGACCCGGCCACCACCGTCTCCATCGGCCCTAAACGCCACCGCCCCTCTCTCCTACAAAACCCCCTCCCCTTCTTCCCCGTCGACCGCCCCAGAACTCCACCCTAGCCCCGCCGCCACCGTTCCTATCCTCGCCGGCCGCCTCGCCCCAGCTCCGCCCCGACCAGCCCCCTCCTCCTCCTTCCTCTCCTTCCTCTGCCCACCTCCCGTCGACTCAGGCGCCCCGACGATCCAGCAGCGGCTGCGCCGCCTCCGGCAGCCGCTGCCGGCCGTCCCCGCACGCCCCAGCTGCCCTCGACCGCCTCCTCCGCTGGCCTGGCCCTCCGGCGCACCTCCGGCCGGCCTCCCCTCGCCGGAACGACCAGAACCCTAACCCTAACCCTAAATTTCCCAATTCTTCGTGTCGTGTCGGACACGACACGGACACGGAATTTTTTAGATTTTTAGACCCAGTTCAGGTGCGTGTAGTTTCTTGCTCGTAGCTCGGTTTTCAATTCCGTAAATTGCGTTGCGAAGCCTGTATGACCCTCTCGGTGCCCGAATAAACCGCTCGGGGCATCGCATCCTGTGGTGATCGCACACCGCGATCCAAAAGCAGGAAAAACCAGACCCTGTTTCACCCCGAAACTGAGTACGCCCCGCCAAACGGGACGACTTGGTCGCGTGCGGTCTTCAGAGATTCGTGTGCAGCGTCGATACGGACGTGTGAGATTTCGCGGAAGCTGATTCGGATGTGCGTGCACACCGGAATCAACGCGTATCCGCGGACATCGCCCCGTATCCGCCTTTTCTGTAATTCGCCCTAACTTCTTGTACACTCGTCGGATCGAGACGAAACTTGCGCCATCGGACTCGTAGCAATACGCTAGTCCTGTGGGTCAAGTTTGGTTCGATTCTGAGAACGTTGACGAAATCGCGTGTCGTGGGCCCCACAGGCCCCGTTCGACGGGCGATTTTGTGATCGGCTCATCAGAATCCAATTCTGGAAGTTCCATTGGGTTCGTATCAGTGTTCCTGACCTGTTGACACTAAGTTTGGTGAATTTGGAGACCGTTGACTCGGACACGTTTTTCGGTGCAAAGTGGTACCACTAGCGGACCCCGTTTTGACCCGAAACTGCCGTTTTTGCCCTTGTCTCCAAATTGGACCCAAGGACAGGCGTTTCTAGCTATTTGATATCTTCTGAGCATGATGGTAATATTTATTTTAGCATCCGGAGCCATTTCTGGAAATTTCCCCCGAGACACAAAACTGTATTTGGATCCAAACATCAGGCAAGTACCTGCACTTCAAGTTTAAATATTTATATTATGATAATTAATTCTCTGCTCTACTAGTACCCTTGATGATTACACGTAGTATTAGAACACTGGATTTCATGTCTTGAATACTGTATTTCATGTCTTGCTTTTCATGTCGGGTGGGAGAATACTAGAAGGCATGTAGTTTACCCTTCCCCCTACCGTGTTTAATAGCTGTTGGTGCGCGACTGTACCCTCAACCGGATCTCGATTATTCATGTTTAATAGCCGTCTATGACGGCCGAATTAGCCTTATAAACTCCTACATGCCAACTATGTATTCTAAAACAAACACAAGTTCACACAGATAGTTTCTGGATCTTGTTACAGTTCTTGCTGACTGTAGTAGTTTCATTTCCTGTCTTATTTATTTCTATTTTCTCATATTCCTATTTATAGCATTAACTCTGAGATATTGTTGTTTCTTTTATACATATTCTCAGTATGATACTCAATCTAATTGTCATAAATATTTAGTTTAATCTTGTTGTGCATTGTGTACTTTGCTCCTTTCCTGACTGGATCCGTTATTTTAGGCGATGATGAGGACTTTGCCCCCATCTATTATGGCCCCTATGAGATAGCAGGTGATACAGTTGAGAAGCCGGTTCCTACCCAGGAGATACTTTGAGGAGTAGTAGCCAGTTATCTAGTATATTTTCTTTCAGCACAGCAATCGGATTTGTCCCCGATTTATCTTCTGGATTCTGTATTAAACCATGAAATTGTATATCACAATTTGTCTTATAAAATCTTATCTATTTCCCTGTCATTTTCCTTGTTTATTTATTTACTATGGATGAGATAGATTTTATTACCTGTGATTAAGACCTAGACAGCGTACTACCGCCGAAACTGCGACGTAGGCTGGACGTACCCACGTACTCGTGCCCGAATATCCGGGTACGGGTTGTGACATATTTTTGTGGAGGCCCATGCAGGTCAACGACTAAATTGTTCGGTTTCAACTTCGGGACCGAACAGGCCTGCAATAAGAATAGGAAAGTTTTAGGATCTCATCCACTTGCTTGAATCGTTCTTGACATCTATCTCGGATTCGAATTAATTTCTTGACTTGCATCATGCCTTGATTCCTGTGCGCCTTTTATCGTTTATTTTTGGATGCAGAGTAAAGGATCTTCCAGCAAGCGACAAGGTTCCTACAAGATCACCACGAGATGCTCTACCAGCATGATCGTGGAGAACGCGCAGGCTCTGGGAGCAGCTGATGCGCATAAGTCATTTGTAGATACCGTTCCTAGTACTGTTTAGCTTGTGCCTATTGGTTCGTGACCTCAGCCCCAACCTAGTAATTTTAAACTTGCTAATAAATGCTTTTGTTGGATAATTGTAGAGATTGTAGAATCCTTTGTTACTGAGCTTATTGTAGGTTATTTTGTGTGTTTAAATAATCTGTACCTCCTTTCATCTTCATCTAGTGTGTAAGCCCTGATTTTTTAAAATATTAAAATTAGGATTTTTCACAATTTTCTGGAATTTTCTGGGAATTTTCTGAAATTAAAATCAGGGTTTTGAATTATTACATGATTTTTAATTGATAATAAACAACATTAAAATATTATGAAAATAATATTTTTGGGTGTAAAATAAAAAACTGGACTTAGGGTAATTTTTCTGGATTTTTCTGGGCCTCAGACCTATTTTTAAATGCCTAAAAACTAATTTTAAATAATTATTTAATTTACTATTATTATTATTATTATTATTATTTATTATTTATTATTTATTTATTTATTTTTGTTTCTGGGCCGGCCCGGCCCAGTGGGCCGAAGCCCAGCCCAGCCCAGTCCCCCGCCCTATCGGGTCGGGTCGGGTCAGCCAACCCGACCCGCCCGCAACCCCCGACCCGGTCACCCACGACCAGCCCCGCCCCCGCGAGACGCGGTCAGCCGCAGACCCGCCCGGCCACGCGGCGCCTCCGCCGGCCCCCTCGCCCGCACCCCGCGGCCACGACCCCCATTTTCTCCGCCTTCGGCGCCGCCCCCTCGGCCCCCAACCGCCGGCCAGCCCTATAAATCCCCCGCTCCTCCTCCTTCGTTTTTCCCCCACCGTCGCCTCTAGCCACCGCACGCCGCCGCCCTCGCCACTGCGCCACCCCGACCTCGAACCGCCGCTCCGCCCTCGCCACGCCACCGCAGCCCCCTCGCCGACCCCGCTCCGCCGTCCCCGATGCCAACCGCAGCAGCGGAGACAGCCACAGCAGCCGCAGCGCCGCCCTGAGCTGTCCCCGGCGCGCAGTCGACCACCAGCCGCAGCCCCAGCGCCCGGCGAACCTTCCCCGGCCCCCTCCGGCGCGTCTCCGGCCGGCCTCGGCCGCCTACGGCCGCCACAGCGTCGAAACCCTAACCCAAGCCCTAATTCTTCTTCGCGTGTCCGACACGAGTCGGACACGGCTCGACCCTGATTCCCGGGTCCCCTTCAGGTGCGTGTAACTTTCGCCTCGTAGCTCTGTTTCCAATTCCGCAAATTGCGTTGTGAAGCCTGTATGACCCTCTCGGTGTCCGGATAAACTGTTCGGGACATCGCGTCCTGTGGTGATCGCACACCGCGATCCAAAAACAGGAAAAACCAGACCCTGTTTTACCCCGAAACTGAGTACGTCCCGCCAAACGGGACGACTTGGTCGCGTGCGGTCTTTACAGATACGTGCGCACCGTCGATACGGACGTGTGAGTTTTCGTGGAAGCTGATTCGGGTGTGCGTGCACACCGGAATCAACGCGTATCCGCGGACATCGCCCCGTATCCGACTTTTCGACAATTTGCCCTAACTTCTTGTACACTCGTCAGATCGAGACGAAACTTACGCCATTGGACTCGTAGCGATACGCTGGTCCTGTGGGTCAAGTTTGGTTCGATTCTGAGAACGTTGGCGAAATTGCGTGTCGTGGGCCCCACAGGCCCCGCTCGACGGGCGATTTTGTGTTCGGCTCATCGGAAACCAAATCTGGAATTTCCGTTGGGTTCGTATCAGCGTTCCTGACCTGTTGACACTAAGTTTGGTAAAATTGGAGACCGTTGACCCGGACACATTTTTCGGTGCAAAGCGGGCCCACCAGCGGACCCCGTTTTGGCCCGAAACTGCCGTTTTGGCCCGAAACTGCCGTTTTACCCTTGTCTCCAAATTGGACCCAAGGACAGGCGTTTCTAGCTATTTGATATCTTCTGAGCATGATGGTAATGTCTATTTCAGCTTTTGGACTCATCTCTGGACTTTTCCCCCAAGAACCAATTTAATCAGATCCAAACAACAGGCAAGTACCTGCACTTCAAGTTTATTCTTTATATTGTGATAATTAATTTCTTGCTCTACTAGCATCATTGGATGATTACACGTAGTGTTAAAACACTGGATTTTCATGTCTTGAATACTGGAGTTCATGTCTTGTTTTCGTGTCGGGTGGGAGAATACTAAGGAGGCATGCAGTTTACCCTTTCTCCTGGATTGTCTAATAGCTGTTGGTACACGACTGTCCATCAGTCGAATCTTGATTATATTGTCTAATAGCCGTTTATGACGGCCGAATTAGCCTTATAAACCCCTACATGCCAACTAGGTATTCTAAAAACAAACACAAGTTCACACAGATAGTTCTGGTCATGTTATATTTCTTGCTGGCTATTGTAGTTTTATTTCCTGTTTCATTTATTTCTGTTTCTCATATTCCTGTTTACAGCTAACTCTGAGATAATAATGTTCTGCTAATGCTGTTTCTCAACATGATATCCAATATTTAATTGTCATAAAATATTTAGTTTAATCTTGTTGTGCACTGTGTACTTTGCTCCTTTCCTGACTGGATCTGTTGTTTAGGCGATGATGAGAACCTTGCCCCCACCTATTATGGCCCCTATGAGGCAGCAGGTGATACAGTTGCAGAGCCAGTTCCCGCACAGGAAGCTACTCCTGCTGAGTAGTTAGCAGTAGTTATCTTAGTTTTGCTCTTTATCCTAGCAATCGGGTTTGTCCCCGATTTTATTCTGATTCCTGTACTAAAATATTTGAACCTGTTGTCACATTTATTTCAGTTGCAATCTTAAGTTTCATTTCTCATTATTATCTTGCCTATGTTATTTGTGAATGAGCTAGTTAGTAAATCTGGATTTGACCTAGACAGCGTACTACCGCCGATTCTGCGGCGTAGGCTGGACGTACCCACGCACTCGTGCCCGAATTTCCGGGTGCGGGTCGTGACATAGTGCACTAAATTTTGATGTACTTGACTTATACCGCTATTTTATAGCCTAGTTTTGCAAGCTTACTCTTTATCGAGCTTGTTCATGACAAGTGTATTATTGGGGAGGCCCACAATGATACATTTCAGAATCAGTGTATTATGGTCTGATCAACCATAGTGCGCTTGATTCGCCCTTCGAATTAATACTTTACGTGGATTGAGATATATAGTTGATTAGTTGCCCTCTAGATATGTCCGAGCATATCGTACCGATTACATAACTGTATTAATACGAGCATGTGAATAGGAATTACCAAGATAGGATTCAATCCACAATCGCTTGACAATTCCCACTTGAACTCTTTAAACGCCTTGATCCCGATACTTCTGTTCTATCACCTCACCCTTGAACTCCTTATTATTGATCTTCGTCTCCCCTATTTTCGGATAGACAAAATCTCGTGCTTGGTACAAGTTTGGTGCATAGATAGTACTAGATATGCCACATAGGCCGATCGCATACTTGAGGATTATTCTTTCAAAATTCAGGACATATCATATGTGAAATGATCGGCGTTGAAGTTTCGAGGATCGAATGACATGAATAACCATATTAAGGAATATTTTCTTAAAGTGTATAGTCTTTTGTGATGAATGGGTAAAATCTAAGTTGGGTAGCAGTGCATTGTCAACTCGAGAGGAAATTCTTTTAGATTGTGACCGAGTAAGGTTAGATTGGAAGAGGCTCAAGCCATTCTAATTTTTTAAAAATTAGAGGAGTGACTAAGATGATTAATGGATTGATATCGAGTACCCAATAGTTATATCTCAAGTACATGATTTAAATCTTGAAATAATAAAAGTAGAATCATCAAATTGAATTTAGAGGATAGAATTATAGAATTTCAGACTTGAACATTGGTGGACTACATTTAAATTATTTTTCAACTTGATGATTTGAATTAAGAATTAAAACTTAATGGTTGGATTACCTAGTTGGATTATTGAGGAGGTGAATGAAATTTAAAGAGTTGAAGCATACAAGTGTGAATGGGAATACTGCTGGACTCGAATCACTTCTGGAGGAAATTATGACAGTTAGAATCGTGGGACAAATTTATAAGCATAAGCAATTCTCGAAGATGTTATATGGACTTAATTAAAAATCTGCCTGTGGGTAATTTGAGAAAGTAAGAAGTGGTAGCCATAGGTTAAATTTTTTTTGATTTGGAACAAGTAGTCACCTTAATCATGAAGTAATTGCAGTGGACATGATTAGGATTTAAATTATCGCAAGGAGATTGCGATTGAGGTACATGAAAGGGTTAACAGATTATGGCTTAATTTTAAATTTCGAGGACAAAATTTTTATAAGTTGGGTAGATTATAAACCCCCAGATTTTTGCAAGAATTTTAAATTGGGATTTTTTACAATTTTCTGGAATTTTCTGGGATTTTTCTGTAATTAAAATCATAGTTTTAATAATTAAATAATTTTTAATTGATAATAAATGATATTAAAATATTATGAAAATAATAGTTTTGGGTGTAAAATGAAAAAAATTGAACTTAGGGTAATTTTTCTGGAATTTATTGGACCCCGGACCTATTTTAAAACACCTAAAAATATTTATTTATTAATTAAGTATTTATTTATTTATTTATTTATTTATTATTAATCCTAATTAAATCCGGCCCGACACATTTCCCCCAGCCCAGCCCGGCCCACGAACCCGGCCCAGCCCCCTAGCGGGTCGGGTCGGGTCCTCCAGACCCGCACCCGACCCGCCCGTACCCGGTTCCCCCTCTCCCTGACCTGGCCGCCCTACCCCGCGTCCTCCGCCGTGCCCGCCGGGAGCTCCGCCCGCCTCGCCGGCCTTCTCCGCCCCCTCCGCCGCCAGACCCGGCCACCACCGCCTCCCTCGGCCCTAAACGCCACCGCCTCTCTCTCCTACAAAACCCCCTCCCCTTCTTCCCCGTCGACCGCCCCAGAACTCCACCCTAGCCCCGCCGCCGCCGTTCCTATCCTCGCCGGCTGCCTCACCCCAGCTCCGCCCCGACCAGCCCCCTCCTCCTCCTTCCTCTCCTTCCTCCGCCCACCTCCCGTCGACTCCGGCGCCCCGACGATCCAGCAGCGGCTGCGCCGCCTCCGGCAGCCTCTGCCGGCCGTCCCCGCACGCCCCAGCTGCCCTCGACCGCCTCCTCCGCTGGCCTGGCCCTCCGGCGCACCTCCGGCCGGCCTCCCCTCGTCGGAACGACCAGAACCCTAACCCTAACCCTAAATTTCCCAATTCTTCATGTCGTGTCGGACACGACACGGACACGGGATTTTTTGGGTTTTTAGACCCAGTTCAGGTGCGTGTAGTTTCTTGCTCGTAGCTTGGTTTTCAATTCCATAAATTGCGTTGCGAAGCATGTATGACCCTCTCGGTGCCTGGATAAACCGCTCGGGGCATCGCGTCCTGTGGTGATCGCACACCGCGATCCAAAAGCCGGAAAAACCAGACCCTGTTTTACCCCGGAACTGAGTACGTCCCGCCAAACGGGACGACTTGGTCGCGTGCGGTCTTCACAGATACGTGCGCAGCGTCGATACGGACATGTGAGATTTCGCGAAAGCTGATTCGGGTGTGCGTGCACACCAGAATCAACGCGTATCCGCGGACATCGCCCCGTATCCGCCTTTTCTGCAATTTGCCCTAACTTCTTGTACACTCGTCGGATCGAGACAAAACTTACGCCATCGGACTCATAGCAATACGCTGGTCCTGTGGGTCATGTTTGGTTCGATTCTGAGAACGTTGACGAAATCGCGTGTCGTGGGCCCCACAGGCCCCGCTCGACGGGCGATTTTGTGATCGGCTCATCGGAATCCAATTCTGGAAGTTCCGTTGGGTTCGTATCAGCGTTCCTAACCTGTTGACACTAAGTTTGGTAAATTTGGAGACCGTTGACCAGGACACGTTTTTCGGTGCAAAGCGGGCCCACCAGCGGACCCCGTTTTGACCCGAAACTGCCGTTTTTGCCCTTGTCTCAAAATTGGATCCAAGGACAGGCGTTTCTAGCTATTTGATATCTTCTGAGTATGATGGTAATGTTTATTTCAGCATCCGGAGCCATTTCTGGAAATTTCTCCCGAGACACAAAACTGTATTTGGATCCAAACATCAGGCAAGTACCTGCACTTCAAGTTTAAATCTTTATATTATGATAATTAATTCCCTGCTCTACTCGTACCCTTGATGATTACATAGTATTAGAACACTGGATTTTATGTCTTGAATACTGTATTTCATGTCTTGCTTTTCATGTTGGGTGGGAGAATACTAGAAGGCATGTAGTTTACCCTTCCCCCTACAGTGTTTAATAGCTGTTGGTGCGCGACTGTACCCTCAGCCGGATCTCGATTGTTCATGTTTAATAGCCGTCTATGATGGCCGGATTAGCCTTATAAACCCCTACATGCCAACTATGTATTCTAAAATAAACACAAGTTCACACAGATAGTTTCTGGATCTTGTTACAGTTCTTGCTGACTGTAGTAGTTTCATTTCCTGTCTCATTTATTTCTGTTTTCTCATATTCCTGTTTATAGCATTAACTCTGAGATATTGTTGTTTCTTTTATACATATTCTCAGTATGATACTCAATCTAATTGTCATAAATATTTAGTTTAATCTTGTTGTGCATTGTGTACTTTGCTCCTTTCCTGACTGGATCCGTTGTTTTAGGCGATGATGAGGACTTTGCCCCCATCTATATGGCCCCTATGAGATAGCAGGTGATACAGTTGAGAAGCCGGTTCCTACCCAGGAGATACTTTGAGGAGTAGAAGCCAGTTATCTAGTATATTTTCTTTCAGTACAGCAATCGGGTTTGTCCCCGATTTATCTTCTGGATTCTGTATTAAACCATGGAATTGTATATCACAATTTGTCTCATGAAATCTAATCTATTTCCCTGTCATTTTCCTTGTTTATTTATTTACTGTGGATGAGATAGATTTTATTATCTGTGATTAAGACCTAGACAGCGTACTACCGCCGACACTGCGGCGTAGGCTGGACGTACCCACGTACTCGTGCCCGAATATCCGGGTGCGGGTCGTGACAATATATACATTAAAATTAAAATTATTAATTTTAATTAAAATTAAAATTAATATTAAGCCTAAAACTAACATTAACATTAATAAATTGCATAAGACTTTAAAAAATTAAATCTATCTCTAATTTGATATGTTTGAAAAATAGAGCGATTTTTTTTCTTTTAATATAGATAGATTTTTTTAAGATAGAGATAGATTTATTTTTTAAAAGAAAAAATTTAAAATGTTAAAGACAAATAAATTTTGAAGAGAAGCATGTATGTTATTAAATTTCCGTAACTTTTCCATATAATATACGGATATATATATATATATATATATATATATATATATATATATATATATGTGTGTGTGTGTGTGTGTGTGTGTGTGTGTGTGTGTGTGTGTGTGTTTAGGGTTATCAACGGTTAAGATTAGGTGACTTAAAGTCCATCCAATGATGTAAATAAAAAGAATATTTGGAGTGGAAAAAAAAGCATAAATTTTATCCCTTTCCATATATATATATATATATATATATATATATATATATATATATATATATATATATATATTTGTGTGTGTATCAATGTATTAAATAATTGTTTATAAATAATTCAAACTCCTTAACCTCATTCTTAAACACAAAGTGAAAACCCTTGTATATAAGTATGTCCCTTTGTTTGAATTGAAGGCTTTCATCAGTTGTTCAAATTTTCGTTCCGGAGACATGGTCAAATAATATATCAAATGACCGCTTTTTCTTCTTGGAAGGCTTCTGAATTCTTCTGATTCAATCTATACAGTAATTTTTTTATAAAATTTTTGGCATAAGTTTCAGAGTCCCGCGTAGCGCTCAAAATTTTGTGTACACTACATTGAATATCTTTGAACCCACTGTCTTCCAACTTCCACTATTTATAAATAGAAGGAATAATACATTCCCATGAATCGATCCACTAATTTGTTGTCATCCAGTCAAGATTTTATACCTCTTTTCGATAATCAAAAGAACCACTCGAGTTCGGTCACTCTATACAGTGTTGATATTGAGTTGATGTGCTCAAGTACATTTCACATAATTCATTTCCTTGCCTTTTGCCAGAATATGTTAGTTTTGGCTTACCAATATTACAATCCAGTACTTAACTTCCACAAGCCTCTCTTTTGGGTGAAGCAAGCTTTTAAAATAAAATTTGACAGCACAGTTTGTGGTTCAAAGTAATAGTTCACATGTTGCCTTAATTTTCATGAAGAATACATTCTTTGATGCATTCCAACTGACATTTTTGCTTCTAAAAACAAAATATACTTGACACTAGCAGAAAAACTTGGGAGCAATAGGAAAAGAGCAAAGAGAGAAAGTAATGAAATTGCATCAAAACTGGGTATTTAAGCATGTCGCTCGATGTGTCATTTCTCGTTCACTCCTCCCAACAGTCTGCAAAAGAAACCGAGGAATATTAGCCATGCAATTTGAAGTTGTAGAGTCAAAAAGTAGTAAATTAAATTTTTTGCATACTGTGTTACATGTCATTTAGATTCACTATTTCTCATACTTTTTTTGCGATTTAATATCGAGACCCTCAGCATAGTCAGAAAGATTATCTCTCTTCTCACTGACCATATAGTTTCCGAGACTTGCAAATAATGTGGCATTATATTAGCAATTTAGCATCTCTCAATAGTACATGTTCTTTGCTTATTACTAGATATCACTTTATGCCTTTGAAAAAAAAAATTATAGACTTATCAGAGATATTAAGGGAACTACATTGTCAGGATAAAGCAAACATAGAAAACAGAGTAAAATTCATGGTGTGCTGATGCAATATATAGTTGGGAGAACATTTTCAATGGTACTTGGTTGAACATACCTAAGTATAGTTATCTAAACTACTATATAATAATAATATAGTAATAAAAAAGCTGAGAATTTATGGTAAAATTTTTATATTTCAAAAGTGACTTTATTTATGTTTTCTAATTAAAATTGTTAATTAAATTTAACATTGATAGTTAGATAATTATTTATAAAAAATAATAATTAAGTGGGATTGTTGTTTGCTCTCCTCATGTGGTAGAAAATTAAAAAAGAAATGTTGTTCGCTCTTTTCAAGTATTAGAACATTAAATGGCCATTGTTTGCTCTTCTCAAGTGGTAAAATTTTAAAAAATATTGTTTATTTTTTCAAGTAGTATAAAATACGTATAATGTACGTGCATATATACTAATTATAATTATAAGTGAATGTTGATCTAAGAATTGCCACATTGGTAATCAAGTTTGTCATAATTAGTACCAATTGGTAATATTAGTAAGGAAGAGAAGGAGTGAAAATATGTTCGAATTTCAATCCAGACAATAATTAAAAAAATGGAAGAAAGTGTTGAGACTAGTAGTCCAAGATACGAAGGATCATTATTAGCGACTGACATTATCTCAAAATAGATGGTGATAACTTTTATACAAAATTCCAAGATATTGATTTTTTTTTTTATGATTTCTTTTAGGGTCTGCTTGGATTGAGGAACAAAAAATAAGCATTGTCAAGTGAGATTAAGTGAAGAAAAGTCAAGTGAGGATAAGGATAAAAGAGTCAATATATATAACCTTGTTTGGATTGTAAGCAGAGTTAAGTGGATATGTTTAATAACTCTTACTTGAATTGGAGGTTTTAAGTGGTAAGATGATTAATAAAAATATAATAGATAACCAAAATATTATTATTATATGTGGTATAAAATTGTACAAAACATATGGTCATAAACTCAACAGATGTATAAAATATATGTGGTTGTCAACTTTCTCTCCTTCAATTTTTTGACGCACTCGAACGATTTTTTTGGTGCATCAAATATATGTGGTCATCAACTCAACAAAAAAAACATAGTTGTCATTTTCTTCTATAATTTTTAACTATGAGTAATAAAAGAAAGGGAGAAAAGATGACGCACTTGGACGAAATCAAGTTGAATCCTAGAAAGATAGAGCATCAGGTTGAAAACAAAAAAAATGGATGAAAAAGTAATTATATTTTATATGGAAAACAAAAAATATTTATAATTTTTTGATCAAACTCTTTTTACTTTTTCTTGTTAACCCTTTGATTTGGGATAGAAAACAGACAAAAAAAGATTAAACAAATTCTCAACCAATCCTTTATGAATCTCTCTCCTAAATATCCATTCTCGAACGAAACAATAATTCTTTTTTCCTCCATTTAATTCTCCCTCGGTTAACTCTCTTGACTCTATATCCAAACAAGTCCTTAGAGAATCAGGGGAAGATAATTATTACGTCTTTCGGAAAAGAACCAAAATGAACAATAACAGAACATAACTCTATGGACTGTAGAAAGGGTCAGTACCTCTCATCTTGGGTCTCCTCACAGCCTTTTGCCACTTTCCTGTTGTGCCTCTTCTTAGCCCTCTCTGTAGCATCTTCTTCTGTCTCTGGAGCATCCCCCAAGTGCATTCTGTGGAGTACATACTGATGGTAAAGTAATGAAGAAGAAAATATTCAAATATATCAAACTAATGTTTTTTTTATTATCAAGATTCCATTAGAGAACTAAAATGAATAATAATATTATTCCCTCCAAAGTGTTCTTGTAAATCATTTCTCTTTATATGACAGTTGACGTCAGGGTTAATGTGACAGCTGACATGACAAATTTTAAAACTAGATTTAACTTAAAATTAATATTAATATTTTTGAGTTATTTACACTAACATTTTCTATGTTTTATGTTTATTATACGGACCTCTATTATTTTAAAAATAATTACACGGATCTCTCCTACCTTTTATGTTTTATTTTCAAAATACGGATGATTAGTGTAATAATCATTTATATAAACATAAAACATGGAGGAGATCCGCACAATAAACATAAAACGTGTAATTATTTTCAGAATAAGGGAGTTTCATGTAATAAATATAAAACATACGAGATCAGGGGCCGAGGGTCGGTGGGGTGGGGTGGAGCCCACCCAAAAAAAAAAAAAATTAACTTTTTTTTTCTATATAATTTTTTTTTTGATTTTTTTTATATAGCTTAACCCACTTCTACTCCACCTAAAATTATGGTAGCCTACCCCAGCTGCAGTTTCTGGATCCGCCCCTTAGGAGATATCTGTATAAATAACACTATTAATATTAACATTAATATTAATGTTAATATTAATATTAATATTAAAAAATTGAATAATTAATTTTTTTGGTTAAAATTTATCATGCCAGCTGTCATGCTAGATGACACATAAATGATATTTACATGACATGTCAACTGCGACCGCACATAAGGAGGATTGGTTTGGAGAGACACTTTGAGGGACGAATAACATTACTCAACTAAAATTACATAAACTATCTGGAAACTAAAATGGATATATGACAGGATATATTATCATTCCTGGAAATGTAATGATCAAAATAGCTGAACAGAAATTACAATGAGAAACTAAAATATAAAGCATGTATGACATGATCCATTATCCTTCCTGGAAATTTAACAACCAACACGAAACAAATGATACAATGTAAACAAAAAGAACATACATTTGTTCTTTATCATCTCTTAGAATGTCGTTCAGCATGGGGAGCGGCCGATAGTGATTGGTTTGCATCAACTTGTCGACTTGATCATCAAGAACGCCAGATTCAATGAGGAGAATGTCCGCCTCTAGTTGATGGTAATGCTTCTCGACCTCCTTCGCTGTCTTGG
Organism: Iris macrosiphon; assembly: GCA_036927795.1. Classification (NCBI taxonomy): domain Eukaryota; kingdom Viridiplantae; phylum Streptophyta; class Magnoliopsida; order Asparagales; family Iridaceae; genus Iris; species Iris macrosiphon. The sequence goes on along the minus strand of JAYESA010000005.1, from coordinate 102,517,608 downwards.
CACCTCCAAGAACAAGAGCCATCTCCTTCCAGAGGTCAGGACTCTTTTCGTCCATCGTGGCTAAGGCTTTCTCAAATTTCTTGTTTTCCTCCCAAGTCCAACCAGAAGAAGCACCCCTAGTATCCCCCATGGCTGAATTCTCTCACAACAAGAAGAAGAAGATCAATCGACTCGCAGCCAACATGCAAAACCAAATATTAAACCAATTTATATAATATATTATTTTTTATAAACAAACTTAATTATCATATAGTATAAACTATTTTAATTGTGATATAATTTGAATAACTACTTTTTATGTTTTCATCTTTTGAATGTCTATACTATAAATGACCAATGATAAGATAATTTCATACTAAATCCATATTAACTTATGATTTGAAGGAACTACCATTTAACTTTTATATACTAAAAATGATAATGGCATAATAATTCAATATTAACTTCATATTAACTTATGATTTGAATGACTATCAATTAAATTTGCATATACTAAGAATGACAATGACGTGATAATTGCATATGACCGTCTTTAAACAACTATCATATATGGTAATAATTTGATTGAGTATCAATTAATTTTTATAAATGGATTTAATTGCCATATACTAAACATTGACCAAAGACATGATTTGAATATTAAATGTATTTAATTGTTCAAAGTTTAATTATCATATTAAACGGATTTGAACATTAAACTAATTTATATAATATATTAATTTTTATAATCAGATTTAATTGTCATATCATTTGAATAACTAACATTTATGCTTTGAATGCCTATCAATTAATTGCCATATACTAAAAATGACCATATTAACGGATCCATATTAACTTATCATTTGAATGGCTATCAATTAATTTTTATATACTAAAAATGATAATGGCATGATAATTCAGGGTCGACTCTATTGCAAGGGTGATCAGATTGGGATTTGTATCGGACCGGACCTACTAGCAGCAAAATGGTAACCCAACTTGAACCCTGACCTCCTGCGGGCCGAGCCAGATCGGTCCGTTGACCCGGCCTGGACCGACCTGCTTGGTCCATTACATACCTTGACTTCCTTCAGACAAAGTTTTCCTTCTCAAGTAGTGTGAAATGCATACAGGCACACGAAGGAATTATAAATGTGAATTGAACACAAATTTGATGGGGATGAGAATGAAGTAAAAGTAATTTTTATTCAACTTAACTTGAAATGACAAGACATTTTTTTCTCTCTCCAGATTTTGTGATGGCTAACTAAATAGAGGAATCAATAAAGTTACTTTGAAAATAAAGAAGAAAATAGGATGGAATTTACCTCAAGCAAAATTAACTTTGCTTTTAACTTTCTTCTCGTCTGCCCGTTTTTGCATTTAAAATGTATGTTTTCAGTTTATTATACTGATTTGATAGAAGGAAAGTTGATGAGAGGGTTATATACTTTATTTTTTGATGATTTTGAACTATATTTAGGTATTATAATTGGTAGGATAAGTCGTACATTTGATAGAGAGTAATTGATATGGAAACTGAGTAGTGTTTTTAAAAATTTGAAATGCACCAAAATATAATAAATAGACAGTGAACTGGATGGAAAAGAAAGGCTTTTGATGTCAAGGATTTGATAGGAAGGTTTTCTAATATATTATAATATTTACTTAAATTGAAAACGAAATTGTAGTGCATAAACATAGATTTAATTGAATTGAAAACTGGATTGGGACACTGGAGGATATGCTGCCTTATTCCGGGGTATCACTATCATCTCACATAATTAATACCCCTCTGATTTTTTTAATTATAATCTACCTCTTCTTTTATATTTTTAGGAATTGAATGAATATATTTTTTCATTATTATGTGCAAGAACTACTAGCTTGGTTAAGCATGCATGATCATCATTTGGCTAGTTATGATCTACACTTCCTTCGTAAGTCTTATAACTGTGACTTGAACTATCACTTGCTTATTAGTTAGTTTGTTTGTTTTTTTAAATTCCGGCATAACGTACGGAACTCGACATAACTTTCCGAACTTTTGTACACATTGCATTGCATGTCTTTCGGACCCACTATCCTCTAACTCTCACCATTTATAAATTGTAAATAATACACCCTCATGGCTCGATCCATTGATCATCTGCCAACCAGCCGGGATCTTATACCTCTTCTCGGAAATCACAAGAGTCACTCGAGTTTGGTATCACTCGCTTATTAGTTAATACAAACATTTAACATATGATGTTTTTTTCTATTGGATATGATTGATAATTTAAGTAAATAAGTATGTGCATCCAACATATCATTGTCTTTCTTTCTTTCCGGTCTCAACTTATTCATTTGTTATCTCAAGGTGTGTAATGGACCGGGCGGCCCAAACTCTAGTCTGGGTTCGGCACAGTCAAATCCGGGCTGGGCTAGCCTGGGCCCAATCAACGGGCCGACCCAGCCCAGTAACGGGTTCGGACTGTATTTGATTTCCATCCCGTAGGCTCGGTCCGGACTTGCCCGCACTCTCAACCAGGTCCGAACTGGGTTTAGCTCCTCAGGCCCGACCTGCCCGAACCAGTTTATAGTCTGATAAAACCCCGGTCCATAAGTAAATAAATATATACATTAAATAATATTTATAAAAGAGATAAGAGAATTTGAATCCAAGATCTTCTAATACCCTATAACTTCCCAAGCTAACCCCTATATCAATTTTACTTTGTGTTATAAATACATATAAATATAGTATACATACTAAAATTTAATATATATACACACACACACTCTTATAATGAGGCTTAGAAACGGCTCAAAATTGAGCCGTCTAAGCCGTTTGCAAATACTCCACTAACTATTTTTAAAAAATAACTAATTATTTAACTACATAATATTATTTATTTATAACTAAACAATTCTAACTCAAGTGCTTATGGTAAGAGAAATTTTTCTTGGTTGCTTGAGTTCAATTCTTAGGAACAACAATATTTATAATAATTTTATATTTTTTTAATAATTTTTATACGCACGTGCAATGCATGTGCATGTTACTAGTGTGTGTATATATATATATATATATATATATATATATATATGTTCGGATCGGGAGTCCCCCTCTCCCCTCAGTCGTTGGATCGACTGGGGCCCCACGCGGGCCCCCCGATCCGATGGTGCATGGGGGCTGTGGTGGGGCTCCCCTCATCTGCTCCATATATATATATATATATATATATTGTATATTGTATATTGTTGTAAATCAGGATAATTTATCATATTTTGTTGATATCTTTCGACATTACCATGATTGCTTGATATCATATTTTTTGGCATTTATTCTCTTAATTGCCATCGTTAAATGTCAACCTCAATTGTAAGCCTATATAAAGGGCTCCTCTCTAGTTGATTTATATGGTGAATGAAGAAATAATTTCCTCCATTCTCTCTATTTTATAACACGTTATTCACGAATCGAACCGCTCTAGAAAATAGAAGAAGGAAGAACGAAGTTATATTAAAATTATATTGAAGAGGTAAGTCTAAATCCTGTATACTTAGATCACATGTTTTAGTAAAATTAAATATATGTTTGATTTTTGTGTTTATAGATTTATTAGAATATAAGTTTTCTAGATCTATTTTCTTTTTTAGTTTTAAATCTAAATTTGTATTGAACATGTTCACAATTTTATTCAAAATAGAAAATCCATTATTTGATTTATTTGTTATATATGTGAATTAAATTATGAGAAATTACCAAAAATACATAATGATCACATTGTTGTATATGTGATACACATACGACATAAATTTTATGATATTGTTTCATCACATTGTGGTATTATAGAAGCATAGAAAATCTAGATCTATGCGTTCAACAAACATGTGCCCCAAAGTTGACTCATAAGAAACCAGGCCGTATGATGACCATACGGCATACGACCATGAAAAAGAAGTATCCATGCGTCCCCTAATATTGACCGCCAAAAGGTCTGACACCAAGATTATATCTGACAGAGAATCCTGGCAAAAAAGATACTCTGAATGTCTCGAAAGATGTGAGAACACTAAGCGACAAGAAGCTCTCGTCAGACTAATAATAACTTCTGACAAGCGTGCAACGCCACGTGTACTGGGCCTCATGCATCCCAGTCTCCATGCGCTCCATGCGTGTCACTCCCCAGTACTAGAATACATAGACAAACATGGCCAGGTACCCCGTACAAGGTACTACATGTCGTACGATGATCACAGTTGTATAAGACAAGGGGGTACATGCTATAATCAAGTCTCCTGTGGTCAAGAACTTTTATGTCTCAATCATTCAAACAAGAACAGTAAGCATAAAGCATATATGATAAGCAATAAGGCGTCAAAAATGCTTTCTCAAAATTTTCTGGAGTCCAGCTGTGCAAAATAAGAAGGTGGAAGAGTAACAAAAGAACATTACAGTGATCAGCTGTAGTTTGATTTAATACAATCATGTAAGAAAAACTATTGTCCAGAGGAGCCGACTAATAGGTGACGGTAGCTAAACGCCAAAAAGAAGTAAATGTGCAAGACGAGCAGGGAAGAAAGAAACCCACTCGCTATCCCTTGTGACCATTTCTGGTGCACACCATGAGTTGGGAAAAAGTATGCTAGATCCTCAGGTGCTGGCTCAAAACCTGGCCATTCAAAACCAGTGGAGTTAGACCCCAAATAGCAAGTACCATAAAGGAAGCACGACTTAGAGAAACAGAAACCCAAGGAAAATATATAATAATACATAGGTTCAGTATTGTAACTTAGGTCCATGGCATATCCTAGCACGAAGGCTCAACCCTACAACCAAACATGGACAAGGCTTGAACCATCACACTATGATAGTCCACTTTCCAAGGCTACTAGCTGAATAATACAATCACAACTAAATCTATTTCTTTCTAAATCGACCAATCATTAGTACGGCTTGCTATTTTTGTGGAGTCTGAGGTTATCTCAGAAATAATGCATAATAAGTATCCTCAGATCACGCTAGTGCCGAACATGAGGTAACCGAACCAAATAAATAAAATAGGCACTTGCAGGATACATCAGTCCCCCGTAGGACCACTGTACTATAAATACGATATTAGCGGTTCCAGTGTTCCTATAGTAAAATAGTGGCTTGGTATAATAATAAGTCAGATACTGCACTCCACTAAGGCAGATGATATACAATATATGTGGTGGCCAGCCCGCAGCGCACTTAGAATAAATCTGTGGGAAAGTTTGTTGGCATGATCTCGGAATACCGTTCCCTCTCATGTTATTACCACTTTTAGTTACCTAATTAGCCCTACGTTGTGCTTGAAATCTCAAGGCGTGGTCACGTGAGAATTTTTCTTAAGATATCGTACAAAGTACGGGCATGCTAGATATAAATCCATGGAAGTCAAATCTGGATTCATCCGGGCGTGTATGCAACATTCAAACAATCAATATCCTAGCCACAGTTTGGTAGTTGACTCATTTATTATGCTCGTGCTGGAGAAATATTATATATATTTATAATATCATGCGTTCAGGAATTTAGAGGCATTCTCGATGCACAACCCAAATATAATCACTGAACACATGACATGATGTGTCGTACCTCGGCGCACATTAAATTATGAACAATAATCAGGTAATAGGGGTATCAGCATGGATACAACATTCGATTCCAATTACCAATATACATTGGGTCACAAGAGTCAAGAAAATATTCAATCAAAACAAGCGAGGCCGCATGGGTCTCTAGGAGATATGGAGTCAGGCCGTATGGAAAGTCAGGCCGCATGATAATTCCTGGCCGCATATGAAGTTAGGGCCGCATGAATCACTTGGCAGCATGACAAGTCCTAGCCATATATGAAGTCAGGCCGCATAAAAAGTCAGGCTGCATGAAGTCAGTCCGCATGGACCACTTGGCCGCATTCTTAGGGTTAAGGTCTACTCTTATAGTCAAGTATTGAAGTAACGGTCAAATAAATAAAGTATCAGTGATGTGACATAAAGTGATTGATATGACTGAGGTGACAAGCCATAAAGTATGTTAGGAAGAAAATACAAAAATATAGAAATAAGTGCCAACGGTTCAGATCCAAGCGTCCAAAAAAATAGTGGCTGCATGCTCTCTAGGCCGCATGAGTGTCTGTCACGACCCGCACCCAGAAATTCGGGCACGAGTACGTGGGTACGTCCATCCTACACCGCAGAGTCGGCGGTAGTACGCTATCTAGGTCATATCCACAGTTGAACATCTAGCTCATTCACAAATAATGAAATAGACAAAGATAATAACAGGAAAAGAATGCTGAAATTTTAATGAAATAAATGTGACAACAGCTCAAATGTTTAGTACAGAATCCAGAAATGAAATCAGGGACAAACCCGATTACTAAGATAAAAGAGCATAAATAAAAGCTACTGCTAACTATTCTGTAGAAGTAGTCTCTTGGGTGGGAACTGGTTCCTCATATATGTCATTTGTTCCCTTATAGGGGCCATAATAGGTAGGGACAAAGTCCTCATCATCGCCTAAATCAACGGATCCAGTCAGGAAAGGAGCAAAGTACACAATGCACAACAAGATTAAACTAAATATTTATGACAATTAAAAAGAAACTGACTGAGTATCATATTGAGAATATGCATAAAAGAAACAATAATAACTAAAAGTTAAGACTATAAACAGGAATATGAGTAAACAGGAATAATATGAGACAGGAAATGAAACTACAATAATACAACAGGAGCTGCAACAAGACAAGAAGCTATGTGTGTGAACTTGTGTTTATTTTAGAATACATAGTTGGCATGCAGGGGTTTATAAGGCTAATCTGGCTGTCATAGACGGCTATTAAATATGAATAATCGAGATCCGGCTGAGGGTACAGTCGCGTACCAACAGCTATTAAACACGGCAAGGGGAAGGGTAAACTACATGCCTTCTGGTATTCTCCCACCCGACACGAAAACAAGACATGAATTCCAGAATTCAAGATATAAAATCCAGTATTATAACACTACGTGTAATCATCAATGGTACTAGTAAAGCAAGGAATTAATTCTCATAATATAAAGATTAAACTTTGAAGTGCAGGTACTTGCCTGATGTTTGGATCTAATTATAGTTTGTATCTCGGGGAAATTTTCAGAAATGTGTCCAAATGCTGAAATAAACATTACCATCATGCTCAAAAGATATCAAATAGGTAGAAACGCCTGTCCTTGAGTCCAATTTGGAGACAAGGGCAAAAACGGTAATTTCGGGTCAAAACGGGGTCCGCATGTGGGCCCGCTTTGCACCGAAAAACGTGTCAGGGTCAAAAGTCTCCAAATTCACCAAACTTATTGTCAACAGGTCAGGAACGATGATACGAACCCAACGGAACTTCCAGAATTAGATTCCGATGAGCCGATCACGAAATTGCCCGTCGAGCGGGCCTGTGGGGCCCACGACACGCAATTTTGTCAACGTTCTCAGAATCGAACCAAACTTGGGTCACAGGACCAGCGTATTGCTACGAGTCCAATGGCGCAAGTTTTGTTTCGATCCAAAGTGTACACAAATAGTTAGGGTAAATTGCAGAAAAGTCGGATACAGGGCGATGTCCGCGGATACGCATTGTTTTCGGTGTGCACGCACACCCGAATCAGCTTCCGCGAAATCCCACACGTCCGTATCAACGACACGCACGTAACTGTGAAGACCGCGCATGACCAAGTCGTCCTGTTTGGCAGGACGTACTCAGTTCCGGGGTGAAACAGGGTCTGGTTTTTTCTGTTTTTGAATCGCAGTGTGCGATCACCACAGGACCCGGTATCCCGAGGGGTTTGTCCGGGCACCGAGAGGGTCATACAGGCTTCGCAAAACAATTTACGGAATTGAAAATGGAGATACGGGGTGCGAGATACGAGTACCTGAACGAGGCTCCTTGAAACGGGGTTTCCTCGTGTCCGTGTCGTGTCCGACACGCCGACACGAAATTTGTGGATTTAGGGTTAGGGTTCAGAGGAACTGGCGACCGGAGACGGTGGCACGGCGGCGGAGGGAGGTCGGGGTCGACGTCGACGGGGCTCGGGATACGGGCGGCGCCGGCAGCGGGTCGCCGGAGGCGGCTCGGGCAGCGGGTTTGAGAGAAGAAGGAGGATGAGAAGGGCTGGTGGTCGTCGGGGCAGTGGAGGGGCCATGCTGGGCGGCCGGAGCGAGTGGGTGGTGGTTCGTCGACTGGAGGGTGGCCAAAAAAAATGGATCTAGGGTTTCGGGTTAGGGGAAGAAGGAGGAAGAGGGAGGAAATATATAGGGGAGCCGAAGAGGCCGAGGTGGCCGGCAATAGCGGATCGAGGGAGTCGTGCCGCACGGGGCGCGGGGCTGACGCGGACTGGGCGCCGCGTGGCCGGCCAGAGCGGCGAAAAATGCGGGCAGCGCGTTGGGGACGAGGGTCGTGGGGGACCGGGTCTCCGGGTCGGAGGCGGGTCGGGTCCGGGCAGACCCGACCCGACCCGGTAGGGGAGCGGGCTGGGCCTGGTACTGGGCTGGGCCGGATCAGGCCCAGTGGGCCGAATAAATAATAAAAATATTAATAATAATAATAATAATAATAATAATAAATTAGTTAATTAAATAAAATAGTTAATTAAATAGTTTTTAGGCATTTAAAAGTAGGTCTGAGGCCCAATAAATTCCAGAAAATTTTTCCAAAGTCTAGTTTTTTTATTTTACACCTAAAAATATTATTTGTATGATATTTTAATATTATTTATTATCAAATAAAAATTATTTAATAATTTAAAATCTTGATTTTAATTACAGAAAATTCCCAGAAAATTCCAAAAAATTGGAAAAAATCCAAGTTTTAATAATTTTGAAAATTCAGGGGGTTTACAATCTACCCAACTTATAAAATTTTGTCCTCGAAATTTAAGAATAACAATGGCACGAAAGGAAGGGCCGAGAGTTAAAATATACCTCAGGGTTCAAAAAGATAAGGGTAGCGTTCTCTAATCTCGTCTTCTCGCTCCCAGGTGGATTCGCCGGGAGAATGGTGCTTCCAAGCTACGCGAACAAGGGAAATAACCTGGTTCCTTAGAACTTTCTCCGATCAGTCCAGTATCTCCACGGGTTGCTCTTGGTAAGTCAAACTTGGGCCTACTTCGAGCTCTGAGTGATCCAAAATATGGCTGGGATCTGACACGTATTTTCTCAGCTGCGACACGTAGAAAATATTATGGACTCCATCCAGAGAGGGTGGCAATGCCAGACGGTATGCCACTTCTCCGATTTTCTCCCGTATGCCAAAAGGTCCAATAAATCTTGGGCTGAGTTTTCCACTCCTTCCGAACCTAATGGTGCCACGTGTCGGAGAAATCTTCAAGAATACCAGTTCTCCAACCTTTAATAAAGTCATAATCAAGTCTTAGTTCCATAATCATAATGTTTAAATTAATTTGAATTTCATAAATTTAATTACCTCAAATTCCAAGGGCCTTCGGTGGCTATTTGCCCAATGTCGTTGCCTGTCTTGAGCCACCCGAAGTCTTTCCCTTATTTGTTTTACCTTCTCAGTTGAATCGATCACCATCTCTGGTCCCAGTAAGGCTCTTTCTCCTACGTCGTTCCATGATAGCGGGGTACGACATCTTCGTCCATACAAAGCTTCAAATGGAGTTATCTTAATACTTGCTTGGTAACTGTTATTATAAGAGAACTCCACAAGATGTAGATAGTCTTCCCACGATCCTCCAAAATCCAGAACACATGTACGGAGCATATCTTCAAGGGTCTGGATTGTACGTTCCGATTGTCCATCGGTTTGGGGATGATAAGCTGTGCTAAATTTGAGTTGAGTCCCCAAGCTGGCTTGTAAGCTCTTCCAGAAGTGAGAGGTGAATCTTGAATCTCGGTCGGAGACAATACTTACTAGAACCCCATACAATTTAACAATATGTCTGATATATAAATCTGTCAACTTTTCTGTAGATAGCCCTACTTTGAAGGGTAAAAAATGTGCAGACTTGGTCAATCTATCCACTATCACCCAAATTGCATCATTTCCACTAGGTGTCCTTGGAAGCCCAGAAACAAAATCCATTGTAATATGTTCCCACTTCCACTCCGGAATGGGTAGTGGTTGAAGCAATCCTCCAGGTCTTTGTCTTTCAGCCTTGACTTGTTGGCACACTAAGCAACGAGATACAAACCTGGCTACTTCCCTTTTTATGCCATGCCACCAAACATGCGTCCTGAAGTCTTTGTATATTTTGTTGGCTCCTGGATGTATAGAGTATTGCGATATGTGCGCCTCTTGCATAATTTCTTCTCTTATGTCTCCTTGAGGTACACATAATCTATCTCCATGCCTCAGTGATCCATCTTCATGAATTTTGAAGTCCTCCACTAATCCAGCTTGCACTTGACCTCAAATGCTTCGCAGGCCTTCGTCTTGAAACTGAGTCTCCTTGATCTTATCTATTAAGGTAGACTGAATCTGCAAGTTCATCATTTGGCCTTCTTTTCCTGGGATAATTACCTCAATACCTAAACTTTCCAAGTCCTCGAGCAAGTGTCGGTTCATAGTTAAGTACATCGCCATAGGATATCTGCTTAGAGCATCAGCAACTACATTGGCCTTCCCAGGATGATATTGAAGGGTGATATCAAAATCTTTCATTAGCTCCAACCACCTTCTTTTCCTCATGTTCAGCTCTTTCTGAGTGAAGATATATTTTAGACTTTTATGGTCTGTAAATATTTCCACCTTTTCTCCATAAAGATAATGCTCCCATAGCTTAAGAGCAAAGATAACAGCTGCCAATTCTAAATCATGGGTTGGATAGTTCTTTTCATGAGGTCGAAGCTGTCTAGAGGCATATGCTATCACCTTCGTGTTCTGCTCCAATACACAACCTAGACCTTTTCCAGAAGCATCACTATATATAGCGAATCCTCCGATTCCAGATGGTAAGGTCAAAATAGGGGCAGTTGTCAACCTTTTCTTTAATTCTTCAAAAGCATACTGACATTCATCAGTCCAGATGAACTCTTCATCATTCCTTGTTAATTTTGTCATGGGCTCAGCAATTCTAGCAAAGTCCTTCACGAACTTCCGATAGTAGCCAGCTAGTCCCAGGAAGCTTCTAATTTCTGCTACAGAGTCTGGAGTGGGCCATGATTCTACTGCCGCTATCTTCTACTGCTATTCCATCTCCAGTCACAACATGTCCCAAGAATTCTACTTTGTCTAGGAAGAATGCACATTTAGATAATTTTCCATAAAGTTTTTCCTTCCACAAAGTCTCCAATGCTAGCCTCAAGTGTTTTTCATGTTCTTCGGGAGTCTTGGAATAGATCAAAATATCATCAATAAAGACCACTACAAATTTGTCTAGATATTGCTGGAAGACTCTGTTCATTAAGTTCATAAAAACTGCGGGAGCATTCGTCAACCCGAACGACATTACTAAGAATTCGTAGTGTCCGTTCCGGGTATTGAAAGCAGTTTTCGGGATATCTTCCTTCCTCACCCTTACTTGGTGGTAACCAGACCTCAAGTCAATCTTTGAAAATACCCGAGCTCCACTTAATTGATCAAATAAGTCATATATCCTGGGTAGGGAATACTTATTCTTAATTGTTAAGGCATTCAAGGCCCTATAGTCAATACACATTCGGGATGTTCCATCCTTCTTGGGCACAAATAATACTGGAGCTCCCCAGGGTGAGACACTAGACCTAATGAAGCATTTATCTTCTAACTCTTTTATCTGCTCATTTAGCTCAATTATCTCTTTCTTGTTGATTCTGTAGGGATTTTGAGATACTGGCGCTGCTCCTGGCACTAAGTCAATAGAGAATTCAACTTCTCGGTCTGGGGATAATCTTGGGAGATCCTCAGGGAAGATATCAAGATATTCAGAGATGATAGGTAGTGGCAATTCTTCTGGTACTAGGGCTCCACAAATTTTGTTACTACCCATTTCTCTAGAACCTTTAGCGAATTCAAATTCTGGCTTGTTAGGGGGCCTGAAGATTACACTACCTCTGTGACAGTCTATAGTGGCATGATGTTGACTCAACCAATCCATACCCAGTATAATGTCAAAACTGGGAACTGGCATTACGAGTAGCCTAGCATATAGTTCTCTTCCACATAATATAATAGGACAATTGTTACATGCATCACTAACCGGGATAATTCCTCCACCGGTAATGATCTTATAATAATTCCTAAGGGGTTCAGTGATTAAGCTATGCTTCATAAGGAAATCTACCGACATGAATGAATGCGAAGCTCCAGAATCAAATAAAGTAATGGCTGGTATTGAATTTATAAGCACAGAACCTGTGATCTCGTCTGTTGTGGCTTCAGCTTCTTCCAGAGTCATTGCAAAAGCACGACCTTGCTGAGGTGCACCCCTCTATTGCTGCTGTTGGTGCTGAACAAAGCGTTGTTGTTGAGTTAGAAGCAAAAGTCCAGTTTTTTCATTTTACACCTAAAAATATTATTTTCATGATATTTTAATATTATTTATTATCAATTAAAAATCATTTAATAATTTAAAACCTTGATTTTAATTACATAAAATTCCCAGAAAATTTCAGAAAATTAGGAAAAATCCAAGTTTTAATAATTTTGAAAATTCAGGGGGTTTATAGTGTCGGTGCCGCATGGGGAGGACATTGGGCTAGTGGTCAAACTGCTAATGTTGGTCATCGCGAGCCTTCAGTCCCTGTCTGAGGCGGAGTTGGTAACTATTGGTAAATATTTTTTATGTTAATGTTGATATTCATTTTAATGTTAATTTTAATTTTAATATTAATTTTAATATTAACATTAAAATAAAAAATTAACGTTAAAACTAAAATTAATACTAAAATTAATATTAATATTAGCATTATCATTAATATTAAAATAAATGTTAACATTAACATTAAAAAACTAATATTAAAAATAATATACCCCCCAGATTTTAGCAAGAATTTTAAATTGGGATTTTTCACAATTTTCTGGAATTTTCTGAGATTTTTCTGTAACTAAAATCATGGTTTTAATAATTAAATAATTTTTAATTGATAATAAATGATATTAAAATATTATAAAAATAATATTTTTGGGTTAAAATGAAAAAATTGAACTTAGGGTAATTTTTCTAAAATTTATTGGACCCCGGACCTATTTTAAAACACCTAAAAACATTTATTTACTAATTAAGTATTTATTTATTTATTTATTTATTTATTATTAATCCTAATTAAACCCGGCCCGGCCCATTTCCCCCAGCCCAGCCCGGCCCACGAACCTGGCCCAGCCCCCAAGCGGGTCGGGTCGGATCCTCCAGACCCGCACCCGACCCGCCCGTACCCGGTTCCCCCTCTCCCTGACCTGGCCGCCCTACCCCGCGTCCTCCGCCGTGCCCGCCGGGAGCTCCGCTTGCCTCGCCCGCCTTCTCCGCCCCCTCCGCCGCCAGACCCGGCCACCACCGTCTCCATCGGCCCTAAACGCCACCGCCCCTCTCTCCTACAAAACCCCCTCCCCTTCTTCCCCGTCGACCGCCCCAGAACTCCACCCTAGCCCCGCCGCCGCCGTTCCTATCCTCGCCGGCCGCCTCGCCCCAGCTTCGCCCCAACCAGCCCCCTCCTCCACCTTCCTCTCCTTCCTCCGCCTACCTACCGTCGACTCCGGCGCCCCGACGATCCAGCAGCGGCTGCGCCCCTCCGGCAGCCGCTGCCGGCCGTCCCCGCACGCCCCAGCTGCCCTCGACCGCCTCCTCCGCTGGCCTGGCCCACCGGCGCACCTCCGGCCGGCCTCCCCTCGCCGGAACGACCAGAACCCTAACCCTAACCCTAAATTTCCCAATTCTTCGTGTCGTGTCGGACACGACACGGACACGGGATTTTTTGGATTTTTAGACCCAGTTCAGGTGCGTGTAGTTTCTTGCTCGTAGCTCGGTTTTCAATTTCGTAAATTGCGTTGCGAAGCCTGTATGACCCTCTCGGTGCCCGGATAAACCGCTCGGGGCATCGCGTCCTGTGGTGATCGCACACCGCGATCCAAAAGCAGGAAAAACCAGACCCTATTTTACCCCGGAACTGAGTACGCCCCGCCAAACGGGACGACTTGGTCGCGTGCGGTCTTCAGAGATTCGTGTGCAGCGTCGATACGGACGTGTGAGATTTCGCGAAAGCTGATTCGGGTGTGCGTGCACACCGAAATCAACGCGTATCCGCGGACATCGCCCCGTATCCGCCTTTTCTGTAATTCGCCCTAACTTCTTGTACACTCGTCGGATCGAGACGAAACTTGCGCCATCGGACTCGTAGCAATACGCTGGTCCTGTGGGTCATGTTTGGTTCGATTCTGAGAACGTAGACGAAATCGCGTGTCGTGGGCCCCACAGGCCCCGTTCGACGGGCGATTTTGTGATCGGCTCATCGGAATCCAATTCTGGAAGTTCCATTGGGTTCGTATCAGCGTTTCTGACCTGTTGACACTAAGTTTGGTGAATTTGGAGACCGTTGACCCAGATACATTTTTCGGTGCAAAGCGGTACCACTAGCGGACCCCGTTTTGACCCAAAACTACCGTTTTTGCCCTTGTCTCCAAATTGGACCCAAGGACAGGCGTTTCTAGCTATTTGATATCTTCTGAGCATGATGGTAATGTTTATTTTAGCATCCGGAGCCATTTCTGGAAATTTCTCCCGAGACACAAAACTGTATTTGGATCCAAACATCAGGCAAGTACCTGCACTTCAAGTTTAAATATTTATATTATGATAATTAATTCCCTGCTCTACTAGTACCCTTGATGATTACACGTAGTATTAGAACACTGGATTTTATGTCTTGAATACTGTATTTCATGTCTTGATTTTCATGTCGGGTGGGAGAATACTAGAAGGCATGTAGTTTACCCTTCCCCCTACCGTGTTTAATAGCTGTTGGTGCGCGACTGTACCCTCAGCCGGATCTCCATTATTCATGTTTAATAGCCGTCTATGATGGCCGAATTAGCCTTATAAACTCCTACATGCCAACTATGTATTCTAAAACAAACACAAGTTCACACAGATAGTTTCTGGATCTTGTTACAGTTCTTGCTGACTGTAGTAGTTTTATTTCCTGTCTCAATCTAATTGTCATAAATATTTAGTTTAATCTTGTTGTGCATTGTGTACTTTGCTCCTTTCCTGACTGGATCCGTTGTTTTAGGCGATGATGAGGACTTTGCCCCCATCTATTATGGCCCCTATGAAATAGCAGATGATACAGTTGAGAAGCCGGTTCCTACCCAGGAGATACTTTGAGGAGTAGTAGCCAGTTATCTAGTATATTTTCTTTCAGCACAGCAATCGGGTTTGTCCCCGATTTATCTTCTGGATTCTGTATTAAACCATGGAATTGTATATCACAATTTGTCTTATGAAATCTTATCTATTTCCCTGTCATTTTCCTTGTTTATTTATTTACTGTGGATGAGATAGATTTTATTACCTGTGATTAAGACCTAGACAGCGTACTACCACCGATACTGCGGCGTAGGCTGGACGTACCCACGTACTCGTGCCCGAATATCCGGGTACGGGTCGTGACACATTTTTGTGGAGGCCCATGCAGGTCAACGACTAAATTATTCGGTTTCAACTTCGGGACCGAACAGGCCTGCAATAAGAATAGGAAAGTTTTAGGATCTCATCCACTTGCTTGAATCGTTCTAGACATCTATCTCAGATTCAAATTAATTCCTTGACTTGCATCATGCCTTGATTCCTGTGCGCCTTTTATCGTTTATTTTTGGATCAGAGTAAAGGATCTACCAGCAAGCGACAAGGTTCCTACAAGATCACCACGAGATGCTCTACCAGCATGATCGTGGAGAACGTACAGGCTCTGGGAGCAGCTGATGCGCGTAAGTAATTTGTAGATACCGTTCCTAGTACTGTTTAGCTTGTGCCTATTGGTTCGTGACCTCATTCCCAACCTAGTAATTTTAAACTTGCTAATAAATGCTTTTGTTGGATAACTGTAGAGATTGTAGAATCCTTTGTTACTGAGCTTATTGTAGGTTGTTTTGTGTGTTTAAATAATCTGTACCTCCTTTCATCATCATCTAGTGCACTAAATTTTGATGTACTTGACTTATACTGCTATTTTATAGCCTAGTTTTGCAAGCTTACTCTTTATCGAGCTTGTTCATGACAAGTGTATTATTGGGGAGGCCCACAATGATACATTTCAGAATCAGTGTATTACGGTCTGATCAACCATAGTGCGCTTGATTCGCCCTTCGAAATAATACTTTACGTGGATTGAGATATATAGTTGATTAGTTGCCCTCTAGATATGTCCGAGCATATCGTACCAATTACATAACTGTATTAATACGAGCATGTGAATAGGAATTACCAAGATAGGATTCAATCCACAATCGCTTGACAATTCCCACTTGAACTCTTTAAATGCCTTGATCCCGATACTTCTGTTCTATCACCTCACCCTTGAACTCCTTATTATTGATCTTCGTCTCCCCTATTTTCGGATAGACAAAATCTCGTGCTTGGTATAAGTTTGGTGCATAGATAGTACTAGATATACCACATAGGCCGATCGCATACTTGAGGATTATTCTTTCAAAATTCAGGACATATCATATGTGAAATGATCAGCGTTGAAGTTTCGAGGATCGAATGACATGAATAACCATATTAAGGAATATTTTCTTAAAGTATATAGTCTTTTGTGATGAATGGGTAAAATCTAAGTTGGGTAGCAGTGCATTGTCAACTCGAGAGGAAATTCTTTTAGATTGTGACCGAGTAAGGTTAGATTGGAAGAGGCTCAAGCCATTCTAATTTTTGAAAAATTAGAGGAGTGACTAAGATGATTAATGGATTGATATCGAGTACCCAATAGTTATATCTCAAGTACATGATTTAAATCTTGAAATAATGAAAGTAGAATCATCAAATTGAATTTAGAGGATAGAATTATAGAATTTCAGACTTGAACATTGGTGGACTACATTTAAATTATTTTTCAACTTGATGATTTGAATTAAGAATTAAAACTTGATGGTTGAATTACCTAGTTGGATTATTGAGGAGGTGAATGAAATTTAAAGAGTTGAAGCATACAAGTGTGAATGGGAATACTGCTGGACTCGAATCACTTCTTGAGGAAATTATGACAGTTAGAATCGTGGGACAAATTTATAAGCATAAGCAAATCTCGAAGATGTTATATGGACTTAATTAAAAATCTGCCTGTGGGTAATTTGAGAAAGTAAGAAGTGATAGCCATAGGTTAAATTTTTTTTGATTTGGAACAAGTAGTCACCTTAATCATGAAGTGATTGCAGTGGACATGATTAGGATTTAAATTATCGCAAGGAGATTGCGATTGAGGTACATGAAAGGGTTAACAGATTATGGCTTAATTTTAAATTTCGAGGACAAAATTTTTATAAGTTGGGTAGATTATAAACCCCCAGATTTTTGCAAGAATTTTAAATTGGGATTTTTTACAATTTTTTGGAATTTTCTGGGAATTTTCTGTAATTAAAATCATGGTTTTAATAATTAAATGATTTTTAATTGATAATAAATGATATTAAAATATTATGAAAATAATAGTTTTGGGTGTAAAATGAAAAAATTGAACTTAGGGTAATTTTTCTGGAATTTATTGGACCCCGGACCTATTTTAAAACACCTAAAAATATTTATTTATTAATTAAGTATTTATTTATTTATTTATTTATTTATTTATTTATTATTAATCCTAATTAAACCCGGCCCGGCCCATTTCCCCCAGCCCAGCCCGGCCCACGAACCCGGCCCAGCCCCCTAGCGGGTCGGGTCGGGTCCTCCAGACCCGCACCCGACCCGCCCGTACCCGGTTCCCCCTCTCCCTGACCTGGCCGCCCTACCCCGCGTCCTCCGCCGTGCCCACCGGGAGCTCCGCCCGCCTCGCCCGCCTTCTCCGCCCCCTCCGCCGCCAGACCCGGCCACCACCGCCTCCCTCGGCCCTAAACGCCACCGCCCCTCTCTCCTACAAAACCCCCTCCCCTTCTTCCCCGTCGACCGTCCCAGAACTCCACCCTAGCCCCGCCGCCGCCGTTCCTATCCTCGCCGGCCGCCTCGCCCCAGCTCCGCCCCGACCAGCCCCCTCCTCCTCCTTCCTCTCCTTCCTCCGCCCACCTCCCGTCGACTCCGGCGCCCCGATGATCCAGCAGCGGCTGCGCCGCCTCCGGCAGCCGCTGCCGGCCGTCCCCGCACGCCCCAGCTGCCCTCGACCGCCTCCTCCGCTGGCCTGGCCCTCCGGCGCACCTCCGGCCGGCCTCCCCTCGCCGGAACGACCAGAACCCTAACCCTAAATTTCCCAATTCTTCATGTCGTGTCGGACAAGACACGGACACGAGATT
Source organism: Iris macrosiphon (assembly GCA_036927795.1). Classification (NCBI taxonomy): domain Eukaryota; kingdom Viridiplantae; phylum Streptophyta; class Magnoliopsida; order Asparagales; family Iridaceae; genus Iris; species Iris macrosiphon. The sequence continues at coordinate 102,499,204 of JAYESA010000005.1, read as the reverse complement.
TTTTGGATTTTTAGACCCAGTTCAGGTGCGTGTAGTTTCTTGCTCGTAGCTCGGTTTTTTATTCCGTAAATTGCGTTGCAAAGCCTGTATGACCCTCTCGGTGCCCGGATAAACCGCTCGGGGCATCGCGTCCTGTGGTGATCGCACACCGCGATCCAAAAGCAGGAAAAACCAGACCCTGTTTCACCCCGGAACTGAGTATGCCCCGCCAAACGGGACGACTTGGTCGCGTGCGGTCTTCACAGATATGTGCGCAGCGTCGATACGGACGTGTGAGATTTTGCGAAAGCTGATTCGGGTGTGCGTGCAGACCAAAATCAACGCGTATCCGCGGACATCGCCCCGTATCTGCCTTTTCTGTAATTCGCCCTAACTTCTTGTACACTCGTCGGATCGAGACAAAACTTGCGCCATCAGACTCGTAGCAATACTCTGGTCCTGTGGGTCAAGTTTGGTTTGATTCTGAGAAGGTTGACGAAATCGCGTGTCGTGGGCCCCATAGGCCCCGCTCGACGGGCGATTTTATAATCGGCTCATCGGAATCCAATTCTGAAAGTTTCGTTGGGTTCGTATCAGCGTTCCTGACCTGTTGACACTAAGTTTGGTAAATTTGGAGACCGTTGACCAGGACACGTTTTTCGGTGCAAAGCGGGCCTACCAGCGGACCCCGTTTTAACCCGAAACTGCCGTTTTTGTCCTTGTCTCAAAATTGGACCCAAGGACAGGCGTTTCTAGCTATTTGATATCTTCTGAGCATGATGGTAATGTTTATTTCAGCATCCGGAGCTATTTCTGGAAATTTCTCTCGAGACACAAAACTGTATTTGGATCCAAACATCAGGCAAGTACCTGCACTTCAAGTTTAAATTTTTATATTATGATAATTAATTTCCTGCTCTACTAGTACCCTTGATGATTACATAGTATTAGAACACTGGATTTCATGTCTTGAATACTGTATTTCATGTCTTGCTTTTCATGTCGGGTGGGAGAATACTAGAAGGCATGTAGTTTACCCTTCCCCCTACCGTGTTTAATAGCTGTTGGTGCGCGACTGTACCCTCAGCCGGATCTCGATTGTTCATGTTTAATAGCCGTCTATGATGGCCGGATTAGCCTTATAAACCCCTACATGCCAACTATGTATTCTAAAACAAACACAAGTTCACACAAATAGTTTCTGGATCTTGTTACAGTTCTTGCTGACTGTAGTAGTTTCATTTCCTGTCTTATTTATTTCTGTTTTCTCATATTCCTGTTTATAGTATTAACTCTGAGATATTGTTGTTTCTTTTATACATATTCTCAGTATGATACTCAATCTAATTGTCATAAATATTTAGTTTAATCTTGTTGTGCATTGTGTACTTTGCTCCTTTCCTGACTGGATCCGTTGTTTTAGGCGATGATGAGGACTTTGCCCCCATCTATATGGCCCCTATGAGATAGCAGCTGATACAGTTGAGAAGCCGGTTCCTACCCAGGAGATACTTTGAGGAGTAGAAGCCAGTTATCTAGTATATTTTCTTTCAGCACAGCAATCGGGTTTGTCCCCGATTTATCTTCTGGATTCTGTATTAAACCATGGAATTGTATATCACAATTTGTCTCATGAAATCTAATCTATTTCCCTGTCATTTTCCTTGTTTATTTATTTACTGTGGATGAGATAGATTTTATTACCTGTGATTAAGACCTAGACAGCGTACTACTGCCGACACTGCGGCGTAGACTGGACGTACCCACGTACTCGTGCCCGAATATCCGGGTGCGGGTCGTGACAATATATACATTAAAATTAAAATTATTAATTTTAATTAAAATTAAAATTAATATTAAGCCTAAAACTAACATTAACATTAATAAATTGCATAAGACTTTAAAAAATTAAATCTATCTCTAATTTGATATGTTTGAAAAATAGAGCGATTTTTTTTCTTTTAATATAGATAGATTTTTTTAAGATAGAGATAGATTTATTTTTTAAAAGAAAAAATTTAAAATGTTAAAGACAAATAAATTTTGAAGAGAAGCATGTATGTTATTAAATTTCCGTAACTTTTCCATATAATATACGGATATATATATATATATATATATATATATATATATATATATATATATATATATATATGTGTGTGTGTGTGTGTGTGTGTGTGTGTGTGTGTGTATGTGTGTGTGTGTGTGTGTGTGTTTAGGGTTATCAACGGTTAAGATTAGGTGACTTAAAGTCCATCCAATGGTGTAAATAAAAAGAATATTTGGAGTGGAAAAAAAAGCATAAATTTTATCCCTTTCCATATATATATATATATATATATATATATATATATATATATATATATATATATATATATATATATATATATATATTTGTGTGTGTATCAATGTATTAAATAATTGTTTATAAATAATTCAAACTCCTTAACCTCATTCTTAAACACAAAGTGAAAACCCTTGTATATAAGTATGTCCCTTTGTTTGAATTGAAGGCTTTCATCAGTTGTTCAAATTTTGGTTCCGGAGACATGGTCAAATAATATATCAAATGACCGCTTTTTCTTCTTGGAAGGCTTCTGAATTCTTCTGATTCAATCTATACAGTAATTTTTTTTATAAAATTTTTGGCATAAGTTTCAGAGTCCCGCGTAGCGCTCAAAATTTTGTGTACACTACATTGAATATCTTTGAACCCACTGTCTTCCAACTTCCACTATTTATAAATAGAAGGAATAATACATTCCCGTGAATCGATCCACTAATTTTTTGTCATCCAGTCAAAATTTTATACCTCTTTTCGATAACCAAAAGAACCACTCGAGTTCGGTCACTCTATACAGTGTTGATATTGAGTTGATGTGCTCAAGTACATTTCACATAATTCATTTCCTTGCCTTTTGCCAGAATATGTTAGTTTTGGCTTACCAATATTACAATCCAGTACTTTACTTCCACAAGCCTCTCTTTTGGGTGAAGCAAGCTTTTAAAATAAAATTTGACAGCACAGTTTGTGGTTCAAAGTAATAGTTCACATGTTGCCTTAATTTTCATGAAGAATACATTCTTTGATGCATTCCAACTGACATTTTTGCTTCTAAAAACAAAATATACTTGACACTAGCAGAAAAACTTGGGAGCAATAGGAAAAGAGCAAAGAGAGAAAGTAATGAAATTGCATCAAAACTGGGTATTTAAGCATGTCGCTCGAGGTGTCATTTCTCGTTCACTCCTCCCAACAGTCTGCAAAAGAAACCGAGGAATATTAGCCATGCAATTTGAAGTTGTAGAGTCAAAAAGTAGTAAATTAAATTTTTTGCATACTGTGTTACATGTCATTTAGATTCACTGTTTCTCATACTTTTTTTGCGATTTAATATCGAGACCCTCAGCATAGTCAGAAAGATTATCTCTCTTCTCACTGACCATATAGTTTCCGAGACTTGCAAATAATGTGGCATTATATTAGCAATTTAGCATCTCTCAATAGTACATGTTCTTTGCTTATTACTAGATATCACTTTATGCCTTTGAAAAAAAAAATTATAGACTTATCAGAGATATTAAGGGAACTACATTGTCAGGATAAAGCAAACATAGAAAACAGAGTAAAATTCATGGTGTGCTGATGCAATATATAGTTGGGAGAACATTTTCAATGGTACTTGGTTGAACATACCTAAGTATAGTTATCTAAACTACTATATAATAATAATATAGTAATAAAAAAGCTGAGAATTTATGGTAAAATTTTTATATTTCAAAAGTGACTTTATTTATGTTTTCTAATTAAAATTGTTAATTAAATTTAACATTGATAGTTAGATGATTATTTATAAAAAAAAATAATTAAGTGGGATTGTTGTTTGCTCTCCTCATGTGGTAGAAAATTAAAAAAGAAATGTTGTTCGCTCTTTTCAAGTATTAGAACATTAAATGGCCATTGTTTGCTCTTCTCAAGTGGTAAAATTTTAAAAAATATTGTTTATTTTTTCAAGTAGTATAAAATACGTATAATGTACGTGCATATATACTAATTATAATTATAAGTGAATGTTGATCTAAGAATTGCCACATTGGTAATCAAGTTTGTCATAATTAGTACCAATTGGTAATATTAGTAAGGAAGAGAAGGAGTGAAAATATCTTCGAATTTCAATCCAGACAATAATTAAAAAAATGGAAGAAAGTGTTGAGACTAGTAGTCCAAGATACGAAGGATCATTATTAGCGACTGACATTATCTCAAAATAGATGGTGATAACTTTTATACAAAATTCCAAGATATTGATTTTTTTTTATGATTTCTTTTAGGGTCTGCTTGGATTGAGGAACAAAAAATAAGCATTGTCAAGTGAGATTAAGTGAAGAAAAGTCAAGTGAGGATAAGGATAAAAGAGTCAATATATATAACCTTGTTTGGATTGTAAGCAGAGTTAAGTGGATATGTTTAATAACTCTTACTTGAATTGGAGGTTTTAAGTGGTAAGATGATTAATAAAAATATAACAGATAACCAAAATATTATTATTATATGTGGTATAAAATTGTACAAAACATATGGTCATAAACTCAACAGATGTATAAAATATATGTGGTTGTCAACTTTCTCTCCTTCAATTTTTTGACGCACTCGAACGATTTTTTTGGTGCATAAAATATATGTGGTCATCAACTCAACAAAAAAAACATAGTTGTCATTTTCTTCTATAATTTTTAACTATGAGTAATAAAAGAAAGGGAGAAAAGATGACGCACTTGGACGAAATCAAGTTGAATCCTAGAAAGATAGAGCATCAGGTTGAAAACAAAAAAAATGGATGAAAAAGTAATTATATTTTATATGGAAAACAAAAAATATTTATAATTTTTTGATCAAACTCTTTTTACTTTTTCTTGTTAACCCTTTGATTTGGGATAGAAAACAGACAAAAAAAGATTAAACAAATTCTCAACCAATCCTTTATGAATCTCTCTCCTAAATATCCATTCTCGAACGAAACAATAATTCTTTTTTCCTCCATTTAATTCTCCCTCGGTTAACTCTCTTGACCCACTTCTACTCCACCTAAAATTATGGTAGCCTACCCCAGTTGCAGTTTCTGGATCCGCCCCTTAGGAGATATCTGTATAAATAACACTATTAATATTAACATTAATATTAATGTTAATATTAATATTAATATTAAAAAATTGAATAATTAATTTTTTTGGTTAAAATTTATCATGCCAGCTGTCATGCTAGATGACACATAAATGATATTTACATGACATGTCAACTGCGACCGCACATAAGGAGGATTGGTTTGGAGAGACACTTTGAGGGACGAATAACATTACTCAACTAAAATTACATAAACTATCTGGAAACTAAAATGGATATATGACAGGATATATTATCATTCCTGGAAATGTAATGATCAAAATAGCTGAACAGAAATTACAATGAGAAACTAAAATATAAAGCATGTATGACATGATCCATTATCCTTCCTGGAAATTTAACAACCAACACGAAACAAATGATACGATGTAAACAAAAAGAACATACATTTGTTGTTTATCATCTCTTAGAATGTCGTTCAGCATGGGGAGCGGCCGATAGTGATTGGTTTGCATCAACTTGTCGACTTGATCATCAAGAACGCCAGATTCAATGAGGAGAATGTCCGCCTCTAGTTGATGGTAATGCTTCTCGACCTCCTTCGCTGTCTTGGCACCTCCGAGAACAAGAGCCATCTCCTTCCAGAGGTCAGGACTCTTTTCGTCCATCGTGGCTAAGGCTTTCTCAAATTTCTTGTTTTCCTCCCAAGTCCAACCAGAAGAAGCACCCCTAGTATCCCCCATGGCTGAATTCTCTCACAAAAAGAAGAAGAAGAAGATCAATCGACTCGCAGCCAACATGCAAAACCAAATATTAAACTTCATATTAATTTATGATTTGAATGACTATCAATTTGAATAATTACTATTTATGTTTTTATCTTTTGAATGTCTATACTATAAATGACCAATGATAAGATAATTTCATACTAAATCCATATTAACTTATGATTTGAATGAACTACCCTTTAACTTTTATATACTAAAAATGATAATGGCATAATAATTCAATATTAACTTCATATTAACTTATAATTTGAATGACTATCAATTAAATTTGCATATACTAAGAATGACGATGACGTGATATTTGCATATGACCGTCTTTAAATAACTATTATATATGGTAATAATTTGATTGAGTATCAATTAATTTTTATAAATGAATTTAATTGTCATATACTAAACATG